>OX326998.1:17500000-18125000 GCA_946800695.1 Geum urbanum | reverse complement strand
GATTGAACAATCAACAAGAACAGCACGATCGACCTCCTATTTTGTTTTGACAAGTACCTAACATATCAGTTTTCGCAGCACCGAGACAAGTACGGCAGTCGGAGCTCGTCACGTTCGGGTTGCAAGAAGCATGGCCATAAGCAAAAGCATTAGGATATGGAGATATGTCATAGTTGTCATAGCTCTTGTGCGCTGGTGTTGCAGCTCAAGTTCTTGAAGGATATAAGCAAGGCTTATACCAGAATTATACGCACCTTGGTTGAAGTCTTGCAGAGAACACTTACTATAGTCGTGTCCTGAGTGCTTCTGATCACATTACAGAACCCTAAGAACAAGATTACAATTACAGCAACTCTGAGATAAGGAAGAACAATGCCCATTCTTTTCCCCCCTCTGTTTGTCAATGAATGGAGCTTTGAACTTCTATCACTACAGTATATTATGTGTGTCTCCGTCAACATACCACTAAAATTACGATAATATTTTGTCTTTACTTGATTGGTATTATATTTTCGGACGGTTTTATTCCTTATTTCTATACAAATGTTTTGATTCTCGACAGACTTTTCCATAGTTAAATGCCAATAGCGTTGTTAGAGAACTCAACAGGACGCATATGTACGTGGTTTTAATTGTGTTGTGAAGGATCGTCATGCATGTGAATTGATCAGTACTGGGGCGGATCTAGGTGAAGGGGAAGTGGGCTGCAACCCACCCAGATTTTTGGGATATTTTTAAAAAGAAAAAAATTATGTATATATTTATAATTAATTTTTTGTTCATCTTATCTCTTTTCACAATTTTTTCGTCTCTGCAGTCTTGATTACTCAATCTTCGTCCATCTTTCTCCCTCATATAGGAGTTTATCTTTTCCGTCATCGCACTTTTTGGTGCTCTTCGTATTTATTTTCCTCTACTTTTATGTTCTTTTATAGCTTCAACTTTTTTGTTGGGGTAATTTTTTATTATATAAAATTATTAAATTTGGCCCATATATGCTTACTGGTTGTTACATGAGTTAATGTTTTCGTTTCTGATATAGTAGTTGTCAAAGACGCATATGAGTTAAATTTTTTTCTTCCAATGTATGTTCTTTTCATTTTTTATAAGAAAAACATTAAATTTATTCGTTGTCTAAGTTTTTTTTTTGATAGGGAACACACTAACAAACTAGTTTAAGGAAGAACCCCTGCGCCCTCTAAGACCTCTCAGATCACGCTGAGTTTAAGTTGTGTAATTTAGTCTCATAAGTTTTCAAAAAAAAAATTATACGTTGCACAATATCATACAGCCCACCCTTTTTTAAAATCCTGAATCTGTCCCTGGTCAGTATCTAGCTACTTATCTCCCTAGTTTTCATGAATAGCAAATCAACAATGGTCTTTTCTTAACAATAAGTATACCTGAACTGTTTGGCCAAATTATCAACTCCTCATATGGTAATTAATTTTTCCATACTTCACGTCACCCAAATGTTGCTTAGGTATATGTTTAATTCTGTGTATATTCATGGTTTGAATAATCCACATGCATGAGACAAGCTAGTAATGAAGAAGTTCATACTAATTAAAATTGCAAGATCGACATGTACATGATGTATAAAAACTCAACGCCGATCGATCTCTCCTGATAACTAATACTTAGTTTTCTTTATTTTTCATGTTCATGTTCATGTTTTTGGTCTTGACATTTTCAGAAATCGCTTGGTCTGTCAGTTCACATTTCGAATTGAATAAGCTTTCAACTCAATCAATATAGTAAAAAGGCAATGTTAGGGTCATGAGGTGTAGGTCTCAAGGCATGTCATGCCATATAAATAATTTATTTCTTTATAAATTCATGAGAAAATATTCAACTTACAAAATCAATCTTACCCTTTTATATATTTAATTAAATTTTAAAATTATTAATTGAAAACAAAAACTAACGACATCAAATTGAAAAATCCTAAAAAACATAAAACATTCATATGTGTCCAACGTCAATGCTAACCCTTTTCTTTGATATAAGATCTTTGGAACTAAGTTTTCCGTATGTACATACCTTCTTTCTTTCTAGTTGATCTCCTTTGCAACATAAATAAGATATTATCAAGTTCTAGTAAAAGTTTTCATTCTACGCATTCTAAAGCCCTAAAAACTATAGTGAGAAGAAGAATAAAGGAGAAAGAAGAAGAATTTTTGTCACTATTTTGATGAACATTAACTAATTTATTTTTTTTAACACAATTGTGTGTAACTAAATCAATATTAACTTTTTTGTTTGGATGAACATTAATTAATTACTTTTTATACAAAATTAATTAATTTTTTTCTATAGTCATGTTATATAAGAAATTGTTATTGATAATTTTTAAACTTTTACATATGAAAAATTAACAGCCGTTAGATATAAAGGGTATGATTATCTTTTTGATGAAGTTGAGGTGTCATAATATTAATGATGTGGACAACTAAAACATGTCGCGTTGAGTTTGATGCCTACACCTGATGGTCATATTAAGGCTTAAAATTATGTCTTATAATAAAATTACTACTGTAAAAAGAAGCAGAAAACCTACCTGATGACTATATATATAGTTAAGAAACAAGTATTTTTCTTGAAGAATGTAATGATGTGTAGTTGTCGATCTATTTGTAATATATATATCTTTCTATTGTGTATTGGTTTATACAACAATCGAGAGAGACGCGGTGGATCGTTCAATGTGATTGTTCATATAACAGTCGTGTAAAGATATAGTTTATGACGTTCCTCTCCATCACCAATGCATGTGTTAATTGTAAAATTATAATTTAATTTGTTCTTCAGTGAAAAATATCTACTGCCAATGATATGTATGGATCACCGTTTTTGTTTTGCTTTTGTTTTGAGAGGGGTCAAAGACCCAAAAATTGCATTTATATATTAATGCAACTGAGAGATTAATTACATAGAGTACATAATACGGAGAGTGACAGAAGTACGTATTAAGTACAAGTGGAGTAAAGTACTCTCTTCTCCGCCTAGTGTGAAAGCCAGAACTCGAACCAACGTCTGTTAACTAGTTCTGCAACCTGAAGCTAACGCAAGGGAGGAATAATAGCTCCAAAACAACAACACCAACTAGTATGTAGAGCCCGATCAAAATAGTCGAACCTGCAGCCAAAAACGATGAGAAACACCACTAAAGTGATTTCTATAAAACCTTACCTAGAGAAAACTCATTGGGACAAAACACTAGGCCGAGGAAAGAGTACCACCATGTAAAATGCAAGGTCGCTAAAAGTCGAGGAACACAGTCACGGTCAGTTAACTATACTCTTTATACGCATGATAAAAAAAGTTAAAAGAACATTATTTCTCATATTTATACTCGATCGGTCAGTTACGTGGTATATACCAAGTCCCATCATTGATTGTGTCATACATATGTAGCTAATTCCAGGCCAAAATTGGCAAATGGTTACCATGTGCTCATACATATATATAGTTATATGCGCTATATATACATAGACAGCTATTTGGTTCGAAAATCAGCAAGTTCTCCAAGCTCTTCAACTTCCTTTGCCAATTCTTCAACCTTTTCCACCATCTCCGTCATCAAAAAGAAAAAGCTGGATATTGCAAGTTCATCGGCATTTTCTAGTGGTTCAAGCTTGGAGGAAGAAATGATGGAGTTCAGCTCTATTCTCATCGACTTCAACTTGGGCAAGATCACAGCCTCATATTGGCTTCTTCTCATCTTCATAACGCTCTCTCCAAGCTCTCTAAGGGTCAATGCGAGTGAAAACCCTACAGCCTCACTCGGTTTTTTTATGGACTGTCTCACTCCAGACGACGCCTATAAACACACAATTCCAAAACGAAGATCGAGTTAATCGATCATAAAATAAAAAAATATATAAGAGCCAACATTAAGTCCTAAAGAGTATTTGGTATGTGGTACTTTGATGTACCTGTCTAGGAGATGCAAGACAGGCTTTTAAGGAAATGAACATGGCTGCTAGGTCTCTTAGAAGCTCCCCAACATGTAGATATTTGTTCCATGGGTAGTGAAGACCAAACTTTCCATGCCATGGTTCCCACTTCGCAAATAGGGCCTGTAATACAAAACACAAGACACTGTCATAAATTCATAATCATCTTCAAATTTGATTGGTTTACAACTAATGAACAATATATGTGTGTTTATATACTATATATATAGTACATGTTTCAGTGCTTAATAATATATAGCTAGCTTACTAGTGACTCATCCTTGGCCTTGGAGTGCAACACCAACTTGCAACTACCGGAACTCAGCTGGACCGGCGGGTTATCCTTTTCGGTGTCTAATCTGAAGTAACTCTCCAAGCATCCTATGTATAGATATATATATATATATATATATATATATGTGTGTGAACAAGTAGACGGATTAGACTCATGTACATATTTACGGTTCGTGAAACCTAATCAACTTCGATTCAACTCATGTTACCTTCGATAGGGTCTGCAAGGTGTTGGAATTTAGTGGCTATGGAGTCGTGGAGCTCATCGCTAGCCCATGTTGGGAAAACCAGCAAGCTTATGAACACGCAAACGGCGAAACCCATTCCGATAGTTGAGAGCCGATCACGAGCCAATTCCAATACTTCCTCGGCACGTAAACCCGAAACGATCACCAGATTGAAGGTAAGGATGAAGATCAGGACCGCGTAGTCATACCTCTTCTTGATGTTCGGTTGCAATCTAGTGAATGTCCCAGCTGCACCTGCACATATATCCATGAAACATACTAATTAATTTAACGATCACTAAATTTCGTCATCAACCATTTCAGAATCGGTAATGCAGACCACGTCATATACTCATATAAGTTAAAGTTCGAAAAGTTTTGGGGCTTAATGGCAACTTTGTACACTAGCTAGCTAATATTCTTAATTACCGATGATAAAAACAGAAGAACCAATGAGTATGGTGCTGGCGTTGCCTATGCCACTGACTTCTTGAGCTAAAGTTGCAGCTGAGCACCCAAGAGCACCTCCTAATATAGTTCCCATTCCTCGGTTTAAGCCCTTGCTAAGTGTAGCACCTGCAAAATTAATGTTAATTATTAGAACGTACTCGTTAAGTAACGTACGTGTAGACAAACCAAGATGAAAAATAAAAATGTACGTACGTACGTACCTGCAAAGAATTCGAAGATGACGACGACGGTCATTATAGCCCACATGGCATTATCTCCTACCTGCTCATAGAGAGGGTCGAGAAGATAGAGAAGTGAAACCAGAACCAAAGCAGTTCCCACCTTCACGCTGTGAATCAGCTTTCTCATATTCTGCTTGTTCTTTCGTAGCTCTACAAGATAGGAAATAGTATTGGAGAAAATGATGGAAAGATTGCTGGGTCTTTTGTTCTCTCTCTTGATGTTAGGAAGAGGAAGAGGAAGCTCTCCGTCCGGAATAGATATCACGGTCGAACCCATGATTAGTACTGCCTGATAAAAATACCTAGAACTCAATACAAACACTTTGTTGAGTTGAATTGAATTGAGTTGAGAAAACCGAATGAGAATCGTGATATATATACGCGTTTCTTTCATGAACAGTTGAGAGACAAAGTGGGAAATTAAATCTTATTCAAAGTCCTAAATGAATGACTAGCTATGTATTAAAGGCCCTTGCCACTTCAATTCTAGGGCAATGCCCAAGCTAGGCATGCATGAAAACAACATATATGTTTATATGTGCGCATTTATCTCAAAGAGGGTGTGCATACTTTTGACATGGGAGTTTTAGTGACCTAAGTGGAACGCGTGCAAGATCTATCGTTAATACAATTGTCTTTTCGCAATAATCTTATGCAATGTATTCCTTACTTATAAGAGACCCAAGGATGTGCATGATAAAGTTTTTCGACGTATGAAAATTCTTTTCTCCTCACCACACATGTAATTGAATGATCAAAATTGTATGCATCTCAACTTCCTCCACAAGGATCATCATAAAAAGAATCGAAAATAAGCATTTTGTTATCTAAAGTGGAAAAAATACAATAGTTTGTTAAAAAAGAAGACCGTTAAATGAATCTTAATAGATGATTCACAAACCAATAAGAGAATACACTATGGTTAGCGTTAACATATAAGTACATGTGTAACATGTATAGTTGCCGGTCTTAGTATCATGTCATGCAAGCTTGATTAACAACATGACATGGCACTTCCGATTCCTTCATGTTCCAGCTTACTTGTACAAATAATCCAAACCAAAACTTGTATGGGACGGACACAACACGCCTGCTTTAGATATTAAGATACGCACAATTCTTTTCCTTCTTTTCTTTTTGAAAGGGGGTGCTCAATTAGTTCTTTTAAGTCAGGTGTTGTAGGATACAGGCTTAAAACTAAATTACTACTCAAGAAGCTATTTGATTGAATAAGTACCGAGGCCAGAGTCGGTAAGTTGTAGTCTGGTTAGTGATAATAGTTCATACCATGATCATTAAAGTCACATATTTAAATCTTATCAGACATCAAAATTATCATCCAATCTCAAAAGTAAAATGAAAAAAATATGTCGAGCCCAGAAGAAAGAAGAACGGATGAAGAGAATAATCAGAATTTAAAATACGATATATACATATGAAACATACAGTTGAGACGTACGATCATAGTCGTTGTGATGATTGAATAGAAAAGGACACCGAGTCCAACCACTCAAATATATTAGTGGAGAGAGGTACATCGACGGCACATTCCGTCGTCTTTGAATTTTTTTTCTCCGATGGTGTTTCTTCGGTAAACATCTTGCATCCCAATTTTATAAGCCAAGATTGTTTTTGTTGGATCTTCTTACGTGATCATGTTGGCTACATGTTTTCAAACTTGATGGAATTACATATGTATATTACTTTTGATATATATGGGTTTGACGACTAATCGATTGAAGTCCGGCCAAGTGTCATTCTATTACACGCCCGTCAAACAAATGACGTGCATGAAAAAAATTTGTCGGTAAGAAGGAAGTTCATGCCCAGCGAGCACTCTCGATTTGCAGAGAAAAGCCGTCGGAGCAATCGGAATCCATGTTGTGATCGATATGGCCATGCGGAATTATCGGAGTGATTGGAGATACCTGAACATGATATTGGAATCAGTCGGAATTATAATTTCGATTTCGGGAGTTAGTTTAGTTGTTGATCGAGGGGGTTAAAGCTATATGCATAAGCTAGACAATAAGGACTAGGAGTAGAATTAAGAGGCATGGTCTTTCGACATTCGTTGAGAATCCTCTTTTATTTTCTCTTCTTTTTCCAACCGTACAAGAAGAAATTGAAATTAGTTTTTGGTGATTCAAACTCATGTCTTCCTCTTGTAGAATGTAGCTAGACTCATGTTCTTGAAGATAATTATTAATTAGAACTAGTCATTAAAAGTTGACAATAAAAATTAATGAAATTTCAAAGTTAACCATAGTCGCCAAATAAGAAACCTAAATTTAGTTATATAGCCTAAACATCATTACCTACTTAATTAGTGTCTTGATCATCAACCTTAATTAGATATATCAACTAATTATATGCTTTCCAGCAAAAAGCAAGTTCCCGATCCAAAAGTTGCATTCTGTGGATAATATTCGTCCTCAAATTAACATCATTCTCTCGATCTTATATATATACATATATAATTGTGACATAGTTAAATGAGTCTTTCACTTAACAAACGACCAAGCATATAAGTACAGCTATGTAATATGGTTTTGCGTCGTAGCGGCGTTTACCTATACAACTCGTCAACGTACATCTATGATCTAATCTACCGTATTTGAAGGGTGTCACTTCATTAACATTTTTAGTTTCCATTAATTCTATCTGTAAACAGACTTGTAAAGAAGCCACATTCGATCATATAATTCTGCTTTTGAACAAATTTACATGCGC
The DNA here is from genome assembly GCA_946800695.1 of Geum urbanum. Lineage (NCBI taxonomy): Eukaryota > Viridiplantae > Streptophyta > Magnoliopsida > Rosales > Rosaceae > Geum > Geum urbanum. Next base: position 18,117,095 of record OX326998.1, on the reverse strand, counting down.
AACATCTTGAATTGGTTGCATGCTTTCAAAGAGCTGCGCACGGAGTGTCTGAGTGCCTAGCCTCTTTCGTCCATATTCCGAAGAGAGAGTTCTCAAGACTCAAAGCAAAGTTGCTAAGTGATGGCCTGGGTTCAATTTTACATGATTTTCCTTGGCCAAAAATGGCAGAGACAAGACTTTTGTGGTTTAATTAATTGATTTCAATTGAAATATGGAGTATTTGAGATCCTCCACTAAGGGGGATCGGAGTGCCATAATTGAAATGGTGAATTAAGATGATCATCGGCATAAAGGGACTAAAAGCTAAAATGTAACTGGATGGAGTAAAAAAAAAAGACCTAGCAGACGACAGCTCGCCCCGCGCGATACAAAAGACCTTATGCTCTTCCCTTCACTCGTCTGGCGGTCTTGGCCTCGTCGGCGCTTGCTCTGGGGTGCAGCCGGACGGGTCCTATTCCTTAGTCCGGTGATGGGTCGCGAAGAAGGTAGGAGCTCGATGTATGGCGAAAAATTATGTCGCTTGGTTTCGTCGGTTTTCAGGGGTAGCAGTGGCGAGGATAGAGGGAGGGCTTGCGGTGAGTGGAGAGGGTTGGGTGTCCGGCTTTTATCTCGGATCTCTTCCTCCGGTCTAGTGTCGTGGAAGATGGAGGATTTTCCGGCGAGGTCTGGAGTGCATCTTTCCACGAGTTCGATGACTCGGCCTTGGGGAAACCTTGGTTCATATATATGATGAAAACGATCGAGGAAGTGAGGCATGGTTTTGTTCTGAGGTGATTGGTAGTGGTCAGCCGAGGAGAGAAGGAGGAGCTGGTGGTGGTGTGCGGTATGGAGAATGGTGGTGGCGGGCTGATGTGGGCTGGGCGACCTGTGTACGCTACATTGGGATCCAAAAATGGGTCTGGGGTAATACCCTAGGCCTGGTTTATGTTTCTTTTTATTATTTAAGTTCAGTTATTTTTCGTTTATTGTTATTAATAGTTTGTCTGAAAATAAATTTTTACCCGTATGAGGTAGGGAAAAGTGTGTTTTGTTTCGGGCTGTATACTTTAATTTGGTGCTTTGTCTGTCTTAGGTAAGTTTTGGTTCGTCAAGTGAGTGTACCCTCCTAGTGACAGAATGAGATGTTGTGTCGACTAAAGTTTCTTTCGGCAACATAGTTGATTATTGAAACTATTCAAAGTGAATTGATGCGTCTTTGTTATCGCATTATCTACCCGTTAGTGTGTCGCCTTAAATGTAAAACAAATGGAGTAGTCAATGATGTATTCTTTGCTAAATTGTGCAATTTAGGATATAATGCATTAGTTGAGTCGTCTGATAGTAATTTGAGTGTTCATCTTCTTATGAAGTATAAATTTTATGTTTTCTTCTTGTATTCTACTATTTCATTAGTCAAAGTTTAAAGATAACTACAAATCTTTATTTAAAAACAAATGTAACTGGATGGATTGCACGTAAAATTAAACAAGTTATTTAAATTACTATTTTCATGTCATGCTTAAAACATTAGGTTTAATCTGGGGAACGTTCGTTGGAACAATGATACATGCAACAGCAGCTACATGCATATATAGCTAGCTAGGATTGTCTTGATAACGATTATTGTACTAGCGGAAGACAAGTTCTAGAGGAGCTAATGGCATGCACACGATACCAACGCTAGATTGAAAAAGATTGATGATATTGCTGGCCACAATCGATCACTAGCTAACTACAGAAGATTAAAACACAAAGATTAACTTTGAATTGATAACTATATATCCACCGGGGGATCCGGGTAAAAATTTTGGGTCAAAAAAAAAATTACTTCATATTAAAAAAATAAATAAATACAAAAAACAGGTTAATTAACTAACCATTACAGCCGAAGAGAAGAAATAAGTTTAGGCATTGCATATTTGCTCATTTGCAGCCGTCTCTTGATTCTTCAATGTCTTGATTGACATTACTAGAATAAGTACTATAGTCGATGAAATGACGAAAAACCGGGCGACGACATCAAAAGTCATCGGCTATACTATAGAATAGTCGACGACAAAAAGGGTTTGCTGGCTATAGTTTTTGGTTGTCGGCTATAATACTATAACCAATGACTGAAAAAAAGTTGCCTGTGTTTGTGACGGGACAGTCGTCGGCTATAGTTTCGACTAAAGTCAACGACATATTTAACTATAGCCGACGACATTATTAGGTCGTCGACTATAGTTCTTTATTGCAGATCTGGGTAGCAGCCCAATCATTCAAAAAAAAAATCAGTGAGAAACTCAAAACGCTCTGAAATCGTTGGGTATTATTGGAAGCTATCCAAAATATGTTTGTGAAGCTATATAGGTACCTCTGTGTGTGTGTGTGTGTGTGTGTGTGTATGTGTGTTGATTATTGATTTAGAGTTGATTGTTGATTTTGAGTAATTGATTGTTGATTTAGAGTTGATTGTTGATTTTGAGTAATTGATTGTTGATTTTGAGTTGACTTGAATTGAGTTCGATGAATATATATATAATTAGATGTAAATTTTTGATATATATGTGTTAATTAATTTGTAATTAAAGAGTATAAGGATTAAATAATGTAATTTGTAGTTTAAATATCGATATATATATAGATATAATGATAAATTTTTAATTAATTAGTGCATATATATATAGCTGGAATTTTCAGGATCGGATGGAAGAGAATTTGATGTGCCTTCCAAGATGGGATCCAAGATATGCCCATGGAATTTTAAATTATATTGTATATTCGTTATGTATGTTTTCCACTTATTAATTAAGTCTGAATAAATATATAATTTTTATCATTTATATATACATTGTAGATGTGGTTTCACGTGCCTAACGAGCTTAAAAACACATGGACAAATGACGTGCAAGGAAGTAGGTGATGTGATTCGAGTTATATAGTATATATCGAGTTAGATTTTATTGATCAAGCGTTGTCAATTTCTAACATTTGGGTTGCATTAATATAGGTAAAAGGAGTGGAAGGCCGACCTCAAAAATCACTGGAAGAAGTACGGCAACCTCCGATGGGGTATCCCTAGCGAGTTCAGGTATAGAGAGTACGAGTACCTATGGCTTTTAGCCCACTTTAACAGTCCAAAATTAAAGGTATGCAACCTAATATTTGTTAAGTATCGTATTTGACAAAAATAATTTTATAATATTTTGTTGATATATGTTTATCCCCCAAGGCCATTTCGGAAACAAACGCAAAGAACCAGAGAAAAAACATCAAGAACCATCATGCCGGTTCCAGATCATATGCGGGTTGGATGGAGGAGGCCTCTCAACACTCTGAAGTCTTCTCGTTGGTGTATATGATACAACACGAGCATCCTCAGGTCCCCAAAGATGTTGTAAGTCTTAAACCCTTATAAATTAATTAACATATTTGCTTATATATGTATTTTCTCTCTGATTTTTTGTATGTTTACTAATACGTTATTTTGTTTTCCTTGTCAATTAGGCAAGAGTGGAGGAGTTGATGCCAGGGGTGTTGACTCAGATCACGAGAGAGCAATATCCTAACACCCAGGATGAGGACCTCCCGATTGATCAGTTTTATCAATCTGACCCGATTGTAGTGGCGAGGATTTTGCTACCGTTATCCCCACCACGGCAGAACACCTACTACTGTAGGGGTCTCGGAAAGAAGGAAGAATGAGTCTTGAAGAACACTCCCGAATTCTCACGTAGGTCAGAAAATTTTAGGAACTTTGAGCTACAAGAGTAGCTTCAGAGGCAGGTGAGGGAGATGGAAGAGACTCGGAGGATGATGGAGGAGATGCAGCGGGCGAGATTAGCCGAGCAGCAGACGAGATTAGCCAAGCAAGCATCTATGGCGATATGGATTCAACAAACCTTTACACAACTTCAGGCTTCAGGAATCCCTGTTCCGCCCCCACCTCCACACATTTTCAGTGCTCCACAGCCGCAGGAGGATCAGCAAGACCATGGTAATCACACAAATCCTTTCGATAACATAGATTTGGGAAACCCTTAGTGTAGCTATCTCTTCTTGTGGGTGAATATATTGTTTGTTTGTATGGATGTGTTTGTTGTCTATTGTATAAATAAAATTTTGAAATTGCAGATTCTGGATCTGCAATTTTTTTCTTCATAATTCTCCAACTATAGCTGACAACATGACTACAACTCGTCGGCTAAAGTGATCCAGAAACTGACATTTCTGTCGACTATAGCCGAGGACATTCAAACTATTTCTGATGATATTCTTAAACGATAGCCAACGACATTCTTCCAAAACCTCGTCGGCTATAGTCTGATCCACACCAACTTTTTGACCACGGGGGAAGGTTTGACAGATGATGACATCGTCGGAAAAAGGCAAAACTATGGCCAACGAATAGAAAGTCATTGGCTATAGTTCGAACTATAGCTGATGAATACCCTACTATGTCGTTGGCTATTGTTTCACCGACAACCTTCACCTGGTGATGCTATAACGGACGAAAGGTCGTCGGCTATAACTATAGCCGACGACTTTGTCTAACAGACTGACGACTTTTCGTCGTCGGCTATAGTAACAATTCTGGTAGTGTGAAGATGTATTGAAGAATTTGAGGTGCAATTAGCAAAGACCCAAAAACCCCAAATGAAGCCTCCATAGTCTATTTGTCTTACTGACGAATTTGATTACCAGAAGCCGAACTCGCACCTCCGATCGTTGGTCATTCCCAAACCACTGAAACCAGCATCGCCTCCCTCAAACCCTCACTCTCAAATCTCAATCTCTCATTCTATGATTTCTATAGCGATTCACCAGTCAATTTGTATTTCTTAAGTTTTTGTATAGTCTTGTGTTGTTTGCTTTGTTTGTTGTAATAATTTCAAGTTGGATTGAGTCTGTGAAAAGATGTATGTGCTTTTGTGATGGGTGTGTGATTGAGTCTTAACATTGAAGCTTTTGTTGATAGATTTATTACAGAGAAGTGAAGAACAAAATGCCTTCTCCTTTTGATAAAGCTGGAGGCAAGTCAGGCAACACGTGTATTAAACATTTAGCTTGATTAGCTAGTTAGATTTATCTCTTTAAATGTTCAATAAGGTTGTGGTTCTCTGCTTAGTATAATAGTGTTGTCTAAATATGTTGATATTATTGTTGGAGTTGAAAGTTATCTATTTGGTTGATTTTAGGCTTTTTATATTTATAGATGTCTTTATTTTTCAAAATGTCTGATAAACAAAAATGATCGTGTAAAACGAACTGAAACTAAAGATATTAGTTCATGGTTTGTTAAAAAAAATGATCAATCAAGACAACCATCATCATGTACTAGTTCGCAAGCTTCTGTTAGCACTCCAATTGTTGTTCAAGTACGTGAGGAAGTCTGCAAAGTCGATCTCTTTTGTTTGAGTCCCAAAGGAATGAGTATGATCCACATGGAACTGTTAATGTCATTGACCGTGATCCCGACAAACGGTATCTTATTTGAAAATATCCTATAAATGAGCGTGATGCTATTCGAAAAGTTTATATTACATTGGGTCCAAGTCAACCTAAGCTGGATTGGTATCGACTTTCACTTCATGGTACACGGAATCGTAAGTTTAGTTATGAGTGGTTTGAAGGTCATCCATGGCTTGAGTACTTGGAGAAGTTTGACAAGATTTATTGTTTCCCATGTTTTCTTTTCGATAAAGAAAATTCTTATCATCCCTGCATTTACTGTAGGAGGGCTGAGAAATTGGAAGGATAAGAATGTTCTAAGAGTACATGTTGGGTCTGTAAATGGTCCACATCATGAAGCTATAGAGAAATGGAATATCTTGAGGAATGTTGCAACAGAAATTGAGAAAGTTTTTGTTAAAAAAATTGCAAAAGAGGTGGAGCACAATCGATTTAGGTTGAAGGCTTCAATAGACAGTGTGAGACTTGTAGAAAATCTGGGACAAGCTTTTAGAGATCATGATGAATCTGAAAGCTCTCTTAATGCTGAAAATTTTAAGCAAGTAATAAAGTCTTATGAAAGAATGGTCGGTGATGATGATAGAGCTGTCTTGGAGAATGCTCCCGAAAATGCCAAGTACACCTCTCCACCTGTGCAGAAATAACTCTTGAAACATTCTAGGTTATAGAGTGAGGCAAATGATTTGTGAAGAAGTTGGTGATGTAAAATTTTGTATTCTTGTTGATGAAGCAGTTGATGTAGCTGGCAAGGAGCAAATGTCTATTATTTTGAGGTTTGTTGATCGTTTGGGTTTCATCTAAAAACGATTCTTTAAGCTAGTCATTCTGCCTAACACAAGCTCATTAACTCTCAAAATGGAGATAGTTAAAGTTTTCGGTATGTTCAATTTGCAAGTGGAAAATATGCGTGGTCAAGGATATGATGGAGCTAGTAACATGAGTGGTGTTTGGAATGGTTTTAAATCATTGTTTCTTGAATATTGTCTGTATGCATATTGTGCTCATTGTTTTACTCACCGTTTGCAACTAGCACTAACTAGCGCAGCTAAAGGTGTTCATGATACTAGCCGGTTCTTTACTACTCTATTACTGATTGGGAATTTTGTTGATTCTTCTGCTAAGCGTAAGGGTGAGCTAAAAGCGGTAAGGGAGGAAGAAATCCAAGAATTAATAGCTGTTGGCGATCTTCAAACAGGTACGGGTTCTAATCAAACTTGTACTTTACAACGACCCTCTTCTACTCGTTGGAGCTCTCATTTTCGTTTTATGAAGAGTTTGAATGAGTTATATGGTGCAACTGTAACAACTATAGAACATATGAGAGAGACTGCATCCTCATCTATTCAAGGAGAAGCTAGTGGTGTTCTTAAAGCTATGATATCTTTTGAGTTCGTGTTTTGCTTGATTTTGATGAATAGAGTGATGAAGAACACAGAAGATCTTTTTCAAGCAGTACAATGAAAAGCTATCGACATCTTACATACCATGAATTTTATTACCTTGACAAAATCACTTCTTCAAGAGATGAGAGAAGATGATTGAAATGATTTTTTTGAAAACCTTCTTTCCTTTTGTGATACACATGATATTGAGATGCCTGATATGAGTGCTCGCTACATGGATGGTACTCGTTGCCGTTCTCAACAAATGAGTCATATCACAAATGAGCCCCACTTTCATACAGAGGTATTCAATGTGGTACTTGACTTTCAGTTGAGTGAGTTAGATAAGAGGTTTAATAAAAAATCATGTGAACTTCTTATGCTCAGCTCTACTTTAGATCCTCATGATAAGTTCAGTCTTTTTCATACTGAAAAGGTGTTCTGAATTACTAAGAGCTTTTATCCTCAAGATTTTGTGCAAGATGAACTTCTTTCTCTAGAGTTAGATTTGCATATTATTAGAAAGATATGGCTGCATATTCAATATTTCACAACTTAAATTCTATCTCAGATCTGTGTCGGCAACTTGTTCAAACAAGAAGGTCAGAGTTCTTTCCTATGATTTATAGATTGATTTGTTTGGTGTACGTTGACTCTCCCTGTTTCTACTACAACCACTGTAAGAGATTTTTCATCCATGAACATCACCAAAAATAAGCTTAGAAATAAGATAGATGATGATTTTGTTGACGACTGTATGATGCTTCACATTGAAAAAGAATTTGGTGAAACGATTAAGAATGAGGTGGTGATTAAAAATTTTGAATCTTCAAGTTCTCGTAGAATAAGGTTTAGTTAGTTTTTCTTTTATATTTCATTTTTAGTTTATGCAAGTGTGTTTGAGAGCAAGGCTTACTATGTCCCTCCTTTTTTATTAATAAATTTTTTCATGTATCATCAATAATTTTTTTTAACAAATTGGTGCTATAAGTAGTTCGAATAAGAATTTATTCTTGACCACGTCATTGTATATATTTGTATCGTTCAGTGCGTTGAGTTAGGTCGTATTTGGAATTTTCATGCAAATAGGTCCTAAAGATCCCATGCCAATATAATATGACTTTCAATTTTAAACGAACTAATTTGGAATAGCAAACAGTGAGAAGAAATGCTCCGGCGATATATATAGCACATGCATGCATGAGCTAGTAATATAGCAGTTTGTGTACGTGGTATGGTTGATAAATATTAGAGAGAAGTTTCTTCAATCAAATTCTCCATCGTAAATATACTAATTTTCTTCAATTAATTAGTTCTATAGAAAACTCAAAGCATTGCAAGATAACACATAAGTTTCTACATGTTTTTATTTCTTATCAATCAGTTTCAAGATAAATAGTGACGACACAACACAGCACATGATTTTAAATATTGTAATTATCCATCGTATATCCAAACGTTATAAAAGATCAAGTGTATAGCAAATGTATACATGCATATTTCTCATGTATAGCATTGACAGGACAATTAAGGTGATAAGCAATTAGGGTTTCCGTAAAATGGCCAACGGGGACAACATATGATCGACAGGACCGGTGGACATATACCTAACCTGGCCTTAATCCAACATTCCAATTAAACTTGCTAGGGTTATCAATCTTTGCTTTTCATTCCGTGCCACGGAAAGCATCTGCCGTACTAGCTTGCATTATACATATGTTCCTACTTTTCAAACCTCGGTCAGCTCCCACCCACCGGATCGATATAGCAATATTAACCATGTCACTTTCTTCGTCCTTACGCTTGGATTTCATTCAAATCGATCATGATTAACCCCAATACTTACCCACTTCTGTCTCGATCATATATTCATGTTTATGCATGCTTTCTGAGATCCACATTGGACTCCAACACTCCCTTCCGAGGGCAGAGCTATGTGTACGCGAGGGGTCACTTTCAATTAATTCATTCACTTTTTATATATATACATGAGATATAGAATAGAAGGATGGCCATACTGATAACTACAATGCATGAGTTCGACGCCTAATTTTGACATATTAGTTGATTTTTTAATATTTTTTCTTTTTATTTTATTAAATTTAGGGACTCTTTTTGTATTTCAGTTTTTTTCGTTTTAACCTTTTCAATTGACTCTTCCTGAATTAGAACCCTGACTCCGCCACTGCTAGTCCCTTCATCGATCGATGATATTTATATGAATATATCCGGCAACTTAGCACTAAGCACTTGCTACGTACTACATCTCTCTGTTATTAAATTCAATCAAGCCAGATATATAGGAAGAGAAGTGGATGGATCATCTTTGTTCGAATTAGTCTTCAAAATAAACATAAATTAACATCATCTTCAAGTTTCGCAATGAATCACGTACACGAGGAGAAGTGGATCACGTACACGAGGAGAAGTTTTTTTTGTTGGAAAAAGCTGTTAAAAATTACGAGTTAAAATATGTGAAAGCAAATTTGATACGGAAAGGAAAGTCCAGCTTAATACCCTATAGCTAGCTGCAGCATGATAGGATTCATTAAACATTTCTTGAACCTTGTTTATGCCCCAATTAAGGTCCAATTACTTAAAGCGGCCACTAAAATAAGCTAAAGTAGGAGACAAAAACAGTGGGAGAAAGAAAGGATAGCCTGAGATGATGTGTAGGTACATTTCGTACACAAAGATAGAACTTGAGTTTGACATTTTGCCAGTCGAGTGTGGCACAGAAAGGTTACGGACAAGATGTGGCTAATGCATGATTTCAATTTCAAAAACAGAATGATTCATTGTGAGAAACATTTATATATAACATAAGCCATCGGTGATAATGATCCTTCAACGAGTTCATAAAATCTCATAGAATTTTCTTCGAAGCTAATAGAGGAAGTGAGCTTAGCAAGGAAACGGGTGTCAATCTGTTTGGAACTTCAAGTTGACATGCAATTCGACGAAGAGTTAGTGGCTTGGGCTTAGTTGGGATAACTTGGGTCTGGTTTAGGGCAATACATAATTTGGAGTCGGTTGTTGTTCCTCTCAACACATTATGCTCTAAATTTGTTTCATCGATTATCGGGGTGTACGTTCATACATTTACATAGGAAATAGTCATGAATAAAATTTAATTATTTATAGTAAAAGAAAGTATTTGAGTCTGACAGACTACATATACATATATATTATTATTACCATTGATCCCCAAATCAATTTATCAGAAAAGTTGTTTGGTAGAAGATTAAGGGTAAAGGGAAATAGTTAAAGTCAATAAAGTGGATTTTGTAAGGAAAAATAAACTAGTGTGCATACATGATGTTTTATCTAACATAATGATCATCATATCCAATTGATCGAGCAAAATAAGCAACTCTTGATATCATTCCACCAGAACATTCAAGTTTTTTTTTTTGCTAGAAAAAAAATACAAAAATAATCCCTAAGGCATCCTGAGCGGCTGAGCCCAAATTATCAAACAATTGCAAACCAAAACATTCAAGTTATTGTACATGTATTACATTAATTATAACTAGAATCATAAAATAATGGATCGATCATATTTAATGTTCAAAAGCCTTTACTTAGTTTTAAGCTTTCACCGAAAATACTTTACTAATCGATCGATCGACATATATTAATATATATAGTTTTTATTCATGGTAGAGCTTCGTTTTAAAAAAATAGAGTGAAACTTCGTTTTTCACAAGAGTGACAAAGTTGTTAGATGATTGAAACCACTTATCCTTTAGATTATTATTAGACGATCATGCTTACAAAACATCAACTGAATCATAGATGATTTGACTATTTGATTGCTACATGCATCAAATTTTTAAGATATATCAAATTAACTTTATTCATTAAAAGTTGAATGTGATTATCAAATGGCCAAATCATCTTAGATCAGGCTGATTGTTTGCAAGCGTAATCCTTTAATGATAATCTAAAAGATGATTCATTTCAATAGACGAACAATTTTGTCAATCTTGTAAAAATCAAAATTTCGCTCCGTTTTTTTAAAGCGGAACTCCTCTCTGGATGGAAACCGTATATATATACATATTTATATTATACAAATGATCAACTGTATGTACGTACGTTATGCTTATCGATCATATCGCGTTATACAACTTATACTAGAAGAGCTTTGCACCAAGATCATATATACAGTTTGGTTTTGAAATTGCTTTACAGGCCAACAGAGCATATGAGTGGTCCTTATTAATTATAGATGTGAATATACATTTGGATGAAGAGTGATCTAGTGGAGTTGTGTCATTTATATAAGACTATAAGTTATCATTCATACATCTAACTTGTGTTAAAATTAACTTACCAATACAAAATGATCGATACCGTTATATTGTATCGTGTCGAATCGAACTTGAGATTCTTAGTGCTATCTAGCTTACTCTTTCTATCCCGTACGTCCGTTGCCATTGAAAATGCGAGCTAGGAGCAATATTGCATATAAAGGTGTGGATTGTGTGGTCGCAATAATCGATTTCCTCGATGGGGTATATATTGTATAGTAAGTGGAGGTAGTGGCGGAGTCGGGAATATATTTCAGGAGGCGTCGAAATATGTCGAATTTTTCTTCTTCTATATTTAATAGAAAAAATCTCAATATAATAAGATGATAAAAAAAGTATAACAAAAGCATAAATTATAAACCAAATCTTCAAAATGGTACTCATCTTTCTCGCATGTTACGAAAGTCATTTATGATCGTGTTGATGTTAAACTTTTTGAAAATTTATTTTTCAATATATATAAGCAAGGAGTCTGTAAAAAAGTTAAATTCTATTTTGTTGCGAAACCCAGTTTTAACTATGCGCATAATAAAAAATGAGTAGTATGTTGTTGCAGTTGATCAAAAGAAAAAGAATAAGTACTAGTTTTATTACCCGGTAGATAAGCGAATATGTTGATGATGTTCTAATCTTCAGAAGCCATTGTGACAAATATGAATTAAAATTGTTGGCAAAGTTTTGAACTCTGGTTGATGAACGACATTATTCTCAAAATATGTTGAAGTTGTCTTCTTAATATGACATTCTTCTCTTCATTGTTGAAATCATGTAGATAAATTTTTTCCGCAAATATCATCGATTCTACTATATTTTTTTATCTTTGTAATATATGTCTCGATCTCCCTATCATAATCTATACTATATGTTAAGAGAACTGAGTTTGTTTCCCAGTTTTGTGAATTTTTTCCAATTTTACCATTTCTGCTTTATGTTAAATAAGTTAGGGGTTTTATTGTAATTATAAAATTATATAAAAAAATAAATTTATCCTTTTTTTCTCTCTCCACTCGATCTCTCTCTATCTCTCATTCAAATTGTTTCAATAACTTCCAAATTTTTTCTTTCTTTCTTTGTGTGTGCATTATTTCAGATTTTTATTTTTTTATTGTATACATACACGTAGTGTATGTGCTCTTTTTTGTATATATAATGTCAAAAATGTTAGTGTATATATAAACATATAAGAACTTGGTCAATATAGAAATATGATTCAAATCGAGTAGACAATCGAACTCAAAATTCTTACCCAATAATAGATAAATGATAATTTAATTTCTAAAAGAACATGTGGATTATTTGTTATAAACAAAGTAGGGGCCACGAAACTTAACTTTTCAACTCTCTTAACAATTAAAGGAGGATCATATAGATGCTTCAGTTTCCAACAAGAGGAAGAGGTGAGGAGGTGTCATGGGCTGCTTACCTCCGCCACTGAGTGGAGGGTTCCCAAATGCAGGCAGGACAAACTAATTATGAGTGGAGCGTCCACTAATTACACACCCCCTCGTGATATGGCCGGTGCTTCATCAGCTGAAAATGTAGTTTAATTACATTGTCTCCCCTAAACACACTTTATTCAATCATAATAATATATACTGCTAATTAATTACCTAGATGAGTTGCCCTAGCTTGGAACATTCTCGATCTTTTTTATTGTTTATTTAGCGGTCCATGCAAAAATTTATTATAAAGAAATTAATTAATAGCATGAGTCAAAATCTTTCAAAGATCCAAAAAAATTTAAAAGGTAAAAGCAAGGACATATGAAACAAAGCTATATGTGTCAAAAATAAGGACGCATAACAGTTTTTTATCTCAAGTAAGGAAAATATTTGAGATTCAAATTTTTTTACCAAAATGTCATTCTGAGATGACATCTGACACGTCATTATTTTCAACCAAATGAATTGTTATACCTATATATTCATCCAGTTGTGAAACTTGATATCAATCTAGTTCTACAAAGAGTATGTATTGTCAAATAGCAGTTCAAAATTTTCATGGAATTCCTAGCACTCGAGAAATTATTATATCTTGTTATTATTTAACATTATTTATAATCTTATTAAACATGAGAAAATAATTAAATTAAAAAAATTTCACATATTAAATATGTATGATGCGGCACCTACCATCTCTTATGCCACATCATTTTGTATGAAAGTTTGGTAGAGCTATTTGGTAACTGTAGCACCAATCCTCGAGTAAAAGTCTCGCAAAATCATTTGACCTAACTTGTGTCTTTAGTTTTCTATTTTGAGATTTTAGGATAAAATTAAAATCTTAACTTAATGTTATTGTCGTACGTTAGAGTATGACATGTTGAAAATGGGCTTTATATTTCTCTTTGTGTTTGATCGAAAGTCGAAACCACTTCTCTCCACCGTTTGTGAAAATCATTTGTGCATTTGAAATGCACAACTCAATCGCAAGTTTGTAACCTTGATTGAGTTGACTAATTATAACTTGACTATATCATGCCCATATTTTGATCAAATTTTGATTTCTCATTTGTACTCTTGTTGGCAAAATTATCTAGACAACTCTTTACCAAGGAATTTAAGCGCCACGATTCTCTGTCATTAGATTGTCACCTGGGAACACCCCATCCTACACTCACAACTTTATTTGCGCCTCTGTCTCTCACCTCAGACTACCGGAAAACCCTTCCTCATCCTCCTCCTCCTCTCATTCTTATGCTATGGAGTCTAGAGAGGTAGAATTTACTCTAGGCACCCAGAGTTTCAGCCTCGGCATCGGTTTCTTTTCCACCTCTCCTTTGCCAGCCCTAAGCTCATCGACCTTCTCCTTGACGCCATTTTCCTCAACATCGTCTAATCGATTGATGACGTCCTCGAGATCGCATCAAGTTCATCATCCATGGACCATCAGCCGCCACGCGCCATCCATACAGTACGGTCTTTTGTACTCGTCCCTATATTCATTCCATTAGTCCTCTGAAAAGTCATAGACTTCAATCACAAACAGAACTGTGAATCAGACGGTCGAAATCAACCTTGGCTTTCTTCGCTTTGAAAATTATACTTTCGTGGTCCTCGTACTCATGCTGAAACCTCTCCACATTGTTGAGCATAAACAATGCCACCAAGTCTAGGAGGTTGTCTTTGGGCTCGTACGAAGGTGACGGCGGCGGAGTATGCTAAGTAGTGGTGGAGAAGGAAGATGGTTTGAGACCGAGAGAGGGAGTGAGGGATTGAAGAGTAGAAAAGTATTTCAGGGAGAATTCAATGATTTAATTCATCCCAATTTTGGGGTTATGTAGCTTTACAAGTGGTTTCCCAATTGGAATATACTTTCCAACAACCCCCCTCAAGTTAGAGCATATATGTCAATCATGACCAACTTGTCAATACAATATGTAAATGCTTGGTGTGACAACCCCTTAGTGAGTACATCCACCAATTTCTCTTCAGATGCTACACAGGAAAACCAAATAATATTCTTATCAAGGTTATTCCTTATGAATTGTCTATCAACCTCCACATGCTTGGTTCTATTATGATGTACTGGATTATAAGCAATCTCAATTGTAGATGTATTATCACAATACAAATCCATGGTCTTTTTGAGCTTGAAACCTAACTCCTTCAATACATTCCGGATCCACAATAACTCACATACTCCATGTGTCATTCCACGATATTCAGCTTCAGCACTAGAACATGCAATCATATTCTACTTCTTACTGTGTCAAGTTACTAAACTTCTACCAATGAAGGTGAAGTATCAAGAAGTTGAAGCTTTATTAGTCTTATCATCTGCCCAATTTGCATCAGTATAGCTTGTAACTCCAAATTTACCAGTATAGCCTGTAACTCCAAACTCATCATTCTTCTTTGAAAACAGTAGACCTTTACCAGGTGCAAACTTCAAATACCTAAGAATGCGCATCACAACATCCATATTCTTTTCACTTGGATCATGCATGAACTGATTTACAACACTTACAACATATACAAAATCAGGTCTAGTATGTGACAAGTAGATCAACCTTCTTACTAACATTTAATACCTGCCTTTGTTTGTTGGAACTTGATCAGGACACAACTCCAACTTATGATTCATCTCAATAGGAGTATTAGCAGGTTTACAATCCAGCATTCCTTTTTTAACAAGAAAATCAAGTATATACTTTTGTTGTGACACAGTGATTCCCAACTTGGATCTTGCAACTTTAATTCCCAAGAAATACTTCAATTGACCTAAGTATTTCATCTCAAAATCTTGGAACAAATGCTTCTTCAAATCTGCCATCTCAATTAGATCATCACCTGTGACAACCAAACCATCCACATACACAATTAGAGCAGTAATCTTACCATCCTTGCGTTTGATGAACAAGGTATGATCAAAGTTGCTCTATCGATATCCAAACTTCTTAATAGCTCCAGAAAACCTTCCAAACCAAGCTCTTAGAGATTGCTTCAATCCATACAAAGACTTCTTCAAATGACTAACCTTTCCAGCATCACATAGCCTGCAGTTGACAGGAGGAATGTCTATGTATACTTCTTCTTCCAAATCTCCATTCAAGAAAGTATTATTCACATCAAATTATTGTAATGGCCAATAATGTCTAGTTGTCAAGGCAATGAGAATGTGTAAAATACTGATTTTTACTACTGGGGTAAATGTCTCTTGAGAATTCACTCCATATCGTTGGGTGTATCCTTTGGCAACCAAACAAGCTTTACATCGATCAATGTTTCCATCTACCTTGAGCTTCACTGTAAATACCCATCTACATCCAACCGTCTTCTTTCCAGGTGGTGCAGGAATAGTCTCCCACGTTCTATTCCTTAGTAAAGTCTCCAGTTCTTCATTCATAGCTTGCTTCTACTTTGGATCCGCCAAGACATCATGCACATTACTGGAAATATATACTGTAGATAATTGATTAAAAATAAATGCATGTGATCCATACAACCTATGGTGAGATACAAAGCTGGTAATAAGATATTTGGCTTTGGCTTCTATAGCTGATTCATATTGTTTCTTTGGTACCTTAATTTTTTTCCTGTTGAGATCTCCTAGGAACACTAGTTTCTACACTACCCAATTTAATATTATCACTACGTATCTTTAATATGACATTCGGAGAGGGTTCTTCAGTTGATGGAGAAGAAGTGGGGTCTTCAGGCAAGATATCTTCAGAAGAAGTCAATTCTGGTCCAGAAATTGACGAGTCGACTGATGTGTTGACCAATGGGTTGTTTGGATTCGACGGGTCGACTGAAGTTATTCGTGAGTTTTTCGATGCGTTGACTGTCCTGTTGGCTGAGGAGAAATTTTTGGTCGACCGGTCAAGGAATATGGTCGACGGGTCAACTGTCCCGATTGCAGTTTCTTCAACTCAAGTTCCAACTTCCAATCCAACTTCTAATTGCCTTTCTAAGATCTCTAATTTTTAAAATTTACTTAGATTCGGAGGATTTCCTTCACTTATATTATTCTCCCTCTAAAGGGAAGACTCTGAAACTCCCCCTGAGTAATACGGTTTAAATTCACAGAAAGAGACATCCAAAGAAACATGCATTTTATTCATAATTGGATCATAACAACGGTATCATTTTTGGAACTCAGCATATCAAACAAAAACACATTTCACAACACATAGATTAAGCTTGTCTTTCAACTATTTGTTGATGTGAACATACATAATACACCCAAAAACTCTGGGCTCTAAATTCGGCAAAGATGACACATTCAACAATGCATGCAATTTTTGATAAGGATTCTGAAACTCACTCACACGAGAGGGTGTGCGATTAATCAAACATGTAGCAGAACAAACAGCTTCTCCCAACAAATTTCGAGGCACATTCATTCCAAACAATGAAGCACAAATAACTTCCATTAACTGTCTATTCTTGCGTTCAACTAATCCATTCTGTTGAGGGGTGTAAGCAATAGAAGTCTGGTGTCGAATCTCATGAGTGCCCAAGTAAGTTGACATCTCATTATTCACATATTCTCCACCATTGTCAGATTGGAGAACCCGAATTTGCTGCTGATATTAGGTGGCCACCATCTTGTGAAATTCAGTAAATTTATGAAACACTTCACTTTTGTACTTCATCAAAGAGATTTAAGTCATTATAGTGTATTCATCAATAAAATTGACAAATTAGTGAAAGTCAGAACGAGAAGAGATTTGTGCATGGCCCCAAACATCAAAATGAATCTTCATGAAAGGAACTGAACATTTATTCAAACTTGACGAATAGGTAATACGGTGGCTCTTAGCCAGTTCACATGTATCACACTGAATTGAAACTCAGAAACATTCACAGGAGAAAATAATTGAGGTTGAATCTTCTACAGGTAATGAAAATTCAAGTGACCAAGATGACGGTGTCCTAACCATACATCTTCCTTAGCTTTATCCAAATTGGTGGTAATATTCGCATGTCTCGATGAATTTAATTGTTGTTCTACACTGCTTGTGAAATCAAGGTATTACAGTTTCCCCCTTCTAACACCATAACCGAGAACTTTCCTAGTTAGAATGTCCTGAAAGATACAAAATTCTAGATAGAAAGTTACAGTACATGAAAGTGCCAATGTTATTTGGGTAATAGATAAAAGGTTATAAGCAAGAGAAGGAACAACAAGAATAGAATCAATTGACATATTATCATAGATTTGACAAAACTTTCACCAAGAATAGAAGATGGAGAGCCATCAGCAGTAATCACATGATGTTGAGGGGATTGTTTAATGGTTTGTACTAGACTAGGAGTATTCGTCATATGATAAGTTGCACTAGTTTCAATTGTTCAAGTATTATTCGCAGATAATACAGAGAGAGATGCATCTTCGGTGTTTGATGCATGTTATCCTACTTTTGACATTTCATACGATGAGTGAGATTGATAAGAAAAAAAGGAGAGAAAAAAGAGGAGCTAGCTATGGTCTTAACTAATTTGGGCCAAGAAATCTTGATGTCATATGGGCTTGGTATGTACATGTGTGTTTCGAATACGTTGTCGAATGTCGGTCGATACAAACAAAAGCCTGTCCAATCTTCTCTTGCTAGATCATCATCTTCATCGAGGCTGGATAATACATTATTTCTTGAGAAGGTCAAGTAAATTTAACCAGATGAGTAGATACGAATTGAGAAAGACGACCGACGTTTTTGATCGGAGTATCCTCAGAGGTGGCGGCAGCGTATTCCGCACTACAGCTACTTACACTCTTTTGACCAAAATAATTAAAAATGACATTATCGCTATTAGCCATTTTCCTATGTATCTAGGGTACGTGCCCAATGAATGACTGGAGCCTTGAGCACATGCAACGAGTAGTTGCATACATATATAACACCCACCGGAACCAGATAGGTGAACTCTCTACATATTGCTTCGGAAATTGATTGACGAAGATCAATGTTTCAACCTCAAAACAATTTATAACCGAGACAATCACTTTTCAATTTTTTATTTTATTTTATTTAAAGCTAAATAACTAATAGCAACCGTAACAGATTATGCATTAGAAAAAGAGGGAATTTTTGCAAGGAATAAAATATCGGATATCGAGGATATATTGACGTTCTAAAATAAAAATATTCGATGAAATATCGATTAAGTGAAAATTCTTACAAAAATGACGAAAATTAAGAAAAATACATGAAATTTTGTATTAAAACTTTATGATGTTCATATATGATCAATTATTTACTTTATTTGAGCATAAAATATTGATCAAACATTATGACATAAATTTGTGGTAATGTTAGATAAATTAGTACGTGCTAAGTATTGATAGTTAATAATATTTTATTACTTTTCTGCTTATTTTTTTCGATGGCTAAAACGAAAGAGATTATATGTCATCGTGCATAAGAATTTTGGCAAAGTTATTTTGGTACAATATTAATGAGAATTAATAACAGACTTCTCATGTAAAAAGATGTTAAAATTCAATAATAAATATCTATAAAAAAATGACAATTAACCATCATGTGATATATTTTGCAAGCTTCAATGTTTCTCAAGCTTTTTTTTTGGAGTCTCAATTAAAAAGAGAAAAATATATATATTTTTTTTTGGAGTCTCGATCAATTAAAAAGAGAAAAATATTTCATTGTTAGAATAAATAAGGATGTAGTTGTAATAAATGAAGAAATATGCAAAAGTTGTTGGAGTTGGAGTATAAGATTTTTGAAAAGTTCGACTTTTATTTTCTTAATTTACAAAAATTTTGAAAAATCTGTTGGAGTTTCTTTAAATATGCTAAAACTATAGGATGCAGATTGACAATCTTATTTATCCAAAAAAAAAGATTCTGTTTCCAAGCCAAATAGATGAGTTTAATTCAGGTCACATTTTCCTTTCTGAAAAAGTGTCATGGACTGTACCTCAATTAGATTCCCTACCAAAATTTCTACAACATTGTGGTCTTAGTGTTAGTATTGCATCATTAGTTGTACGATTAATATACTTATCCCCTTAAGCAGGTTAGCAACACCTACCCGACCACACGCAAGACCACCAAGGAGGCTTCAACTTCACTCACCAGACCCACCCCTTCCGGGCGCGCACGCGCCCGCCAGGCGCACGCTCGAACGCACGGATCACACACCAGCAGGTACACCAGTCCCACATCGAAGAACACCATCCAACTCCAAACTCAACCACCTATATATGTAAGGTATTTATTACAGGTAAGATTACTAATTCACACATTCACGACCAATTCACTCGACCAGAATACTACTCGCACGTTCGCTTGACTGTTATATCCAATACATCATCTGACTTAGGCATCGGAGCGTTGAAGGCGGGCCACCCCGTCTTGACCCCTGACCGCCTGCTTCGTTGTTGTATTCTTCTAACAGCCGCTCGCGAACCCGCACACCCGACAGAAGAGAGGAAACGCCCGACAGGAGAATCCACCGCCCGAAGGAAGGAGCCCGCGCGCACGAAGGAAGGGAGAGCGCCCGCCCATCTGAACAGCCCCAGCGTTCGGACGCACAAAGAGAAGGAAGGAGTATCCGTGGAAGTGTATTCGTGTTGCTTCTGCCCCGTTACGCCCCCGCGCGTAATTCGGTAGAAACATCTGGCGCCGTCTGTGGGAAACTTACAAATTGCAAACCTCGTATAAACACCACAAAAACCAAAGGTCCACATGCTCAACCCGGTGACTAACGACAGCAACACGCCCGATGGGGAGACGCCGCCAGACTCGCAAGGGCGGAATGTACTAGCGACCGACAGGAACGACGACGAGGGGCGCATCAGCAGCCTGGTCCAGGAGTTACGGGAGGCGGCGCTCGAGAGAGCAGAGGAGCGCCAAATCCGCCAGAGGTTGGAGGAACGGCTGGACGCGCTCATCAGCCGGCAAATGGAGCAGCACGAGGAGACCCAGGAGACCACCAGCGAGGAGCAACACCCGTTCGGCAGGACCAACGCCCAGGCAGCCCGAGCGCCCTAGCCCGTGGAAGAATCGGCGCCCCCGACGAACAATGCTCTGATCCTTTGGAGGATGGAGGAGCTGGCGGAGGAAGTCTCGCGCCTGCGCAAGGACAAGTTGGCCGGTCAGGGCGGGACGTTCGCCCCCCGGGTCAGTCCGTTCTCAGCGCATATACTGGACAGGGGAAGGGACCCCCATGCGAAGATAACGAAGATCGCTCGGTTCGACGGGAGCGAAGACCCACGCGCGCACGTGGACGAGTTTCGATCCACCACGGACGGAACCCGGTATTCGGACCCAACCTTGTGTTTATTGTTCCAGGAAACGCTGGCGGAGGAAGCACGGAGCTGGTTTTACGAGATCCCGCCAGGGTCCATCCACTCATTCCTCGAGCTGGCGGAGAGCTTTCAGAAGCGCTACAGGCTCCAAGGCAAATACAACACCGCGGGCATCCTCCTCAAGGTCCGCCAGGGGATGGACGAGAGCCTGTCGAGCTACATCAACCGATGGAGGACGCTCGCAAGCACATGCAGGGACCTTGATAAGCGAGTGGCCAAGGTCGCCCTGAGGGATAATCTGCTCACCACCCCTTTCGTAGAGAAACTTGTGAGGAAGGAGCATCTCGACTACGACGTGATCATGGACCTGGTTGTACAGAAGGCGTTAGTGGAGACGCGAGTGTACGGGTCCGCCTCCGAACCCGGTTCCGGCAGACCAGAAGCGACAGGCGCCCAACCACGACAGCTGGCGGACGACGAAAGGCCAACCAGAGGCTTCAAGAGGAACCGAGACACGAACAGACAGAACTACTAGAGGCCTTTCTTTCGCGGCCATCAGGGCAACAACTACAACCAGGCGCGGGGGCAAGCGCAACAGGGTACCCGCTTCTCACCAGCACCACGTTACCGACCGACGGGACAGGAGGTCTTTACGATCGACGGGCAGTCGCCCGAGCACCTTCTCCGCCTACATCGACACCGAATACCGCCACCGAACAACATGACGAAAGCAGGGGCTCCGACCGGCCAACTCCCGGACGTATGGTGCGAATTCCACAACGCCGCCACCCACCATACCAACAGCTGCATTATGCTGAAGAAAGCCCTTGAAGACTTGAAGGACGAACGGACGAACCCTCCCAGGGCGGAAGGACAACAGCGCCAGACGGGCGCCAGGACCCGTGTGACCATCAACACGATATCGGGAGGTACGCGCAAGGAGAGAACATCACCGCCCGATCGCACGAGCAGGGAGGTGCTGACGATCGGAGCAGGAAGAGCGCCCAAGGCAGGAAGGAAGGAGGCGCCCACAATCAGCTTCACGGCGAAAGACGAGGAGGAGAACCCGGAAGACAGCACCCTGCCGTTCTTGATCGACGCGATCATCGACCAATTCCTTGTGAAGAGAGTGCTAGTAAACAATGGGGCGTCCGTGAACATAATCTATTTCGACGCATACACGGTGCTCGGGCGACCCGCCAGCAAGATGATGCAGGACCACGAGTGCATCGCCAGCTTCACGGGCGAAACATCGTATCCAATCGGGAGTGATAGCCTCCGGGTCGAAATTGGCGCGCCCGACTCCCCGCACGGTGAGATCCGGACGGACTTCATCATCATGGACACCCCCTCCCCCTACAACGCCATTCTCGGGAGGCCAGGGATCTGCAAACTAAAATTGATAGTCGCAGGGCATCTGCTCTTGGGAAGATTCCCAACCGAGCGTGGGATCGGGCACGTTCGGGGATACAATCACGAGGAAACTGCAGAACCTCGGGGCAGGCAGGAGGTTCTCACCTTGGAGCCCACGGATCGAAGGGCGCGATCCGCGCACGAACGACTAGGGGCCACATCTTAACAGCAGACCACTGGAAGGGCGATGAGACAGATCGCCCGATCATTCAGACCAGCACACTCGGGCTCGACCAATCCAACTGGGGGACTGGGAGGCAATCCGACAGGAGGGATACCTCACCCATGGAGGAAAGCGCCACCACCCTTTTCATCCGTAACATACAAGCGCAACAACTACGGCACCCGTGGAACGCCCAACATTCGGGGAAGCACTCTCGTTAGGATCTTATTATACTGTACTTTTGTTTGTGCTCTTTCCGTTAGTTTATATTTTCGCGCTCGTTCGTCCTTACCCCGCCCGCCCATGTACTCGGGGGACTGGGGATAGGTCGCTCGCGCAGGTATAACACTTGGTTAAAACCCATGGCCACTCAAAGCAACGGAGTGGGCGCACGTTCGCCTGAAGTTACCCAAAAGATGCCAAAAAAAAAGAGACAAGGCACACAAACGGAAAGAAAAGAAATTCCATTCATTTCGCCCAATTACAAAACCTACTCTATTACAAGGAACAGAAGGAAAAGAAAAGCTACTCTACATCCGCCCCCGTATCAACATCCAGCTCTTCACCCTCCTCCGACGACGCCGCCGCAACAGTTTCCACCTGCTCACCCGGATCCATCCGCCTGATCACCGGCTCCAGCTCCGCCTCAGAAGGTTCCCCAGAAGGCCCCACCTCCCTCTCGTACGCAGGAACCTGAGCGCCCGACCGCCCCTCAACTTCAGACAACAGGAACGCCTCCCGGGCGACTGCTTCAGCACGGACGCGCCTTAGGACGCCACGCACGGGCGCCTTAGCACGCCTTAGCACGCCACCTCGACCAAGGCCTTATCCCGGTCAATCTTCGCCAGGGCTTCGCAGGCAGCAGCTTCATCCGCCCGGACAGCCTCCTCATCTGCACGGGCGACGTACCGCCGCGCCAAATCATTCACCTTGTCCGCCCTAGCAACCAACCGTTCCACCACCTTCCGGTGCTCCAGCGCGTCGGCCCTGAGGCGTGCAAGTTCCACAACCTCCCGCGAACGGATGCGGAAGACCTGCTGCATCAAGCGGGTGCACGCACCAAAGACCGCATCCAGCCTATCAGGGGTGGCATCCTCCAGCGGCTGCAACAAGGACGCAAGGGAGGCAGCACCATCTGCCAGCGAACGGCGCAGCCCATCCACAACATCATCGCTCGACCCCGGAGCGGGGCCAGGAAGGGAGCCTTCCGTCCGCGCCCGCTTCTGCGCCCGCTCCTCACCTTTCCCTTGCGCGGGAGACTTTGACGCACCCAAGGACAGGAGCGAGGGATTTGGAGAGCAAGAGTATTGTGGAGGACTTGAAGGTCGATTAGAAGCCGGAGGCGCCACGGGCGCTCGACTCGAAGACGGAGGCATGACGAGCACACGACCTAAGGACGACAGCGCAAGAACAACCTCCCGCCTGCCCCCGACATCATCTCGCTCGACCTGCTGTTCGCACTCCGCCCGGGCCTGGGACTGGGACCCAGCCACATCACCTGGTGGCGGGCGGGGAGCATCCGCTTGTGGCCCTTGGACGGGCAGGGCAGGGGCACCCACGTTGGAGACAGGCGGCGGACGTGGAATACTATCCCCCGCAACGGACGGGCCACCACCGTCATCCGCCACATTGTGGACCGTCGCGGCAACCTTCCGCATTCTGAGCAGACGACGCTTGACCGCTTCATCCATATCGATGGCCGTGGACTTCGATATTCTTCACTGCAAGTGCACGCACAAAAGGTTAGCAAACAGATACAACACTTCGTAAAATTACCCTATTCCTATTCCTTGTTAGAAAACTACAACACAGATGGCATGGTCTGGCGGCACTCCTGCGCCCATCGGGCACTCGCTCGAGCCGAGCGTACGAAAGGACTGGGGGACTAACGCCCGTGTGGGGTGGCCCAGCCCGTTCGGACGGAGGAAGATTTAGACATGCGCCAGGGTACATTGGCCGAACGGGCGAAAGAGCAACACTTAGCAGCAGACAGAAACCACCAGAAACACCAAAACCCACGAAATACCACCCAACACAGATCAAACCTACCCCACCTCAAGAACACGCCCTGTTCTTGAGAAGCAACAAACGCAGAACAAACCCAAAATCCAAGAAACACACAAACCAAAAACGGAAAACAAACAGAAACAGAGTAAAGAGCCTCACCAATCCGGCCTTTTTTCGGTGGAGAGGAAGAATGTCGACAAGGAACTCCAACAACAAAATGAAGAACAGCAGAAAACCAAGGAGGAACAGTGGGCAGAGCTTCGGCAAAATATGTAAGTGATGAGAGAAGGACGAAGAACCACACCCCTATTTATACTAATTGCCCGACGTCAGCCAGCCAACGCCAGCCGTCCATTCTCGCATGTCCATCGTTGGATCGTGACGCGTGGCCCAGACCGGTTCACTTTCCCTTCTTAGTAACCGTGCCAACCCATCATCTTCCCGCCTTGAATTCAAACCCTAGCACGATCTCCAGCAGTTTGACACGTGGCGCCCATGCACCACTGCCACGCACCCACGCGCGTGACGTCTGCCCTTCAAGCAATCATGACGGCACCAGCATTTAATGCCCAGGCCACGCCAGAATTAAATACGACGGCTGGTATTTATCGCACCGGTTCCCAAAGAGAAGCAAAAAGGAATGTCACCCCAGCCGCCTCATCGGCGCACCACCAAACCCAAGGCAAGTCACACCGCCCACACGACCGGTGAAAATAGATCACTCGCGCACGTCCAAACATGGTAAACACCACCGCGCACGAAGGGTACTCCCCTCCGTGCGCACACCGGTGAGAACTGGCAACACGGTTTAGGCGGCAACAGGCATGGCGCGCTAAACTCAATGGGCGACACGGGCGTGGGGTTCTCCCCGTGTGCGCAAAACATTAGCGATCAACGCACCGATTTAGCCCTGGCAGGTTGTAGGCGCTGAAAGCAACGGGTAGGGGGTACGTCCCCTCCGTACGCAAAAATACAGGTTGCCTATTACGAAAAGGCAGGGGGTCCGTCCTCCCCTTGCAGACCCTGAAACCGACAGGCGACGGATGTGGGGCACGTCCTCCCCGTCCGTACAAATGCAGGCAGGAAAAAGTACCAGAGGCATGGGGTCCGTCCCCTCTCTGGGTGTCCCAAAATCGATAGGCGGCAAAAGGCATGGGGTTCGTCCCCTCTCTTGCGCGCGCTAAGGGTGCCACGGGCGTGGGGTTCTTCCCCTCCGTGCGCCAGCTCATTCCTACCAGAGGCATGGGGTCCGTCCCCTCTCTGGGTGTCCCAAAATCGATAGGCGGCAACAGGCATGAGGTCCATCCCTTCTCTTGCGCGCGCTAAGGGTGCCATGGGCGTGGGGTTCTTCCCCTCCGTGCGCCAGCCCATTCCTAGCAGAGGCATGGGATACGTCCCCTCTCCTGACGAACTAAAATCGGTTTAGGCGGCAACAGGCATGGGGTCCGTCCCCTCTTTGTGCGCGCTAAGCGCGACAGGCGACCACGGGCGTGGGGTTCTTCCCCTCCGTACGCCAACTAAGTCCTAGTAGGGATGTGAGGTCCGTCCCCCCCTATAGGCCACGGACACGACGCGAGTGTGGGGTGCGTCCTTCCTCGACGATCGCAAAAGTATAAGCCGAATTAGCGGGGCTAAGCTCGATGGGCGACACGGGTGTGGGGTTCTTCCCCTCCGTGGTCGTAACGTTAACGATCGATTCTCCGACTCGGGTACCGGTAAGGGTGTGGGGTCCGTCCTCTCCTTCAAGGGCCCGAGACCGATGAGCGTAGACCGGGTGTGGGGTCCGTCTCTCCGAGCGCGAACTCTTCCCGGGTTAGGCGGCAGAGGCCTCTGCGCGCGCTAAGGCCGAAGGGCGGCACGAGTACGTGATCGTGGGCGCTGCAACACTTGTAGGTCGCGGTCCTGATCGCCCCGTTGACGCTACAGCGTACGCGACGGCATCCCCGTTGACGTGCGGCGTGCGTAGCATACCCCATTGCTGGCGTACGGATAGCATTTTTGCATACACTCGCACATCATACCATACATTCATGCATCATACCCTATATACCTATATATACCCTATATACCTATGTACCTATATGTACCTATATGTACCTATATGTACCTATATGTCTGTATGCCTGTATCTCTGTTGCACTTATGTCTCTCTACATGACCAACCCCATCCGGGCGCGCGGGTCCAAACTAGCAAGATCAGTTTGGACGCCGGGCCCAGAATACAGGGACAGGTACACGATTGAACGAACATGTACACGATTGAACGAACATGTACACGCTCGGACGCCCAGGTTTCACTCCGTCATGCGAGCCCTTCCTTGTCCGGAGAGTTGGGGGACTTGGGGGTTACAGGATCACGCACCACTGCTCAAGCGGACAAGTATTCTTGTTAATTGCACGAACCCCTTTTTTCAACTCCCCAGTCAAGAAAGTTCTCTTTGACTTGGGGACCTGGGGGACTTGTTAGTATTGCATCATTAGTTGTACGATTAATATACTTATCCCCTTAAGCAGGTTAGCAACACCTACCCAATCACACGCAAGACCACCAAGGAGGCTTCAACTTCACTCACCAGACCCACCCCTTCTGGGTGCGCACGCCCCCGCCAGGCGCACGCTCGAACGCACGGGTCACACACCAGCAGGTACACCAGTCCCACATCGAAGAACACCATCCAACTCCAAACTCAACCACCTATATATGTAAGGTATTTATTACAGGTAAGATTACTAATTCACACATTCACGACCAATTCACTCGACCAGAATACTATTCGCACGTTCGCTTGACTGTATCCAATACATCATCTGACTTAGGCATCAGAGCGTTGAAGGCGGGCCACCCCGTCTTGACCCCTGACCGCCTGCTTCGTTGTTGTATTCTTCTAACAGCCGCTCGCGAACCCGCACACTCGACCACTCGACAGAAGAGAGGAAACGCCCAACAGGAGAATCCACCGCCCGAAGGAAGGAGCCCACACGCACGAAGGAAGGGAGAGCGCCAGCCCATCCGAACAGCCCCAGCGTTCGGACGCACCAAGAGTAGGAAGGAGTATCCGTGGAAGTGTATTCGTGTTGCTTCTGCCCCGTTACGCCCCCGCGCGTAATTCGGTAGAAACACTTGGGCTTTTAACTTGATCCAAATTCTATTGCACGGCTACATCATTAAAGTAGACATATATGAGTTAATCAGTCATCCACGCTCACTTCATCCACGCCCCCAACTTATGTACGAGTTAATCAGTCACGGTTGCATTTTTTAAAATAATACTATATAAAAAATTAGAGAATTTTTTTTGTAGTAATATCTCAACTAATGGTTAAGTTTTGATCTAGTTGGTTACTTGGTTTGGTTTATGCCCCCAATTTATCTATTACTTCTATTATTAATTAAATTTTGAGTCAGGGAGATGAGTTAGTCTTGATCGTGCCTCTCTAAAAAAAATTAAAAATTTATATTGTAACAACGCGTATCTCAACTAATTGCTCAGTTTTATAAGGAATTGAACCTATAATCTCTTAACTATGAGAGTAATAACATAATGCCCAACCAGCATTATTAGTATGCTAAAAACTTGCTTACAAATTAAAACATTATTTTTGTTTAGCGATTTCTTGCATTTTAATTGTTTGCATTTTGTTGTTGAACTTAACCCAACTAACATATATCCACCAAGAAAGCTATATCATCTTCTGGTTCCTCAGAATTTCAGAATTTTAAGTAGAAGTACAAGTACGTTATATGCCAAATTGCCAATTGAGGTCGGCGATGGTTTTGCTCTCATACTTTGATTAAACTCCCCATAATTTGTCGATGTAGAGAGTCGTGCCTCTTGTTGTTCGATCGGCGTCGTCACTTTTTCTAGATCAAACCGATTAACCTCGTGATCCACCGGCTCAATTATCACTGGGAACCTATTTATGTGAGACCCTTAATGAGTACTCAAATAGAATCTATAATTCGGGGTTATGTTCTAAAGTTGTGTTTAAAATGCTAAAGATAAAATTTAAAGTTACAGTTTGATATCCTTTTTGGACACATAATACCAGTAAACAGACTAACATTTTAGAGCATTCGCACCGGTTGGTGCTCGAGCAGCATGAGCAGGCGAGCAGAGGCAGGCCAGGGTGGCCTATAGCACGAGCAATCGATATGGGAGCGTGCAACGGTGATGGAGGACGCCGGCGACCGCTCGTTGACGACCTCGGCGAGCAGCTGCTCGAGCAATCCGTGCTCGTGCTTCACGCACGTGGGTGAAGCCAGGCTGATCCCATTTTTTTTTATGTCTGGCGCGTGTAATAGTAAAAAAAATAATCATGACGGGCCAATGAGATAGTGTCATGTGGCGAGGCCGGATGGATTTGATACCCAACGGTCAAGTGGCTGTGGACCGTCCATTTCAAATCCAAAAATCTGATCAGATGGCTGAGATTCAACCGAAATGGCTACTTCAAAAACAACGGACATTTTGCAAAATATACCTTAAAAAATTACAAAAAAAAACCCAAAAATTTCAAAAAAAATTGTAAATAACACCCTATAATTTTTCTATAAATACTACATCAATTTCATTCACATCTCACACAAATTTGTGCACAACAAATTTATCCTCTCCATCCTCCTCCTCTCTCATCCATTTGTATTTTAGTTCTCAAAATGTCCAATTGTCTTGATTCCGAAGATTTGTAACTTTGTATTTCTTATTGTCGTATTAGCGTTTTTCCTATTACCGGCAACATGCAAAAGTCCGACAAATTGTGGAAAAAAGTCTATGCCGATTATAAGGAAAATTGGGAGATTGCGCATGGTGAATCAAGGCCGGTGCCTAGGACCCAAACCACGGTTTCTTCTCGTTTTACAAAGTTGAAGCCGAGTTTTAGAACTTGGGGTGCTGGTCTTGCATATGCACGAAGGAATGCATAATCCAGCTCAAATTTGTAAGATGAGGTAAGTGTTAATAATTTTGTCATTTATTTTTTGTTACATTTATTTTAATAAATGTTGACATCTCCATTTCCTAGATATTATTTTGACATATAGTTTTTTTCCCTAGATAAGAAAAGCTCAATCATGGTATATGGCACAAAAGAAGAAAGAGTTTACCAAGTTTGGTTGTTGGAAAGTGATGAAGAACCATCCAAATTTTCGGCAAGTCAAACCTAGTATACACCTCCTTCATATTCCAACTCTGCAACTACTCCTCCCTTTACCTCAATTCCTCCCCCCGTCGAGGTGGAGAATGATGAAGTCATTGCAACACCACAAAGCAACAAAGAAGAAGTGTACTCGAGTCTGGTTAGACAAATCGGAGTGTAGGCTGTGTGACGACCCAGAACAGAATCAGCAGTGAAATCGCATTGTCGCAGATTGCCGACAGTTGGTTAAATCGCCTGATGTGTTAACGACTTAATTATTGGCTGAGAATTGGAGCTGAGTCTCTTCTCGAGAGTCGTTGTATGTGTGATTTCGAGTTCGTGGGCGATTCTGGATCGTTATTTGGACGACCAAGGAATTAATTATGAATATTTGAAGTTCGGGTTTTAAAGGTAGCCTTCTTAACGACTAAATTACCGGATGAGAATTTGGTTTCGGTTTCTTCACGGAAGTTATTCAGAATTTAATTTCGAGCTTGTGAGAACTTCCGAAACATTATTCTAAGTTAAGAAGATTAAGTTGTGATTATTTCCGATTGTTGATTGTTTAGTCGATTAAATGTGTGTTGGTTCGAATGGTTGACTTTTTATCCATTTGGTTGATGTGTTTGACTTTGGGTGATTATTGAAGAACATATCGAGACGAGTTTGTGGCCGCGAGAATTATCGGGATCGAAATTACGACGAGGAAATTACGCGTGTTTGAAGTTTATCGAAATATGAATTATGGGGTTTCCATTTTGAGAAGGCTATAAATAGTAAACTTGCCAGTTTGGGAAAGTCAACCACCTCATTAATTGGTTTGACCGAGTTGACTGAGTCAACTCGGTGGGAGGAGGAGGAGGCCGACGGCTAGCTCGTGCTCCACGGCGGCGTGGTTGGTTCCGGCCACCTCCGGGCATATGGTTGGTGTCTTCCGACTCGCCTAGACCTTCTCTTCACCTTCCCGGCCTCCGTTTGCGGCGAGGTCGCCGGAGGAGGAAGCTTTTCCGGCGAGAAATTGGAGAAAAATGGATGAATTCGGGTTGCATGAAATTGGCCGATTCGAGCTATGATTTGGACTGGGTTTTGTAGCTCTCCTCTCAAGGATTCTAACCATGTAAGTATGGAGTTTTAATTCGATTTGTGGATGGAGAATTTTGGGTTTGAAATTTGTGTGTACATTCGATTTTTCGTGAAATTGGATGAGTTAGAGTGAGAATTGGCCTTTGTTGCAGTTGACAAAGTTGCTCAGTGGATGATTTTGAGTGGAATAGGGGTTACTCCGCCGTGAAATTTTCCAGTCAGGTGGCGGCGCCGCCGTTGGCGGTGGTCAACGGCGGTCAACTTTGACTTTTTGGGATTTTCGACAAGTTGCATGTCATTTGACTCGAAATCGCGCCCCGATTGCTGTGGGGAGGTTCATTTTTCGAATTGAGCGTCCGAAAGTATAGCGAGGTATTGTGGTGTACATATCGGATTTTCGACGATTCGTCGTATTCGGATTATGTGTTTCCGAGAACGGTGGTTTCTCGTGATTTGTTTTGAATTGTCGAATTATGATTTTGAGAAATGGTTATTGTGATTATTCAGGGGTTCGTGATGGTTCTTTTGGCGAGGGACTTTCCGCCGGATCACGGGTTAACGCATATCGCGTTACGCTAGTCTGTGAGTGGACAATTTCTTTTCACGGAATTATTGCGAGTCTTTTATATGATTTATGAACTTGAGCATGCGTATGAGATTTCGGATTTGCATGAGCATATGATTTATGATTATACGATTATACTTATACGGATATACGTATACGAATATACATACACTTATATGCTGTTTCATGCATTTGCAACGAACTATTTATGATTTGGTTTACACAGAGTACAGTCTTGGTTACATTGTTGTATCGATACACTTGCCTCTCGGCTGATCCCCGATGGTAGGCTTTTACCAGGGGAGGCTGTGACTCCTGACCCGAGGTCTTTACCGGGGGGAGGCAGACCTTTGACCTGAGGCCATTTCTGGCTAGAATCACGTGTAGGTCTGGGATCCCGTGATTCTGACTGTACTAGCACGGAGGAGTCCATGAGTGACCCCGTGGGATTTTACTTGCATGCTCAGTACACTGGAGGAGTGTGAGTTTTACCTCGTGTACTATGTTGTTTTTATTTACCTAGACTCGCATATGTTATTTTAAACATATATATTAACTGGTGAAAGACATTTATTTTCGTCCACTCATTCTAACGGTTTTCATGTCTTTCCCCTGGGCTTTTTGGTTTTCGTGCCCAGTTTGCAGTTCAGGCTCTGGTGTCGCACGTCGTGGTCGGAGGCATAGTGCTCGAGCTACCTTATTTCTTCCAGTAGGTTTATTGTTCTACCTACTGTGGTATACTGATATGTTTATACACTAGATGTCGCTCTGAGTAATCTGTTGTTTATGCTATACGATTTTACTCCGGATTTCAGTAAAGTATAGATATATGTACTACTTTATATTATTGTTGATATATTGAGAAATCCGGATGGGATTGGTGCCCACGGTTTGCTTTTTGTGGCATAGGATGGAGTGTATTTTCCGCGTGTAGGTAATGGTAATTCAACGTTAGTAGCGAAACTCTGCCAAAATTTCTAAAGTTTTTGTTGGTTCGTGTTTTCGATGGGGTTCGATTCCGGTTTAGGAAGCTAAATCGGGGTTGGGTCATTTCAGCTGCCAAGGAAGCTAAAAGAAAGGGGGAAAAGGCCATGAAATCTTCAAATGAGGTAAGAGATGAGGTTTTGAAAACTATGATGAAAAATCAAAGATTGCATCTCGCTGGGCAAAAAGAAAGTGATGCCTCCGAGCTAGCTTTATACCAAAAATAACTTGCCCTTAAGGAGAAGACTACAAATGGAGGGCTCAAGCGGAGGAATCAAAGATTATGACAATGGATACGGATGCTATGAGCCCAAAATCGAAGAGGTATATTTCGAAGAGAAAAGAGAATTTCCTTAAGCAAATGGAGGAAGAGGAAGGAGATGGTAGCGATGAAGCATTTTCAATAGTTTGGTATTTGTTTGCCATTATGAAATTACGTACTTTAAATTTTCAATAATTCTAGGCTTTGATTTAAATTATGTACTTTAAATTTTCAAGTAATAAAAACACACTTTTTTTATTCCATCAAATCTCACGCACATTACAATAAAACATAATGACTTAAAATCAAACACACATCACTCAAACACCAAAAAGAAAAACAAATAAAGCAAACATGTTAAAAACATGGTTAATTAAAATTACACATATACATCATTTAAAGTCGTTCGCCTGTCTCTAGATACCAGTTGTGCTTAACTAAGTCCTTTTGCAACTCTCCATGGATGTACGCAGATTGGAGATTTACAACACGATCATCAAATTGTTGTTCATTTTGTCCATCCCTTCGATCTGGCTCAAAAGGAATGTGATTACCTTGTTCATCCACTGGTCCATCATAAACTGTGAAAGCACTTGATGGGTTTTGTAGATCTTCTTCTCCATTCTCCTCGAACTCCTCCTCCACAAATTCTTCTTCGACAATCATGTTATGCATTATAATGCAAGCCAACATGATGCTCTTCAATGTGGATTGATGATGACACCTAGCTGCACGCCGAATAATTCTCCAACGAGATTGCAAAATGTCAAAGAACATTTCTACATCTTTGTGGTATGCCTCTTGTTTCTTTGCGAAAATTTTCTGTGGTAGCTTATGGGGATTGGAGATTGTTTTCAAAAATGAGGAGTACCTGAGAGATATACCGTCAGCTAGATAGCAAGTATTGTGGTAAGTCATATCGTTGACTTTATAAGTTGCACTCATACTGTTTTCGGCAAGGAGCGAATCGAATATGTCCGATTGGTAGAGCACGTTGATATCATTTTTTATCCGAGTACCCAAAGAAACTGTGCCATATCCACTTGTCATATGAGGCCACCGCCTCTAAAATAATAGTTAGACGCTTCTTCCGCCCCGAGAATGCCCCTTGCCAAGCTGTGGGGAAGTTCTTCCATTCCCAATGCATACAGTCAATGCTTTCGATCATACCAGGAAATCTGCGATGCCTTGCTCTCTTTAGAAGTCGGGTTATGTCTGTTGCATTTGGAGCGTGGAGATAGAGGTCACTGTAAAGATCGTATATATGCATACACCACTTTTTCATGCATTGTAGTGTTGTAGATTCACGCATCCTTGTTATTTCAGCACAATGATCTGCGACTGTGCCGTACGCCAACATACGAAGAGAGCCAGTCATCTTTTGTTGTGGAAGAAGTCCAACCAGTCCAGTGGCATCAGCTCTTTGGTGCCAAAATTGTTCGTGGTTGCAGAGATCCGTCATTATACGGTTGAATAAATTCGTAGTCATTCGGTACCTTCGACGAAAGGCTTGTTCGTTGAAGACGGGGCATTCGATGAAGTAATCCTCCATCAGATTATGTCTCATTGAATCCCTCATTCTTTCTTCATTTGGTCAGCGGTGAGGTGGTTCATCATCAAACATTGCATCGACCGTGACCGCTTCAGTGATGAAAGCATTAGCAATTTCGGCATTTCGCCGATGTTGCTGTCGCCTCCTCTGGAAAAAATTATCAAAACTGAAAGGATTAATCTTATCGGAATATAGAATATAATTCATGATGAGGGCATTGTCGTAGAAGACACTTAAGCTGGCTTCAGGCTTCATGTAATTCATCACTGTCTTTCTGCCTGAACGTGCAAATTTGCTTCTTCAAGTTCTTGGTGCGGGAAACAGAGTATAACTCTTTCATAAATGCAAAACACATATTCTCCCATGTGTCCATAGATAGAGGAGCTAAAGAATTGTACTATGCTTTTATTTGCTCCTTTAGTGAAAACGAAAACAAGAGGAGCTTTACAGTGTCATCTTCCACATTTATTGATCTCTGGATTCTGCACAATGTTGTGAATTCATTGAGATGAGCTTGAGGATCTTTAGAAGGCGTTCCTCTGAAGTATGGCATATTTGATATAAGGGATGGGGGAATAGAGTAAGACCTCAAATTCTCTGGTAGAACGATCGATGAATCTGTTGCACCTGTGCCTGGCACAAATGACTCTCTTAACTTGGTTGCATTTGCTATTCTTCTTGGTGATGGTGGTGGTGTTGGGATATGTTGTTCTTCCTCAAATTCATACCCTGTATCAGAATGTATGTCTTGCTCAGGCTGACTACCACTATTCACACTCATGGACCGTTGTCCATGCTGCTTTCTGTTTTGTCTTGCTAAGCGTTCAATCTCTAGATCAAGTAGTAATGGCTCAGCGCTTCTAGTGTGTCTAGTACGCATACAAAATGTCCCTGCACACTGAACAAACTATAAAACTCAAAGGAAAAAGAAAACTAAACAAAACAAAACAAAGCTGAAATTTAAAGACTCTATTAGGATTTAGAATTAAGTAACTCCCTGGCAACGGCGCCAAAATTTAATGAGTGGAAAACCACCTATGCAAAGATACCCTATTCTCCATTTGGATATGTAAATGTAGTAAGATAAATAGGGATTATCGAATACGAAGAATTGGTGAAACTAAATCCTAACACGAAACTAAAATGCTGACAGACTCGACTACAGTACACTAATAATACTACGAACCTACTCTAAAAAGACTCAAATGATACAAAATTTTAACACAATATACTAGACACAGTGTTGGACTATCATACAAAATTTTAGGGTGTTCTGAGTTGATTTGGTTTCCAAAATAAATCGGCTAAGCTACAGCTATTGCAGAAAGTAAATTATTGGAGGAAATCAATGAGATATGAATGTTAAGGACTTCTCTCCACCCTAGACATACTTAAAACCTCCCCAATTTAATTGAACTAACCATGGATGAATATTACCCACACAAGAGCTTTGGTTAAGTCATCTTGTGTATAACATTCTCTTATTTGGCATGAAAGAGAGAGGGACAATTCGCTGAATCTTGATCCCCAATTAACTGGCTTATACATATGGTGATGTAAGCCTAGAGAACTGAAGTCATTACTTTTTAAGAATATGTTTGAAGAATAACAAAGCTTCAAGGGTTGATAAGGTGGTCACTCTTACATCACTAAGGATTGTCTCACACAAATACATGTTTGTCTCTAAAGAATATGTAATGATAAGGTTGTCATGTACACAATCAAGACGATAGATCCTAACTCATGCATCTAAGCGTGCAATCAAAGAAATATGAACATAGAAATCATCCGGTGAGAAAAAAGTGAAACAAAATTCATCCAAATAGTTAATAGAATCAAAAGGGGTTCAAAATCGTTAGCATATCTAGGGCTTCAATCAGCCCCTAACTAAGAGAATTTTGCTACTCATAGTCATAATAAAAGAATCAAAACAATTCAGAGAATTGATACAAACAAATGAGATGAAGAAGAATTCTGGTCGGCCAGAATTCAACGGGTCGAAGAATATCTTCGACGGGTCGAAACTGGACGGGCTGGTCTCCTTCTACGGCTTGCTCTCTCCTTGCTCGAAATTATGCTCCCCCAAGTCTCTTTCTTCTCTTTCAAAAAAACCTAAAATAGGTCTATATATGTCTCCCAATTGATCTCCTAGAGTCCACATTGGAATATGCTTCTTCAATTGCACAAAACTCATTCTTCAATCCATATTGAGCCACGAATCCTTCATTTATTTCCTTTCCCTTTATTTCTCCACAAAACCTATTAAAACAACAAAAATAATTAAATCACTCTATTATTAACAATAAATTAAATATAGGGAATGAATTAAATACCGAATAGACGCATAAATATGCGACTATCAAGTTGTACAAAGTCTCTCTCTCTCTCTCTCTCTCTCTCTCTCTCTCTCATGGTTCAGTCTGCATTAGGAGTTTACGCAATTTTTCCTAACATTTTCCAGGCCATCGGCCAATAGTAAGTCGGACCCAATTGAGACAGAGGATGCTTTGCAAGATTGCCTCCATTTTTGGTATGCCCAGATCGGCAAGACGTACATCGATCTTTGCACCAACTTGAAAGCCTTAAAATCAATTTTTTCTTAGCACTAACTGGAAAGTTAAAATCGATCTGAGTTTTTTTTTCCAATTATAAAAAGTCATCGTCTATTAATCTTGATTGTTGTCATAGCGCCGTTGTTCCCAATCTATGTCTTTTTCTTTATTTCGTTGATTAGTTTTGTATCTCTTCCAGATTCAATTGAAATGATCTACATAGATGGTCGCCTTAATCTTCATAGTTTATCACTGTTCATTTGTTCCTTGTTCTTAGTCTAATCAATTAAGCTCACTGCTTTAGCCTACTACAATAGAATAGCATAATCCATAATCAAGAGCACAACAATCATTAACAAATTAAAGAAATTGACACAGACTAAAAACTGAAAAATTGAAAGTTTGAGAGCGAGTATTAGATCATTTAGATGGACAAATTCGATGCGGATTTGTTTGAGGAGAAAAAGAAGCTAAAATAACTCTAGACCACAAGAGTGAAATGGATGACTTAGATTAGCTCGTTAGGTGAAAGTTAGGCAACTCTCGGTTAGGAGACGATCTGGATCCTCTTTTTAGGCTTATAGGAAACTAGCCTAAATAAACTTAATCCTACGTGGATATATACTTTGTTAACATCCCCCCTCAATCTCAGCGAGGGTGTAACCAAGATGAGATTGGCAACCTATCTTTGAAAATCTACAATGAGCCTTGCAAAGTACCTCTCCAAGTGGCTATGAAGAAGAAACATAATGTAGAAGCAAACTCTTGATAGAACCACAAAAGCAACAATAGCTACATCGATCAATGTAAGACCACCCCAGAATGCAAGTTCACCACCAAGTTTCAGATGAATAATATCAAAATAAACACTTGTATCTTGAACTTTCTTCACCTTTGCTATATGTATCTCAGACTTGGGGCTGGTTAATTTTCTCTCCATATTGGTCGTCTCACTTACTTGTGGTGTGGAGTGTGTATCACACCAGAATTATACAGGCCACATAGATTGCTAGAAACTATGTCACTCTGCAAGCTGCACCTTAACAATAATTGCATACTAGCACAAAGAGCAGCCTCAAGTTGCTGATGAAAGCAATAATTGATGAGACTAATGAACACTCTTCTTTTAAGTAACTTCAGATTTCCAAACTTTCTACCAATAATCTCATCACCAAGATCAAGAATTTCAATATTTCCATTGTTGTTTTCAACTACAAGATCACCATTTAGAATAACATTGTCAATTCTCACACCAACATCACCACCTAATACTCTAAGATCACTATAATCACCATTCCCAATTTTCTTAACTCCAATACTCCACACTATACCACAAAAATCAGCAGCCACTCCAACGTTCACACCAGCTACAATATTAGCAGTTTCAATATTAGCAAGGTCACCATTCCCTCCAAATTTATTATCACCATTCATCAGATTTTTTACACCATCACTCCCTTCAGATTTATAGATACCACCACTAATACCACTGTCAATTCTTACACCACCAATATCATCAGTACATCTACCACTAATACTCCTATTGACTCCAATATAACCATTAGCACCAAAACCAGCAACCATATTTTTCAAAACAACACTTTCAGCTCCAACACCACAAATATCACCATTCATTCCAGCAACTCCATTAACATCACCATGCTCTTCAGTGACACCATCAACACCATTTCCTATTTTAACATTTTTTTCAGCTCTATTCGTACCAAAAATATAATCCCCACAATGACTCTCAACTACACTGATAGGGCCAAAAGCACCTTGAAAGATACCATATTTATGTGTTTATAATATAAATGTAGTGTAATAGTAAATAGGGGTCATTATCCATAGAGGATTGGTAAAACTAAGACTCAATGTACACAAGCAACATAAAAGATGCGAAACTCAGAAATCTGGCGGACTCGACTACTAAACACAAACTAATTTATGAACTATACTTATACTACTCTAAATTCCACAAAATTTATACACAATTAACTAGACTCAGTGTAGACTACCACATAAAATTTGAGCATATTCGGAGTTTATTTGGTTGCCGAAATAATTCAGCCAAACTACAGCTAATGCAGAAAAACATAAATTTTAGTAAAGTAAATGTTGATGAAGATCAAATAGAGATGAATGTTAGGAACTTATCTCCACCCTAGATACCCTACGATTCCCCAACCTAACATTAATAACCATAAATGAATGTTTCCCGTGCACAAGTTATGGTTAAGTCATCTTGCATATTACACTCTCTTACTTGGCATGAAAGAGGGAGTGGTTCTCTGTTCTAACGTAATCACTAATCAACTGACTTATACATATGGTAATGTAAGCCTAGAAAACTAGAGTTATTAAGATCTAATAATGTTTGAGAAACAACAAAGCTTCAAGGGTTGATTTAGTGGTCACCTTTTCATCAATAAGGAATTACTTCACACAAGTTATCACGGAGCGCTTGCTTATCTCTATAGAATAGGCAATGATATGTTGGTCATGTACACACTCAAGCCAATGATCCTACCACATGCATCTAAGTTTGTAACCGAAGAACATGAAATAGAAATCATCAATGATCATACAGTGAAGTAAAACTCATCCAATAGTTATTAAAATCACAAGGGGTTCAAAATCGTAAGCATATCTAGGACTTCGATCACCCCCTAACTAGGGAAGTTTAGCTACTCATAGTCATAATATTACAATAGCAAAACATGATGTAGAAGGAAGAAAACAAAAACCCCAAGAATTCTGGGCAGAGGAATTTCAACAGGTCGAAATTATCTGAAGGAATATTTCGTGGGTTAAAATATGTCGGCTGGTCTTCTTTGGCTTGTCGTTTCATTCCTTCTTTTGATCTTTTCTCTAAAAATCAACAGCCCTAAATTTTTCTTCAAAGTATGCTTGTATAGGTATGACCTTGGGGTCTCTCCTTGCTCACATTGGGTTGAGTCATCGCCACATCACCAATTCTTCCTTGAATAGAATTCTCTTTTTAATGCTCCTTTTTGTATTTTCTCCAAATAACCTAAATAAACAAAAATATA
Organism: Geum urbanum; assembly: GCA_946800695.1. Lineage (NCBI taxonomy): Eukaryota > Viridiplantae > Streptophyta > Magnoliopsida > Rosales > Rosaceae > Geum > Geum urbanum. The sequence goes on along the minus strand of OX326998.1, from coordinate 18,077,475 downwards.
ATTAATTACTGAAAACTAAACAAATAAATCAAGTATTTTTAGAATAATTAAGCACAAGAAAGTTGCATATTTTTGCAACTATCAAAATACATTACACTTAGCATTTTCTAGTCCTCGAGCAAAACACTAAACTAAGACTCTAAAAAGACTCAATACAAATAACCAAACTACTACACTTTAATGCATTTAACATGTTATCTCAACAATCTTCCTACATTGTAACATCAAGTTCACATATTAGTTCAATTCAATCGACAGAATTTCGAAGGTTAATGTCAATGCATGACATACATGTAATATGTGAGACGAAGACATAATCATGGTGAATGTAAAGCTGTAGCATGCAATAAACAAGTTAAGATTCAACCTCACATAGATATGCTCAAATAGATATGCTCTCATAAGTGTTTCACTCAAAATATGTCTAAGGTTTTCACTCAACTCAATTACTTGCCAAATGGACTGAACCATATGCTAAACTTTTGTGACTTATCTCCACAGATCAAAGATTGGTCATCTTGAGGATCAACAAGGACTTTCAAAGGTTGTAATGGGGCTAGGCTCATGGGTTTATAGAACAAAATGATATAGACTTCAAACACAAGTTTTAAAACTTAGTAGAGCACCAAATGTAAAGACTTTTCTTGAACTTTACAACCATTGAGGCATCTTCACCATTGCATTCACTTCATATGTGTCACCATTGTGGCCGAAAATCATCTTGTTGGACCTTCACTTCATTCTTTTCATCAACAATTAACTTGGGGTATCAAGCTAGACATCACAAAAGAACAGTAATTTCTTTTCTTGTCGATTTTTTTCTTTTTTCATTCGTTTTTTTTTCTCAATACAACACAACTAGCTTGATACCCCACACTTGTTCCTTTGCATCACCTTCGTAAACTGTCACATTGTTCTTCATGTACTTGTCTCATGTACAGCTTTACTAAGTCTTAGAACAAAGGCAGAGAAATAACTATTCTAAGTTTCAAGGTTAGGATCATGCAGGTGATGACAAAAAGTTTAGACATGTAGACTCAAAATGGTTAACTAAGGGGTGCACATCTTGTGTACATAATATATGGGACACATGCTTCATATGGAAATGATGGAAGATCCTAAGTGCCTTTATCACTTCATCTATTAAGACATGTAATGACTATCAGTTTTGAAAAGTACAAGAGCAAGTTCAAGTAATCTCTAGAGTCCATTAACTTAATCTATGGCAAGTAATTGACACTCAAAAGAAAGCATGTATATCACATATAGGCTCAATCGCTCACAACTTATATCAATCTCAACAAAGTTCATGCATGCTCAAAAGATCTGTACTAAGTTAACTTGTTTCTACATCCACTACACATTAGCACATGCACCATATATCAAGATTAACCAAAGAAATTCAATCACTTAGCCTCAATTAGGAAGATATAATCACATCATCAACTAGTTAAGGGTTCCTAAAACGACTTTTTTTTTGTTACTTTTCTTGACACTTTTTACTTTTGGATTTGATTTTTCATAAAAGACACTAAAACACACAAGAAAAACAAAGAAAAAATCAAAAATACCAAAATTGGACGTAGAAACCCTTCCACGACGAACAAGTCATCGAAAAAAGCCTCAAATTCGTTGGGTCAAAAATTCCTTAAGGGAAATTTTTGACGGGTCGATATACCCCCTGGATCGTTTCATGTACAATTTCGATGGGTAGAAAGGATTTTTCGACGAGTCGAAAATTGAAATTGATAAATCACAGAAAACCAAAAAAAATTTCGACTATACAGACTTCACTTTGACTAGAAAAACTGACTCAAAAACAAAAAATTTATTATAGATGCTAAGAATATGATATAAACTCCACTCCACACTTGAAATTTGCATTGTCCTCAATGTAAAACAAAACTAAAGCATGTAATACATAAAACAAGCATGGAATAAAATACATATCACATCACAAATCACACGAAATATGGAGAAAAAAATACAAAAGAGAAGGGATAAGAATGTAAATCGGGATTCCACACTTCTCCATCAACATGGATTGCCTCTCAACTAGCGCTAAGTTTAACGTCTTCAGCCAGATGGTACGCTACAAATTCATTCCATTGTAGACGGATCATGGAGAGGTACTTCCTCCACATCCTGCACTTGAACTGGCTCATAAAAAGGCTTGACACGGTGCCTGTGGACTTTAAATATGCTACCATATTTTGGATTAAGAAGTTCAACTGCACTATGAACAAACACATTGAGTATAACAAAAGGACCAATCCATTTAGATCGAAGCTTACTTGGAAATAACTTCAGACGTGAATCGAATAGCAAGACCTTCTGTTCCACAATAAAAGACTTGCCTATGATCATCTTATCATGAAAAGTTTTAGTTTTTTCCTTGTAAATTCGACTAGACTCATATGCATTATTCTGAATCTCATCCAGCTTATTCAACTGTAATTTTCTATGAACACCTGCAACATTAATATCAAAGTTAAACTGCTTAATAGCGTAATATGCCTTATGTTCAAGCTCCACTGGAAGATGACATCAATTTCCATAGATCATTTGATAAGGAGACATCTCAATCGGTGTCTTGTATATTATTTGATACGCCTATAACGTTTCATCAAAGCGTTGACTCCAATCTTTTCGGGTTGGTCCATCAGTCTTCTCCAGAATCTGTTTAATTTGCATGTTGGAGACTTTTGCTTGTCCGCTCGTCTGAGGATGATAAGGTGTTGTCACCTTATGATGAACATTGTACTTCCTGAGCAAAACTGCAAAAGACTTGTTACACAAGTGGGATCCTTCATCATTGATGATGTACTTGGGAGTGCCAAATCTAACAAACAGTGATTTCAAAAACTTCAAAATAACAGCAGCATCGTTAGTTCGAGTGGTCACTGCCTCCACCCACTTAGAAACATAGTCAACTGCAAGTAGAATATAGACATTCTATTGGGAGCTAGAAAAAGGACCTATAACATTAATACCCCACACATCAAAAATCTCTACCACTAAAATTGGGTGTTGGGGCATTTGATCTCTAAGACCGAAGTTACCTGTGAGTTGACATCTGGCACATGATTTATGGAACTCATGTGCATCTTTGAACAATGTTGGACAAAAGAAACCACTTTCAAGTATCAATGCAGACTTTTTACCAGCAAAGTGGCCTTTACCTACATGTGAGTGACAAAAAGATAGAATTTATTGAAACTCAGTTTCAGGAACGCACCTTCTTATCAACAAATATGGACAATGTTTCCATAGATAAGACTCATCCCACACGTAGTACTTTGCTGTCTAAACCAACTTGTCCTTTTGAGCTCGAATGTAGTCACTTGGTATTCTTCTTTACACAAGATAGTTTACAATATCTACATTCCAAGGCTCAGAAACATTGAGAGCAAACAATTGCTCATTTGGGAAGCTATCACGCAGAGGCAGAGTATCCTCCTCTGCATTGGATCCATGTGTGATCCTGCTCAAGTGATCTGCCACCACATTCTCAGTGCATTTCTTGTCTTTGATCTCAATATCAAACTCTTGAATTAATAGCATCCAGCGAATCAACCTGGGCTTTGCATCTTGTTTAGTCATCAAATATCTCAAAGCAGCATGGTCAGAGTAAATAATCACTTTAGTTCCTAAAAAGTAAGATCTAAATTTTTCCAAAGCAAAGACCATAGCTAAGAGTTCCTTTTCAGTAGTTGAATAATTCCACTATGTATCATTCAAAGTCCTGGAAGCATAATAGATGACATGGGGCAACTTAGCTGGACGTTGACTCGAAACAGTACCAACTGCATAATCAAATGCATCACACATCAATTCAAAAGATAAATTCCAATCTGGTGCCTGTATGCTGGGAGCAATTGTCAGAAGCTCCTTGAGCTTGTTGAATGCCTTTAAACACTCATCCCTAAAGTTGAAAGCTACATCTTTCTAGAGCAATGCACACAACAGTCTGGATATCTTGGAAAAATTCTTGATAAACCTGTGATAAAATCCTACATGTCCAAGGAAAGATCTCATCTCTCCTTCACAGTTGAAGGAGGGGTAAGGTACGCACAAAATCTACCTTATCTTTATCAACCTCAATACCTCTAACAGATACTACATGTTCCAAGACTATAGCTTATTCAACCACAAAGTGACATTTTTCCCAATTCAAAACAAGGTTAGTCTCAACACAACGTTTCAAAATCATGGATAAATGATGCAGACACATGTCAAAAGAATCACCAAAAATTGAAAAATCATCCATGAATACCTCAATGATTTTCTCAACCATGTCTAAAAATATGTTCATCATACATCTTTGAAACGTTGTTGGAGCATTGCACAAGCCTAAAGGCATCAGTCTATAGGCAAATGTTCCAAACAGGCATGTAAGGGTGGTATTTTCTTGATCATCTCTATGTATGGTAATCTGGTTGTAATCAGAATAACCATCTAGAAAGCAGTAGAAAGCATGACCTGCAAGATGCTCCAACATCTGATCAATAAAGGGTAAAAGGAAGTTATCCTTACGTGTGGTTGCATTTAGTTTGCGGGGTAGTCAATGCAAACTCTCCATCCAGTTTGGGTTCTTTGTGGCACCATCACATTCTCATCATTTTTCACAACTGTGATGCCAAAACGCTTTGGAACAACCTACACAGGACTCACCCATTTACTGTCAGAAATAGCAAATATGATACCTGCGTCCCGAAACATGATAACTTTCTTCTTCACAACATCCATCATTATGGGTTTAAGCCTGCGTTGAGCTTCCCTTGTGGGCTTAGCTTCCACCTCAAGATATATTCTATGAGTGCACAAAGTAGGACATATGCCCTTGATATCCGCTATAGTCCACGCAATTGCTTCCTTATATTCCTTTAGAGCAGTTAATAATTTCTTTTCCTGCAATTATGATAGCTTCGAAGAAATAATAACTGGTAAAGTGTCACCTATTTCCAAGAATGCATACTTTAAATGCTCGAATAACGGTTTAAGTTCAAGTTCAGGGGTTATCTCAATGGAAGGATGAAGAGTTGCTTTAGTTATAGGCAATGGAAAAGGCTTAACATACTTACCTGTAGCTCGTGGTGTTGCATCAAGTTCAGCCACTATCTCATAGAATTCCTCTTCAATGTCCAAATCTCGAAAAGACTCAATTTTCCAACTCTCATCATCATCGTCCCACCCCACACTTGAGGGTTTGTATCCCAGTTTTGCTTCAATGTCATCCAATTCCTCTTTGATATGATTGTTTTCAACAACTTGTATGGTTCGTCCTCCGACTTCTAAAGCTATCTTCAGAGCATCATCTTCCATAGAGTATTTGATGTATTCCTGCATAAAAATATCAAACGCATCAACTGAATAACAGGAATAATCATTAGTATTACTTGGATGTTTCATTGCTTCAAAGATATTGAAGAGAATCTTTTTATCATTAACTCTCATGGTGAGAGTTCGCTCATAACAATTGATCTTTGTCCGGGCTGTCCTTAAGAATGGACGACTGAGAATCAATGGAAGCTCAGAGGGCATTGGCTCTCTTGGTCTGTTGGAAAAATCAGATCACCTACCTGCACTAAAACATCCTCAACAACACCTAAGGCGTAGCAGCTAGATCTGAGCCAATTTAATAGTTACCAGAGTGGGTTACAATTTTTGAACTAGGTTCAGTTTGTTATAAATTGAAAAGTGCATCAAATTAATAGAAGCACATAAATCCAATAAAGCACCAGAAAACCTGTTATCTCCAACAATGCATGGAACTATGAAATGACCTGGATCTTCCATCTTAGGAGGTAGCTTCCTTTGTAGCACAATATATACTTTCTCACTCAAAGCTACCATCTCCGTAGGCCTATACTTCCTCTTGGTTGTACAAAGTTCTTTGAGAAACTTTGCATATTGTGGAATTTGCTTGAGTACTTCAAGTAGAGGAATGTTCACTTGAATCTTTCTGAATATCTCCAGTATGTCATTGACCTTGTCATCCTCCTCTTGCTTCTTCAATCTGTTTGGAAAAGGAATAGGAATATCAGTGAAAAAAGAAGGTTTAGAAGATACTTGATTTGTGTTTGTTATTGGCGTTCCAGGAGATTTTTTGACGGGTCGAATTGTGTCCCTGTATCGTTTTTGACAAATTTACACGACTGGTTTTCCAAGTTGTCAAACATAACTTGCTCAAGGACCGGTTCCTCCAACGCTTATGATCTCTTTTTAGGCTCAGGAACTTGCTCTAACACCTTCCCACTTCTCAACTCCATAGCATGCACTTCTCTCTCATTCCTTGGATTAGGCTCAGTATTGCTAGAAAGTGATCCAAGTGACTGTTGAGATAGAATTTGTTGAACTTTACTCATCTGGCACTCAAGAAGTTCAATGGATTTCCATATTGTTAACCCATATTCTTGACTTCTTGACAGAGTGGTTATAGCTGCACTGGTTATAGACACAGTTACATTCGTTCCCTCTAGTATTTTCTTGTTATCCAACATCATCTAGTGAAACAATGCTTCCATGCTTGGAGTACCTGTGGATGGTTGAGGTTGTGGAATTGGAGCTTGATATTGCTATTGAGTTGCCTGTCTTTGACTGTATTATTGTCCATCTCCTCTAGGTGGTCTTGGTGCAAATCCGGGTGGAGTAGATGTAGGATTTAACACATTATTGCTCTTGTAGCTCCATAGTTATTGTACTGTCTTCCAGCAAAATTCACATCATCTTCCTCCTCATCTGCTCAAAATTTAGAGCAGTCTTCAGCAAGATGATTTGGACTCACAATTCCCATTAGATTCAATTGAACTACCAAAACCACCAAAACTGATATGAGAAGAGTCCTGAAAATCCTTTTCTTTTAAGCTCCATTCTCTCACTAATTCAGTCTCCAACCCTGGAAGAACTTTCACGTCCCTTCTTTCTAATAACTTATTCTCTCTCTTGTTCTCCTCTTCAGTAACTTGAGAGTTCATAGACAAATCAGAGTTCTCAAAATAATTCATACAATCATCACTATGCCTCCCCTCAACACCATGAGAGCCAAAAAAGGCTACTGATGTTGAAGAACCGATCAAGACAGCAGCCACTTCATTCAAACCAACTCCATTATCGCTAAGATCAACAGTCACCCGATATATATCAGCATCACCATTTATCTCTTGTCTTGCTAATCGGTGCATAAATATGCACCTCTATGCTATTTATTGATATGCACATACTTATTCTTTTGTTATTTAATCAGAAATATTAGTTTACTTTATTGTTTTATAGATATTTTGAGTCAATACGGAGTCAATAGGAAAAAGAAGGACTTTAAGCTTAATTTGGAAAATCTGTCTTTGGAGGTCATTCAACTTCGATAGAGCACTGGGAGAAGCGTAAGAAGAACCAGAAAATAATCTTTATATTTGTGGAAAGCTAAAGATTTCAAGTTTCCATAACTTCTTCCATAATATGATTATCATGTCTCTAGAGAAAGTTATGGCTGATTTAGTCCACGGAGGTCAGGCTGCTCGAAAATCTGACTTTGATGAGAAAGTTGTGTTTGGAGGCCCAAATCACACCATAAAGCCCAAGGAGAAATTTGTGCTGTAAAATTCAATTAATAATGATGTGGCTTCTGGAAAAGAAGTCAAAAGCTAAAAGGATTAAAGAGGTTTGACTTGTCAAAGAAGAGAGCTCAAAACCTATGTGAACAAGGAGATGTTTAATCAAGACTATAAATCATATTTTTAGGGTTTTTGGAAAGTTAATCAGGTTTGGGGGAGAATAATAATTTGAGAAGAGATCAAGGAAGCCACAAGAAGGAGTTTCAGAGGACGACGACGACACTAGATTCTCTTCTTCTCTATCCCTTATTACTTTCTTTTCTTATGAACTTTTGTAGTTTAGCTTCCTTGTCTATGAGGGGCTAGTTATTTAGTTAGGAGCTCATCAAAGCCCTAGACATGCTTACGATTTTGATCCCCTTTTGATTTATTTAACTATTTGGATGAGTTTTATTTCACTACTTTTATAATGATGATTTATATGTTCATGTTACTTTGAGTGCCCACTTAGTTGCATGACTTAGAATTTAGAGTCTAGGATGTGTGATTGACCTCTATATCAGTGCATATTCAATAGAGATAAAACAGGCTCCTGTATGAAATAATTTCTCAGTGATGTTAAGGCGATCGCTATATCGACCTTAGAAGCTATATTGTTTCTCAAATACTCTTATAACTTAATGACTTTGATTAACTAGAATAGGACGTCGACATGTACCAATCTACCAATTAGGGATCAAGCTAAGATAGTACCGGCATTCTGCTTAGTACGGCAAGTAAGAGAGTGTAATACAATCGATGTCCTACCGACATTGGCCCGACTGTGGGATTCAGTCATCCATAGTTATTTATATTATATTGTGGTAATCGTAAGGTGTCTAGGGTGGAGAGAAGTTCCTAGTTTTTCTTTTCCATCGTTGATTCACTTTTACTTTTCAGCATTTAGCTGTAGTTCGCCGACTAAGTTTGGCAACCAAATCGTCTTGAAACACATTAATATTTTGTGTGGTTGTCTGCCACTAAGTCTAGTTACATGTATACAAATTTCGTAGCATTTAGAGTAGTATAGGTATATTTCATAATTGCATTTGTGTCTAGTGGTTGAATCTGTTAGCTTTTCTGACATTCGCGTTTAGTTAGTGTTTTAAGATTTAGTCTCACCAATTCCTTGTGTTCAATAACCCCTGTTTATCATTACTACATTGATATATCTTACTTAAGAATATGGTATCTTTGAGAGTTCGTTTTCCACTCATCACCTGCAACATCACTCATAATGCTTGTAGTTCCAGCACTTACTCTATTCCCACCCTCAGTCACAGTGGGAACCGTATTAGATAGAATACCATCAGTTAGATTCCTTGAAACACAATGAACTTCACCATTTGCACCATTCACACTAATGTTGCCAAATGCATAAGTAGATATCTGACGGTGAATGTTGTAAGCAACCATGGATGACATTCTAGAGTGATATATGCCAAGTCCTGCAACATGTCGGTCCACAACAAGAAGTAGAGAACGTAAGTTCCGAAAAGTAATTGGTACTTCACTGCCATAAACCATTGTTCTCACAACATCATACACATGAGGGAGGCCATTCAGGGTCACCAAAACAATGTCTTCATCTGATATAGTAACACCAACATAGGTCAATTGGTCATGGATATGCTTGACACGAAGGAGATACTTCGATCTCTATGGACATACTTCCTTTCTTGATTTTCCACAAATCAGTTTTGAGTTTTATAATATTGGATCAATGTTATTTATCTTCTCTTTCTTTCTTTCCTTTATGCACACTCTAAGGGCGAGTCTTCGAAGTCTTGGTATACACATCGATACCTTTTAATTCCTTGATAAAGGTTGTCAAAGACTTTGAAATATGTTAACTTTTTGTTAAAAGTTTATTCATGACTTATGTGTTCTCCCAATCTCCTTTGCTCTACTATGGATTGAGTTTTGATACATCATGCTCAAATTCTTGCATTGTTGCATAATTTTTTAGCTTCATCTTATAATATTATGTGGATATTGTTTATTTTCCCCATGGCAATTTTTTTTCCAACTTTTCTTGACACATGTATAGTTTTGGGTCTCGACTACAATCTTTTCGTAGCATCTAACTCTCTGCATGTAGTCATTTTGTCGATTCTTTCGGTTGGATATGTTGTCCATTCTGTTGGGGATACATCTGCTTCCACCTCTCCTGATTATGAGTTCTTCATCAATAGCAAGGTTGCTATGATTGAGGGAGAGTATGTTGACCGCTCTAATGCGTCTATATATTTGAACAACATAAAGATTGATGGTTGTTCTCTGGTTCCTTTTGCCATTACTTGTCAAACAGGGGAAAAACTAATTGTAGGGCATTGGTTGTTATGATGTTGTTTCTTCACTTGATCTTGTGAGAATATGTGTAGGTTGCTGCTCCCGTTTCTACTAACTGGTTATTGCTCTAGTCCGTTAGTGGTAAAAGGTATGTTTTGTTAGGAATGTCAAAGGGGGAGATGGAATGCATATTGTTTAGTTGGCAATTCCTAGAATTAACAAAACACATAATTAGTGAAGATCAACCAAGAAGATTAAAGAAACATACCCATTAATCTCAATGGTAATCAGGTAAAAGTATGCATGCGCATATCATGATTTTTCACTGAGGATGACATCCTTGCCACCTATCCTAAGTCAGCATGTCCTTGTCCTACATATTTCTAGTTTGATTTGAAGCTCATTTTTAATCTCCATAATACTAAAAGAGTTTTGTTAGGACAACTTTGATTGTCTTGGAGCCTAATAAGTTTTTCCAGTTAGAAAGTTTCATTTCTTACCCGTGACCTTTGTTTTCTTGGGTGTCGTAAAAAGGAAACCAACTGTTCTTTTATGATACAAACGCCAACCTATCAGCTAGTACCATTGCTTTCTAGAAATGAGTTTTGTCTTTACACATTGGCATCCTCCTTTTGGAGTAAAGTTGGAAAAAATCTTTTTGCCCTAATTTGAATTTTAGACATGTCTAAAGAAAGCCCTAGTTTGTCTTATATGTTTGGAATTGTCATTCACATGTCAAATCTAGCTTATGGTAATTGAAAAACGTCCAAAATCAACTCTGGCATGTTCCTTATGTGGCTGCTCTCTTAGCAGACCTTATTGGCTATATAAGAACAGCATAGTGGACTTGGCTCCTTGGTTGTGAAAATTAGATTTGTGCATCTTTCAAACCCAGAGTTCTTTGTTGTGTTCTTTTGTTTTCTCTAAGCATTCTTTTATCTTGTATGTAAGTCTTAGAATCTAGCACAAAATATTTTATCATTCATACTCATATGCATCTTACACACTATTGAGATAGGTATGGTAGTGCACAACCCAAGAAGTCGTTCATGAAGAATCAACTTACAAATAGTTGAGTTCTAAGATGAAGCTTCTGAAAACCTTTCATTTGTAAACACCTAGTGTTTGTATAGCATGAGTTGTCCGATTAATATACTTATCCACTTAAGCAGGTAGTCAACACCTACCCGACCGCCCGCAAGACCACCAAAGAGGCTCCAACTTCACTCACAAGACCCACCCTATCCGGGCGCGCACGCACCCGTGGGGCGCACGCCCGAATGCATGGATCACACCAACAGAGCCACACCAGTCCCACATCGAAGAGCACCATCGAGCACCAAGCTTAACCACCTATATAGGTAAGGCATTTACTGCAGGTAAGGACATTCAATATCATCCTATCCAACTCAATCCATCTCAATTCATTCACTTCATTCACTCGACCCGAACACTATTCACACGTACGTTCGCTTGACTGTTATATCCAATACACTATCTGACTTAGGCATTGGAGCGTTGAAGGCGGGCCACCCCGTCTTGACCCCTGACCGCCTGTTCATTGTTGTATTCTTCTAACAGCCGTACGCGAATTCGCACACCCGATCATCCGCGAGAAGAGGAAGCATCCGAAAGAGGAGTCGACCGTCGGAAGAGAGAGTCCGCATACCCGAAGGAAGAGGAAGCGTCCGACCATCCGAACAGCCCCAACGTTCGGACGAAGGAAGAATGAGTACTCGTATTGCTTCTGCCCCATTACGCCCCCGTGCGTAATTCGGTAGAAACACCTAGAGACAAAAGAAAGTGTAGCTCTGTGGGACTAGTATAGAGACTAGTTAGGATAACATACAGGTTATGTATCCCCAGAGTACAAGAGTGGATCTTATAAGAAATGATTTTACATAGTAGAAAAATTTGTCTCTCAAAAGTTGAGGACATGCATTTTTTCTCCTCCCTCGAATATTTATTAATCGAGATAGTTCACAACATAATTATCTTCAAAAACAAACTTAAGAAAAAAAAAATTGTAAATCGCACGGTTTGAGAATATTAAGTTGGGTGGCAATGCCTCAGTCACTTATGAGTACGTTCTGAACTTCTGATCATACTCCGGCCTCCTTAAGTTTGACTGGTAAGTAATACACAGATATTAGAGTAATAGGAGTGTAGGACCATTCTGATGACTGAAGAGGACGCGTCCGTTGCGGACCAAACTCTCCAAAGTACGTAGAACCATTGCTTCTTTTGAGTGCCATCCAACGGCTCAAATAATACTTTCTCAAAATGCACAACAGATCAATCACAATCACCAAGCTAACCATGGCTTCTCAATCTCCCGCTGTTGTGATAGGGAAAACTCCCGTGGTCTATTTCTACGATGATATTGTCTCCACTTGACCACTTGAACGTGGAATAATTCAGCCACTCGTATTGTTTATGTTAATTTCTCTCGTTCGTTACCAATGTGGGATATACTCTCTCCTCAATTTATCCATATTATGATTTGTAGCGAGCCACACAACTCAACAACCCAACAACACGTGCCATTATAACCAGTCATGAATGAAGTGACTAGACTTTGAGGGAGAACATTTTTAATGGCCGCTCTCGATCTTCTCGTTGTATCTTGATTCTCGTCGAGATCTCATTTTTGAACCTTTTTTTTTTCAGAACCGGCCAGCGAGCATATATATGTTTTAATGAATATGAGTAGGTGTAGTCATCAGTAGTCACCGTCATCAAAATGCGATCGCTAGAGTTCCTGACTGTAGCTTCCTTGCTCGTTAGTCGTTATGCATGCATGTAGTAGATCGTCAATGGGAATTGTCATATAAGCTTTCGACAATTTGATCGATGCAGATATATATCTGATTATTAATTTGATTAGGTCGATCATATAGTTTTGATTGACAGTTAGGCACGTGAGGATGCACGTACTTATTGGAAAATCTCTATTAATTAATAGAACTTTCCTTACGACAATTATAAAGTAAAATATTTGAAATACCTTAAAATATTCTCCCTTTTTGATAGCTCTAAAGCAATAAAAATCACTAAACAAAGGATAAAAAATTAAAAATATTAGAGAAAAATTACCTAAGCGGTCACACTCTTCAGTTTTACCTCTTTTTTTCACACCCATCGGGTGAGGTTTCTGCTAATAATTGAATATACATTTCTCTGCTAGTTCTTCATTTTCATTTTTTATATCTACACATAGCTCGTAAAAATTTAAGAAATTGCGATTGACTAATCTTGTCATATAAATGAGCTTTCAGTTAATAAGTTTTTTTTTTCCAGCACTGTCACGAAAATGATGCAATTTTGTAGTCATCCATGTATATGTATTCCACGCAGTCATGTTTTGGTCGTCAGTGAATTTGCAGTCAGTTGTGGATAATAGATTTACATCTAATAAATGATATAAAATTATTTTTTAATTATTCACTGAAATTGATCACAACTGATTATAGATATCACTAACCAACCTAACGAAATAAGCCTAAGAAATTTTGATCAAAAGCCTAACTAACTAGCTATAGGAAAATATATTTATTCTTTTTAAAATTGCGCACAAATTTAGGTTGACGTACGACATACATTTTTGTGATCCATTAGTAATTTTATACTAAAGAAGACAACGACCATGAAATTAAATAAGTAATAATAATAAGAAGAAAACAAATTGTCAAATGGTCGAAGGCTATAAGCTACACATTTGTCTTGCCTAAAGTCCTCACATTCGTCATCAGATTTTTTTTCGATAGATCATTCATCATTAGATTAATTAGTTTTTCGATAGACTCCGGATCATATATATTTTTTTCGATCAAAACAGATTAATTAGTTGGGGTTTCCATATCTTTGTAGTAATTATATACTACTACTAAAGCCACTGGTCAACCAGTGGCAATCAGCTGTTGACATTTGAAATGACAAAAATGTCTTCAACTTGGATTCACTTGATAGCTTACAGTTCAGGCACATCAACGTTTTTCCAACGCATTCTTTTCTTTGTTGAATTTTTATCTTCTCTAATTCGCTTTTTTTTTTACTAAAAATCTCCCCCTCTTCTGAATGTAATCAATCTTGATTGCCTGGGCTAATAGCTCACCCTCTCTCTGTTTCATTCGCTGGGTATCTGGTATGTTCAATTTTCTATGTTTAAGCCAATTTTTGCGAATCATATAGAATACGATTTTGGGATATCTTTTGATTATAAAGTGCTGATGTAGTTATCCTTTTCAAGACTTTACAGTTTATACTTCACTACTCTTATTAAAATTTCATATCTTTGTTACTCTAAAGTTCATCCTTTTCAATCTATTGTTCGGTCTGAATAGGAATAATACATATATACATGTAACATTGCCACCTTGCGAGCAACTTATATGCATTACATTTGAGAGATATAAAGATATTTGTTTTGACATCTGTATATAATTAAGTCAAAAATAGTAATATGTTAGTCTTTGAAAATTAATCAATATTTGTGATCTATATCCAGAATAAATCGGCTGCATAGATGATAAAAGTACATATTCAAACTTGAAAATGCTTTCAATTTTTTAATGGTGTTGGTTTCCTTGGTGTAGGAGTGCTAAAGTTCAGTACACCATTTTGTTTTCTTAAAAACATGACACCAATATTGTAGTGAGTTCTCATTGTATATTCATGGCTCTAGTGAAATATTTTTTTACAGGGCTCTGGTGAAATTTACGTGAGAACTAATTTTTCTGTTTTTTTTATGGCAAAAGAAACAGTATAGAGCTTGAGGCAAAAGCCTCGATTACAACCTACAACCAAAGAGTCAAAATACAATGCAGAGGAAGCTTCAGGAGGAACACGATGATGCCAAGCCCGAGTTGTCGTCCCATGACCAAGTTTAGCAATAGCATTTGGTGAAATTTTATTTTCTTTGTTTTATAGATTCTAAGCAGCCTACACATGGTAAATCTGTTTTGTTCTAGCAAAGTTTCTAGGTATAAATCTTTATTTGTGCAAAAGTTAAATTCATCAAAGTTATATATTCACATTTTGTACAATAATTTGGGATATGATGCAGGAATTTGATTGATTATGTGAAAATCAAAGAGTTCGAGAAGCTACTCTTTGATCTCTTATGGAAGATTAAAGGGGATTTAAACATTGAAAGATTTGGATTAAAATATTATAGTTTTGTATTTATTACCAATGTATTGTGAATTATTGTGTACAAACAAATAAAGACTTTAATAGGTTGATTGAAAATATAGAGGTTGATCTAACTTACCGAAGACCACATACTATGAAATGAGTAACACTACACGTACAAAAAAGTTTTACAAAAACTCAAATACAAAATGACGTGATAGTTGTCATGTCATTATTAATTAAATATCATATTACTAAATTCTTACTTTCCAAACCCAATGGCTTGCCCAGTTGCCCCAAATTCTTATCCGTTGTCCGCTTCATCATGTTGCCCGACTCAGCGTCGTCGACCACTATCCCGTCGGACTCATCGACGCCTTCCACCGCCCCTTTGCTTACGTCGTCCATAACTCACAACCAAAATCAATGGAAGTGAAAGTTTCTGCTTTTTCGCTCTCTCCAATCCATCATGTTGTTCCTCAATTGCTCAAATAACCAATGCTGCTGGTGGTAGTGTGGTATTAATTGTTTCATACAAAATCATCGAAATCAGAACAATCGGAATTAGATATTGGTGGGTGGAGTCGTATATTGATCGATCTGAGATGATGTAATTAACAATGCTGCAGAAGGATTGAAAAATGAAGGATGGGGATGGGAATGGGTTGGTGTGTTTACTGGGCATTGGGCCACGACCTTCCAGTCTATAATTCGTCATCGTCCTCTTTAATCAATACTCCAATTCAAACAAACTAGAAGAGGAACGCTGTTACTCTTCCTGTCTCACTCTCTCTACGATTATATGACTATACCATCATCATAATTTTCATCATTTCATTTGCTGAAGGAACAAAATTCCCTACATCAATGAAAGCAGACCACCGCCATCAAAACAAGCCGGATTAGATCATCTTTGTTCGAGGAGTAAAATATCGGATATCGAGGATATATCGACAGTCCAAAATTTGGATATATCGACGGAAATATCGACGAAATATCGATCTACTGAAAATTCTGACGGAAATGACGGAAACTAATAAAAATATATGGAAATTTGTAATGAAACTTTTGGAGGTTGTTATATGATCAATTACCTACCTTATGTAAAAAGAAAATATTGATCAAACATCAAAACATATGAATTTGCTATATTACTATATGAATTAGTATGTGTTAAGTGCTCATAACTATTAAAATATAATTTAATAGTTCTATTTTTATTTTTTTGATGGCTAAACTTTAATGGGAGGCTAAACCATCACATTTTTGTACAATATGTTACACATCACACATTATAAAATCAAATATATAAATACTTCAAAACCACATAGAGGACCTATGAGGTTCGAAATTCACACTATTTTTCTCATCTCTCTGTGCAGAATCATGTGTGTATTGTGAAGAGTACTCATTAAATGATTGTTCTCCCATGTAATTCTGCACGTATTGACTTACATGCCAACCATATGGGTCAGGGGGCGGTCTTTGAAGATTTTGGAGCTCGTAGTATGAACCAGGCATTGCTCGACTTTCTTCATTGCTATCATCATTTGAGGCATTTGTTTGTGATTGTAACGATGAGTTATCACTTGTTGGAAGACCATAAGGCATGATATATGAAGGATAAGACATTGCAAAATTTTGACAAGCTTTTAATTTTGTTAAATTAAAAAAGTTACTGAAAATTTCAAAAATTTCGGTAAATATCGAAAAATATCGGAAAATATCGGAAATATCGGGGATATATCGGAAATATCGGAAAATTTCGGAAAATTTCGGAAAATTTGGAGATATATTCACGGATTTTTCAGGTAAGTTCAAAATATCGAAATATCGGCGAAATATCGCCGATAATATCGATTTTGCATTCCTTGTCCTTGTCCATAGACGCCGCTGCCTCATATAGTGGTGGCAACGGAGTACGTCTTCTGAATCGGAGTTCCATGTCGGCACAAACATTCTGATCAATGAATTGATTATTATTTATAATGAGATATTAAAAGAAATTCCACCTCATTTACAGTTGGTACAGTTTAATGAGGTGGCAAGTGATGTGGCAGGTGCTAACTCATTTGGTATAGGTTTTCTGTATAAAACAATTATATCTCAAGCATTTTCCCTAATTTCCCTATGGAATTCCCGCTGCAACGCGCGGGGTTCAGTTACTAGTATTATACTAGGGGAAGTAAAAGACAAGAAAGGCCTAGATTCAGTGCCACTGACTTTTTTACTGACATCTTTTAAATGTCTTGGACATGTGGCCATTTGACAAGTGGATGTGGAAAGATTGGTAGCTTCCACCCAATCAAAACTCAAAAACTACTTCTCTCCTTCCTCCTTGATTTATGTTTTAAAGTTTAAACACGACACGAACCAGCTGCAACTCCAACGCCCAGTCTTCTTGGGCCTCTTTTGCCAACCGACTCTGTCTCTCTCGCACATACTACATTCAATGTGTACTTACTAAATTCAATATGCTAATAACATGTGAAATAGTAAAAGTAAAACTCATGTGCGCACAACTAACAAAACGTGTATAAGATTCAGAGCAAGGAAGAGTACATAAGAGCTAAACTGTCTGGTAGACCGACCAGTCAAAATCCCCCACGTCCATGGCCAAACCCTTCTCTCTCTTTCTCTGCTTCTGTCGTAAATAAGTCTGAATGAGCCCAACGACTCTTCAGTTCCTTCTTTTCTCTCTAATGATCAAGGTATACAAAGGTGCGTATAATTAGCATTTCCTGGGGAACCAAACTACGTATCTTCCTCAAAGTCATCATCTACCTTTTTCGAACTCCAGCTCCGTTTTCACCTGCAGGTCCTGCTAACTAATCATCTCTCACCTTCTCTTCTCTCCTCTCCTTAAAGTCCTCGCTCCCTTTCTAACTATACGGTTTCAGAATTCGGACGCAGCCACCATGTTCATCATCACCACCAAAGTGTGTTTGATTATTAGATAACTCTCCCCCCTCTCTTTTCTGCTAGACCCTTTTAACTTTTTCTCTCGAAACCAAAAGTCACTTCTTCCATTTCCTCCTTCAACAAAAGGAGAGGGGTAGCTAGCTAGCGGCCAATCAATCTGAACTTGGTTAGATTAAAACGAAGACATAGAGAAGGTCAGGTGGCGAATAATCCGATCAGGCGATCGAAAATGGCTGCACCGCCACCGAGTAGTAGCAGGCTCCGTGGCATGTTACAGTCTGCTGTGCAATCTGTGCAATGGACTTACAGTCTCTTTTGGCAGATCTGTCCTCAACAAGGGTATGTACATGCACAGTTTGATCTACCGAATAACTTAACCGATCATTTCTTCAACTAATTAATTAGATTGGTAGTACGTATAGTTCCCCTCATTTCTTCATATGCTAATTTTGTTGATGATGATGTTGTGGTGATCGTTTAGGATGTTGGTATGGGCAGATGGGTACTACAATGGGGCAATCAAAACAAGGAAGACGGTGCAACCCATGGAAGTGAGCTCTGAGGAGGCGTCTCTTCAAAGAAGCCAGCAGCTTAGAGAGTTATACGACTCATTGTCCGCCGGAGAGACAAACCAGCCCGCTCGCCGCCCTTGTGCAGCCTTGTCACCGGAGGACTTAACCGAGTCAGAATGGTTCTACTTGATGTGTGTCTCCTTCTCATTTCCCCCCGGAGTTGGGTACGTATGTACTTGTGCTTAATTATTTCGTATTTATGATTCTCTTTTCTTCTGGTCTCTTCCATCCTAATTTCAATAACATAAAATTCCTTCTTCTGTGGTGAAGTTCTGCATAAACGTGCAACTAAAATAGGAAAATATAGGTAAAATTTATGAGGTGTATGAACTCCATATATAAAGTGTAAGAACCCTGAAGAAAAATTAGTTGGAAAATTTCCTTTTACAAGATCGAAACACCATATACATTGTACTCCATCATGGTTTACTAACAGAAACTTTAAGCTACTAAAGCATGTTTCCAATTTACCCTAATAATTCAAAGCTTCACTAAATTTTGTGTAAAGAGAACTAGAAATAGAAATTACGATTGCAAATATCTAACTAATTCAAAGGGGCTCACAATTGTCCGAGACATATTGTGCAGTTGATAGATTAAATGCTACTGTAGTACATTGTTTCTTTAAACCAATATAGTTAAGCTATCCCATCTAACATTTGGATTTTTAGTTTTGATACGTAAATATGATATTTATGAGGGTTAGAACACTCTTAAATTTGTTGCTAGTTATATATAGTAAACTGGGTACACCCTATTCCTACATTTCGAAGGATGAATAGGGGACCTCTTCTATTTTTATGTCTTAGAAGTCAGGACTCAACATGTGTGAGTAAATACGATCGAGATGGCCGGGTTATGAATTTCAATCTATCCCTGAAACTCTGGAGCTGATGAACTGTATTTCAGTTCCCTATATATATATATATATATGGTGTATCTTATATTTATTAATTTCTATCTAACATGAGAAAGATCGATCCGCACGTGTTAGAAGCATCTTCGCACATGTACAAGTTCTTGAAAACAAAACCCCCAAAAATTTCCTTGGAACTGTTTAACCTGCTTTGCTTGTTGGCAATCATGTCCATGTTTCTGGACTTGTTGGAGAAGTTAATGGAGGCACAGTTTTTGTTTGCTACACATTTGTTGCCTTATGACTGCTTTAGGGTTTGGTAGAATATATTCTTACCAGCTCTGTCAAAAAGTTATTGCTTGCTTGCTCGTTTCCATTTAGAAATGGTTCGAAGCTACCTGTTTGGGATAATAGACAACCAAAAGTGTTCTTCGTTGCCAGACAGCTTGTACGTATAAGAAATGCTATTCGGTATCAGTTAACTACTCCATCAGATCATGTAGATTTGTATTTGGCATTTTTAGTTTCACATAAGATTCATGACATGACACATATATGGGGTAAGACATTTCCTTATGTTATGCATCATACAGTTGCCTAGCTAGATATATATAGGAAATATATTTTCTCATTGCCGCTGGTCTACTTAAACATTCTACTACAATTATTATTGGTGAGGTATAATAGTATAGTACATCGAATAGGGTTTTCCATTATTTCTAGTAATTATACATACAAATAATGCAAACATTTTGCAATGTAGCTTTCATTAATTGCTGTCTCCACGTACAATTTCTTTTGTAGAATAATGTAGAAACTAATCAATACTATTCGGTATTTGTACGTATAGGTTGCCCGGAAAAGCATACTCAAGGAGGCAACATGTTTGGCTCACTGGTGCAAATGAAGTTGATAGCAAAACCTTCTCCAGAGCTATTTTAGCCAAGGTAAAAATTTACTTACCGTTGCAAAAACTAAAAACCTAATGAAGAAATAACATTGATCTCAAACCCTAATAAGTTGCATGAGGTTAATTATATTCTGGTTTTCTCTTTGCATGCAATGACGATCTTCAGAGTGCTAAAGTACAGACAGTGGTTTGTATCCCTCTTCTTGGCGGCGTGGTTGAGCTAGGCACAACAGACAAGGTACCAGAAGACCTTGCCTTCGTCCAACACGTAAAAACCTTCTTCGTTGACCACCACCACCTTCCACCACCAAAGCCCGCTCTCTCCGAGCACTCGACCTCCAACCCCGCCACCTCCTCCGATCACCACCCGCGCTTCCACTCCCCGCACCTCACCGCCATCCGCAACAACGCCGCGGCCGTCAACCACGCTCTGGCCCTCCGCGCCGCGGCCCAAGAAGACGAAGAGGACGAGGACGAGGAAGAAGACGACCAAGACGACGAGGCCGAGTCCGACTCTGAGGCAGAAACCGGCCGTAACGGTCGTGCTCTCGCTGCTGCGGTACTGAACGCTCCCGCAGCGGAGCCTAGCGAGCTCATGCAGCTCGAAATGTCGGAAGACATTCGACTCGGCTCCCCGGACGACGCCTCCAACAACTTGGACTCCGACTTCCACATGTTGGCTGTCGGCCAGTCCGCAAACGCCGCCGAGCAGCGCCAAGCCGAGTCCGCTCGGCGTTGGCCGCCGGTCCAGCAGCCGATGAGCGGTGTCGTTCAACCACCATCAGGTAACTTTGTTACTAAATCAAACCCACGTACCTACCTAACACATTGTCTTGCAGTTATCATTGTTCCCTAAACTATCACATCTTATATATTATTCTGGTGCAACAAGGGTAAGAAAAACACCCTTGCAACATATATTTTAGAGATTGTAATCCACCGACATTTACATTACTAGATTTAGGGCACTAATAAATGACTGGTATAATAATAAATATTATCATGCCATATTGTTTGAGTTATTTTCAAATTTTGCCATAACTTATTAATTTTAATTGAAATTTATGCATAATTTTATTTTAACTTTCCTTATTTCTAAGACCTTTATTGTTTTTTTTTTTAAATAAATTTTGAGATTAAAATATTGATTATATTTAGTAAATCTGTAGATTAATAATGACAATAACTTCTAGCATTAATTAGATAGTGTAAGAGGTAGATACACTAATATATAGTAGTGCCTCTAGGTAAATATGGTGTAAGAGGTAGATACACTAATATATAGTAGTGCCTCTAGGTAAATTAATAAGAAGGTACTTTAATTAGAATTATGAAGTAGATAAATTATTAATGAATTACGTACGAAGTAAGTAAATTAGTAATGAATTACTAATTTACCTATTTTATGTGCTTTAATTTTATAAAATAATTTACTTGAACTTTATTTTGTTTGCATTGGTAGCCTATGAGCTTGACTTTGTTATTCATTTTCATATGCAATAATTTACCTACAAGCAGGTGAAATGATTTTACCTACAAGTAGCTAGGTAAATTATCCAAAAAGGTCGATCAAAAGGTAGACTAGTATCATTAAATTAGATTAAGTAGGTGTATTATCCAAATAAGTAGAGATAATTACAAATTATCCAAATAGGTATATTAGTAATACTTGAAACTTGTAGAGTCAAGATAGAGTACGTATGCAAAAGGTGTAAGAGGTATATGAAATTCAGCTTGTAGTTTATGGATTAACAATTGCAACATTTTAATTTGTTTAGCAATTAAGAAAAAAAATTACAAAGAACTTTAAGCTTGACAAACTCTATAAATCTAATATTAATATTATGTTAAATGACATATTAGGTAACTCATATTACATAAAGTTGACTTGTTCGATCTAAAAATAGATATAATTTGAGACTAACATTAAATTTAAGGACTAAATTCATTAACAATAAATTAATTAGAATTTCTTCAAAAAATCAAATGTGAGAGAGAGTTTTCCCAAATTTTCCCCATTCTCATGTGTCCCTCGATCCGCATCAATCTGGTTCAGTCTGAAAAACCCTAGTACTCTAGTAGTTTTTGTTAGGTCTACTACGCGTGGGCGACGGTGCAGCTAGAAATATGAAAATTAACGTCGTCCGTCCGGCACGGGCTGCTGTTCTCCGTGCACACGAAATTCAACAAAAATATTTAACATTCTGCAATGGACTAATTTAAGTAAATTCTACCTTTTGGTCCGAAGAAGACAAAGAAAAGAAACCCTTTTCGGAAATGTATAGTCACGTGTGAAATATCGGGACGATTACTCTTTGTTGAAAAAAAAGTTCTTCATTGACCATAAACGTTGTTGAGCTACTATTCAATTTTAACCTGAATAAATATTACTTTAGTTTTTAGCTAATTTGTTTATTTGTCTTGTAATGCAGGACCACCGGCGATGGAGGAATTGACCCACGACGACACACACTACTCGGAAACAGTCTCCACCATTCTTCAAACCCAATCTACTCGGTGGACGGAATCATCGTCAAATGATTACGTCACCTACTCCACCCAATCAGCTTTCGCCAAGTGGAACACCCGCTCAGACCACCACCACATCTTGGCTCCGGTGGATGGAACTTCACAGTGGTTGTTAAAATACATGTTGTTCTGCGTACCGTTCCGGCACACGAAATATCGGGACGAGAACTCGCCAAAATCTCACGACGGCGGCGGCGACGGGTCCACCAGGTCCTTGAGAAAGGGGACGTCGACGCAGGACGAGCTGAGCGCCAACCATGTCTTGGCGGAGAGGCGTCGTAGGGAGAAGCTCAACGAGAGGTTTATTATACTCAGGTCACTTGTGCCGTTCGTGACCAAAATGGACAAGGCGTCCATTTTGGGTGACACGATCGAGTACGTGAAGCAACTACGTAAAAAAATACAGGAACTCGAGGCACGTAACGTGCATTTGGAGGATGACCAAAGGACGAGGTCATTGGGGGAGATACAACGTTCGAGTAGCATGAAGGAGTTGAGGAGCGGGATTACCGTGGTCGATAAACCCCGAGTGGGATCGCTCGGCTCGGATAAGAGGAAGTTGAGGATAGTGGAAGGGAGTGGCGGCATGGCGGTGGCAAGGCCTAAAGTCATTGAGGAAACGCCACTGCCTCCACCGCCAGTGGCGCCTACCCCTGCACCGGCGGCATTGCCAACGCCCATGTTGACGGGGACGTCTTTAGAAGTGTCGATAATAGAGAGCGACGGATTGTTGGAGCTACAGTGTCCGTACAGAGAAGGGTTGTTGCTTGATGTCATGCAAACACTACGTGATCTCCGAATCGAGACCACGGTGGTGCAGTCCTCTTTGAATAGTGGCACTTTCGTAGCTGAATTAAGGGCCAAGGTAAACACATTTTTACTTTATTTCTCTTTCTTTACAGTACGTCGTGGCCATAGCGTGCATAATGGAGTAACATATACTTTGATCAATTGAGTAACATTTCTGATTTGTATTTGATATTGGATTTGCAGGTAGGTAAGAAAACAACCATTACGGAAGTGAAGAGGGCAGTAAATCAAGTCATACCCCAGTCGGATTCTTAACTATATTATGTTATGTTAAAGTTTGGCCTCTAGGAGAAATCTCATGCATATAATGCAAGCTGACTCCATGAGATTCTTGTTAAGTAGGTATAGCTTAGCGTTAATGATTAGTGTATAATATCAGAACATGCAGACAAGCAGTGCTCCTTTTTGAATTGCTGTCATTCTTGATTCACCCCACCATGTAATCTACCATACTGTAATGGCTGTGAATTACATAATCTGCATAACGAGTTACATTCTTTTCATGTGTTCTACAGCGGTATCGTTATTGCTATTCCTTACTATATTGGAGTACTCGACTCTGGTCACCTGAGTTCTAACACAAATGCTAGAAGCCAAATTACATCCCAATTCTTCGTAAAAGAGAATCATGGTACCAAGGTACTAGTTAATAGGGTGGAGATTCACCTTAGGGAATTTCCAACTCCGAGAGTTATCTTTATCGCATTGTTATGTTCGAAAACCTTCATCTTCTCTTCCAGAAGAAGTGAATGCAAATTAATTTTCCTAACCTTAACTTACGAATTTCAATGTTGATTCTAGTTACCAATCATACAGAAAAATGAAGAAAAAAAAATCATGGTAATCAATCGGCGATGGAAAACGAAAAATGCTCATCGATGGTACTTCTCGTTCTAAATAAAATGTGGATCAAAATTGATGAGTGCAAGGAATATATCTTGCACACAAAGAGAAGCCATAATTTACACACATCTAAGGATTTGTACAGCTAGAACAACATCTCATGAGTGATTCCGTGGCCCATCCTCTCCAGGTCGTCTTGGGAGAGAAGTGTCTTCCTGCCGCTGCTGCCTCCAGCCTTGTCATATGGTTGGGCCATCTTTCTAAGAAACTGCATACAGCAAAAAATGTCATCGACATACTTAAACAGGTTAAACATACATCTATCGATCGGTAGGATATACCCAGAATCTAGCTTTGCGAAGCCTACAATCTTTAGGAGGAGGAAAATCAAATAAAGAGCTAAATGGGATTGAGAATGCAGGAAATTATACATATATCTTGAGGTTGTACAAATCCTTGACCACATGGGAGCAAACCATGGGCCTGATACTCAAACCTCGTTGGTTATTTACAGGCCAGGATATTTGAACTGTGACTCAATAGTGGTGAAATGGAGATGAGCTTCTTCTAGTTAGGTCCCAAAACAATGAGAATACAACAGTCTAAGCTAAACTGTTACAAAACTAATAGTATTCACTATGCCATTGTTGAGACAGGTAAAAGTCGGTCAAACAGAGAATACAGGACTAACAAAGCAAATTTTTGGTGAGAAAATGTATGTCGCTTCTAATTCAAAAAGAATTAGACAACAATATAATCATTTTAGCAGACAACACATGAATGATTATATGTGTTTTGTGTATTTCAGAGTGAGCTATATTAATATTTGTACAAGAGGCTATATGGACAAACCTCTTTCGCTATATGGAGAGCCATATCAGTGCTCAAGTTGAGGTGTGCATCCCTTAGAAGGGAGAGTATCCATCCAGGTAGCTTAGACCGCTTGTCATGACGGCTATACCTGAAGTTGAATTCAAAAGCACCCAATTATAAACTCACTAAAGTCAAACAATATAGTTCCATAGAAAAATTGGAAATTGAATTGATGCAAAAAAAAAAAAGGAGCATAAGAATACAAACCTTTTATCAGCAAAAATCATCATTCCATAGTCTGCTTTTGACCGAATGACCCGACCGACACACTGGGCGGCTTGTCTCTGTACCAGTAGGGAAAATTTCATATAAGATATAGCCTTAGATAAGCACAAAAAAGAAAGTGTAGTGCTTGGATGATACAAAAGACGATGAAAATATACCAAAGCATCAAATGTCAAGAAATCTCCTTCCTTTATCTGAAAGGTCTCTCGCAAGTACTCGAGACGTGCAAGCAAAATCCTACAAAAGGAATGTAATCACATGTAAGGCCATCGAAAATATTTTTCAAGAACTTGACTAGCAAAAATAACTTCAACTCCTAATAGAGCTATCTTTGTTATTTACAAAAGAAACAGAATAAGTAGAGCAGGACTCACTTGCTCGACGTGTACTGAAAGGGAACACCATACATGATCACAAGGCGCCCATAGTGTCGATCAAAGTCTATTCCTTCTGCTACTTTTCCCCTATGAAATGAGACATATATTAGTCCCGTTATAGAATCAATACTGAAAGGTTCTCCCCAGGTTACAGAGCAAAAGATAATGCATCATCCACTATTGATTGATCCCAAACTACAGTATAAGTAGCTTGAACTATCTTACGGACTGATTAAATACCTGGCAACGGAAAAGAACACAGCACCTCTCCCACAGTCACAGGCTTTCCTGTAATTATCCAGCGCCAAAGTAGTCTCTACCACATCTTGGGTTTCAATGAAGACTAATTTATGCTGCATAATTTCCTGTGAGAACAGATGAACTAAGTACATATTTGAAAGGTTAACTTTATAAAATAAAAAATTGGGGAGAAGAGAGAAAAAGCTTAAGGTTCTTAAAAGCGCAGGAAGAACAAGAGACACAAATAGTGAAGTTACCTTTAAAATTCCACTTTCATTCCAACTGTTGACTATTCCATCCATATAGGAATAGCTAACAAAGAAACACACTACTCCATCAGGAACAACGGATACCATCTCAAGCAGAAGCCTCCCATAATTCCTCACCACTCCAAGATCACTTCTCATATCAAATTTTGTACTTACAGGAAGCTGATCACTGAATAGTATACAATATTGAATTCAGAGTGGAGTAAAAAGTAAGGGGTTGAAGTCTTATATACTAACAAATGATAAGATTACAATGCTGAACTTAATAGGCATGCTACAAATCAATAACAATCATTGAATAATAGAGAATACAACTTATTCTACAGAATCAACGAGAGGGGATGTTATACCTTCCGCGGGTGAGAACCATTGGGCATATGCACTCTCTTGTTAGTGACATTGTAAAGCTACGACTGACAACGGGATTAAAGTTGAGAAGACGGGGGTAGAGATCAATTGGGCTCAAGGTTCCAGATGTTATCACTACTGACTGAAACCGGTCAAATACAGGCTTTATGGCAAGAGAAGCATCATGACAGCTGAGCTGGAATGTGAAAGACTTGGATCAGACAATAATATTCATAGTCAACCAATGTAATATAACTATATAGGTATGTAGCAATGTAAGACAACAGAAGCCAGAATATATGAAAATCGGAAACAGACCATAATCACCAAACAAATAGTCCCATCACTATTGACAGGAATTTGAAAGATCTGATACAATTTAGAGTGGTTCATATGTTGTAATCAGATAAAATCATTTTCACACAAGATTTCTGCTTGCTAGAAGAATATATGTATGGGTGCAGTCGGAACATTTGTACAATTTTCTTAAAAACAAACCTATTTCTTATATATGGTGTATATCTGTAGAAAGTTATTTGAGGAAATGGAAATGAAGTAACTAAGCTAAACCAACCTGCAAAACAGGATCCGGAATGTGTGGCATTCTCTCGTCAAATGGTTCAATTATGATTGAGAAACCGCGGGCATATGTTCCCACAAGCGTTGCAAAGTCGCATATAGTTTGGATGTGTAAGAACTCATCTGTGTCAGTAATTTCTAAGGTCATCATGAGGGAATGTAGACGATCATAACAGAACCTGAGAGTTTTCTGGTCAATTCCAGCATGTGTATTGATGGAGTTAACAAAACCAACAGGGAACTCCTTCTCGACATTCTCGGTATCAAGGCGCCCTTCAAGATACTGGACTAATCTTTTCAAAACATGCAGAAAATGGTCCGCTTTGCGAATATTACCAGGCACAGCCTCCTTCAAAATATCTTCCGGTAGGGCAGGATTTTGAAGCCAAGCATCCGTCACTGCATATCAAGAGAAGAGAACAAGTTATTAGAAACGCAGTGCATCATCAGATGAGAACCTGAAGTTGAAATGATGCTAAAACCTCAACATACTGGGCAGGTTTCCTCCTTGTGCCAAACCCTCAACAAGCCGATTGTATTCTTGTCGTAATCTTCCTGCGTCTGTAGCCTTGAACCTACCTACCATGGCAAGCAAATATATGAAAATCTGTATACACCAGGAGGACATGAATCCACGAAATATGAAACGATTATTCCAAACACGTTGGAAGAAAATGCAGCTCAAATTACAAAAAGCTCCTACCTTTCGATTTCCTGCTGCATTTTACTGAGATTCCTTCTGGCCCCTTCCAATGTCTGCCTCCTCACACTAACACTAAGCGCCTCAATACACACATTGTCGATATTATGTGCCTCATCAAACACCACAACTGACTCCTTCTGCAACTCTTTTGATATAATCCCGGCCACTTTCGGATCAAGCAAGTACTGATAACTATACACCACCACATTCGCCGCCTCCACCATCCTCCTCGCCAAGAAATAAGGGCACCACCCTTTCGCCTTCCCAAACACCCTCAAATCCTTCACTCAAACATTTCAATTCTATCAACATTTCTCACTCAAATTAACTACATTTCAATTCAAATCCCTAAAATTGATAACGAGATCATAATAATATAATGTACCTGCAATGTGTAAACCCCAGGAGGCAAGAGTGCACCTTCGGCAGCCCTATCAAAATTCTCGAAAAACTCGCAGGTGGGGACGTTAGGGTTCTCAGCGGCGACGGCGCGGACCCAGCTGGCAGTCAATTTCCGGCAAGCAGCGTCGACCGAGTCCCGATTCTCCGCGGCTAGAGCAGTCGGATTAACACATAGATTTTTACGGCTGGAGAGACCAATGGCGAGAATGGTGGCCATGTTGCCGAGATGCTTGAGCTGGTAGTGGTGGAGGAGCTTGAGCTCGGCGAGAGTCTTCTCCATCTCGTGAACGGTGCGAGTGCAGTAGATGAGCTTAAGAGGGTTTTGGGGTTTGGAGAGAGTGTAAGAGGTGATGAGAGAGAGGAGGGCAATGGTTTTGCCGGTGCCGGTGGGCATTTCGAGAAGGCAGTGGCCGCGGGCATCGAGTGAGCGCCTGAGTTCGAGCATGTAGGAGTATTGCTCTGGGTAGATGTGGTCGTAAGGGAAGTAGACCGTGATGTCGTCCATTTCGAACTTCATCTTGGTCGCCGGAGAATCAGATTTGAAGAGGGTCACAACTCAGAACTATATACTGTAATTTACACTAGTTTTGGGCTCAGCTCTTAAAAATATGGGGCTAAATGTGAAAGATTTGGAATGTTTACAAATGATGCTCCCTCCTCTCGTCTCTCCTAAATGGTGAGTACATGTATGAAAGACTGTTGAGCACTTTAGCTATTCTGCTTCAGGTTCTGCGTTAAATGTCATGCCCTTGATCTCACATATTGAACCTTGGTCTCACAGATTGAAGGGTTATATCTTCAAGCTTGATTTGGTACAAAAACTATAGACCAAAATCTAGAATCCCCTAGATTGAAATAGATCACTTGGATTGAAACTCAACTGAAGCAACAGCACCAACATTAATTCTTGTACTCATGAGGCTATGACTAATGGAACCAGACATACATATATAAGCATTAGAAGATAACATAGTCGCCTAGGCACAAATTTGATTGTAAATGAGTTACCCTGAAGTCCTGAACTACAAGACTTCCATTGTTAACACTTCACAGAATCCATACTAATTAAAGATCCAAACTTTAGCGCAGCTTTGTTACTACTATAGTAGCACGTACTAGTCTAATTTCAGCTGAACAACTTCCTCAACATTTGGCTCACCTTTCTTCATCTTTGCTTCTTGAGTCTCATCTTTGTTTGCGCCACAGGTCCATCCTCCTTTGTCTCGAGCAAACTTGCCAGTCCTTCCAAAGCAACATCAGCATCATCAACTTTCATGAGCTCCTCAGCAACCTCGGCAGGGGTCACTTTACTGCTCCCAATTAGCTCTTCAATTTTGCCACAAAGCGGGTGCCGGTTGCTACCATGAATCCCAAGGTAGTTGGAGGCCAAGATGCTGAACCCCCCAGCTGTGCAATACGACATGTTAATGTGCACATCCATTCTTCCCAGACGCAGCAACGCCGGATCAAGCCGGTCCTTATGGTTAGTTGTGAACACTACGATCCTCTCGTCTCCACAACTATACCACAGACCGTCAATGAAGTTCAACAACCCCGAAAGTGTCACCTGTAAATGATCAAGACACCATATTTAAAACAGAATCCCATGCCATGCCATTTTAAAGTTTTAAACTCACCAAAAGACCAAACTCAAGATCATTTCTTGATTTGAAGTTTTGAACACATGGGATTGATGCTTACCTTTTTATTTTTGGAATATTTACTCTTTATAGAATCACTCTCTTCAGCCTCTGCCTCTCGGTTTTGAACTTGAGCACTTTGAGCAGAGCAGTCAATATCCTCTATGACCATAATAGAGCGATTTTCTGTAGACAGCAAGGCCTTCCTCAACTCAACATTGCTGGAAAAGCTGCTCAGCTCCAAATCATAGATGCTAAAGTTCAAATAGTTGGCCATGGCCGCAATCAAACTCGACTTGCCAGTTCCAGGAGGACCATAAAGCAAGTAACCCCTCTTCCAAGCCTTCCCGACCTTCTTATAAAACTCTCTCCTCCTCACAAACCTGTCCAAATCTTCAATAACAGTCCTCTTCATCTCCGGCTCCATTGCCAATGTGTCAAACGTGGAGGGATGCTCCAGATTGGTCCACTCCCACGACTCCGAATCCATATCTAGTGTATAGATCTTAAGAACCTTTTCTTCTTCCTCAATGGCCTTAGCCTTGGCCATAACATGCGGCAAGTAATGCTGCATCACTCTGTCCTTGTGTTTCTTGTAGAAGCTAAGCTCGTAGTGAAGCTTGTCGTCGCAAGAGCGTCTCCCAGTCTTGCGCTCAACGGAGACGAACTTCCACTGGAGCTTCATGTTCTCGAACGTGTCCGCCACTTCTTGGCCTTTGTCAATGGCGAAGCGGAGGGACTTTTGTTGGGAGGTTTTGCTGACCCTGAGGCGCTCGGGGTAAGGACTGGTTTGGCTAACAGAGAGAGCTCGGTGGCGTCAAAGACTTCGTTGCGGGAGTTCCAGCCGTCGGTGTACTTGTTGATCACAAGAGTCATTGGGGTAAGGGATAGAGGGGTGAAGAGGTAACGTAGAGTCGATGATATGTAGGTTCTGAGTTGGTTGGAAATGAGCTGGTCGGTTATGGAATGGACCAACATAATCGATGCGGCAAATGAGGCATAGGCTGAGAACGTAGGATTGGAAGCAAACATTGTGTTACAGTTGCAGAGGAGTTCGATGGGAAAACAAGGGTGAAGAACTGAAGCTTTAGGTCTAGCTTCTTTTCACAAATCACAAGGGTTCTATTATATATTATATATGGTGTCTGTGTTTTACAGACCAGCTTGGGTCTGGGGAAGTTGGATATCATACATAATACATGTTCAAATTTGGGGCGAGCCATTATATTCATTGGTACTGACTTGAAATGAAGATGATGAAAAATGTAAAACACCGAACACTAACTGTATGTTGAAGCTTGCAACATATATGTGACTCTGGCCTTGTAAGAAACTGTGGTCGACTCACACACCTTGTTATTTCTCCTACTTCTAGATCAAACTTCGAAAATTATTGGGTTGGCATGAGAAAATGAAGGTACTCGTACGTATAGATTCCATCAATGAAGTCTGCGTGCAAATTAAGAAGCCAACTGTAAAAGCCTGCACCTCTTTGCTACTCTGGTAAGAATAGAAAGCGTGCGATCGTTTCTTCAGAATTTGAATCGCCTAATCACATGGTGAAGAGAGATTCAGTCAATATTATAGTTTGGCTAGCAATTTCCTTGTGATGTATAGTGAACCCAACGTGCAGCGAACAAAATACACTTGATGGCTTCTAGCACTTGAAATTTAGACCAAGTTTACAATGTTTTCCTCACCATGAGGCTGGCCGCTTAGGACTGAAAGGCATCAGAGGATCACCTGTAACTTAATCTCTTCACTAGTGATGAACGGTAGAATGAAAATATAAATTATCTACATAATTATAGAGGAATGCAAAGAGTTCTAGTGTGCTTTTTATAAATTCAGACCTACTTCATCACTTGATCTATTCCTAGTTATGTGAGGAATGATCTTCATTCTAACAACAACTTGTAAAAATGTTCTCCTGTATCCTTTTTGCCTAACCAAGACAAGAACAAGGATACACATACCATCATCTGTAGACTTCATAGTACTAAATTTCTATGCAATATTTTTACAAATTATGCCTCTGCTCTCCTAATAGTGAGTACAAAGTCACATATCTATTGAGCTATTCTGCTTCAACTTCTGTGTTAAATGCCATGCCCTTGATCACATGTCGACACTGAAACCTGCAACATCAACAAACCAAGCATCAGTGTATCACCCAGAAAAGCCAAGCACAAAAAGCACATATACAATCACACTCTGGATAGAATAGCAGATACAACAACATACCATATAAAATCATCTTCATTCGAGGTAGTAGGCTCAACCAAGCCATCACAACTTCCGGTTTGAGAAGACTGATCAAAGTTTGGGTTCTGGGATTTGCATTGGAAGCCCAGCCTCATAGGCACAATCTGCATCCAAATTTGCATTAGCCAGTGAACAAGTGAGAGACAAGGATTAAACCAATGTAGTGGCTATATTAATTACCTTGTTGCTGTATTTGAAATCTCGCTTGGGTAGAAAATGAAGAGGCTGATTGAAAGAGGAGGGAGCTTTAACCAACAAAAACAGCTTCAAACAACCCGGATATGAACTTGACCCAACGTCCCTCATCACCAAACCCCGAATAGCTTTCTGCATAAGCACTCTCGCTGCAGTGCTTTTCTCCCCAAAATCAGCTTCTTCAACAACAACATTTCCGCCACCCGAAAAGCTCAACTCGTACACGTACCGAGGCCGCATCGGATTACCTCCTAGAATCAGAAGCGCTTTTTCGAACCGCAGTTCGGTGACGACCAGCTTCAACGCGGCTTGGAAATCGGAAACGCCGCGCATCAGCTTCTGGAACCTTCGAATCACTCGCTTCGCCTCTCTCATTTCGCCGGCGTGCTTTCTCCGCACCGCCGGCTTCACCTCGTCTGCTCTCAGAGCCGATTCCTGAGAAACTCATACATAACAAATTAGGGTTAAACCATTCGTAGTTTGTTTTGAAGGCCTCTGCTAATTTCAAAAGCACTTACTAATTTCTTGTACGCATTAGAGCAGTCATCGAATTCCGCAGTGATATCCTGCAACACTCTGTGTATGAAATATGGAACTATTAAGATTCGAAGATTGCGATTGGGTATTGAAGTTGAGAGAGAAATGGAGAAAGACTTACGCGGGGATTTGCTGGTACATGTAGAGAAGGTAACCGGAGATTTCGTTAATGGTGTGGAAGATGACGGCGGCGTCCAGTGACTTGGCGGCGATCTCCATCTCCGATCTATTCGAGAGCACTGTCAAGTCTGAAGTCTGAATTCAAATTTCAAATGGACCGGGAGGTCATATATAAACGGCCCAACTGACACTAGGCCCTGTTAGCGTGGCAATATTTACTGTAGTGAAAAAATGATGACTTTGGTAAATTCGTGATGCATAATAGGAAGTAAATCTGTGTACATGGTAAAAACATTACAATGTCTTATGCCCCTGTTGCATTACAATGATGATCACTATCTAATCTAACATCTATATATGAAATTCCTGCCACTAGTAGACATACAAAAGTAGGGTTGCTTCAACGAACAAACCCCATCCCGAACCAAATCTTCTACATGAGCTACATATACTACACTACCACAGAAGTTTTCCGAATACTTAGAATTGCTGCTGCTTGAAACAACCAGCAGAGACCCATTCTTGAACCAGATTGATGTGTAAGAACCCTTTCTCTGCTCGTCGATCCCAGAATTTGATCACTGCCAAGCAAAAGAAACTCCTTGTTAAGGTACTCCTGATGAACTTGTTCCAACGAATTCTGAGTAAATGGGTGAAAGCAGCATTAAAGCAGCATTACCTCGGGACTAGAAGGCAAAGGATTGCCTGGAAGCTACACACCATACCATCTTAAGGCTTTACTTCAACTTGGCATTACATTATATGCTTGATATGATCTTCTAAGTTCAATAATTGAACCCACCTGCATAAGTAAAAGTCAGAACTACTTGCAGACGCTGATTAAAATGTGAAGCAAAAAGAATCTAGAAGCAGCAGATCCTTCACACCCATACTGTTAAAGAAACTATGGTGCATGCAAGTGAAATATGTAGAGTTTTCAAGGAAATCAGAAGGGAAGAAAAAAAAACACCAAGTATTTGCTGCATTTGATAAATGTAAACAAACAATGATACTAATTCCCCTCGAGGATAAATGTCATCAATAGGCAAAACAATGTCACAACTAAATCAAGTAAATTATAAATCAACACACAAACAAAATAAGGTTGCTATCAGTAGATAATAAAAAAATGTGGCCATGTGAGCATATTTCAGAACTCATAGTTGTATTGAACTTACGATTATCAGCACTGATGTTAACCCAATAATTGAGAATCCACCGTTGACATTACGTAGATAATGATCCAGTCAGTGGCGGAGCCAGAAAAATATCTCAGCTAAGGCAAAAATTTAGCTTTAAAAAATAAACTAAAGTCAATAAAAATGCTACCTCCAATAATAAAAGATTATATTACAAGTTTTCAATTAATGACGAGACGGCAGTTGTCCTCGACGCTTTTTCATATTTTGAAAACGCTGCATGATAGAGTCATTGGTAATCCTATTAAATACCTCTTTTTCAATGTAAACAAGCAAGCTATCATTCATCCATTGATCTCCCATTCTATTACGAAATGGATTCTTCACAATGTTCAATGCTGAGAATACCCTTTCCACTGAAGCTGTTGCAACTGGCAGAACTAAAGCCAATGTTAGAAGCTTGTAGACTGATGCATGTGTTATATGCTTTCTTGTCTCCACCATTTTTTTTGCAAGATCCCCAATTCCTTTCAACTGAGAGAATTTATTATTGGATCGCATCTCATTAATGTAAATACCAAGTTTATCTTCAAGCGATAACACTTCTCGGTCAGAAAAATCTCTCGGGTAGAATTTGGCAAGTTGAAGCAATTTTTGCTTGTCAAACCTAGAGAATGAATTATCTGGACTTAAACTTGCAACACAAAGAAGAAGCTCAGAGTTTACCTCATTGAAATGATCATTCAGTTCTGAAAGTTGTCTGTCAATCACAGTATAAAAGATCTCCACCCGATAATGATGAAGGATTGTTACTTTTTCAGCTCTGCGTTGAGATTTCCCTTGAGCAACAAAGTTGTCATTCAAATTGGGAATGTTGATACCATGCTGGCCACAAAAAGAATAAACTTTGCTAAGTAAATTATCCCATTCACAATCTTCATCCCTCATTGCTTGTAGTTGTTCCTTGCACGCCTTAACTAATTCAATAGCATTGACAATATCTTGATCCTTCCTCTGCAATGCCTGTGATAATTCATTCGTAACTCCCAACACTTGTCTCATCAAAAACAGGCAAAATACAAAGTCAAATGATTGCATTTGTGCTAGCACAAGATTACATTCCCCTCTCTGATCAGAGTTCACTCCATCTTCAATAATAATTTCAATCACCTCAATCGTAGAAGCAAACATAGAAATAATACTCAATAAGGTACCATAATGTGAACCCCAACGTGTATCACCAGGACGTTTCAGAGTAGTTTCTTGATTCAACCCTCTTCCACTTAAAAGCTCATCATTATTAAGAGCTTCCATCACTTTCTTCTGTTGTTGTTCTCGAAGAAGATCACGACGTTTACATGATGCTCCAACAAGATTAACCACTCGAGTCACTAAGAAAAAGAAGGAAGCAACTGGAACATGATTTTTAGCTAAAGACACGAGAGCAAGTTGAAGTTGATGTGCAAAACAATGAACATAAAAAGCACATTGATTTTCTTTCAAGATAAGTGCCTTGAGTCCGTTGAACTCACCTTGCATATTACTAGCTCCATCATAACCTTGTCCTCGAAGATTTGTAATGCTCAATCCAATTCTAGAGAACAACTCATCTATTGCAAGTTTCAAGGACCGTGCATCAGTACTTTTAACATGTTGAATGCCCACAAATCTTTCAATCACTTGACCTTTATTGTCAACATAACGAAGAACAACAGCCATATTCTCTTTCACTGAATTATCCCGTGCTTCATCAACCAGAATAGAAAATGGCGCATCACCGATCTCCAATCTTATTGCATTAACTGTTTCAACTGCAATTGCATTTATAATATCTTTTTGTATATCAGGTGATGTCAACTGTAGATTTCTAGGAGCATTTTCAAATGCAACAGCCTTCACACTCTCATTATGTTCAGCAAGAAACTCTAATAGTTCAAGAAAGTTCCCTCTATTGCTGGACGATTCAGATTCATCATGACCACGAAAAGCAAGACCCTGCCTCAACAAGAAACGAATACAATCAATTGAAGCATTCAAGAGAATGTAATAGTTGTTCTTAGCAGATTCCACTTGACGACTAATAACTGATTCCAGATGTTGTTTTTGATTCATAAGAGCATGACAATTCTGTAATGCTTTGTTGTGAACGCTATCCACTCCTCCTACATGATCTTGAAGTACTTTTTTAGTTTTCCAGTTAGAGAAACCTTTGCTAGTAAATACATCACCACCTCCTTGGTCACCATGATGTTGCTTAAAGAGATAACAGCATAGACAAAACACAACATCTTTTTCTATGCTATACTCTAACCATTCTGGATGATCATCAAACCAAGAAGTCACAAAACGCCGCTTTGTTCCGCTTATTATGGTTTGAGGAAACTGGTGATTTCGAGGCTGGCAAGGACCCTTGAGCAAATAATGTCGTCGAACTTGCTCACGAATATTAGGATCATATTCCACGATGCGCTTCCGCCTTGCGGGATCTGATGGAAGATTGCCCAATACAGTTTCAAGTTCCTTTTCTTTAAAGATTTCAGAGTCGACATTGATTCTCTTAGAAGAACTAGAAGCCTCTCCCCCTGACCCCGACACTTTCTGAAAATACCTCTTCATAACTGTTTATCATAAAATTTTACGTATCAATTTTACGTATCTATAAAAAAAAAGTACATAACTATTTTATCAACTATCAACCGTACAGAATGAGCATATAATTGTGCAACTCTACAGTCTCTACCACCACAAAAACAAGAATCGGAGAACTTTGAGAAAGAAAACAAAAAGAACCAATGAAATAAAAAGAAGAAAAGTTAAGAGAAAATATATAATATAAATTGATAATAGAGTTTAGAGAGAAGTAGAGAACTAACGTGGTTGAAGAATGATGATGATCGATGATTTGATGAAAGAGAGATTGATGAGAGATTGAGAGTCACGACTCACGAGATGGATGAACAAGAATTACAGGATGATGATGAATAATTGGGGTCTGGACTCTAGAGATTTGCCGATTTGGAGTTTGGCCGTTTGGGGATATAGAGTAATAAAGGGATTAAAGGGTACTGGGTAGCCAGGATAAGGATGTAGGCTACGTAGGGTTTACATAATTACATAAATATATATATATTAATATATACACTGTCAAGTCACTTGCCAGGTACTCAAGTGTCATCTATTTACTCTATTATATTAAACTATCAAGCACTAAAGCAGTAAAGCTGTCTTACATAGTTACATTAGTTTTTATATATCTTATTACATATATATATAATAGAGGATTAGAGGGTAGGGAGACGTAGTCCAGTAGGGCAGAAGTGGGGTAGTTTTTTACTTTTGGAGTGTCAGTGACACTTGACATGTTTTTGACGTTTTGACGTTTGGAGTGTCAGTGACTACGTACGTAGGGGTTAATCAGACTGACTCAACACCCCACTTTTATATTTTTTTTTTCTTTTCCTACTAAAAGTCTAAACAAGGTCGAGCCCAGGCAGTTGCCACCATTTTTTCCGGCAAAACCACTATTTTTTCCGATCAAAAGCTTTCAAATCTAATATCCAGCATAGCTAGTCTCATACTCGAGCCCAGGCAGTTGCCTGTGCTCGTCTATACGTGGCTCCGCCACTGTTAATATATACACTGTCAAGTCACTTGCCAGGTACTCAAGTGTCATCTATTTACTCTATTATATTAAACTATCAAGCACTAAAGCAGTAAAGCTGTCTTACATAGTTACATTAGTTTTTATATATCTTATTACATATATATATAATAGAGGATTAGAGGGTAGGGAGACGTAGTCCAGTAGGGCAGAAGTGGGGTAGTTTTTGACTTTTGGAGTGTCAGTGACACTTGACATGTTTTTGACGTTTTGACGTTTGGAGTGTCAGTGACTACGTACGTAGGGGTTAATCAGACTGACTCAACACTCCACTTTTATATTTTTTTTTCTTTTCCTACTAAAAGTCTAAACAAGGTCGAGCCCAGGCAGTTGCCACCATTTTTTCCGGCAAAACCACCATTTTTTCCGATCAAAAGCTTTCAAATCTAATATCCAGCATAGCTAGTCTCATACTCGAGCCCAGGCAGTTGCCTGTGCTCGTCTATACGTGGCTCCGCCACTGGATCCAGTATGCTTGATGTTGTCGCCAAGATGCTTAATAATACACCCCCTGCAGAATACCCACAACAGGACAGCAAAAGGCAGGCAA
The DNA here is from genome assembly GCA_946800695.1 of Geum urbanum. Classification (NCBI taxonomy): domain Eukaryota; kingdom Viridiplantae; phylum Streptophyta; class Magnoliopsida; order Rosales; family Rosaceae; genus Geum; species Geum urbanum. Next base: position 18,038,893 of record OX326998.1, on the reverse strand, counting down.
AATTTCAATGCGGTGGTCGGGTGATGGCAAATAGGCGGCCACAGAGAGAGAATTAATTAAATAAAAAAGGAAAAAAAATTGAAAAAAAATAGAAAAAAATAAAAAAAATGAATTTAAAACTGAAAATGACACGCATAAAAATTTCGGATAAACATCACTTTGATACAGTTTTAAGAGTTGAACATCATTTTGATAGTTTTTGAAGTTGGAATATACTTTTAATACTAGGGTGAAAAATTCAAACCCCTTATATAAACTTTTTCCTTGTAAAAAATGTATCAGAGTGTTGGCTTCTCACGTTAAAGAAACCAGGCCTATTAGAGCAGACAGGTCATTAATTATACGTGGACTTTACAACGCCATACACAAAATCTGGTGTAGTGCTGGACTGCTGGTTGTGCTAGTCATCGACGTTAAGAGCAAAAATGCATGGATTTTCTTAAGAGCCTTTGACATGGACCTTTGGTTTCTTCCGATTCATCAATTTTGTAATTTGGGTTCTTGAACATCGAATTCATGAAGATTTTTGCGGCCCTCTATATTATCAAGTCTGGTTCACCTTCTCAACCATGGTGTTCGCACATAGTAATTTCTGATACTCGCTCTCTACTACTGGACTCTCAAGCTAGTGTAATTTATTTTTTGAAGAAATTATTTGGGCCATAAATAAATTTAACATTTTATTTAGTAATGGGCGAAGACTAATATAAGCCGACTAATATAACAGTTTTTAAATCCTGCTTTGGGTAGGAAATGTTAGGTGCGATGCAGAGGGATACTTTGAAAAAGACATAGTCATTATTGCATTAGAAAATTGCAAAAATCATAAAAGGGGGGTGAATTGTAAAATAAGAATGCACGTACTCAAGCGTCGCACCTCTGTCCTCCAATCCTTTCCCGTCGTTCCCGAGCATCGTCGCCACCGCCGCAAAGTGGGGGCGAGAATTTGATCCAAGCCGATGATGTAAGGTAACTTTTTCCCCTCAAGTGATAAGATATTTTGATTGGAAAGTGTCGGTTATAGTGTCTCTATGAGACATGTAATTTTCTGTTACGGTTAATATGATGTTCGATTCGGTGCAGGTTGAGAGCCTTGATGTTGACGGGCGGGGGAACAATGACAGTAGCTAACACTTCACTCACGGACAGTTTTTCTTGGTGTGTATTAGAGATAGAGATACTTGCAGGTATCAAGTTTTTCTTGTATATATCATATCTTGGATTGCAGCCGGAGTGCTCCGCACAGTAATGTGCGGCATATTATTTTTTAAAATGTTGCAAAAATATTGTTTTCAGTATTTTTCTCTTTTTTTACATTTTTAAAAACGTAGTGGGTTTATAATTAGCTTATAATTTGTTTGTTCTAACACCTGCAACTGGAGATTGATCATCTATACTCAAAGATAAACAGTTATTTTTTACTATAGAAAATTTCTCACTTTCAAAAAATACATGTTTAAGTTTTAAACTCAAATTTTTATGAGAATTCATCATTAATACAGAAGAATGAATTAAATTGTTCGAAAAATCAAGATCCATCTATCGTTGTCCTCAAAATCAAGCACTCATTGATTCTAATATTGTTATAGAGCAATATTTTCTTGAAAACTTTTCAAGAGAAAAAATAAAAATAGAAAAACTTTTGCATCAACTGTCTATTTGAGCATCGGTTAGATCCGCAGTCCAACTGGTATTAGAGCTTGCTATAGCTCAAATCCCAAAGATGGGATCAACATCTGAGGTAATAATAGAGAAATTAGATTCTCTACTAAACCTAATAGATGCACGACATCAAGAATTTCTATAAGAGATGACTAGATATAAAGAATACCTAGAAATTCTTCCAGCAATCAGCAACCAATTACTTGGATTAGAAACCAAAGTGGATTACATCCAGAAACAATCGGAAGAAAAACAAGAACTACTAACAAGAGTTAATAGCAAGGTCGAGAGACTAGATCTTCAAAAGATGAAGATCATTGATTGTGTTCAGAAGATAGCTTAAGAACACAAAAAATCAAGCAATAGTCCACCTCAAAGAGTCATTAGAAAGACTAATGACTTCAGATCACTACAAGTTCCAAAAGTGAACCCACTGCCAAAGCTATTTTTTCAAGATTCTCCAACAAATCTGCCAGCTTTCAGATTGAGAAAACCTAAACGAGAAGATACTCGAGACATGAAGATGTTGAGCATTTTCAAGAAAAAATTGGGGCAGTTGTTGAACTTAGAAGAGTTTTAGTACAACCAAATAGAAAGCAACGTTCGAAATACTTCGATTCCGAAGTTTGAATTCAACCAGATCTACAAAAAGGGAAGCTTTAATTTGATGGAAAGTCATCAATTCAAAATCCTTGAATTCACTATCCCAGCAACAACCGGATAAATAGATCTCCTTCTAGTAACACCTGAGGAAGCTTTTAAAGCCAGAAATAGAAACTTTAAATTTATGCACATTGGAGCAATCCAAATAGGCGTAAAGTTACTGGCCATAGAAGTCCTAAATTGCTCAGTTATATGCGTCCTACAAGATAATAGGCTGAACGATTTTCAGAAAAGTTTATTGGCAACACTTCAAGCATCACTATGCAATCAAGTTGTATACTTCAACTGCTTCCCAAACTTTTCAACAAGCCTAGCAGATGTCGCTCACTGTCTACGACTGAGAGTCAAAACAGACGACACATCCATGAAGGAAGGCATGCAAGAGCTTGCAGTAGTTTATAGGATCTACTATAAAGTAATGAGCACAACAGTGGAGCCAAAGATCAGGATAACAATCCTTCCAAGCCTTACTACTGGTTTCCTTACAAATCCCAAGAACCATAATTAACAGATTCACAAGGTGACATGGGATAATGTAACTTTCTCACTATAGTGGAAATTATCTGGTCCAAGGGAAAAACCAGAAAGCTCGAAGGCAACAGTCTACGAGAACAGGAAAACCAGAAATGTCAACATCAAGTTCGAAAGACACAGAAACATTGGCGTATCCTTCGAGATCCTTAGAGGAGAAAGCTCTAGACTGCTCAGAAGAAGCAACTTTACTAGAGAATTAGGTACTAGAAGTACCAGAATCTCTATAAGAGCTAACCCAGTGGTGGAAGAAGACTTAGATGCTGAGTTAGAGAGAAACATCAGCATGCTAAGAGCAGGGAGTTCAAAATCAGAAGAACTCTTCAAACTTTAAGGAGAAGCAGAAGAGTGTGAAGATCCCTTGCGGTTAGAACAATTTATCAAAGAGATCGAGAGTTTCACCTTCAAAAAGGAAAGAAACGTCTTTCTTCTTCTACATGAAGAAGCAGAAGATACAGAAGAAACATAAGATGAAGATATGGAAGAAGCTGAATATTCACAACCATCATCTTCACAAACTACCATATTCAGGATTGGTAGAAAACCCAAACTTCCACAAGGAAGAGGCCTTAGTGGAAAAAAGGGAGAGAAAAGCTCTCTCATATTCATTCCACAGGAAAATACTCCAAATGTGTCAATCACCCAACTAGGAGTATAACTTGATCTAGACAAAGCTCTAGACAAGAAAAATGTCATCAACAAATGGGCAACCAGTCTACTCATGGCATCTTGCATAACCTACGGGAGTTTTGAAGCAAAAGACTTACACACATTTTATGAGTCAACTCTCCTTGGGATGGCAAAGAAGTATTACTTTTCTTTCAAAGAAACAATCAGAGGAAAGCAATAGCTGGAAGACCTAAAGACGAATAAGGATCCCTATACTTTTGCCACTTCGCTATATGATCAATTCTGCGAGGATATCTCATATGTTGAAGAAAAAACTAGAGATATAGAAAAAACCAACATATATGCTTTCAAAATTTGCAACATGAAGTACGTCGAGGAATATCTTAATGAATTCCAAGCGTACTATTGCACCATAGGAGATTTTGAAAATACAGACTTGGTACACCTCATACATAGAAAGCTCTCTAAACCATAGAGGATAGCCATGAGACAAAGCATAGAAGAAAAACCTCTAGAGAGGTTTTTGGTTGGAGGAGTTGCAAAAAGAATCAGGCAGCTGATGTGTGAATAGTGTAAAGCCAACACCAGAGCAAAAACCACCAAGAAGCAGCTCAAAGGAACAAGTGACTTCTGTTCCAAAATGATAGATGCATCAACCAACTGGGGATGCGAAGAGAAGAGGCATAAGAAAAACACTTCCGAAAATATTTCAAGAGAAATGGGAGGAAGAATTGGAGGTTCAAGAGAAGCTTCAACTACAGAAGAGAAAAACAAAATCCCAGAAAGAGATTTTTCAAGAAGACAAGATTTCATCAAGAGCCAGAAAAGAAGAAAACTTGCATATGTTAGTTATGCAAGGCCGAAGGACACTACACTAACGAATGTCCCAAGAAAGAGAAAAGAAGTTCGAAAACTCTTCTCAGAGAATATGAAGGAGCCATAGAGATGGCAAATCTGAAAGTCTACAAGGTAGTCTACTCATCAGAAGATGATGAAGAAATGTCTGTCTATTCAGTCTATTCAGAAGATGAATCGACAGAATAATCAGAAACAGAGTCTGAAGAAGAGTATGAACCTATAGAGGTTTATCTTCTTGAGATAAAAAAAAAATTGGGAAGAAAGCACGGAGGAAGAAAAAATTTCTTCCTACAAAGTCAATCCGGGATCATTCATCTGCGACTACTATCAATGTAAAGAAAAGAATGGACTCCCAATGTTTTGTGAACCTCAGAAAAAACATATCACAAAGAATGTTTCATACCTGAAGCAAGGAGAAAGACAAAGAAGGGTTCAATAAACTAGATTATTGAACAAGAATACGAAGACTATTTCAACGAAGTAAAAGAGAATCAAGAGATTTTAGAAAGAACAAAGTTTGATACTACTACTAAAGAAGGAGTAGTACCTGCAGAAATTTCAGTCCATGATACGAAAGAAGAAGTAGTATATGACTGCGAAGAAGAACAATGCAATCATTTTACAGAAGAGGAAGCAAGTTCTTCAAAACAGAATTTGTGCAAGGTAGAAACTGTTTCTACAAGTAGATTCAGTAACTACATGAAGATTGGATTAAAGTTTCCAGAACACAAGAAGTATCATTTACACGCCTTTGTAGATAATGGCTTGGGTTTCAGTCTAGCAAAAAGGTTTGCGATACCAGAAGAGTCATGGATAACTGATCCAAAAAGAAGTGCAACTAGAAAAAATGTAGAAGGAAGAAGAATCTTCATGAATACATTTTCCAAAAAGGTTCAAGTCTCGATAGGAGGAGGAACCTTTGTCATTGAAAATATTTGGCAATCAGAAGGCCAAGACTCTGATGTTCTAATCGGCAATGACTTCCTGCTACAACGAACTTTCATCCAGAAGCCAGAAGTGAATTATTAGGCTTTGAGAAGAATCAGAAATTCTTCTGGACATAGAGGCTTAAAGAAGCCAAAAGTATTGTTGGTCCAGGATTCATAGAGCAATATCAAATATCACAGCAGAATAGTGGTGAATACACACCAAGATTCAAAACCATACTGCAATGTAAGCAACAAGAAGAGTTGCTTATCGAGGAATCATCATCGTAGGAAGAAGATTCTGATGAAATGGAGTTCTGTAGGTTTCATGGAAATAGAGAGTTCAAACATCCAGATGCTCCACCTTAAGCCCCTACCAGAATCCAACTCAAAGAACACACTGTCTACAACATTCTCGAGAGAGATTGTGACAAGTGTAAGCAAGAGAAAATCCTCAAAAAGAAAATGAAGAACTCTAAGAAGCCTAGTATGAAGACTACATTCGAGAATGGAGACCTTATCATTGCGCCACTTTATGATCAAGACAAGTATCATTATTATGTGTCTTATAAGGCTTTTGACAATCAAAATGTGCAACAAGAAGAGTTTCCCAGTGAAGAATCATCAGAAGACAAAGATGAGGCAGTTGACGCCGCATTCATAAGAGAGCATAGTCTCAAGCACTTCAAGGCTAAGCTCGAAAAACAAAAGAAGCATACCCTTGGAGAAATCAAATAAATGCTCAGACAAAATATCGATATCAATCCTCTAAAGTTTTGGGAAAAGGATCTAGTGGTCTGTGAGCTCAAATTACAAGACATGAATTCTATCTGTCATGTAAAAACTATTCCTCAATATAAGGAAGAAGATAAAAAGGAGTTTATAAAAGATATCACTGATCTCCTAGAAAAAGGATTGGTAAGACCATCAAAAAGTCTTCATCATGCCCCAGCTTTCTATGTTAAAAATCATACGGAAGAAATTCGTGGGAAAGCAAGAATGGTGATAGATTACAGAGATGTCAATAAGAAACCATAAAAGACGGTTACCAGATAGCACACGCAAGAGTGCTAAATATTCTCAAAATTTGATGCGAAATTAGGATTTTGGCAAGTCAAAATGTCTCTTGACAACATTCCTTTTACAGCCTTCGGAACTCCACAAGGACATTACAAATGACTAGTAATGTCTTTCAGGCTGAAACAAGCTCCATCTATTTTCCAGAGAAAAATGGACAACATATTTAAGCAAGTGGCAGACTTCTGTGTCATCTATATAGATGATATTCTTGTGTTCTCAAAGAACAAATAAGAATACATGAATCATATCTTTGAAGTAGTTAAGCATATCGTCCAACATGGAATCATCCTAGGAGAAAAGAAAGTATTTCTCGTCCTGGATGAAATTGACTTCTTAGGGATCAACATAAAGAACGGAGTCATCAAGCTTCAGCCGCATATCCTAGAGAAGGTCTAGAAATTCCCAGACAGAATTCCTGACGCCAAAAGTCTATAGAGATTTTTAGGAGTCATAAATTATGGAAGAGACTTCCTTCCAAAAATTGCTGGATTAACAACAATCTTGTCACTCAAAACAAGTTGAAAGAGAGCTTGGAAGTTTACAGAAGATGACAAAAAGATCGTCAGGCAAATCAAAGAGCTATGCAAGAATTTGTCACCACTACATCAACCTGAAGAGAATGAAGAAATCATCCTTCAAATTGATGCTAGTGGCAACTTCTGGGCAGGTATCGTACTAACAAGAGAGCCAGGTACTGACACCGAGAAGATTTTGAAATTCTACAGTGAAAAATTCAATGCTGTAGAGCAGAACTATCCCACAGGGGAAAAAGAAATTATGGCCATCAAAAAGACAATCGAGAATTCTCCCGCCTTTTTAGGAAACCCCTTTACCATGAGAACGGATTGCGCCAGAGTGAAAAATTTCAAAAACTTCAAACTTGATAAAGCTGTTGATTGAGAAAGATTAGCTAATTGGCAATTATTTCTTAACCAATATGATTATGATGTACAATTGATTATAGGAAACATGGACTATCTTCCAGATGCATTAACAAGAGAAATGGCCATGTGCAAAAGAAGTGAGAGAGATGACGAAGGTAGTAACCCAAGAAGCAGAAGGCCAGTAAATAAGCCTAACCAACAAGAAGAACCAGTTGAAAAAGTCCTCCAGAGTTTTTTGCTACGTCCTAAAAGACCAAACTTAACTGATCAATCCCAGAGGAAAGGATTGGCTAGCCCGTCTCAAATGGCAGACGGTAAAGGCAAATCAAGACCATTGATGGCTGCTACTTTGCTAAAAATTAGAATTTTTCTTACATATTTCGTGAACATCTTCAGCTACCAGCTAAACACTTTCTCAAAAGCAGTCTTTCAGACTGACTAAAGTCTAGCATCCCACCAGAAGGCACTGTTAGATAATTTGATGTTTGCCTTCTAGGAGAATGACAAAAGGCTCATGGTAGAGACCATTGATGCTTTGGCAGTGGAACTAAGTCAAAAGAAGAAACCACCAAGCGTGGTCAATGAACCAGCAGTTGTACATTAGAATTCCATATAGTGCTAAAGTTCCTATTCAAGCGCTAAAAGAATCAGAATAGTTCAAGTTCCACAGACACATTATCACATATACACCCGAAGAAGATCTCCTTAATACCCTTTTCGTAGTCCTAGGACCCTTCCTGGGAAGATATTTGGTAAATGTTCAAAGTGAACATCCGCAGGAGCACAAATTGTGGTTAGTTGAGAACGAATTTGTTCATAACCTATTGACAAAGACAAATGAAGATCTCAAAGGGTTGCCAGCGATTATCTACAATATGGTCAAGCATGTCAAGAAGAACAACTACATTCTCAGACTAAAGTTCAGATCTACACCGCCAGAATGGGTGCAGAAATCTAATAAAGAGACTGAATATATTTCTCCATATCATTACGTTAGAATCATCCAGGGATAGTATCTATAGCCAGCATGCGACGGATACAATGGAAACCAAATTCTAGTATTCCATGGATGAAGGTTATGACGTTGGAGTATATTAAGAAACTAATCGAAGAAGATTAAGAGATTACGTTTCTTGCGTCAAGAGAAAAGATAATAGTCACTACATACGACCATCCAGAGGCCGTTACTAGTGATCTGTTTGTCGCCCTAAATAAGAAAGAAATAGATTCATTTCTCGCCTGTACTCATTGGCTCGAAAAGATCGGAAGAGAAAGAAGCTACCAGATGTATACATATATAGACATGGAGGAAAACGAGACAAGAAGAAGAATGAGGTATGAAGACCCATATCTTGTGGATAACTCAGAAGTATACGATGACCTGTAAAGATAAGTAAAAATCATATTGTATTCTTCCTCTTAGTGGGAGACATCTTTATCCTAAGAATCTGCTTTTCGAAAGAAGACAATGAAGGAAAGTAAATGCCACATCTGCCTCAGTACACTATAGCTAGTGGAGTCACTATTATTAGTTTGTATTTCAATTCTGCTTTGGAGTCTGCTCTCTATATAAAGAGCATCGAGTCTTAGTGTTAGACATCGAAAATCAGAATCAGAGAAATCTATCCGAGAGTAGAAAGCCTGAGAGTTTTTAGTTTGTGAGAAAAGAGTCGAAGCAACTGTTTAGCTTCTTTGTCCTTGAGTAAGTATGTCTATTACTATGAGTGGCTAAACAGCTTATAGCTGTTTACCATAGAGTGAGGCTCTGGATCTATAGTCTGTAACCATGTTTGAATAAATAAACTATGGTTTTCCACTACAAATCTTTAAATTTGTTTTTGCGTGTGTCTATAAAAATTCATTAAACTTCTCTGAGAGGCGGACTACCACCCAGAATGTGAAAAATTGAGTTAATGGTTTGTCTTTGTATTATTTTAGAAAGAAAATTAGTTAGGAGATAAATCATTCTTAAATTAGAGTTTTTCAGCAGTGAGTTTGTTCGCATGAGTAGACCAGTAAGAGACCATAGGTGAAGTCGTGATTTAATAAAGACTAGTTCAAACTTTTCTGGTTGAGTAGTTTTTTTCTAATAAATTTTTTAGACTACGATTCACCAAGTTATTGTGCACGACGCACTGTTTACTATTCACTATTCACTAGAGACTTTTTGCCATTTCACCCATTTCCACATTTGTGCGCAAAACATGGCAGAACTACTTATAGTTGCACTTCATCACTTGTAAATTAAGATGAATCAGTCAATACAAAAGATAAATTTGCTCCACACCTTCTGTGTTCTTTCTTCTTGCTGGTTCATTGTTTCAACAAATAGTTTAGACTTTAGAGGTATTCAGTTAGCATAGTTGCATCACAGTGCATGCTTTCTTTCGAATTCTCTAATATATCTCTACCTCGACTTTATTCAACGTTGATATTAATACACGTGTTTGCATATGCTTCTACAATTCTACGTTCTAGACCCTGTACAATTCTGAAGTCCAAGTATTTTGGATATGTTTTTGAATGTTTTTTGCATCGAATTTTGAATAGTTCTACATACTGTATCTGTTTATTATATATATATTTAGAAATAAGACTTTCAAGTTTCAATTATTCTTATAACGGCCATCAATTCGTCCGATCTCTACTAGCTCCAAATTATTGAGCTATGATCTTCAAAAAGTATTCCTACCAACATTATTAAGCTTGCTCTTCCCATATTTTTTTTGTTTCTCTTCTCTTCTCTTCTGTTTCCTTCCCCATATTCATCAGTTGCCTTGGAAGAGATTAATGCTCGTGTCCCTTACTGCAGTGTCATTTCTGTGGAGGCAACTGATGATCAGATTGAAAAAGAGCTCTACAAGTTAATGACGATGCAAGCTAGAGTCTTTATTTTGCATATGCCGCATGAACTGTTGTCTAGGCTACTTCAGAAGGCAAATGAGATTGGAATGATGAATAAAGGCTATGTTTGGATCATGACTAATGGGATGACAAATGGATTGAAGACTTGCGATTTTTCCAATGTCATGGATAGAGTATTAGGTGTAGAGACTTATGTCCCAATGACAACACAGCTTAAAGAGTTCATGTCAAGGTGGCCGTCTAGGCAGTTTCAAGAAGACACTCCAGTAAGTACCATCTCTAATTCAAAATTTAATATTTTCGGACTTGGGGCTTATGATGCTGCTTTTGCACTAGCCATGGCAATTGAAGAAGTTTATGTGAATACAAGTATTGTTCTCCCCCAAAACTTGACCAACCTTGAAAGTGACCCGGTCTCTCAGCATGGTTCCGAACTTTGCAAAGCTCTGTTAACTACTAGATTACAAGGCATTGCTGGATACTTCAGTCTTGTTGATGGGCAACGTCAGTCATCAGCTTTTCAAATTGTCAACATAAATGGTGACCGGGCACAAAAAGTAGGATTTTGGACACCAGAACATGGACTTGTGATCAAAGGGATCTCCTCAAGCTCCAATAGTGGATTATATGGCCGGGAGATTCTCTCTCAGTTCCAAAGGGATGAGAGATGCCAACAAATGGGAGGAGATTGAAAATAGGAGTTCCCGTGAAGGATAATTTTACAGAGCTTATTAAGGTAACAAAAGATCCAAGCACCAACACCAATGTTGTCACAGGCTTCAGTGTTGATGTCTTTAAGGCTGTCATAGAAATGTTACCGTATGCTCTTCCTTACGACTTTGTTCCCTTCACCAACCCTAATGGCACCAACACTGGTCTCACTTACAACGATCTATGCTATCAAGTATATCTTAGGGTACATTTCTATAACTTTCTAAAAAGAATATAGTAATTCATGCGATGTAGTTTTTCCATTACACAAAAGTATGTTACACATTATTTGCATGGTTGATTCAGTTGATATGCATGCATTGCCGATTTTTGATACTGAATAGATTGTATTCTTGATGCATGCTCTGATAGATTTTTGATGCGGTAGTGAAAGATGTGACGATTAGAGCGAACAGATCTTTGTATGTGGACTTTACAATGCCATATACACAAGCTGGTGTGATGATGGTTGCGCCTGTCAAATACACCAATAGACAAAGTGCATGGGCTTTCTTGAAGCCTTGGAAATGGGACCTTTGGCTAGCAACTGCCTGTTTCTTCCTCTTGATTGGATTTGTGGTTTGGGTTCTTGAACATCGAATTAATAAGTACTTTCGAGGCCCTCCAACGCATCGAATTAATAAGTTCTCCTTCTCTACTATGGTTTTTGCACAGCGTAATTCTCTTTGATCACTCAATTTTTTTTTTGTTGCGAAACTTTCTTCTGTTAACAATTTTCTTGTGCTTTTCACAGCTGCAAGACTTGTTAGCAACCTGGCTAGAGTCGTGATGACCGTATGGATATTTGTTTTGCTAGCACTGACTATAATTTATACAGCCAGTTTCACATCAATTTACACTGTCAATAACTTCCAGCCAACTGTCACCAATCTAGATGAGCTATTACGAAATGGAGAAAACGTCGGCTATAGACAACCTCATCATCAAGATATCTTGAATCAAACAGGATTTGACAATTCCAGGCTTAAGGCTTATAGTACAATGGTAGAAATTGATGAAGCTCTTGCAAATGGTGGCATTGCTGCTTTTGTCGATGAAAGCCCTTACCTGCAGCTTTTCATAGCAAAATATTGCAAGTATAAAATGTTGGGACCCTTCTTCGAAACTAATGGCTATGCCTTTGTAAGAAATCTCTGTTTAATTAGTTTTATGAACATGTCTGAGTTACTGTTTATACTAGCTAGTATATATCTATATATGTGTGCATGACTTGAAGAGAGGTGTGACTTTGTCTTTGCAGGTGTTTCCTAAACATTCGCCGTTTACACACGATGTTTCCCAAGCAATTCTGAATGTGACCAAAGGAGAAATAATTATGGACATTGAGAACAAATGGTTCAAGAAAGAAAGCAATTGTGAAGACCTGGATACCAAAGTTTCAAGCAATAGTCCTCTCGACACTGATAGCTTTTGGGTTCTCTTCTTCTTTGTTGGGTTGGCTTCAATAATGTCTCTCGTCATTTTCGTATCTTCGTTCATCTGTAGGCATAGGCATATGTTGATGCTGGTTCAGAACATTCGGCATGGCAGAAGATCAAGGCCTTGTTTTACATATTTATTGAGGAGGACTTCAACTGTCATACTTTTAAAACCAAGCAGCAGCTTCTGCCACCCAACAGAAGCTGTCCAAGGAGTCCAGTTCGTCAACTGATTCAGAGGCTGTTTTTGATAACGAACTGAGCAGCATTGCATGTCAGTCCCAGAAATGCACATGACCACTTCAAGACTGCCTATATATATATTCACATGGTACATATATATACTAATCAATCAATGTATTGCATATCATATACGTCCCCCAACAAACTTTGTATTGATTTGAGTACAAAGATAGAGTACGAATGTATGTACGAGTATATGTTCCATGTACTGGACAATCATTTTAGATAGAGTATAAATGTTACAACCCAAACCGAAATCACGCGCTTATCAAATTGTATTACGCTTTATCGCGGATTAGTCACGTTATCGAGTTTTCACCAAGTGAGAATTTGACTTGACTTTCTTCACGAAAGTGTTAGAGTATTTTATTTCCAGACCGCAGGAATTTTCGGTGAAATTTTTCGGATAAGTGAGCTATGTTTTATGGTTATCATAAGTTTGCACTACAAATAATTAAAAAGGAATTAGTTTTGAGTCAGTTAATCGTGACCGTTCGATCGTGATGAGATCGATTTTGGACCGTTGATCGGGCCAGTAGCTTGTGGGTATAAATATATGATCTATTAGGAAAGTTTCCAAAATTAGAAATTGGATCAGATCGTACTTGACTTGTTTCACCCACCCACCGATCCGTTTTGTACGACTCGATTCGACTCGCCGTTTCCGGCCAACTCCGGTGACAGTTCAGGTAGGGAATTGAAGCTCTCATCTTCCTCTTTCGATTAATGTATGTATTCATGGGTTTTGGATTGTTTTAAGACTTGAATCGACGAGGTAAACCCATCATATTTCAAGTTTAACCGACTGTGGTGCTTCTGCAGTTTTTCGGTGGCGAGGTAGGGTGGAATCGGTTGGGTTTCACCCCAGGAGTCGAACCCCTATGGGTTGGAGGACTGAGGAGTAGCGTCGGCGGTGTTTTTGGTTGAAACCCGTTTTTGGCAATTTTCGGGTAGTGGGGTTTCGGGCCATTTTTTGGCCAAAAAGCGGCGAGTTAGGGATAGGTGTAGTTGGGAAAGTTGTAGGGCTAGTTGAGATCTTTCCAACCATGGGTCGAACGTTCCCATCAGAGTTGTTCCACCAGAGGCGCGTGTGACTCACGCGCCACCGCCTGCAGCGGTGCTCCGGCGAGGTAGGTTTTAGGTTTTGTCGACAAAGTTTTCGGGATTATTTTTAGAGCCGATTTCCATAGTTTTTCATGTTCTGATGTTATATGATCCTTATGAACAAGACATCGTGATCGCAATCCCAACGAGGGGATTCCGCTGGAACTTAGCAGTAGTCAAAGACTTGTGAGTGGACCTTTATTTTTCACAGTTGATAGCGAGTTCATATTTTATGCATTACGCTTTACAATATGTTTTCAAAGCGTTTATTTGGAGGTTACTTTGTGATGGTTTTATTTAGTAGCATCGATGCCTTGACTATTCGGCTGATAACTGGAGTCAGTTGGGTCGGCTTAGGACAAACACTTTGCCTGATCCAGATTGTCTCGGGTTAAGACAAACACCCTAGACGATCCTATCACATGTACTTTTCATACATTTAGTCGTTTCGGATTAGGACAAACACCCTGAATGACCACCTCCATTGTATTTTTATTTTATGATATTTGAACTCGCATTACTTCACGAAAAGCAGCGAAAAAGCATGATATATCAATCTTATAGTTTTACGCAGATTATGTTATTTTTGTCCACTCACGCTAACATTTTATATTTTAAATGTCTTTCCCTAGGCTCTTTGGTTTTCGTTGTCCAGGTTGAAGTGTTATTCCTAAGCGTGCTTGGTATCGTCGAAGGCTTCGAGTCCACCAGTCATCCTTTTATCAGTGGGTTTCAGCTCATTGTCAGTTTGTATTATATGTTTCATATGTGTATAGAAGTCGCTATGGATACTAGTTTTCGTATGCTGTTTCAGTGAGACTCTTATGAATATGTTTGTTACTCGAGTAATCATCAAGTTTGGTTTTCCTTGTATTCAGAACCAGTATTTCTGTAAAGTATGTTTTCAATTCTAGAGTTATGTATTTGGTTTAGTTCCTGTTATTTATTGAGAAATTCGGATGGACATCGGTGATTCACGGTTTGTTTGTAAAATTTATCTGTGGAGTATTATTTTCTTGCAGATTTTTGATTGTCTCAGTTACAAGGAAAATTATGTCAAAATCTGGACTCTATGAACCACACCCTTGTCAACATCAAATTTGGATTAGTGAGCCGCTACATTGGCGACCGTGTGGCCAACAAAATCTCTCGAGAAATCACTACTAGCAGGTCGGTGGCGTTTGGGCTCATGCTGGATGTAAGGTTCACTTCTAAGACTAAAATGTTGGACAGGTGGGAAACACAAATTTCCGGGTGGGTTATGGGAAGTAGGGCTGGGACTGGTTCCACGAAGAACCAGAGAACCGAGCCGAATCGAACCGGAACCATTAGGTTCGGTTCAGTTCTTTGAATTTTGCAAAGTAATATTGATGGTTCGGTTCCAAGTGTAAATGTTTCGGTTCTGGTTCCGGTTCCTAAGTTACAAAATTTTAAGGAACCGAAAAGAATCGGTAATATGAAAATAACACATGTCAATATATTATTGGTAGTCTTGTAAAGTCTATATTATGTACTATAGACATGGGTATAGAAGATCATTCCTTTCTAACTATTAAGTATATGAAAAAAACTCTCTCAAAACGCTAAATCTAGTTAATCTACCTAGTTAACAACTCTCACACTCTCACACTCTCACCAAAAAACCCTCACGCTTAAAAAAAATGTGGATGATGCAAGGGCAACAAAAGTTACCAAAAATTAGTTTGTTAAATAGAATGCAACTTTGAAGTACATATGTAGTATTTGGTTCAGAAGTTTTTGTGGACTATAGTTGCTGCCTTTTGTTGTTCTATTCAACAAGAAATTCAAAGACTTGTTTGACATAACTTATTTTAGCTTGCAATTTGTAATATATTTGAACTAAAAGGACTCAATGATTGTTGGATACTTGCGGATCGAGTGATTTGTGGATGTATTTGATTTTCTATTTTGTAGTTTTTCATACTTTTTCTTCCAAATTAGGCTATTTATTGATTTTTCTCTATATATTTAGGAACCGTTAGAACCGTAGAACCGAACCGGTTTGTTGCGGTTCGGTTCCATACAGGTTCCTTCTAAAAAATACAAGGAACCGAACCGTATATATATTGAACTGTTCTGGTTCCGGTTCCTGAAAATAATGGATGGAACCGAACCGATCTCAGCCCTAATGGGAAGTCTCTGCCATCCAATTCGGTTTGTGTTTTCTAACTTTTCTTCAAATAATTTGACAGGAACAGGAACTACTTTTATAGGCCAGTCCACTACATGCCCTTAAGGATAGTGTTTAATTTTTTGTATTTTTGTTTTTTGTGTATTAACGTCTTAACCTGCTATATTATTTAGAGATAATGTCAATGGAAATATGTTTCGCTCATCTATGTAGTCTTTTCAGATAGTCTGTTGTTCATTACTTCATTAGCAAGTCTGTTGTGGCTGAGTTCTGATTAATTTGAGATTCTAGGGATGGAATGAAAAAGTAGGCTAGAATTAAAAAGTTAGCTTGCAGTTATCATGTACTCTTCTAAGCTTTGGGGTAGAGAAACATTTAAGGGGTGTATTGTATTTGGATTTGTATGATGTTTTAAAGGTTTTTTAGCATAATGAAAGTACATGGGTATTCAATTTGGATTTACTCAATTTTTTAAAAACACCGTAGAAATCACGGAGTATTCAATTTGGATTTCTACCGTGATATTTTAAGTCCATTCAAATCTATTCAACAATTCAATGAAATCCACGGATTTTATAAAATATGGATTCTAGTAGATTGTGGAGTTTCACCTGTAAATACCAAAACCTAGAACAATCCAAATTCTAACACCAAAGATTTCTAAAATATTGAGGAGCAGTCGTCACAGGTACACAATTCTCTTTTAGGCTTCTACCTTTGTTCTTTACAATGACTGTAATCGATACTTCTTTTTTTCTTCGCTTCTTCATCAAATCATGCATGTATAGTATATAATTACAAACATCCCAAATCCTTTCATAAACCATAGGTTCATACCAAGAAACCAAGAAATGTTGAAAATGAAAATTTGAATAATAACATACAAAAATATACACATATACATGGTGTCCAGATTTTCTATGTCTTCAATTGCATCACGTGCATCTGTTTATACATGTACTCTTGCAAAATACACCAATTACAAAGAGCTATTACCAAACATGAGAACTGAACTATATGTATTTTTGTACATTATAATCACATATTACCTGATATTTATGAGTGAAATTGCATTCATTTAACGACATATGTATTAGGTAATAGCACTGCTAACGGTACCTTCACAACCTTCACAACAAGAAAAAGCAAAAGGAAGAGGAAAAGGAAAAGTAAAAGAAGGAAAAGAGGCGGGAAATTATGAAAAATAGTCTATTGAAGAGAGAAATGATATGCTCCAAACTTTGATTGAAGCTGCCAAGCGTGGCTGGCGTGATCCTCAAAGTGGTTTAATAGATAAGAAAACAATTCTACATAAGATACTTTCAGTGTTCAACAAAAAATTAGGGTGTGAGAAAACTTACATACATTACTTTAATCGAGTGAAGTGGTTAAAGAAACAGTATGTTTTATATACTCAATTTTTGCGCCATAGTTCCAGATTTGGGTGAGACCCCGTCTTGAAGAAGATCACTGCAAGTGATGAAGTATGGGATGATTATTTAAGGTACGGGTTCGTAAAATAAATATTTTTTATAAAAAATTTCACAAATACAATCCAAATGATACTAATAAATATGTTATTTTTAACATGCACATCCAACTCATGCAGGCCTTCGCAACTAGACTTTTGTAGAGTATGAAGATTTAAAACTTGCAGTGGGAAATGGAACTGCAATTGGAAAAAATTCAATCAGTCTAGGAGATGGTACTGATGCAATTACATATATGGTTGAGGACAGTGAATGTGATGCTCTTAATGACTTGGTCTACAACAAAAATGCCAATGCATCCATTCCAACAGGAAATGAATCATCATTCCAAGTATACCCACAACCTCCACTTTCACCATTGTCTTTTGAGGAGAGAAATGTAGATTCTTTAGATGACGTTATGGAAAAGACAACAGGAAATAATGCCACTAAAAAGAGCGCCACTACGAATAGTGCCATTAGAAGTACTACTGCTCAGAACGTAAGAGGAATGAGTTTGAAAAAACTAATAGCTCAACTGAAGAAAATTCTGAAGTTGATGTTATGAAAAAACTTTCTGTTGGTCAATTGCCACAAACTTTAACAAGATCTATGACCCTGATGGAGAAAAGAGAGTCAAGGGATATAATATGTTGGAATGCTATTAAAGACACTCCAGACTTGGATGATGAATCACGTTACATGGCTCGAGTTACTCAATACTAAAGTATTAAAGGATGTCTTCTTAAGCATGACACTTAAACAACAATATAATTGGATTTCATACAAGACGATGCAACGAGTGTTGTGAATTTGAGAGAGAATATCTGCAGTTCTTCAAAGAAAGCTCCCACCTAAATTGGGTGATCCATGACATTTTACAATCTCATGCACTATTGGTGATTACAAGTTTGCATGTGCTCTACTTGATTTAGGTGCATCAATAAATTTAATGCCATACACTGCTTATGAAAGGATAAAAATGGGGAAACTCATTCCCACTGGTATCACCATTAAACTTGCAGACAAGTCTAACTGTTACCCTCGAGGTATTATTGAGAATGTCTTAGTGCAGGTGAGAGATTTGATATTCCCAGCAGATTTCTTTGTGCTGGAGATGGAGCATGAGCTAATGCCATCAAAAATACCATTGATTCTTGGGAGACCATTTGAGAACAGCATGTACAAAGATTGATTGTTTTGATGGATCATTGAGCATGGAAGTGGCGGAAGAAAATATCTATTTCAATATATACGAAGCTCTCAAACATTCAAATAGTGATGATGCTTATTCATGTTGTTCAATTAACACTTTTGAGAACTTTGTGCAGGAATTTATTCATTACTCATTGTATGATGATCCTTTGAGAAAAGTCATTGAAAAAATAGGAGAAAACGACTATTCCAGGGGGTGTCCTTCGATGCATCGAAGGATACTTTCGACCCATCAAACCGGGTCGACAGAAGGGACCTAGGAGGTTACTTTGATGGATCGAGGTGAAAATTTTTGATCCATCAAAACAATTTCCTGCATCAACGTAACCCGAGTGGATGCTTTGATGGATCGAGGAGTAAATTTTTGATCCCTCGAAGAAAATTCCTAAGATGACCCATCGAATACCAAGTTTTGATCCGTCGAAGCTGAGTCTTAGCTCATCGAATTTCAGCCTATTTTTGAGATTGCTTCGCCTGATGACCTTGAGATGGAATAGGAGTACTATGTTATAGAAGAGACACTCGAATCATTACCAAGCATAAAAGGTAAATATTCTAAACCTATTTCTCTTCCGATTTCAGATGACGTTCTTGTTCCATCTTTACAGGCAACGCCCACACTAGAACTGAAACTTATTCCCAAGCATTTAAAGTATGCTTTCTTAGGGGAGAGTGATACACTTTCAGTTATCATCTCTTCCAAGCTATCAACGTTACAAGAGGAGAGTTGTTGAGTGTACTTAAGGAGTACAAAGCCACCATTGGATGGACAATGGCAGATATAAAGGGCATCTGCTCAATATTGTATACTCACAGGATTCATCTAGAGGGGGGAGCTAAGCCTACACGTGAAGCTCAACGTCGACTCAATCCTCCCATGATGGAAGTTGTCAAGAAAGAAGTCATCAAGCTTTGAGATGTAAGTATTATTTATGCTATTTCTGACAGCAAATGAGTTAGTCCTGTGCAGGTTGTGCCCAAACATTCAGGAATCACAATGGTAGAGAATGATGACAACGTGTTGGTGCCTCAAAGAGTTCAAACAGGGTGGAGAGTGTGCATTGACTACGGTAAACTAAATGTCATAACAAGGAAGGATTAGAGCCAACGCTTGGATGAAGCATTATGGGCATACATAACAGCTTTCAAAACGCTAATTGGAATGTCTCTTTATTGGATGGTTTATGGGAAAGGCTGCCACCTTCCCGTGGAGCTTAAGCATAAGGCATATTGGGCAGTGAAACAGTTCAATTTTGATATTGATGATGCCAGTGTTCATAGAAAGTTATAGCTGAATGAGCTTGCTGAGATTTGAAACAATGCATATGAATCTAGTCGCATTTATAAGGAGAAGACAAAAATGTTCCATGACCAGATGATCAAGGGAAAATCGTTTGTCATTTGGCAAAAAGTGTTGTTATTTAACTCGCAACTGAAGTTGTTTTCAGGTAAGCTTCGGTCTAGATAGACTGGTCCTTATGTTGTTCATAATGTGTTTGCTCATGTTGTAGTTGAAGTTCTAAATCCAAGAGACGACAACATATTTAAGGTGAACAGACATAGACTCAAGCCATTTTATGAGTCGTCTCAAGTAAGAGAAGTGGAAGCGATACGTCTTCAGGATCCTACACCAGAGGATTGAAACTGGTGTGTACTGTCTGGCTGAAGACGTTAAACTTAGCGCTACTTGGGAGCAACCCATGTTGATGGCGAAGCGTGAAAAATCATATTTGCAATTCTTAACTCTCTTTCTTTCTCTTTTTTATAGTTTCTCCATATATAATTAGTGTGTGATAGGTGTCTAGTGTCATACTTGTTTGGTGTATTGTATGGTCTAATTTCAGTTTTTACATTGAGGAAAATGCAACTTTCAAGTATGGGATTGGGCTATATCATATACTCAGCGTTTAAATATAGATTTTTAGTTTTTTTGAGTCAGAATTTTTTATTTTTGATGTAGTGTAATTTTTAGAATATAGGTAGAGGTCTTATAAAATTCTGAAATTTTGAATGCATGTTTCTATATATGTCTAGTATATTCTTGTAAAATTTTAGCTCTATTCGGATATATGGTTAATTCTGTAGAAATTATGTAAGTGAGAGTGTGCAGTATCTTCAGTTTTTTCCGTTTTGTTCAGAATTTCCAGAGAAGATCCTTCGATCCATCGAATGATTCTTCGACCAATCGAAATGTCTTTCCAGAATGAGACCCGAGAGCTTGCTTCGATGCATCAAAGGAAAACAATTTGACCCATCGAAAAGTTACAGTGCCAGTTTTGAGTTTTTCTTTGTTTTTGTGTGTTAAAGTGTCTTATGTGAAAAATAAAATACAAAAAATAAATAGTGTCAAGAAAATACAAAAAGAAGAGTCTTAGGAGCCCTTAACAAGTCAATGATGTGCTTATGTCTTCCAATTTTGTGACTAAGAGATGATTATGTGACTTGAGTTTCTTTGGATAACTTTGATGTATAATGCATATGCGAATATGTAGTGGATGTAGAAACAGGTTAAAATGGTACAGATTTTTGAGCATGCATAGATTTTGTTGAGATTCATTTAACCTATGAGCTTTTGAGCCTAAATGTGATATACATGCTTTCATTATTGAGTACCAATTACTTGCCGCAAATTAAGTTAATGGATTCTAGATATTACTAGAACTTGCTCTTGTGCTATTCAACGCTTTTAGTCAATACATGTTGTGATTGAGGAAGTGATAAAGGTATTTATGGGACACCACAATTTTCATATAAGCTCGTGTCCCGAGTTTGTGTACACAAGATGTGCACCCCGACCTTTGAGCCTACATGTAGTTAGCCACTTTGAGCCTACATGTGAAACTTTATGTCATCACCCACATATCTCCGACCTTGAACCTTAGAATAGTTATATCTTTACCCTTGTTCTAGGACTTGGTACATCTATACATGAGACAGGTATGTGAAGACGGAAAAAAATGTCGAAAGGTGATAACAAGAAATAAGTGTGGGATATCAAGCTAATGTAAAAGAAAAAAAGAAAAAAAAACAGATTGAAAGAAAAAGTTGTGATGTCTAGCTTGATACACAGGCTGAATGTTGATAAAAAGAATGATATGAAGACCCAACAAGATGAAATCTGGCCACAATAATGAAAAAGTTCATGGTTATAAAGTTTGAAGAAGTCTCTTATTTGGTGTTCTACTAGGTTCTAGAATCATATTTGAATTTCGTATCAATTTATTCTTTAACCTATGAGCCAAGTCTCATTACGACCCATAAAGTCCTTTTGATCCTCAAGATAACAACCTTTGATCTGTGGAGATTAGTCACTAGAGTGAGCATATGGTTTGGCCCATTTGGCAAGTAATCAAATTGAGTGATATCTTAGATATATTTTGAGAGAAACACTTATGAGAGCATACCGATGTAAGGTTGAATCTTGATTGTTTTTGTGTGTGTTTTAGCTCTTTATTCACCTTGATTATGTTTGTGGCGTACATGTTACATGTGTGTTATATGTTGGACTTATCTTCGGCAACTTGTAGGTACATGTTGATCTTGGTGTTACAATTTTATGGAAGATTGTTGAGGCAATTTGTTAAGGGCATTAGAGTTTGTGTTTGTAAAGTCTGTTGAGTCTTTTCAGAATCATAGTTTAGTATTTAGCTCGAGGACTAGCAAAATTTAAGTATGGGGTATTTTGATAGTTGCATAAATATGCAATTTTATTGTGTATAATTGTGTGAAAATACTTAGCTTAATTGTTTAGTTTTCAATATTTATTAATGTTTTTTATTTATTCAGGTCATATGGAGAAATTACAAAAAGAAACAATAAAAAGAGAAATCATAAGGCAATTGGATCAAGAAGTCAAGAGTCCACATTGAAAGAAGTCCAAACCTTGTTTGGAGAGGAAAATGCCCAAGAAACCAACCCTATATAAAGGAATTTTTAGGAAATTATGGGGGTTGAAGGTTTGAGAGAAAAAAACACTCAAAAGAGAGAGAGACCCAGAACCAGAAGAAGAGGAGCAGTTGTCGGTCTTCGATCCATCGAAAGCATACAATCGAGTTTTCTAGGGTTTTGTGGTTCTTCTTCCTTTCCCATCATGTTTTGCTATGATGTTATTATGACTATGAGTAGTTAAATTCCCTTAGTTAGGGACAGATTGAAGCCCTAGATATGCTTACGATTGTGAACCCCGTTTGATTCTATTAACTATTTGGATGAGTATTATTTCATTGTTCTTATCACCGAATGATTTCTATGTTCATGTTTCTTTGAGTGCACGCTTAGATGCATGACTTAGGATCTATAGTCTTGATTGTATAGATGACCACCTTATCATTGCATATTCTTTAGGGACAAACATGTATTTATGTGAAACAATCCTTAGTGATGAAAGGGTAACCACCTTATCAACCCTTGAAGCTTTGTTATTCTTTAAACATTCTTAAAATATAATGACTTCAGTTCTCTAGGCTTACATCACCATATGTATAAGTCGGTTAATTGGGGATCAAGATCGAGCGGATTGTCCCTCCCTCTTTCATCCCAAGTAAGAGAGTGTAATACACAAGATGACTTAACCAAAGCTCTTGTGTGGGGAATATTTATCCATGATTAGTTCAATTATATTAGGGAGGTCGTAAGTATGTCTAGGGTGGAGAGAAATCCTTAACATTCATATCTTATTGATTCTCTTCAACAATTTACTTTCTGCAATTTATTGATTTCTACAATAGATGTAGCTTGATCGATTCATTTCGGCAACCAAAATAACTCAGAACACCCTCAAATTTTGTGTGGTAGTCCATCACTGTGCCTAGTATATTATGTCAAAATTTCGGAGTATTTGAGTCTGTTTATAGTAGGGTCATAGTGTCATTAGTGTACTGTAGTCGCGTCTGTCAGCAATTTAATTTCGTGTTAAGATTTAATTTCATCAATTCTTCGTATTCGATAACCCATATTTATTATACTACATTGATATATCCAAATTAAAAATATAATATCTCTGCACAATTGTTTACTCGCGTATCAACTGCCTCACATTAAATCATACCGCGGTCACCGTGTGAGTATGCTCATTAATATCAATTTTGTGGCTCTCCACCAATATTACACTTGCAAAAACAAAAACAAAAAAACTTACCACAACACACGCAGCCTCACTCAAAACACATGATCTCCTCAAAACTACATCTCTCTCTGCTGCTACTGGACGACCCCGACACTGCCTCACAGCCTCGCCGCACAAATTTCGTGCGTCATTGAGCCTCAAACATTGCGTCT
This sequence comes from Geum urbanum, assembly GCA_946800695.1. NCBI lineage: Eukaryota > Viridiplantae > Streptophyta > Magnoliopsida > Rosales > Rosaceae > Geum > Geum urbanum. The sequence goes on along the minus strand of OX326998.1, from coordinate 18,015,184 downwards.
CCATAGCCTCGCCTCAGCCTTGAGCACCGCCGACCCTTCTACAACGTCCCAACCTCTGTCATAATACTCCTCGGCACAGCCTCACCTCAGCCTTGAGCGCCACCGAGCCTTCCACAGCATCCCAACCTCCATCTCAGTACTCCTCAGCCTTGCCTCCTTTGCAGTTTGTTGGTGTCGCAACTGAGATCTCCATGCACCGCCATGACCTAGATCGATCAGCTTCGAAAACCTCCCTCTACCCTCTGTCGTGGCACCCTCGCCTCGAAAACCTTGCACCGCGTCAACCTCAGCAGCCTCGCAACCGTTTGTTGCTTCTTCGTCGTAGCAATTTGAGTGGTGTGAAATGTTGCTTTCAATCTCATAGAAATAGTAATAACAAGAGCATGTGTTTGAGAATCCGAATTCTTAGTTGGTTAAGGATGTTGTTGTAGGTTCGGAGCTCTGGATAATTGATTCGATTGGATTGGGCTCGCAGCATAAGGGTTTCCACGACAGCCTTTATGGGTTTCACAGTCAAACACCTGATCAAATCGTGGTTGTTGTCGATGTAGACGAGGGTATGTACTAATAGAGACTATAGAGAGACTACAGAGTGATTGTTGTTTAATGTGTGATTGTCAAATGTGCAGTATTGGGGAATTTCGTGACAGCTCTCAACAAGTTTATTGTTGATAGTTGCGCGACAAACCATTCAGTTTCTGAGTATCATGTTTATGAGTTCTTTTGGATATGTGTGTTTTGTTGTTGTTACATACCTGATGGAGTTGAGTAAGATTGTACCAAGTTTGTTATTATGATGCATTGTGTTTTCGTGACAACGCTGCTGCTTCAATCTCAATGTATGATGCTCCACCCTCAGACTCCAATCAAGTTGGTCCTCTCTCTTATCCTCTACACTGGTGTTCATCGCAAATTAGAGCTTATATTATTGTTTAAGCCATTAGATAACATGATGCTTGACATGTTTGATTCTTGTTTCGGAGTTGGTTACTAACTTATGTTAACTTACTGTAGCTTTTCAGCAACCATGACCAAAATCATTACGGAGACGTTGCCTCCTGATATACGTGTTGCAAGAGTATGAATCTTCCCGTTGGTCATCTTTGTTTGTTGTTGCTGTAATCATTATGTTAGAATTGCCTGAAGTATAGAGCTTTAGTTTGAATGATTAGTTCTGCTGTATGAATGCTTGTACTGGACATGTGACAGCTTGTTGCTTCATTTGGTGCAGTAGTGTTTGTAATGCTTGTACTGGACTACTAAGCTTTCATTTCAGCTCCTCTTTAATGACCATCTAAACATCAGTTTCAGGTTTGGGAAAACACAGCTGGCAAAAACTTCGTGTTACTACACAGGTTTATATCTCTCAAGTTTTTTTCAATGCTTGATTGTGACCTTGTACTTGCTTTAGTTGTCAGTTTCCCTTGCATATGATACTATTTGATTAATTGAAAAAATTATTTGTGGTTCATTGGCTTTTCTCATTTATTTTGGAAGCTGAGAACCAAGATGTGCTGTGTGAATATTTGATAGCAGTGGCACTTGTGGTTTATTAGATGCTAGCATACCATGTAAATCTGAATGGCTAGCAATGTTGTACCTCTCCAAATTTCTCAGTTTGATTTGAATGTCATAGCGTTCCTTTTATGTAGTGTATTAAGTCATGGCTATTGTTAGAAGAGAATTTGGAAACTGAATAAGAGATATCTATGGGTTCGGATCGGTGCATTGCATGCTTATACGTACTTTTCACAAAAGTGTATCCCATCTCTTGTGTAGTATTTAGGTTAAGTTTGCCATAGTGAAAGATGGATTTTCATTCACAACACATATATATCATGCCTTGCTTACCGTGCTTATTTGACACTTTTCGCTTCCTACTAGCATGCATGGAGGGAATGGAAAGGTTGCTTACATTGATACTAAGGAGTAAAATAACGAATATCGAAGATATATCGACTGTTCAAAATACGGATATTTTGACGGAAATATCGAATATCGAAAATATATCGACTGTTCAAAATACGGATATTTTGACGGAAATATCGATGAAATAAAAAATCGACGGAAATTGAGATAAATACATGAAAATTTGTATTTGAACTTTATGAGATTCTTATATGATTAATATGTGTTTTGAAATTTGTAAATTGTGTTTTGTTGATTATTTATAGAGTTTATTTGATTGAGCTTTTGGGTTATTAGCGTGGAGGGTTTTGTGCTTTTGATTTAGTGCGATCAACATATATGTAAAATCAAAATATCGGATAAATTCGAAAATGTCGAGGATTTCGGCGATATATCGAAAAATATCGAATATTTCGAGAAATATCGGACAAAAGATATTGATATGTAGAATTAATATCGAGAAGTCCAAAACACGGAAATATCGCGGAAATATCGAAGATATTATGGATATTTCATTCCTTGATTGATACTGAAGGGACTTTGTATCCTTTTTCTTGTCCTTACCAACTCGTGTTTCCTGTAACAGCAAATGGAACTACTTAGTTTGTATAAGCATGTTTTCCTCTTAACTAAGTGCACTCTTGCAGCCGACCTGAAAGAATTATACCCGTTGCTGAGAAATTTGGCTTGGACCCAGGAGCAGTAACTTAAAAGTTACTAACTCCGTACGATTGGCCAGAAATTGGAAGCTCCGTCTCACCACCACCTCGTGGCGTAGATCGAGGTCCACCACAAGCTCATCATGGAACCGGAAAACCCCGATGGAGTTGTCGATCCTCTTAGCCCACTTCTTGTCCATAGCACCATTCGGGACATTGTGGACAGACACCTCCACCGTAACCTTGGCAACCAGCACCTCCATCATGGGCGAGAAACCATCAAATTCCTCCTCCACACCGTGAGATCCCGGTAATACCACGAAACTCGGAGGAAGGCACAACACAGTGCCTGAAGCTCCTTGAACTTCCCGAAAAATCGATCGAGACCTCGGCGTTGGAGAGAGATCCTCGTGGGTCCAAGAGGACCATGCAAAATTTGAACCATCGTAGCCTTGAACGATTTTTCCTGGATCTCCGACAAATCCATCAACCCAAACAGTCGCACAACGGCGTACCGGCACTAATTATCATCCTCCTCAGCTTCATTAGGAGCAAGGTTAACCACCTCCACCTCATTAAGCTCTAGATTGAAGACCATGGCAGCCATTCGATCCGAAACTTTGTCGGCCTCTTCGACCATGCAAGCGAAAAAGAGAGAAGGCAAGGGACGAAGGAAAGTAAGGATTCAAAAGAGAGAAGGGAAAGAAGAAAAAGAAGAAGACCAATCGACTTAAATATCCGCGATCGGGAAAGAATGGGAGCAGCGACCAAGGGGTTAGGGTTTCGCATAAAATGTTTCTCTCTCAATTCTCAAACATCTCAGCTTTTTTTACCCGTTTAGTAAATATTGGTCTATATGCATCTTCCATATACCAAAAATCATATTACAAGCTTTTTATTGAGTGCTTTGTTGCATTTAGGTAGTTCGGTTGAATGCTTCGCCTCCAACTACAAGAGATACATTATACTAGAGCTTGCCGCTATCCAACCAAATATCTTACATAATCAATTATAAAACACCCATTTTATAATTCAAATCCAATGTTTATGTTGAATAGGCAAAGTCGAAAATAATATTAGTTGAGAACTCCGGGTCACGTAGTCGTGGATTAAGCAACAAACAACTCGTTGATAATTGTTGTATATAAATATATATATACATAAATTAATTTCGTGTGAAATTATTAGATACCATGTGGCTTCGTAATAAAAAATTCTGCCGGGCTGCAGCCGGAGCCAATGACGTGGTGTAGCTAGAATTTCGATCAACTGTGTCAAAATTCAAATATACTAAAACTAATGAAAGGAAAAAAAATAGTAAATTAAAAAAAACTGAAGATGACGTAACGTTTAGAGATACAGTGTATTGTGAAGATGATATGACTTTATCAAGGAAATTATAAGAGTTTATTGCCTATATATATAAGGGATTGATAAATTAATAAGAATAATTTATTTTTATTTTTTATATTTTGACAAATCTTATTAGTCCAAATCCAACGGGTAATTAATTTGAATTTGTCCTAATTTAGAATTTCGGGGTATCAAAAGTTGTATTAATATGCATTATATACTCAAATAACTTAATTTCCTTAATCAACCTATAATGGAGGAAGTGAGCAGAGCCATTTGACACTCTTCATATGCATTTGGCTACGCAAGGGCGAAGGCAAGAAATTTGTCAAGGGATGCCACAATTTTAGATTTTAGAAATTCATAGTTTATATAAATTACACATTCCAGAATTTCATAAAAATGTTATGTTAAAATGGATAAAATTTAATGAAAATAATAACTCATACATTAACATATCCAAATTGATGGTTAAAATCTTCTTCGATCATATAGAGGCAACTCAAGCAAGATAAACCAAAAATTGATACACAAAATTTTGTACAATTTATAGAGTTACACGATGAAAATGTAAGATTAATTGCGAAAGAAAAAAATACGATACCTCCTAGTAAGTTATTCTTAACTTGTCGATTTAAAGTATGAAGAATGAGATTATGAAAAGATGGATGAATTGAGAACTTGAGTAATTATCGACTGTACAAAGAGATAATAATCGAATTGTTGAACTAGGTACAAACATAAGAGAGAATCATAATTGATTGATTGGAATTAAGAGACTCAAATGAGGATTTTTAGAGGAAATAATGGTTGATTTTTATACATAAATATATTTTATATATAATAAATATTAATTATAATATTAGGTTACATGTATTAAAAACTTGAAGTCCAAAAATCAAGGGAGGACAATTTGTCCTACCTTACCTTGACTTCCCTCCGCCCCTATGGCTACGCCACTAGCCGGAGCAACCTATAAGCTGCATCTGCTCTGTCCATGACGGAAATTCATAATCACAACCATCTCATTCGACCATAACTTATCAATGCCGCTACTACAGGGAAGATGTGCTTGCATGACAATGTTTCAAGATTCAAGAATAATAAATGTTTCCCGAGCTAGCTAGGAATCACATGGTACATTTTCTTCTTCTTCTGGTGGTGGTGGTACCGTGGTAGTGCTACGGTATTTAATTTATACCAGTTTCATTTTACCTTTTTCTGATCATTTAGTTCGGCTATTATTATTTACAACTACGATCTCAAAGTAAATATTTAATTTGAATCACCACAAATGACAAGTCAATCCGATCCAAAAACATCTAGTTTTGTGCTGTTATTATTGAGTACGTTACAGTAATTGACAGATATATGATCGAGCTCGGTCATTGAAACAGCACATCGATCATTCATACATAGTAGCTAGAGCACTAGAGCTCTAGCCAGGACATTGATTCTCATCCTTATGAGTTATCTGGTACACATGAAATATTCCCTTCATCAGTCGATAGAGTTGTATGGCTGGCTAGCTAGTATGTCCATTCAGTTGGAAGACATAGCTCCGGGCACGATTCTGTTGGATTTTCCGACGAAATAATGTAGCATTGTTCATCCACCGTGCTACTGTTAAACTTACTCCGAGGAGATGAACAATCATGAATATCGTGTCCTGATCTAGATCGTTTCCGGTGGAGATCTTTGGGTGAAATGTGCAGGCCGAGTGCATGAACATTCAAGTTGAGAGCTTGAATCACACGGTCGGGCAATAGAACCGGCGCACAAGCTGCATAATCAAATTGTTAATGAGTACGGAAAAAGATACTATGAGTTAACACATCTCATGCATCAACTTATAAATTGGTTCTCAGAGTAGTAAAATGATTATTTTTTTTTGTAATTTTAGTTCAATAGTAGTAATTACTTGATCAAAAATATTTTACAACTTCTAAGATAAAATTACAAATTGAAATAATCATTTTACAACTTTAAGGACTAATTTATAAGTTCAGGCATGTCATATGTTTAAACATGTTAAAAATTTTCCAAATACTTAATATATCAAGCACATCAACACATAAATCTCTCCATTTTTGCGAAATTGAATTTCTAGCTAGCTAGAGTGTGGTTATTCTTATATTTTCCAAATGTTTCTACCTGGTTTCTTCTTTGGGTGGCAGTTTGTGCCAGCTCTTTGTGGAAGAAAAACGCCGGTGCCGCCGCGTGAGTTGGGTGAAGAATCCAGGAAAATGGCTTGCATTCCATGTCCACCGGAGACCCAATTCTTCACCCCTCTTGATCTACTTGTATAATTTGGCGAAATCAATGATCTTGAGCTACAAAATTTTGGATTCTGCAGTAGTGGCATGAATAAACACCATTTAAGATTTCCATTTGTTAGGTCTCTACTTTTATGGACGTATTACTCGAACACTATAAACCTAGCTAACACACAAATTACCTAATGTGTATGTGGTCAAATGGTCAATGATACAAGAAATGAGAAATCTCTAGGCAACAACTTCAAAATTTATGACAGATGGAACATATTGTGTATATCTATACGTTTTTTTTAAAGAAAGAGGCTTTGTTTCCTATATTTGTCCCTTTTTTTTCTTTTTCTTTTTTCTGTTTTGCCCTTTTCACTTTAGTCAAAAAAGATATACCAAAGTCATTATAATAATTACAAAATATTTATAAATTATAAATATTATCAGAAAATTTATTTTCTCTTAACGACTTCCTTCTTTTTATCCGTAATAACTTCCCTCTCAAATCTCAAACAAAAGTTTTATGCACTCTTCAATAGCTATCCATTTTCAGAAAAAAAACTACATCTCTAGTGTTACCTAAATTTCTAATTTACGTAGTTTGCCAGAGCAGTGTTCAATATAGTTTCCCTACTATATGTAGCCTAGTTGCATTGGTTTGATCTATTTCCTTTCATTTAGGACCGGACGTAGACCAAACAATATTAAAAACTCATGTTAGAAAGTACACACTCCTCGATCTGCACGTCTCATGACTCATCAGTCACCATCATTTCATCAACTATACATGGACCGGGTCTAACTCATCAGTCATCATCATTTCATTAACTATACATAGACCGAGGTCTAACTCCGATAAGTATTGTTATATAGTGTTTTATCCGCTGATCAAAAAATTTTGTGTGCAGTAGCCGTGAACTTATATTTAACGGTAGGTGATTAAAAATAGTTAAAAGATAATTTATTATCGATCGTTAAATAAAGATCTAACAATAATTAACTACGATGACCACGAAATATATTAACTACCAAATCAAGGCTCTTAGCTATATATTAGCTAGTGTGAGAATGCCATACTTAATAAAGGTTCTCAATCACGATAATATATCAGCATTTGCTTGCTTTCTCCCCAAAATGGGTAAAGAACTAAAGATCTAAACTTATCAAACTTGGATTCTTTGAACTCCCCTTTTAAACGTACGTAATCGCGAGTCCTGACGTCTCTGGACTCCCTACCTATCTATCCTTCAAACAGTGTCAAGAATATCGGTGCCGGAATATAATCGCCAAAATTTAAGGAACAGATTAGACCCGCCCGCAAGGATACTCGACCAATCAGCCATTTAAATGCATTACCACATTTTTTTTGTTTGTGAATCAAAATGTAAAAAGAGAGTAAATTAAATGCATTAAGAGAATATTACCAATTGATCAGCGTAATGTTGGTTGTGGTGGTGGCGAAGCTGCTTCTTCTCTCCGAACCCCTTATATCCCTACAAGAAGAAAGAAGAAGAAGAAGAAATGAATTATCCCAAAAACGACCTGAATAACCATAAGCTGGCCGGTCAACCTTCCTCACTATATATATTGTAGTGATCGAGTCGAACGACCTGAATAGTAATTCGGCACTAGTAGTAGTGGAGAGAGTGGCATATATATGAACAACTTGATCGAGTACGTACCTTTGAGTCGAAAGCTTCATGAACAACTTGAGAGGGAAGCAACGTCGACATTCCTTCTTGAAAATAAATGCCAACGTTAAGCTCTCCTTCCTTCTCAGGAGAATCCATGGAAGAGAGAGAAAGAGACATACAGAGAGCTGTGGAGAGAGAGAGAGAGAGAGAGAGGGAGAGTCGCTTAGTAATCTTGTGTGGACGAATGCACGATGTAGAGCGCCAACTTCTAACCTGCAACGCAACCAAGTGCTCGATTTATATACGATCAGATCACCAACTCTCCGGACTCGGGAAGTCGGACTGCGTTAACAGCTGACCTTAATTCCCACCCAAATTACGCACAAAACCACTCTGGAAACGGTCGTGCTCACTCAATTACGATTAGAATTTGTTAGACTAAAGTTTACTGGTCTAATTGAAGCATAATCACAGTAATTTGTAAATTATTCTCAGTAATTGGAGCTCAGATCTTTCAAATTCAAAATCGTTTTCACCCTCATCTAAGCGCCTCATACACCTAATTTAAGCGTAGTTTTCTTTTGATACACTAATTAAGCGTAGTGAAAAACAAACCAAATTAAAAGAAAGTCAATTGACTCTAGGTAACTTATTATTTGATGTATCATCTACACTTGATACATTTTTCTTTTCTTTGTACGTTCGCTAGAAGAACAGAAATTACAAGAAAGAGATCAAACATAAGAGCTAGACCCCATTATTCCAATTAACCAACGTTTGTCATTCTATCAACAATAAAATTGACTTCTCGATACACATAATCAATAAAATAAACTTGCTAATATTTTATGTCTTTATTTAAAACTTTCACGAGACATGAATCTAGTTCATTAGAGCTCTATCATATAAATTCTATTTCAAAAGCAAAAAAGAGTCAAATGATAAGCACTAACAAAGTGATTCGGTGGATGTATTAAATTTCACATGGGAACACTTGAAATGAGGAAATAGCTAACAAGTAACTGATACATAACAAGAGGGTCAAAATACAAATAGCCATATGGGGAAATTATGTGGTGAGATATGGGGCATTTACGTAGTTTGAGGTACACAGGTTTAAGACTTTAAGTGGACGTTGGTTGGGTGGGGTTCGGTTAACCGCTTTCTCCTCAGGTCGTTGTTGTTGTTATTCTGATACAAATTATGTATTTCTTTCGTTGATATTCGTTCGTTAGATATATATATTTTCTGTTAGGAAAACTCTTTTAGACCAAACGCCCCCCCGCCCTCCGGTTCAAAGTTAAAGCATCAGATTGTTATCCACCCTAGAGTTAAGAGTTAAGCATCTCATGATTATTTTTTAAAATAACGACACGTGTTAATTTTAAATGATTATTTTTATCCATATTTTCTTAGGTTGACTGAGCTTATAATGAAACATTTGTGGCAGATCACACCATCTTACACAAAAACCCACTGCTGCCGTATTGCCACCGTCGCCACCACGAAAACCCTCATCCTCCTTCTCAGTTGCGCTCGCCCTCCCCTCCTCGTCTCTCGACCTAGATTTACTCTAGGCACCGATGCTTCGATTCGATCAATATCGAATTAAGAGAAGCCGAGACTTTGATTCGATTCGGCACGAATCAACCTTGCAAAAGTTGTCGGGACAATTGCTCCAGACTTCGTCGTTGAAGCCACCACCCCACGACGACCTCGAACTCCTAGAAGACCGCCTCGATCCTCATCGACGGCCTCGAGCGAGTTGGATTTGACACCCAAATTGATAATCAACCTCCGTCCCCATGCCCGAGCTCAAATAGTGCCTCATAATAATCGAACCAAAAAATTTCATAAAAGAGAGCTCGACGACGACCAGTGGCGTCGGAGTGAAGAGGGAGGCAGAGAGAGAGAGAGGGCAGAACACGAATCACACAAGCTGAACTTATGGTAAGCTCAGTCAAATTTGAAAAAATAAGCCAATTATGTTTTGACACGTGTCACTTTTTGAAATTAAACTTTGGGTGGATAATGCAAAATTTTTCCCAAGTCTAATGCTTTATATGGTAAATTAGTAATACACGTATATGTTGGCCGACTCTGTAGAGGCTACTAACTCCTGCTTCTCTTCCTCAACCTCCATACCAACACTTTGTTCTTCAGATTGATGATGGTTCAGAGTGTCGGCTCTAAATGTGTTGTTGATTACCTACTGCATACATACTTCGTTGAAGAAGGACACCATTTCTCATGTATGAGATATTAGAATGAATAGAATATGTATCACTTTCAAAGATAAAAGTAGGTGAACCCCAAGTCCCCAACCCATACACTTTGACAGAAAAACTTGAAATTGAAACAAAAAAAATTACATTTTAGGTGTAGGTGAAAACTAACCCAGAAAGTCACAAAGATATGAATAGTAATGAAAATGATGAGGTTTCGCAAGATTTATAATTCTTAAACTGCTCATGATAACTCAACCCATTTTAGTTTAGGCCAACTGAACTGGGGTAGTTTAGTCGGGTTGGCAGGTCAAGGGGGACCAAGATTTGGTCGAAGCAAAAGTATGCTTTGTCCTAATGATCATTGACCAATTACTTGGACCTGCTTTGACATAAAGTAGGGAGCTCTATTATCTTCAAGGACTACTTGGTAACCAAACTGAATAAACAAATTCTAGAGGCTCAAACTTAATGCAGGCTAGAAGGTAGGAACTTGAATGTTGAAACTCTGCTGAACTATACCAACTTTTCATTTTGTACTTCCCGTGAATTGCATATGCTAGATACTTCATCACTTGCACAGATTTTGCTAATCCTTTTTATAAGCGAGTGAGTCTCTGTTCATTTCAACATTCTCCTCCTTCATCCGTTCTGCAACCATAAGCGGCATTGTACCAGCTTCAGCATAAGTTCGTAACAGTGAATTATATATCTCAGTACTCACTTGACCAGCAATCCACAGGAAAACCACTAGTTCCTCCGACTCTTCGTCATTGCCTTCCTCATTGAGCCTGCTAAATACGTCTGAAATCAATCTGTGGTTGGGATCCCATCGTTTCACACTACCAACAGCTTTCTTAAAATACTCCAGTACTTTCCCCGTATGATGTTGTTTTATATATCCCCAGGTAAAAAGCTCCCAAGTACTGTAACAGGGAGTGATGCCATTTTGCACCATGCGACTACAAAAGGTTTCGGCCACATCCATTTGGTTTCTGTTGATGTATGCTGCAAGAATTATATTTGAAACCCTAGGATCATGAGTCCCAGAAACAGACTCCCACTCAGAATAGAGTTTCTCAGCTTCTTCAATCTCCTTGAGTTTCACAAGTGAGGATATCATACATGTATTCTCAGCATCATTCATTTTGGGGAAACACGATTTTAGCTTCTTCCACACTCGCTGAACACCAGCCTTATCCCCAATGTTTGTATGCAAGCCGAGGAGAGATGAATACATAACACGATTCTTCTTTGATGCCATTTTCTCCATCTCCTTCAAAGTAGACGCTGCTTTTTCGCTGAAAGAATTTTTTATGCATAAGTTCGTCAGCGTGCTAAGCGTCACCCAGTCTGGATCTATCTTTGCCTTCTTTAGCTCAAGAAACACTCTTTCTGCATAGCATAATCACCTGCCAGTAGCTTCATATCTTTCTCTAAAGTCATCCATTCACATATCTACATAAACAATGCCGAAATCACATGAGGCCTAATTGATATATAAAGTAAACCATCAGTCAAAAATTCATCCTAAGCTCTCAAATCCATCAATCTAAGTTCCTAACAAAGTCTACAGCTAATCAAAGCAATCAGTGCAGCAGACTTAACAAGATTAAAACTTTAAATATACCAATGAGCCTAAAGGAAAAAGAAAACTGTACCTCCAGAGCGTGCTTATAACGCCTAAGCTTACGAAGCTCACGCACGATGCGATTGAGCTCATACTTGCGTACCCTTCCACTTCCCTAGAGTAACCGCCGCGCTGCGTTTCGCGTACTTAAGGCTCAGTAGTCTTCCTCCTCCGCCGAGAAATGTCGGACAGCGGCGGCGACGGAGCCCCACTCTGCTACACTCTCATTTAGCTAGAAGCTCATTTGGGCCTTTATCTTTTCTTAATGGACGGGTCTGATTCTGGGCCGGGTTTTGGATAAGTCCCACGTGGGGCGGTGAACACAGCGAGTAGCGGAATTACCGTGACCTTATTGTAAACGCAGCTTTCTCCCCCACGCAAAGAGGACTAGTCCCGATAGTCCACTATACAAACCACAGCTCACTCGCCGTCGTCAAATCCGATTCGCTCCGCCCTCTCTCTCAAATAAAACCCTTGCTCTGTTTCTGCGTTCTGCCAAAACAAAAAACAAAGGAGAAGCCCAAAAATGTCAGTACAGCCTAGCTACAGCGGAAGGCGCACGAGCGTCAGAGTAGTGGTCGCCGGCGACCGCGGCACCGGAAAGTCCAGCTTGATCGTCGCGCTTGCCACCGAGAGCTTCCCGGAAAACCTACCTCCGGTGCATCCCCCTACTCAACTCCCCGCCGATTTGTACCCCGATCGTATTCCAGTCACCGTCGTCGACACCTCTTCCAGGTTCGGCTCTGAAACCTTGTAATTTCATAACAATGGAGATCGATTATTAATTAGTTTTGATGTGAATTCTACTGTCAATATTGAGCTTGTTTTGTTTGTGTGTATGTGTGAATTATAGCACGGAGAGTAGTATTAAGCGAAACGAAGAGCTGAAGAGAGCTGATGTGGTGATGCTGACGTATGCTTGCGATCAGCAACTGACGCTGGGTCGTATCTCTAGCTACTGGCTCCCGGAGCTTAACAGGTTGGAGGTACGTTGTGATTTAGGGGTTGAATGAGTTGTTAACGTTGTGTTTTAGCTGATATAAGTAGTAGCGGATTAAATATGTGAATTGAACACATTGTGAGGGATTCAAATTGTTTAGGTGAACGTGCCGGTGATATTGGTTGGTTGCAAGTTGGATTTGAGAGACGAGCACGACCCGATGAGCATGGAGCAGGTGATGACACCAATCATGCAACGGTATAGGTCAATTGAGACTTGCATCGAGTGTTCTGCAAAAACATTTTTGCAGGTATAGTTATAAGCATAAGATATAAGTCACTTCAATTTGTTTAGCTATTGTTAAGATTTTGTGTTCGTGCTTGAGAATTCGGAAACTAATATGGTTGTTTGTAGGTTCCGGATGCTTTCTATTATGCTCAAAAGGCAGTCCTTCATCCGACACTTCCTTTGTTTGATCAAGAAACACAGTCTCTGCAACCCCGCTGTGTGAGTGCTTTGAGAAGAATATTTACTCTTTGTGATCATGACATGGACGGCGCCCTCAATGCATTAGAGCTTAATAAATTCCAGGTTCGTCTTCCTCATTGCAGAATGGGTTTTGTGGTAGTTTTCAATCCCTTGTTTTGAGGTTGATACTAACTTTTGTAACTTTAACTAACAGGTCAAGTGTTTTAATGCTCCACTACAACCCGAGGAAATTGTGGGAGTTCAAAGGGTTGTAAAAGAGAAACTACCGGGAGGAGTCAATGAGAATGGTCTTACCCTTGATGGTTTCCTGTTTCTTCACGCCCTTTTCATTGAAAAAGGGCGTCTGGAGACAACTTGGGCTGTCATGAGAAAATTCGGGTATGAAGATGATTTGAAACTCAGGGATGATTTACTTACGATGCCTTTCAAGCCTGCTCCAGATCAGGTATGTGTATTTTAATAAAGTTAGTAAATCTAAACTATTTGATTTTATGATATTGACAAATATTTAGCTTTTACATGTTCTTTATTAGAGTGTGGAGCTAACAACCGAAGTTGTGGAGTTCCTGAGGGGAATATTCAGATTACAGGACACTGATAATGTAAGGTTTTATATCTGGTCTCAGCTGTACTGATTTGCCTTGGTCTACAATCTTTTTCACTATCTTTGTGTCTTTATGTTATGGTTTTGATGATATGCTCTGACTTTTTCAATTGTACCATGGTATCACTAGGATGGAGCTGTACGATCTACTGAGCTTGATGTACTATTTGCTACTGCTCCAGAAAGGTGAACTTATTTGCTGTAGTTCATTCTTTGGTTTGATGTGATTGCATACCATCGGTAACCATCTAGACCACCCCAATGAAGCCACTCTAATAGTTAATGCAGCTTGTGTCACTCTATTGGAAGAGGACATCTACCTAACTATCCTCTAATACTAAATCTATTGATTCTTAAATAGGCTGTAGTGCTGCTTTATTAGCTGTTGGAATAAGTTGGACTCCTCTCTATTATAATCTTATGACTTTCCCAGGCAAGTTGGCATCATGATAATTAGCCTTCCTATGCGCGTGCGATTTATCGATATAATACTCAAGAGTGTACAATTATATTGTCAGTGTATCATTGCCTAAGCCACTTACAGCTTCCAGATACTATCATGTACTTTCGAACCTATATAAGAAATTCGAGCACTGATCTAATTGATTATAAATTTCGTAAAATGGTATTTGAATTAACTAAATGCTAAATTAAAATTATTTGAATTATCAATATGTTTATTTCTATTGTATAGTTAAATTTAATTACACAATATTTAATGAACCACTACTAACTCACGCCTCCAAAAAATTATTCCGCAATTATCAATTGTCGCATATCTCTATTAATATCTCTCAATGAACTGGCCACTATGATATGAAATAGTGTAAGCCTGTTTAATGGCAACTACCTCAAGTGTAGAGATTTGAAGCTGCTACACCAATTTCTCCATCTTTTTTATTTGCTCAAGGAAATCCAGTCAAGAAATTATGAGAAGAAACTTGAGACTGAACTTTTAATGTTCTCAGCCCTTATCTATTCTACACCAAACAGATATTAATATGTCATCCATGTCTAGTTATTTTACAATTTACACTTTATTGTAAAGAATAGGAAACATAATCATAGTCTTGCTATTTCCCCTTATACTCCTGTGTACGCTTTTTGCTTCATTGCCCAGTAAAACTTCTTCATAACCACTAAATTATCAAAGAACCTGCAATTGTGTTTACAAAATCATAATCAGAAAAACAAAATAGAACCCCAATTAATTGCTTAACTCAAAACTTTGAACATGTTTACACTTTCCATCTTATTGATCAATAGGTTATTAAAAGCAAGATAAATGAGGTACTTACTTTTCTATTCTTCTATGTATGATTTCCTTCACTATAGTCAATCATAGGCCGCATTTGCTCTAATGTGTTAATACACATACCTGAAATGCTACTATTCTCACCAAAGTAAACAAATTTTCAATGAGAGACCAAATATAGTTCAAAATACCTCAACGGAGGTAAGGATCCAAAGCTCTTTGTTCTTCAAATAGGACTCGGTTTGTCCCTCTCTCAAATAGAGCCATGCATAGCCAGAATTGCAATCAGGTATCAACACATCCAACTTGGAGTGAAAAAGTACCATATTGTCAATCCAAAACTCACCTTGCCTGCAAACAAAATCATTCATTCAATGAATATCATAACAGATCAAACTCACCAAACCAGTGGACCAAAAATAATAATATTTATGTTTTGTAAATCGAACTTGACCCATTAATAAATAATATTTATGTTTTGTAAATCGAACTTGACCCATTAATAAATATTTATGTTGTGGCCTTTTCTGGCATGTAAATTGTCAAATTGTCAAGATTAATAAAATGTTCCAAACTTTCATACTGCCAAACTCACCAAGACAATACATTTAAGAATTGAATCTCTTATGCATATGTCTACAGGTACCAAATGCATATCTTACAACAAAAGAAAAGAGAAAAATAACCACAAATTAACAACTACATAAGAATCCCAGAAAATTAAACTCACATACATGATACATCAATCAAATTCCTACAAAGTCTAAGAGCTGGGATATAAGTGTACACCACATTAGATTCACTCAAACATTCTGCACATGCTTTTCAGAGATCCTTTCAAATGTAATGGAGAACCATGCTCTGATAATAATATTACCCAAAATCAAAGAGGAAGCCTTCAAACAAATTCAAATCAAAACACTAAACCATATCAGAGAGGCTCACCTGTAAGTGCGAGAACATATGATCCTTCAGTAAAATGACCAAGGAATTTAAATCTGAGTACCTGAACCTTCTTCTTCCTCTATGATGAAATCTGCAAAGTGAGGTAGGTTTATTCTCTCCAACTGATTCAACAAAGAAACCAGAAACCAATGCATATCATCTAGATCATTCCATATATTCATCAGTTTCTGTAATATATAACAACTTAAGCATTCTACCTTAAGGTTTTGCAGACAGCCACTACGCTCATTGTCTATTTCAATTCCATTCCTTACCGAAGAATAGAGTTGGCTAACCCAGATTTCCAGCCATCAAAATCTGTAAAAAGTCCTGTTCATCATTGATCCTTCAAAACAGCAAAAAATCAATTAGAACTCAAGATAATTGTACCTATGATCAACTTATGCTTCGACAATAATAAATCCAATATCATTGTGATCGATGCTTATCTTTCCAACTTTATTATTACTCCTATCTATTCTGATACTTATCCTTCAACTTATTGTTGTTACTACTCCTATATTTCGTTATCCAGAAAGCTAAGTGTAAAACAAAAGAAGACACTGAACTATTAAATCTTTATATTTTGGCAATGTCACAAATCCAGAAAACAGCAAAATCAATTCTTTTGTGCCAAATACCAGCATGAGCAAATCAGCTCAAGGATCTCAACAATTGGAAAGAGAAATTGTTATCCCTAGATGTAAAGTCTCACTCTTTTCATTCTCTATTAACAACTAAACATTTAGAGCACAATACCCTACATCTAGTTTTACCAGAAACTGAAATTCCACATAACAAAGCTTTCAAGTTTCTAACTTTATCTTCTCAACTTCTCCATAAAATTTTGATAAACGAAAAGTAAAAAACTCACCCCATGCATGTGAAAATGGCAGAGACCCAAGATGGAAGGTAACTATAGCTTCTCATCTAGACGCAGCCAACCTCTACCAAAACTCTAAATCCTTGAAGGAGAGAGACACACCTCATAATCCTGCAAAAACAGGCTCGTTCAATTAGTGCTGGCAACATATCACATGGACAAATACAACATCAATTTTTCATTTGAATCCAGAGGCAAATCGATTTTCGATATCTATGAGGAGTTGGAGTTGGAATCATCATCTTTGTAGACGCGTCTATGGAGTACAGGATTCGTGCTTGGCTGCGGTTAATTCTGGTGGTGAGAAACGAAAGAGGTAGTAAAGGTAGTAATAAGGTCCTCTCATGGTGTGGAGTGAAGTGTTGCATAGAATTAGAAATGAAGCTAATCGAGAAGATGAGGGGGATAAGGAGTTTCGGGCGATTGAGATAGTAATAAGGATCTACACCAAGCAAGGAGTTCAGGTTTGGTTTGATATTCCATTTTTTGTTGAGGAGTTTATTGTAACGTCGCTTCCGCTCAGAGGACTCAGCAAGGTACTTCTTCTTTACAATTTCATGTTCAGTACCTAGGAAAACAAAATGCAACAGCCTCTTACAATTAAAGGAAAAAAATAAATAAGGGAAAAGAACATTAGCTAGCTAGTACACAAAATCTTGATGACCATTCATAGGTCACACAAAAACCCTCATTCCAATATCAACTTACCAAAAATAATTATGCCACACTATCACTTAAGGGAAAGTTTAAGCGACACCGTCACACAATGCAAGAGCTGCTAGGCAGTTACCTAATTACATTTTTCTGTTCAAGTTCCAGGAACATATACTTCATCGAATAGAATGACATAATCATGTGAGGGTAGTACAGACAGCAAGTAATTAGGTAACTGCCTAGCAAGTAATCAGAAAACAATGCAATCATCAAACAACCCAATTTGCAGATAGAGATTCCATCTCATACTCAAAACTATAAATCATAACCAAGTACCAAACATAGATATTAAACATTGCAATAACACATGAACCCAATCAAATACTTACAGTTATCTACATCAGAAAGCTCATCTTCATCATCATCATTGCATAGATCATCTCCATCACTTTCTATCTCCCTTAACTCACTTGGACCAGGTAGAGCCTGGTTGACATAGATCCCATCAATATCCATCCTGGTCACAAACTCCTCACTATCCATTGAATGGTCATCAAGATTTGGTATGCAATATCAACTTACCAAAATTCCATTCTTAAGAAAATCTTCATGAGTAAAACTGTAATCGACACCTTATCCAATTCCAAGAGTAATAGCTACTTTGGTTAATTTCCTATGGGTCACTATCTTCTTCTTAACTTGAACCATACAAATAAAAATTACTGGCTTCTGTTGTGAAGCTAACGTACACAGAAGCTAACGTACAAATAAAAATTACGTAGTTGTGCTAGGTTATTTAGAGAATACTCCAATGTACACAGATCATATCCAATCTTATCCAAAAATATTGCATAGCTTGTGTTTTAATGATGAATTGTGAAGCTAAAACCCAAGGTGAACAGAAGTAAAACAGAAGATGCAAGTTTTGTAAGAATCAAAACAGAAGCTATTAATGAAAACATGCTCACCTGAGTAACCTCAATGGAGTTCCGTGTCCTCCACTGCTATCGATCCAATTGACCCCATCAGCCACCAAATGGAGCTCTCCTGGTAAGTTTCGTGTCCTCCACCGCTATCTCTCACGAAAGGGGCAAATCCACGAAAGGGCACTGACAGCTAACCTACACCCATTTTGTTAAGTTTCTTATCTGCCAAAACAAATTAACACACAAAACCAAAATCACAACCCCTTCTTAAACATTAACAAACTCTAGTATGATAATGTAGATACAAATTGGTACATGAATAACACAACTTCACGGTCGTCATCTCGTTTCGGCGGCGAGCCTTGCTTCGCAGTACCTTGATTAGCCGTCACCAATGGCCGTTGAGCCTACAAAACCATATCCTTAAGCTTTTAGATAACAGACGAAGTCAATCGGAGAAGAAACCGTAAACTAACCGCTGGTTCGTATTCCGATGGGCCGACATCCCAAGCCGACCGAGGTCTTTTCCCGAATCGCTTTAGATTAGGCAGTAAGCACCGTACGGAGGGGCTCGAATGGGAACAGGAACGGGTTGTCGCGCGCTGTTGTTCAACGACGTCGAGGAGAGCTTTGCTCCGGGGGATGGGGCGGCAGACTCGGAGAGCTCCGGGGGATGGGGCGCCGGACTCGGATGTGGAGGACACGGATTGCGCCGGACGGAGGGAGAGGGATGGATTGCCTTCGAGGGAGAGGGATGGATCACCTTCGAGGCTCTGAGCATGAGAGAGAGGGAAAAAACTGAAAGAGAAGGTTAGGATATCATTTTTACGATTTAATCCAACATCTCTATATCCCTGTTTTTAAAAAGAAAGGACACAATGAGGAATTAGTAATGTTCTACCTAAACCTCTTCTTAACTTCCTTAAGCTGTTTTACCTTAATTAATAGAGATATTTAGGGTTTAGGGTACATATGCTGAGTCTGCCTTACTGAGGGTGTTCTGACTTTCATCTCTGATTATTAGTGTGTCTAATCAATCAAGTTCTGAATGTGAGTCTCCAGAGCTACATGTTCAATTTCTTCATGATTTTTCTTATCAAGTCTAATTATTTGCATGAAAACATATTTACGTGATTGATTTTCTGTTTATTTTTTTCGTTTGGGTAATTGTTGTGGTTAAATCAATTTAGCAGCGGATTGATAGCATTTTATCTGAAATTTCAGTCCTTGGAATGAGTTTCCTTATGAGGATGCTACAGAGAGAACTGCTTTGGGTGATTTAACGCTCAATGGATTTCTATCTGAAGTGAGTATACATACCTAATTTACTTTTTATTCTTATTTTCAATTTATATCTGAGGATTAGTTGCTTATATTCATTTGCAAATTTTACTTGATCCCTGCTAAATGACAAGAATATATGTCTGAATACTTTGTGGTTGCAGTGGGTCCTTATGACATTGATCGATCCAAAGAAAACTATGGCTAATTTGATATACATTGGATACCGCGGAGATCCTGCTTCTGCCCTCCATCTTACCAGAAGAAGAAAAATTGAACGCAAAAAGCAGAAAACTGAAAGAAATGTTTTCAGTTGCTTTGTGTTTGGTCCGAAAAATGCAGGAAAGTCTGCCATTATCAATTCATTAATACACAGGTATTATTTCCCACTTAATTGTACTCAAAGTACTAGTTTGAAGTGTACTCCAGTCTCCAGCAGTCACAGCAGTTTAAATGCGTGCAATGCTGGACTATGGAAGTTTTATTATCAAAACATCTGCTGCCTCTTTCTTGTGTTGTACACTCTAGATTATCTGATTACTCTGCTGTTGTCCTTTTCCAACTTCAGGCCTTTCTCGAAAAGTGACACTACCTCAACTGGTGAACGTTATGCAGTAAATGTTGTTGACGAGGTTGGGGTAAGTACTATTGTTACTAAACTATTGCATTTACATATTGAAAATTTGAGATGGTTTCTGTAGAGAGCACAACGGATTTGGTAGAGTCCTGGATGGGTCATGAAAACTAAAATGTCAAACAGGACTTTTCTTCTGCCTTTTAATTTCTGGACATAGACGCATCGTCTAATGGCTGTCTTGATTTTTGTTAAGGGTAATAAGAAGACTCTTGTATTGAGAGAGATACCAGAGGACAACGTTAAACAACTTTTGTCTGAAAAGAACTCTTTCGCTGCCTGTGATGTAGCTGTCTTCGTCTATGACAGGTACCTAACTTGTCCTCTGTTTGTTAAAATCTCAAACTGTCCACATGATGAAGTTGCTCTGTTATCTTTTTGTGAGATCATTGCTTACAGTTGTTGTCTTGTTGATCACTATCTCAAATATCTCTGTAATGGGATCTTAGCATATGTTCACATGCTATACCTTAGATGCATAAACTTTCTATCATAACAAGCATTATGTTTTCTGGGTTATCGACTTGGTTTGGTTCATATAAGCTGAAGTTATTACTTGCCTATGTGGCATTGTTTGTTGAACTTTGATATGCATGGAGAAGGTCCAAATTTTCTCAGTTTGAATGATATCATAACCCAACATGCCATTTTTCGTATTCCAGTTCAGATGAACGTTCATGGAAGAGAATGAAAGAACTCCTTGCTGATGTTGCTCGAAAAGGAGATGAAAATGAAGACTATCTTGTACCTTGCCTCCTTGTAGCTGCCAAGGATGATCTGGATCCATGTCCAGCGGCAGTGCGAGATTCCCTTGGGGTATCGAATTTTCATCATTAATCTCATCTTCACATGACTAATTAATTTTGGATATGCCATCACACAATCTACATTTGGTTGTTGTTTGAGTGAGAGTTTTAGCTGACAATTTCAATTTATTCTTTTGTTTAGATTAGCAAAGAATTGGGCATAGAGGCACCTATTCGTGTGAGCATGAAGCAAAGCAGTTTGAATAATGTGTTTAGTAGAATTGTAAGGGCTGCTGAGCACCCCCATATGAGCATTCCTGAAACTCAGACTAGGAAGAACCGCAAGAAGAATCGCCAGCTCTTGAATCGATCTCTCACTTTTGTCTCAGGTATGTTGCAGTCTACCTTCCTTCTCCTTCACGTTTGAGGTCATGCATTGCTTCCAAGTTCATGAGACTGTCATTTTCCATGTTCTTGACTATGTATCCGTCGTCAAATTGCAGTTGGGGCTGCTGCTGCTGTAATTGGACTTGCTGCCTACCGTGCCTATGCAGCAAGGAAAAACACTTCCAGTTAGGGTCCCAAGACTTGTTGAGCAATCAATTGCTGTCGCAGTTTCATAAGTTAATGTTTATTTTCATCTTGCTCTCCCCAAGCTTCTACGCAGTAGTTCCTCCCTTGGGTATTCTCCAAACAGCACGTGTATAGAAATGCATGCATTATTTGCCTCTTCATTTGGTTCAACTACAATTCGATAAGTTGCACAGATATTATTATTATTATCCATTTTGAAGCTGATTAGTTGTGCTTCAAGTTTTACTGATAAATAATAAGAAATTTCCCAGGTTGAGTATTTGTTTCCATGCTTAATTGGAGCATTAATTATGTATTTAGACTAATCGTCTCATAATGGCATAATGCTAGGTTTGCTAGCTAGTTATGACTGCAAGACTAAGTACCGGTTTGTCTTTGTATCTGACTGGCCGATGCAGAACAGGACTAGGCTGAAGTGAAGACTCGAGACACAACAAGCGGCTTCTCTGGTAATTGGGTCGGGGGACTCCTTCCTTATCCTCGTGGGCTTAAACCGTTGGCCCTGATGTTATCTAGGAATCTTTTGAAACTCCCACTTGAGAAAAAACTAAAATGCAACTCGTTTGCTGGAGCCTGGAGGCGTTAATAATGGTCGAAACAATAGGGTAATGGTCTCCAGCTGAGGTAAAGATCCATTATATGGGTGCGACATCGATTTCTTGTCTATCAGATCTTGTAACTTGTTGGTCGTAGCTGTGTGGGGATGATGCTATTTGGACAACAAAACTTGTCTGCTCAATATTAGCGGCCGTTCGACTTGCATTTGTCATATGGCTAATTACCTGGTTTGGTCTAGTAAGGGAGCATAGACTTTTGATTTTGTATATTCTAGGGTTGGGTACGGTCGGAATGGATGGGTTGGGACAAAAATTATGATAATCTCATAGTTTTTTAGTGGAACAGATCGGTATGAAATTTGCTATTTCAAAAATAAATTCCAAGAAGTTCTGAACCCAAACGGAATTGGTTTGGTACAGGTTCATTTCGGGATCCCTATATTCTTTTTTAATAAAAATAATAATGCTAGAGTATATCTAAAAGTTTCAAAATAATTAAATTGAAGCAACTCAGTAAGTTCATGATGTTCTCATATACGCAGATATCGATGGACATGGAAGTAATCATATTTTCACAAATTCAATTTCATAACCGTTTTCCATTTACAAACTAAGAAAACAATAGTTAGTGAGAACCTCTACAAAGTTGAATTGATCTAAGTTGTACGGTGAAAGAGGTAAGAAACAGCGCTGGAAAGTTGGAAGAAAGTGAGTAATACTAATACACTAATATATAATGTTTAATTATGTTGGTATAATATTCAGGTAAGGCCGGGATACCATTTACACTAAAAAATAAACTCAAATCTCATTCCATTTTATTCAAACGGGCCGGGATGGAACGGACTTTCTATTTTAAAAATATAAACTCATACCGTCCTCATGCATGACGATTCGGAACCAGGTCAGAAGATTTTCGGGACCAAAGTGTCCAGCCCTAGTATATTCCACCTAAGTGTTCCCTTTCCCCCGGCTCTCAAATGTTGATGGCTTCTGTTTCACTGTTTACCCTGGTCTATTCGTTTACCATATTTACAAAAATTCCGGCCGTGTATAAAAATCATAAATAAATACTACAACCTTCCTTTTCAAACACCCTTCCTTACCATTGAGAAAGACATGAAAAATGTTAGTGACCTTCAACGATGGACCATGGAAGGTCTAAAACTTGGTATCTCATCCCGTGGATCATAAAAATGAAATGGAATGAAAAGGTCAAGCTGATTTGAGAGGATGGCCGAGATTGCGGAAGATCGATTAAGATCAACTTGGTGAAGATGGAGCTAAACAAGATCTTCTTTCACTTATTTTTTTTTTCATTCCCAAGAAGAACCTTACATGGTCAAGTCTCTTTCCCTCTGTCTCTGCCGGCTTGCCCGCCATGCATAAGAAATTTTATTCTACACACAAAGATCTCCAATCTCCTTTTATCAGTTTTATACTTATGAATTTGTTTTCTTCATTCTCATCTGGAGAACTCTATAGCTACCCGTATATCTAGCTGCTAGATCTCTCTGACTCCGTATTATTGGTGTCTTTTACAAAGGAACGAAAAAGAACATGCATATCTATACAGAGATTTATTAGGAACTTCCATTATCAATTTCTAAGGCTCGCGTTTTCAAACATATATGTAAGCTGCGTGTGTGAATGCAATGTACGTTTGCATCAACTGTGAAAAGCTCCAGATTTGAATCTGTACTGCGAGGAGGCCAGGGGATAGGACACTCGGTTAGGGTTTGTAGCTGGTTAGGGTTTGGTGGACTGAGCAGGGCCTAATGCATACTTCAACTAGAGGCCGACACATGTAATAGAAAAGTGAATTAAGTGATGCATATATGACTTCCTCAGATGAATAATTGGAAGCAGACAAAGAAATCCTAATGATACCCAGAATCCGGCCGGAGTGCTGATCGTGGGTCCTCCTTATAGGATTTTCTGCTCCGAATCATATTTTCCCAACATCATTTGTCAACCATTAAGATTCACTTGTTCAGCTTCGAAATCATCGTGGATGAATCCCCAGCTTGTTGCGTTCAATATACCATTCTCAATATATCTCGTTAATTATTCCAATATATATTTTAAATTAGTTAAACTGTTTCTCAATCCAGATATCCATGTTCATAGTCAAAACTTATGGAAATTTCAGATGTATTGATCAATCTCAAATTGAGTTATATATACACAAGTACTTACATTTTTAAAAGAAATTTAAATCAAACATTGAATCCTACTTAATTACAGAATATACATCTTCTAACTATACAAGGAGTGTCACTCACTCCAACACTCCTCCTCAAGTTGGAGCATACAAGTCTTGAATGCCCAACTTGCCAAGTGAGTCATTGAACGTCTTGGATGAAACTGCCTTAGTGAGGATGTCAGCCAATTGCTCTTCTGATCGAACAAAAGGGAATGAGATGATCCGAACATCCAACTTTTCTTTAATAAAATGTCTATCAATCTCCACATGCTTTGTCTGATCATGTTGAATAGGATTATGTGCAATCTCAACTGCAGCAGTGTTGTCAAAATAAAGAGGCATTAGATGTTCTGGCTTAAAGCTCAAATGTCCCAACAAATACTTGAGCCATAGCAACTCACAGACTCCTTGAGCCATTTCTCTGTATTCAGCTTCTGTACTAAACCGAGCCACAATATTCTGCTTCTTGCTCCTCTAAGTAACCAGATTCTCACCAACGAATGTGAAATAGCCAAAAGTAGAACGTCTGTCAGTGATGTTACCTGCCCAATCTGCATCGGAGTAGCCATAAGTTCCCAAATCTCTATTCTTTTGAAACACAAGACCTTTACCAGGAGCAGCCTTCAAGTACCTTAGGATTCTCACCAACACATTCATATGATCTTCATTAGGATTATGCATATACTAACTTACCACACTAACAACATAAGCAAGATCGGCCCTAGTATGAGACAAGTAAATCAACTTTCCAACTAATCTCTGGTACCTGGATTTGTCTGCGGGAACCTGATCAGGATATTCTACAATCCGATGACTATGTTCAATGAGTGTATCAACTGGTTCACAATCAAGCATACCAGTTTCAGTTAACAAATCTAGAACATACTTTCTTTGGCTCAACATAATGCAGTCTATGTTTCTAGTTACTTCAATACCTAGGAAGTACTTCAAATTTCCAAGGTCCTTCAATTCAAATTCAGATGATAGCTGAACTTTCAACCTCTTGATCTCGTCTAGATCATCACCTGTTACCACCATGTCATCCACATAAATAATCAATGTTGTCAGCTTGCTCTGTTGGTGTTTGAAGAATAGGGTGTGATCTAAATTGCTTTGCCTGTATCCAATCTTCCTCATGAAAGTTGTGAATCTGCCAAACCAGGCTCTTGGCAATTGTTTCAATCCATACAACGATTTCTTTAATCTGCACACCATCTTTTCACCTATAGAAGTTCCATATCCTGGAGGAAGATCCATGTAAATTTCCTCATTCAAGTATCCATAGAGAACAACATTCTTCACATCAAACTGTTGCAAGTGTCAGTCTAGATTAGCTGTCAGGGACATGAGAACTCGAGTGGTATTCATCTTTGCTACTGGTGCGAATGTTTCATCATAATCCACTCCATACTTCTGAATGTATCCTTTTGCCACCAATCTTGCCTTATACCTGTCAACTGATCCATCTGCATTATGTTTCACAGCAAAAACTCATCTGCATCCAACAGTCTTCTTGCCATGCGGTAGTGGTACCACATCCCATGTATCATTCTTGTTGAGAGCATCCATCTCAACCTCCATCGCCTTAGCCCACTTCTCATCATTGATTGCATTATGCACTTTATTAGGAAGAGATACAGCAGATAATTGATTCACAAAGGCTACGTAAGGTTTGGATAGTCTATGGATTGATACATAATTAGCCACAGGATACTTGGCTTTAGCTGACATGAGAGGTTCATATTTTTTGGAGGGTTGACCACGAGTTGACCTAGCAGGTAAGACTCTCTCAAGAATACTAGAACTAGGAAAAGGAATACATACATCTGGTGATGACAGGTCAGGGGAGATCGTTGATAGAGAGGGAGAAACTGTGCTTGCATGTACATCTTCTAGAACTGATTTCTTATCACTGATTTCTTCTCCTCCTTTCCACGTGTCCTCGTTGACACACGGAACACTTTCTGACTGGGGAAATTCGACGGGTCGAACAACACCCTCGACCGGTCGAATAGTAGAGTCTGTCTGTCCCGGGTGATCAAATTTGACCAGTCGAAAATTTTCCTCAACCGGTCGATGTGCTGGCTCTGTCTGGTCCGAAGAATTTTCGACCGGTCGAAAATTTTCCTTGACCGGTCGAAGATTCCGTTCGACAGGGTACTCTCCTCAGGAATTTCTTCTTCTGGTGCCCCAAACTAGTCTTCATAAAATCCACTCTTCTCCTCCTCAAGAGGAGTGGCTGACGGAGAGAAATAACACACGTCTTCACTAAAAGTGACATCCATGGTGACGTAGAATCTTTGAGACGGAGGGTGATAACACTTGTACCCTTTTTGGTGAGTACCATAGCCAACAAAGACACACTTAAGGGCACGGACCTCTAACTTGGTCCGTTGATTCTGATGAAGATGAACATAGGCCACACAACCAAAGACTCGGGCAGGAAGCTTGTTCAGAGATGGAATGACAACTGTTTAAGACAACATCTCAAACAGAATCTGATTTTGCAGAGCAGCAGATAGTAGTCGGTTAATGAGGTGAGAGGCACATAATACAGCTTCTCCCCATAGATATTTAGGCATGTTGGCACTAAGCAAGAGAGCTCGGCCCATCTCTGATAGATGACGATTCTTTCGCTCAGAAACTCCATTTTGTTCAGGTGTCTGAGGACAAGTAGTCTAATGGATTATTCCATATTGTCGAAAATAGTCTTAGAAAGAGTGGTTGACAAACTCTCCGCCATTATCAGATTGAAATATCTTCACACAAGCATCATACTGATTTTGGATAAGATTATGGAAAGCAGTGAAGGTAGGAAACACAACATCCTTCGTCTTGAGTAACACAAACCATGTCAATCTTGTAAAGTCGTCAATAAATAAAACAAAGTATCTCATGCCTGACAATGTTGTATTCTCGAAAGGTCCCCATACATCAGAGTGAATTAATTCAAATGGTGCTGAACTGGAAGAAGAACTATGAGTGTAACTGGACTTGTGACTCTTGGAGAACACACAGGTTTCACAATGGAGACTAGATTCTTTTATTCCCATGAACAATGATGGCATAGACTTCTTCATGACACCAAATGACGGATGACCCAAATGGCGATACCATAACCAAATTTCCTTAACTTGATCAGAATTCAATGTCAAAGCAACATATCTGGATGGTTCTCGTGTCTCCTCGCTATACATGCAATCCAAGTAAAACAGTCTCCCCCTCCGATCTCCTTTGCCAATTATTGCATGAGTACATAGATCCTGAAATACTACATACATAGGGTAAAAAGTAACACATCATTTGTTTTGGCAATTCAACTCAGATACTGACAACAGATGATGAGATAAAGAGGGAACATAAAGAACGTTATGTAACACAAGAGATGGAGTAACTGTGATTGACCCAATACCTAAGACTGAAAAAGACACATTATTTGCATAGATACTTCATGTATCGGAGAAGGTGACAGACTCAAAAACAAGGTCTTATCAAATGTCATATGATTAGATGCATCAAAATCAATTATCCATGTATCACCACCAGTAAAGTCAGAAACTTTCAAAGCAATACCAAACATTACCCATCAGTGAGAGAAACATTACCCATCAAGTGTTCTTGACTCTTCATGTGATAGAAGATAGGTTATTCAAACAGTGAAATATCCATAGCCATGTTAAATTCTTCGGGAGCAGTTTTTCAAACAAATTCAGGCAATTGATCTGATTCAGGTCAGTTCAAATAGCCACGATCAGGTCAGGTCAGATCAGATCAGATTCAGGTCAGGTAGCAGAAACCAGGTCAGGTCAAATTTTCATGAGCGAATTAGGCTCTGATACCAAGTCAAAACTTATGGGAATTTTCAGATGTATTGATCAATCCTAAATTGGGTTATATATACACAAGTACTTACATTCCTAAAAAGAAACTAAATCAAACATTGAAACCTACTTAATTACAGAATATACATCTTCTAACTATACAAGGAGTGTGACTCACTCCAGCATTCATATCTTTTTCACTTTTAAAAGGGAAACATCATCGAATGCGAATCACCAAAGAACTAGATTATGTAAGTTGATTGAGTTCAAAAACAAAAAACTAGAGCCGATGAATATTACTACAATAACCACAAACTTTTATAAATATTTATGATATTTACAATTAATTGAATCAAATTTATAACTCTAAGATCAATTTTTTCAAAAGTTGAAATTGAGAATCAAAATTAAGTACGTAATTACCTCTAATACAACTAAATAACACAAATAATAACTCAGATTACCATAATAACCACCAAATTTGTTCTTAAGTGGTAAATTAAAATTGTCATACCACTACCAGAATACCTAACTGAAATACCCAATCTCGATTTAGTTTCCTAAACCGGAATCAAACCCCTTCTAAAAACACGAACCAACAAAAACCATCAAAATTTCGGCAGAGTAACGCTACTAACGCGGAATTGCCATTAACCTGCACCCAGAAAATACACTTCATCCTATGCCACAAAAATCAAACCTTGGGCACCAATCCCATCCGGATTTCTCAATATCAAAGCAGTAATGTAAAGTAATAAATATAACTATACTTTACAGAAATCCGGGGAAAAATCGTATAAAAGTATACATCAGAATACTCAGAGCGACTTCTAGTATATATATACAAATAGTAGGCCAAACTAAGAACCTACCATAAAAGAAACATCACTCGAATACTATGCCTCCGACTACGACGTGCGACACCAGAAACTGAACTGCAAACTGGGCACGGAAACCGAAAAGCCCAGGGGAAAGACATGAAAACCGTTAGAGTGAGTGGACGAAAATAAATGTCTTTCGCCGAATAATATATGTTATAAAAACATATGCGAGTCTAAATGCATAAAAATCAAATGGTACACGAGGGAGACTCTAACTCCTCACGCGTACAGAGCATGCATCGAAAATACCGCGGGGTCACTCATGGACTCCCTCGCGCTAGTACAGTCTGAATCACGGGATCCCAGACCCACACGTGATTCCAAGCCAGAAAGGCCTCGGGTCAGGATATCTGTACGTCCCCCCCGGAGCGTACTCGGGGATCAGCCGAGAAGCCAATGTGTATCGATACAACCCTGATAACTGAGACTGTACTCTGTGTAAACCAAATCACAAATCCTTTCCATGCACATGCGTAAAACATAATGCAAATATATATATATATATGTTTATAGATGCATATTCGTAAGTGCATAATCGTAAAACACATGCGCATAAAATCATGATCATAACTGCATGCTCATGCTCGTAAAACATATATAAAAGGCTCGCAGTCAATCCGTGAAAAGAAATGTCCACTCACAGGTGAGCGTAACGCAATTCGTGTTAATCCCGTGATCCGGCGGAAAATCCCTCGCCAAACGAATGATCACGAACCCCTGAATAATAATAAAATCCATTTCTCAAAATCATAACTCGACACCTCAAATCAAATCACGAGAAACAACTGTTCCCGGAAACGTATAATTCAATAACGACGAATTGTCGAAAATCCAATAATCACACCACAAAACCTCGCTATAATTTCTGATGCTCAAATTGAAAAACAAACCTCACCACTGCGATCGGGGCGCGATTCCGAATGAAACGACATATAACTCGTCGAAAACCCCAAAAAGTCAACTTTGACCGGAGGACCGCAGTTGACCACCGCCGGCGGCGGCGGCGCCACCCAAATGTAAAATTCTCAGGCGAACCAAGGCCTATTCTACTCAAAATCATCCAACAAACAAATTCCATTACTACACCAAAGATCAATTTTGACTCAAACTAGTCCAATTTCAAGCAAAACCGAAATCCCATCAAATTTTCAATCGAACAATTCTCCATGTACAAGCAAAATTGGAACACCATACCTATATGGGTAGCTTCGTGGTGATGAGGGCTTCAAAGCCCAATGCTTCAAGTAGCTCAATTTGGCCGGAAAACGAACGACTAAAAACCCCCAAAAATCTTCAATTTCCAACCGGAATATCTCCCTCCTCCGGCGTCCTCGCCGTCGATGGTGGCCGGGAACACAATGGGGACACCGAGGCGAGTCGAACGGGACCAACCCCGAGCCCTGGGGTGGGCGGACGGCATGCCACCGCCGGCGAGCATCTTCCACCGTCGTGCCTCCCTCCTCCCAGCGAGTTGACTCGGTCAACAAACATTAATGCCAGGTTTGACTTTCCAAAAGAGGTAACCCAGTTTAAATACATTCTATTTTAGGAAACTTCCATAATTAACTTTTCGACAAACTTCAAACGCACGTAACTTTCGCGTCGTAATTCCGTTTCCAACAATTCTCGCGTCAACAAACTTATCTCGACAAATTTTTCAATTTTCACCCGAAGTCAAACACTTCGACAAATCCGATAAAAAGTCAACGGTTCAATCCATCACAAGCTTATCCGATTAAATGATCAACGGTCGAATATATTCATAACTTAATCTTTGTAATTCGGAATAATCCTTCAGAAGTTCCCATGAGCTCGAAATTAAATTCTCTACAACTTCTGCGAAGGATCCCAAATCAAATTCTCGCCCGATAATTTAGTCGCTAACGATGCCGCCATATTAGCAGATTATGCCGAAATCACAACAAATCGTGAAACTCGCAAATCAAGTCAATAACCATTCCACTTACGCTTCGGGTCGATCAACGGTCCAAAACGGATCACAATCACAATTCGGATAGACTCGACAACATACCAAAATTTTAAATATTCATATTATATTCCTCGGTCGTCAGAATAATAGTCTGGAACTGCCCACGAACTCAAAATCACGCGTACAACAACTCTCGAGAAGAGATTCAACTCAAATTCTCGGCCAATAATTTAGTCGTGATCAAAGCTGGCAATTCAATCGATTATCGAAAATCTGTGATTACGCGCTAACTCACAAATTAAGCTGATTATACTACTGATTCTGTTCCGGGTCGTCACACTAACTTAGACGACGAAATGGATTCGTCGTCTAAGAGACAAATTTCGTTTTCTAAACACTTAAACGATGAAACTTTCGTCATTTAAGCCTCGTCACGATAGATCTTAGACGACGGAAAAAAATTATTCGTCATCTAGAAGTTTCTGAAATGACGAATAAAGCTTTGTTGTCTAACATTCCACACTATGAACATTTTCAAGCTTAAACGATGAAATATTTCGTCGCAAAAAACTAATTTAGACGACGAAAATAAAATATTTCGTCGTCTAGGGCTGTTTTAAACGACGAAATTGTTATAGTTTTCATTGTCTAAATGAAACTATTAGACGATAAATTAATTTCATTTCATCGTTTTATAAATTAAATTAATAATAAAAAAATTTAGAAAATATTTAATAAATATAATATTGATTAAAATATCTACATAATAGCCAATATCTACACCGGTGTTTGGACCCCTAGACCACTCTCGCCACCATCAGCATCGTCATTGTGGTGTCGGTCTCATGAATGATGAGATGACACATGTGAACTGCAACCAGGAGGCTGTAAGCCCATCTGTAACATCATCTCTAGAATTTGCGCCTCGGTCCCCACCGGGATCTTTTGAAGTCGCTCCCTGTATCGCTCCTCCTCTTCTAGAAGACATGCCTCCACCGGCTTCCTCTCTGCTAGAAGACACGCCTCCACCCTCTATTTGACCTCTCGGATACGCTCGTCGACTGCACTTAAACTAGTTCTTGATGTAGATGTTGATAACTGGCTCAAATCTGGAACGCCAGCTCATCCAAGACCTCGAATCTCCTTCCCAGGTCAGATTTCAAGCATCTTCTCATACATTAAATTTGAGTAGGTACATCCAGTGGAGGGAGCTCTTCACACAGAGTGTCCGGGTATTGTGCCGCACTCTCAACCAATGCTTCCTCAACGAACTGCGTCATCTTCTCCTACAATAAAATAAACAATTAAAAATTAAACTAAACTGGACTAACTCGGATAATTCTACTGAAAATTTGACATAATTCTTCCTAAAAATAAAGGCAACCAAAAACCTAAAAAAAAAAAAATTGAACCAAACTAGCACATGAAACAACTGCATTATCAATATAGCAACAAACAACTCCATAACTATATTTCAATGCTCAGTAAATACTATTGTGGCAATCAACCAGCGCACAAAAAATAAATTTCATTCAAACAAACAACGCACATAAAGTAAATTTCATCTGGTCACCATCTACTCTAACCTATGTGCATACCAGGGAAGATGCTTCTAAGGATTTGTCGCATAAACATTCGCACAAATAAGTTAATTTTGGTTTGTTTCGAATTTAGTGGTTACTTACAGCATTCAAAATCGCCTTCTCTTCCTCGGGCCTCACGTACGTATCTTTGTAAGCATCTAAGAATGACACATGCGAACCATTTCCCATATGTTTCATGACCAGGTAGCATATCGAAGTTAAGCCAGAATGGTGGTTCTGATCCTTCAAATCCCGGTGTGCGTGTAAGCCTCCGACCTTGTCTGTTATAGGAAACATGAAGAAACAATTGAATAATAATAAATTATTAAAACAATATGCTTTCTACTCAATATTGAAAACATTACCTTAAACTTTCCACTCTCGAAGTGATACACCAACCATTGCCATTCGTCTTCCCGATTCTTGAACTCGTCAGGGGTATCAGACCCATACTCCTTATAGATCTGGTGCAATCTGTACTTTCAATCGAAATACCTTTTTGTAGTTCGGTCCTCAATGAACTCAAACATCTCTGGACACTGGAAAATTAACGTGTACCTACAAAAAATATGAAGAGACATTAAATATATATATATATTATACTTCTAACTATTTACATTTAATTTAATTTATTTAAATTGAAAGACGTTTATCGAGAGATAAACGTATACCTTATCTCTCTCAGCCTGTGGGAGCTCCGTCCATATAGGTGCCTTCATCGTCACCTTACTTTGTATCGCGGCCCCAATTTCTTGGGTAATCAAGATGTTCAGTTGCTTTGTCAAATGGCCTCTTACGAAGTTATGGTATGGAACTTCGATCTTCTTTTTTGTCATCTGAACCATTTGACCAACTTTGGTCCCCTTACACAACCCTCGGGTGCGTTTCGGAGCCGGTCCTACAACAAAAATTATAAAATTAATTAGTATTTATTAAACACACTTAATAAGTTTATCAAACCATGAAACATTCTACATATCGCAGAAGAGATTACCCATGGTGCTTTTCTCTTTGCGGTGAGCACTGATGTACACTTCATCCGCTGAGGGAGTAGATCGTGATGGAGTCGTCAGGGTCAGAATATTTACTGGCGAGGCACCAAATGGGCCTTCTCCTTCCCGTGGCTCTTGGGTTGTTTGGTCATTTGAAGTGTCATCTCCATTCCTCTGATACAACAATTGATATACTGCAAGTCTTGCTTCCTATTGTTCTTTCCTCTTCGAATTCCCACCTGACATCTTTTACGATATCCAAATACATAAAGAAAATAATAATTTCAGAACCAATTCCTCATGTAAACAAAAAATAATTCATTCAAGCCAAACTAACTCAAAATCTATCTTACATTGGACACAAAACAGCACAACTAAAACAACACACTAAAACAACAAGTAAGCAACCACCCTCATAAATGTTGGACATAACAAGCAAACCTATGGTTCAATGGGTTAGCATAAAGCTTGCCAAACTCTCACATTACGCATAAATTGGGAAACCAAACCCGGACTACATCTCAACATATATGTACCATACTTATTAAAGCTCTCACAAATTCAAACCTAAAACAATTTAGAACCAAGCTTATTCAACACCTTATTCTATACAACAGGTTATTCACACATAGCTTAGACAACAGTA
Organism: Geum urbanum; assembly: GCA_946800695.1. Lineage (NCBI taxonomy): Eukaryota > Viridiplantae > Streptophyta > Magnoliopsida > Rosales > Rosaceae > Geum > Geum urbanum. Next base: position 17,980,941 of record OX326998.1, on the reverse strand, counting down.
GTTTAGAACACAACTTATTACACAGTTTAGAACACAACTTATTCACAACAGTTTAGAACACAACTTATTCCACACACTTAGACGACAACAACAACAACAACAACAACAAAAAAGCAACAATAGCCTATTCCACACCTTATTTCACACAATAGCAGCCTATTCCATACACTCCTCCCTCTCCTAATTAATTTTACACAACAACAACCTATTCATCTCACACAATACAGCTACAAACACGAGCAAGAACTGGAAAAGGAAACAACCTATTGACTCTAGGATAAACTCAGCCTAACTCAAATATAATTCCCAATAGCTAGCAAGAAATTCAGTAAGGGGAGAGAGAGAGAGAGAGAGAGAGAGAGAGAGAGAGAGAGAGATTTTACCTTGAAGTTCAGTTAGGAGAGAGAGAGAGAGAGGTGAGGGAGAGAGAGAGCGTCTGGCTGCAGAGCAGTGTCCGGGGGTGAGAATTCGGTAGATTAGGGAGAGAGAGAGGTGAGGTAATTGGGGATTGGTGGTGGTGGTGGTGGAGGTGGTAGCGCCCGGTGTCGGTGAGGGTAAGGTAGCAGAGGTGGCGTCTGGAGTCCGACGTCGGAGTGCAGTCAGGGGGAGAGAGCGAGAGATGAGGTGAATTAGGGATTTGAGATAGAATTTGGAAATAAGATCGAACAGAATCGATCCTATTAACAAACATTTTGACGACGAAAATATTTTGTCATCTAAGTAAAATCAATTCGTCGCCTAATAATATCTAAAATCACCACCAAAATGGCGCAAAAAAATTACTGCCAAATATTTTGCTGTTAGACGACAAAATTAAAAGATTTCGTCTTCTAAGAATTAGGCTTAGGCGCGAAACAGTAATATTTCATTGCCTAAATGCTATTTTCTTTTAATATTAGAAATTACTTCAGTGTTTTAACATAATTTATAATAAAAATATGTTCATAAAATAACCATAAAATGGTAAACTAATTTACTTCTTTAAGGTTGCAATACAAAGTTTAGTTTTCTCATAAGAAATAGTACCAAACCTAAATAAGTAACTTTTTATTGTAAATAGTACCAAACCTAAATAAGTAACTTTTCTCATGTGTTTTATTGTAAATTGTGTCTTATTGTAACACACTGAGGTAATGTCCATTTTTCAGATCATTTATGAAAAATTAAATTTTGGTACATATATATATCATTTGAATAGAAATTATACACTACATATATCATTTGGATAGTAATTAATAAAAAAAACAAAAAAAATTGGATGTCTATATTCATACATACATATATATATTATACGCTATATATATACATACATATCTACTAAGTTTGTATAACTTAAGTGTTCACATGTCTATATTCACTCCACATCAATATTAACGGAATAAAATTTGGACAAAACAACCGTTAGATATATTCATCACAACATAATATGTATGTAGACAAAATTTGAAGAGATTCGAAGTTTAGTAAGGGTTTGATCATAGTAGTCAACCATAAAATTGAAATTTCAATGACACGGACACGTTAATAAACAAATCTTTTATAACTCCGTTTTCCGAACCAGAGACACTTACAGTCTCATAAATGGTTAGCCTATGTCCTCGACAAAAAAAATACATTATAAGATGATACGAATAGTCGTGTCCATAGACGATTGCCAGTCCACAGTAATTTACACGATGAATACCTAAATTTGTGTTGTCTAATTTAACCTTTAGATGATAAAAAGAAACATATTCGTCGTCTAAGTGTTCATGGTTTAGGAGTTGGGAATTGGAGTTTAGGGTTTAGGCCGGTTTAGGGTTTTGTAGTTTGTCTTAGAAGACAAAATTTGGCATATTCGTTGTCAAAGTAATACCTTAGTTTGTTACTTAGACGACAAAATTGACAAATTCCATCATCTAAGTGTTAATCTAAAATAGAAAAGAACCTTGTATTTTTCAAATCATTACTATATTGCTTGAAACAGTAAACTATTCCTGCTTGAAACACTCAAAATCATTCTTATATATTCAAATCATATCAATTTTAACTCGATCAACTCACGATATTAATTAGCTACAATTATTACAAATCTAAAAGAAAATAAGAGTTTAATCGAATAAATTATTACAAATATCTATGAAATTAATGAAAAGCATCATTCACTTTCATAATCTGTGTCATCCTCATCATCCTCACTGTTTCCCAAGTCTTCCTCCTGATATAAGTCCTCGTCGTCGTTATCGTCCTCTTCATCCCTGTCATTGTTCTCTAGTTCCTAGATTTTAGTCCAGTTAAGCAGCCTTGACTCGAGTTCGTCTGCAACATGATCTTCGTTCATGTGAATAAGTATTGTGTTTGCTAAGTCTGAAATATCAGGCTCTTGATATGGATCACTAACATCATTCATGTCACTCTATTCTATATCAGACGTCCCTTCAAGTGTTATTGCACTCCACATATTTTGGTGACATATATGCTTAACTACTTTTTAACCACCACCCTCATTTGGATCATCTAGGTAGAACACCTGCTTAACCAAGGTAGCAAGAGCGAATGGCTCATCATCGTACCAACTTATGTTTGTATTTACCGATAACAAGCCAAGATCCTTCTTCGAAATGTTTCATCGATTTGGATCAGTGTTAAACCATTTACATTTGAAAATTACGATATGCATTCCATTCTCATTTATTAACTTGACGATGTTGACAAGAACCCTATAGTATAAATCATCGATCTAATAGTTTTGTGTTCTCTTGCCTTTATCTCAATCTAATGTCTAAAACCTAACCCCATTCACAACACATGTAGAATAAATCTCATATCTTTGCAGCTTGCTAGCCAAATTGTGCAACGCTGGTGTGTACCATCTGTAGTGTTTACATTTTTGGAGTGATGTCATATGCAAAATTATGAATAAGTAATATCATAAGATTATGAAACTATTATGTACATTTATTGATATTATTTACCATATATACATATACATACTCATTTGAGTATTGGTCCAAACACTCGTACAACATTTGTGACGATAGAAAGATTGTAGCGATCAAGTGTATTGAAGGAGTCAGAAGGGGTTGGCTTGACAGTATCTTTGACATACAAGTTGCAGTACGTCACACACTCATGTCTAATGTATGTTTCTGCTATAAACCCTTCCAGGCTAGAGCGATTTTTAACATATCATTTATACTGTCCGAGTTGTCTGTACAATTGTGATGAAATCAATATGTAAGACATATACAAGCCATAAGTAGTGGTGCAACATTCATTAGATATTGTACATTTTCTGAGGATACATCCAAGTGTAGTGTACCGGACAAGATATCAACACTTGTTCCGGAAGGTGGATCATTAGGTGAATCATGATGTCGAAGAAAATATGGGAGAAATCCTCTCTAATTTGCAAAGTATGTACATAATCTCTTCTTTCAATTCAACCATATATGACTTCTTTAACTCTCTGGCATATAACTTCTGCCACCACTTGGATAACGCTACTAACGGGTCCACCACGTCACGATGCAAATATGGTCGAATTACCACTGGAAGAAGACGTTGCATCATAACATGACAGTGATAAGTCTTTAGATTTGAGACTTTGCTATCCCCCACTTTTACACAATAAGATATATTTGCTACATAGTTGGATGGATACCGAACACCACGAAACTAGGTGAACACTTCTTTCTTCTTCACCAGCTTCACTATGTAAGGTGTCATAGGTATCGAGGGTCTGCCCGACCTTGAATTCCTTAACCACGTGTAACAACGTATTTTCATACGCTGCAAATCATGATGCGCTTTAAGAGTGCCCTTATTCTTTTTATCAATACTGAGAATTGTTCCCACGACGCTGTCGAATATATTTTTCTCAATGTGCATGACGTCTAAGTTGTTCCTAACTTTTAACTTTGACTAGTAAGACAGTTCAAAGAAAATACTCATGTGACTTCAACATGTAAGATCGTCGTCAACCACAAGATTGTTGGCCGTCACAAGTGGACACTTGCTCAACACTCCAAAATCAATGTATTAGAGCCTCTAAAAAATATCATCACCAGACCACTCTCGGGGTTTCAGACCATTCTCTACCGTCCCGTCAAAACTCACTTTATCCAATCTCCATTGGTAATCCTCAAGAAGCCATCTACGATGACCCAAGTAACACACATTTTTCGCATGATAGCTAGAGTTGATGTCGTCTAAGCAGATAGGACCAGTATTATACCCTTTAGTCCTGCAAGATGCCAACATTTTATAAGTAGGAAAATCGCTAATGGTCCACATCACTTCTGCTCTTATGATGAATGAAGTTTTAGTGTAGTTGTCCCAAATTTGCACGTCAAATTGCCACACCTCATTCAACTGGTCAATCAAAGGTCTCATAAACACATCAAAACACTTTTCATGTTAGACCCAGAATTAACAAAGTAAAAAGATTAAATTCTTTTCTCATACACATCCAAGGAGGCAGGTTGTACGTCATGACAATAACAGACCAAGTGTTGTACGTGCCATCATTATAAAGATTGAACCCGTTTGTAGAAAGTCTTAGTCTGACATTTTGAACTTCTGATGTGAAGTCTGTAAACGTCATGTCAACAGATTTAAAAGCATTCCCATCTGCAGGGTGTCTAAGCACATCGTCATCTAAATTTTTTTCACTGTGGCATCTCATTCATCTATCGTGTACAAAGACATGTACAATCACTCTAGCCGAGGAATCAACGACAAATGGCAAAGCACCTTCCAAGGAACATTTTTCTTCTTATTCTTCTTCTGGAAGTTCCATCTCGACTCGCCGTAAATTGGGCAGTGATGGACGTTTGCATGTTCTTTATAAAACAAGACAAAAACTATTTTTGCAGACATCGATTTTCGTGGATGAAAGTGTGACGACCCGAACCAGAATCATATGTGTGTTTGGCACGATTCTCGAGATTTGAGTTTAGTCGCAGTTTTGCGATATTATGTGGTTTGCCGATTCGATTCGCGACTTTGTTTTCGGTCGAGAATTTGGGTTGAGTGTCTTCACGGAAATGGTAGAGTACGTGATTTCGAGCTTGTGGGTTATTCTGGAAGATTTTTCCGATAACCGAGGAATATTTTATGATTATTCGTAGTTTCGGGTTCCGACGAGTTTATCCGTTTGTTTCGAGTTTATCCGAATCGTGATGGTTATCTATTTCGAATCGTCGATCGACCCGAGGGACGAGTATAAATATCGAATAGTCGAGAAAATAGTCGAGAGTTCATTTTGGAAGTTGACCAGTCGTTGACTTTTCTAAAAAGGAAATTTTAACCGTTGACCGAGGAGAGGGAGACTTTCCCGTTTCGGCCTTCACTTCCGGCGACCGGATTCCGGCCACCATCCGCCTCGGGACAGGTACGGTTCGATTCCTTGAGTGATTTCGAGTTGGATGGTTGTGGGTTTGAGTGGAATTGATACGGTTTTGGTTGAACCCGAGTTGAGTTTTCTTGCCGGAATTCGGCCCTAATGGGGGGAGCTTTTCCGGTGACCTTTGGTGGCCGAGGGGTGAGGGCTTCACCTCGCCTTGCCCCAAGGTTGCTTCCCATATGTTTTATTTCAGTTTTGGAGGTGGTTTGGCTAAAACCCGATTGGGTTTTCCGGTGAGATGTGTTGCTCGGTTTTGCTTGATTTTGGAAGGGTTAGAGTTGGAATTGGGCTTAGTGGCAGAAGAGAAAGTGGTTTGTGTGATCAAGATCTTGAAAACTGGAGTTTTTCACCGTGAAATTCCACCGTTGACGGCGCGCCGCCGGCGGCGGCGGCGGTCAACGGCGGCGCTCCGGCGAGAAAAAATCAACTTTTCAGATTTCGATGTAATTAGTGTCATTTTTCTCGTAATCACGCCCTGGTTATCGTACGGAGGTTTTCGGGTTGATTTGATTAGCCGATTTTCAGTCAAGACTTCGAGTGGGGATTTCGGGATTTCCGTAATTCATTTTGCACTGCATTTCGTATTTTCGGGAACGGTTGGTTTCCGTGCATCAGTACAGTGTTGAGAACTATGATTTTGATCAGTTGTGTTTTATGAATATATTCAGGGGATCGAGAGCGAGATCGGGACCGAGATCGAGCATCTGGCGAGAGATCTTCCGCCGGTCCTCGAGATTAGCGCGTGTGCGCATTTTGCTCATCTGTGAGTGGACATTTTATTTTCACGGATTGATTGCGAGTCTTTTATATACGTTTTACGAACTTGAGCATGCAGCGTGATTATGGTTTTACGAGCATGAGATTTCATACGAGATTATGATTATATAAGCATGTGTTTACGATTATACGAATATGTTTATACGGATATACGTATACGAATATGCATACACTTTTATGCTATTTCATGCATTTGCATCGAATTGTTTATGATTTAGTTTACACAGAGTACAGTCTCAGTTACGTTGTTGTATCGATACACCTTGCCTCGTCGGCTGATCCCCGACGGAGGGCCGCCTGGAGGGGCGTTTCCCCAACCAGACCGGTGAGGGGCGTATTCCCCGGAACCGAGGCCATTTCTGGCTTAGAATCACGTGGTAGTCAAGGACTCCGTGGTTCATACTGTGCTAGCACGGAGGAGTCCATGAGTGACCCCGTGGGATTTTACTTGCATGCACAGTACATTGGAGGAGTATGAGTTTTACCTCGTGTACTTGTTATTTTATATTCCTGGACTCGCATATGTAATTTAAACATATATATTAACTGGTGAAAGACATTTATTTTCGTCCACTCACTCTAACGTGTTTATTGTCTTTCCCCTGGGCTTTTCGGTTTCCGTGCCCAGTTTGCAGTTCAGGTTTGGTGTTTCACGTCGCGGTTTGGAGGCTAGTGATCAGAGTCACCTGTGTTTTCCAGTAGGTTTTTGTTTCGCCTACTGATGTACATATTGTATATATTTTACTCTAGAGGTCGCTCTGATACATTCTGATACATGTTGTGCGGATTTTCACGGATATACATATATACATAGTACAGTTTATTTACTGTTGTTGATTATATTGATGTTGAGAAATCCGGTTGGGATTGGTGCCCACGGTTTGTTTTTTTGTGGCATAGGACGAAGTGTTAATTTCCACGTGCAGGTTATGGTAATTCCACGTTAGTAACGAAACTCTGCCGAAATTTTGAAATTTTTTTGTTGGTTCGTATTTTCGAAAGGGTTTGATTCCGGTTTAGGTAACTGAATCGGGATTGGGTCCTTTCAGCTTGGTATCAGAGCATTAGGTTGTCAGATTCTGTAGACTCTTGTAGTTGTGACGCTTATGGTATTTGAGTTGATACAGCATGACCGGAGTGATGACCCGATTGGCCAGCGGTACTCATCAATACTTCGGGTGTTGTATGTCCTCAAATATCTGCGGTTTCATGATTACGTTCTTTCTGCTTGTGCCTAATGCTTGTCTTGTATCAGTAGGATGCCTCCTCGACGTGGTCCCCGTGTTGATCGGGATGATGATCCTGATAAGGATCGCCAAACGCGCGACTTGCTTATGCGAGTGCTGCGTTTGGAAGAGCGTTTTGACCATGTGGTCAAGGCTCGCACTGCGGGTGCTACTGTGTTTTCGGGTTCAGTTGATCCAGAGATATGCGAGGCATGTTTGGTTCAGATTGAGTGTGTTTGTGAGCGTCTGCAGTTTACACCTGAGCAGATGACAGTAGCCGCAGTTGGTTTACTTGAGGGTGATGCATACTTTTGGTGGGTCAGTACTGACAGAGTTCCTGTGGATACTCCGTGGACATTGTTTCGTGATCTGTTTATGCGGAGGTATTTCAATCAGGCTACCCAGCAGCGCAAGTACGAGGAGTTCACGAACTTGAGGCAGGGCAGTTTGTCTGTACTTGAGTATCGGGATCGTTTTACTCGTTTGTCTCGTTTTACGCGGGATATGGTAGCTACAGAGGAAGCCAAGTGTCGTAGGTTTGAGTTGGGATTGAATCTGAACATCAAGGCGACACTGACTACGATGCCTCGGAATAATTTTGATGAGTTTGTTAGTGCTGCACTCCGAGGCGAGGATATTGAGCAGGAGAGACAGCAGAGGTACCAGCCGAGGCGATTCGAGGAAGGTGGACCGAGTCAGGGGCCTTCGAAGAGGCAGAGTTCTGATACTTCTGGTTCAACTTCATCCTCAGGCGGTGGATCTTACCGCCCACCAGTTAGTACATCGAGGCGGAGACCGTTTTGGAGGAGAGATCGACCACAGCGGCCACAGGCTAGTGCAGGTTCTAGCGGTTCTAGCTATCCTCGGCGTACTGGTGGCACATTTGTTGTACCGAGGGAGTACCCGTTGTGTAGTATCTGCAGTCGACATCATGTAGGTCCGTGTCAGCGAGGTCCTGTCACTTGTTTCCGTTGTGGCCAGGTGGGTCACTATGCGAGGGAGTGTCCTCAGTTATATGGCGGTGACGGACAGGCAGCCCAGAGTTCCGGAGTTGAGTGAGGTGCCACTACGGGAGCTCGATCAGCACAGTTTGCAGGTTAGGGCCGACAGCAGGGACAGCCCCAGCGGGGACGACCAGCCGGACAGGCGAGGGTTCATGCTATGACTATGCGTGAGGGCAGAGCATCACCGGAGGTCGTTATCGGTACGTTACATGTTTTTGGTATTCCAGTAATTGCATTGTTAGATCCAGGTGCCACACATTCATTCATATCATTTAGACTGTCATCATTGGCTACGGTACCTGCATCTCCACTTCCGGGGTTGTGGAGAGTGTTGTATCCGTCAGGTGAGGTTGTGAGCATCGGTTGGGTTTACCGAGATTGTGAGGTGTTTATCGATGGCCATGGTTTAGCCGCTGATATGTTACTGCTTGATATTGTGGATTTCGATCTGATATTGGGTATGGACTTTTTGGAGTTGCACTGGGCCATGTTTGATTGCCACAGGAAGGAGGTCGCATTTCGACGACCAAGGTTGCCTGAGATACTGTTTCGTGGCGAGAAGAACACTTCCCTACCGTGTTTGATTTCCGCGATGAGGGCGGATTGGTTGATGAAGAAGGGTTGTGTTGCGTATTTAGCCCATGTTGTGGACACTACAGCTGCAGTGTCGGATCTTGGTAGTATTGAGGTTGTGTCTGAGTTTCCGGATGTGTTTCCAGCAGAGTTACCTGGTATACCCCCTGTGAGGGAGATTGATTTTACCATTGAGTTGTTGCCGGGTACTGGACCGATTTCCCAGACACCGTACTGGATGGCGCCTGCAGAGTTGAGGGAGTTGCAGATTCAGCTTCAGGAGTTGTTGGAGAAGGGATTCATTCGACCGAGTGTTTCTCCGTGGGGTGCTCCAGTGTTGTTTGTGCGGAAGAAGGATGGGTCCATGCGTTTGTGCATCGACTATCGGAAGCTGAATCAGATTACGGTGAGGAACAAGTATCCATTGCCACGGATTGACGACTTGTTCGATCAGCTGAAGGGAGCAGCAGTCTTTTCGAAGATTGATCTTCGATCCGGATATCACCAGTTGAGGATCCGGGATAAAGATGTGGCCAGGACAGCATTCAGGACGCGGTATGGGCATTATGAGTTTTTGGTTATGCCGTTTGGATTGACCAACGCCCCCGCAGCTTTCATGGACTTGATGAATCAAGTGTTTCGTCGATTCCTGGACAAGTTCGTGATAGTATTCATTGATGATATTTTGATATACTCAAGGAGTGTGGGCCAGCACAAGAAGCACTTGCGAGCGGTGTTGCGGACTTTGCGGGACCATCAGCTGTTCGCGAAGTTTAGCAAGTGTGAGTTCTGGTTGGATAGTGTGAAGTTTCTGGGCCACGTGATTTCGGCCGAGGGAGTTAGTGTTGATCCTGACAAGATCGAGGCCGTGCTGAATTGGAGTCGACCCACTACTGTGCCGGAGATCCAGAGTTTCTTGGGATTAGCAGGCTATTATCGACGGTTTGTACAGGATTTCTCCCGGATTGCTACACCACTGACCAGATTGACGAAGAAGGGCGTTAAGTTTGAGTGGTCTGATGCGTGCGAGGAGAGTTATTTGCTCCTGAAGGAGAGGCTGACTACCGCACCGGTTCTGACGTTACCAGACGACAGTGGTGAGTTTGTTGTGTACAGTGACGCGTCGAAGTTGGGCTTTGGTTGTGTGTTGATGCAGCATGGTAGAGTTGTGGCATATGGTTCCAGACAGCTGAAACCGCAAGAGGTCAACTATCCGACGCATGATTTGGAGTTAGCCGCTATCGTGTTAGCGTTGAAGAGTTGGAGACATTACCTGTATGGTGCTCAGTGTAAGATTTTCACTGACCACAAGAGTCTCACCTATTTGCGGACGCAGCCGGATCTAAACATGAGGTAGCGCCGATGGATGGAGTTGATCAATGATTATGATTGCACGTTTGAGTACCATCCGGGGAAGGCCAACGTTGTGGCAGATGCGCTTAGTCGGAAATCTGGAGCTTCGTTGTTTCACATGTGTGTGGCCAGAGTGTCGATGTTAGCCGAGCTTCGAGCTACGGGTGCTGTGTTTGGGTATGATAATGATGGAGCTTTGTTGGCCAGTTTCCAGGTTCGACCAGTGCTGGTTGATCAGGTACGGGAGGCACAGGATTCAGATCCTTACTTGCTAGGCAAGAAGACCATGATACGAAATGGTGTGCCTACAGAGTTCCGTTTAAGCGACGACGATACGTTGTTGTTCAGGGGCAGATTATGTGTACCCAGGGACGAGGACTTGAAGAAGCAGATTTTGGACGAGGCCCACAGTTCAGCGTATGCGATGCATCCCGGTGGTACGAAGATGTTTCGTACACTTCGAGCGTACTATTGGTGGCGCAACATGAAGCGGGAGATTGCCGTGTACGTGAGTAGATGTTTGATTTGTCAGCAGGTAAAGGCGGAGAGGCAGAAACCTGCAGGGAAACTACAGCCACTTGAGATTCCTGTTTGGAAGTGGGAGCACATTACGATGGATTTCGTCTATCAGTTGCCGCGTACTTTGGCGGGCAATACTGGCATTTGGGTTATTGTTGATCGATTGACGAAATCCGCACACTTTCTTGCACTTCCAGGGAAGATTTCAGTGGGCAGACTGGCTAAGTTGTACTTATCCGAGATTGTTCGCTTGCATGGTGTGCCTGTGTCGATTGTTTCCGATCGAGATAGTCAGTTCACCTCTGAGTTTTGGCAGGCTTTGCAGCGAGCGTTGGGCACGAGATTACGGTTTAGTACAGCTTTTCATCCTCAGACTGATGGGCAGTCCGAGCGGACCATTCAGACTCTTGAGGATATGTTGAGATCGTGTGTGTTGCAGTTTCGTGGGAACTGGGATCAGCAGTTGCACTTGATTGAGTTCGCCTACAACAACAGCTATCAGGCCAGTATTGAGATGGCACCGTACGAGGCCCTGTACGGGAAGCAATGTCGCACTCCATTGTGTTGGAGTGAGGTGGGTGAGCGTTGGCTTATTGGTCCTGATTTGGTGAAAACCACGATGGAGAACATTCAGGTTATTCGGGATCGCCAGAAGGTCGCTCAGGATCGGCAGAAGAGTTACGCGGATGTGAGGAGGAAGAACTTAGAGTTCGAGGTTGGAGATTGGGTCTTCCTAAAACTATCTCCGTGGAGGGGAGTTGTGTGTTTCGGGAAGCGTGGCAAGCTTCGACCGCGGTATATTGGTCCGTATGAGATTACGGAGAGGGTTGGAGCTGTTGCTTACAGACTTGAGTTACCGGCTGAGATGGCACGTGTTCATGATGTTTTCCATATTTCGATGTTGCGGAAGTACATCTCAAATCCTTCACATGTGATAGCTCCACAGCAGTTGCCGATCAGGGAGGACTTATCGTATGTTGAGGAGCCAGTGCAGATTCTCGATCATCGTGAGCAGGAGCTGAGGCACCGTGTGATTCCGCTGGTAAAGGTCTTGTGGCAGAACCATTCAGTTGAGGAGGCCACCTGGGAGACTGAGCAGCGTATGCGGGAGCAGTATCCTCATCTGTTCACATGACAGGTACGTAAATTTCGAGGTCGAAATTTCTTTAAGGGGGGTAGATTTGTGACGACCCGAACCAGAATCAGATGTGTGTTTGGCACGATTCTCGAGATTTGAGTTTAGTCGCAGTTTTGCGATATTATGTGGTTTGCCGATTCGATTCGCGACTTTGTTTTCGGTCGAGAATTTGGGTTGAGTGTCTTCACGGAAATGGTAGAGTACGTGATTTCGAGCTTGTGGGTTGTTCCGGAAGATTTTTTCGATAACCGAGGAATATTTTATGATTATTCGTAGTTTCGGGTTCCGACGAGTTTATCCGTTTGTTTCGAGTTTATCCGAATCGTGATGGTTATCTATTTCGAATCGTCGATCGACCCGAGGGACGAGTATAAATATCGAATAGTCGAGAAAATAGTCGAGAGTTCATTTTGGAAGTTGACCAGTCGTTGACTTTCCTAAAAAGGAAATTTTGGCCGTTGACCGAGGAGAGGGAGACTTTCCCGTTTCGGCCTTCACTTCCGGCGACCGGATTCCGGCCACCATCCGCCTCGGGACAGGTACGGTTCGATTCCTTGAGTGATTTCGAGTTGGATGGTTGTGGGTTTGAGTGGAATTGATACGGTTTTGGTTGAACCCGAGTTGAGTTTTCTTGCCGGAATTCGGCCCTAATGGGGGGAGCTTTTCCGGTGACCTTTGGTGGCCGAGGGGTGAGGGCTTCACCTCGCCTTGCCCCAAGGTTGCTTCCCATATGTTTTATTTCAGTTTTGGAGGTGGTTTGGCTAAAACCCGATTGGGTTTTCCGGTGAGATGTGTTGCTCGGTTTTGCTTGATTTTGGAAGGGTTAGAGTTGGAATTGGGCTTAGTGGCAGAAGAGAAAGTGGTTCGTGTGATCAAGATCTTGAAAACTGGAGTTTTCCACCGTCAAATTCCACCGTTGACGGCGCGCCGCCGGCGGCGGCGGCGGTCAACGGCGGCGCTCCGGCGAGAAAAAATCAACTTTTCAGATTTCGATGTAATTAGTGTCATTTTTCTCATAATCACGCCCTGGTTATCGTACGGAGGTTTTCGGGTTGATTTGATTAGCCGATTTTCAGTCAAGATTTCGAGTGGGGATTTCGGGATTTCCGTAATTCATTTTGCACTGCATTTCGTATTTTCGGGAACGGTTGGTTTCCGTGCATCAGTACAGTGTTGAGAACTATGATTTTGATCAGTTGTGTTTTATGAATATATTCAGGGGATCGAGAGCGAGATCGGGACCGAGATCGAGCATCTGGCGAGGGATCTTCCGCCAGTCCTCGAGATTAGCGCGTGTGCGCATTTTGCTCATCTGTGAGTGGACATTTTATTTTCACAGATTGATTGCGAGTCTTTTATATACGTTTTACGAACTTGAGCATGTAGCGTGATTATGGTTTTACGAGCATGAGATTTCATACGAGATTATGATTATATAAGCATGTGTTTACGATTATACGAATATGTATATACGGATATACGTATACGAATATGCATACACTTTTATGCTATTTCATGCATTTGCATCGAATTGTTTATGATTTGGTTTACACAGAGTACAGTCTCAGTTACGTTGTTGTATCGATACACCTTGCCTCGTCGGCTGATCCCCGACGGAGGGCCGCCTGGATGGGCGTTTTCCCAACCAGACCGGTGAGGGGCGTATTCCCCGGAACCGAGGCCATTTCTGGCTTAGAATCACGTGGTAGTCAAGGACTCCGTGGTTCAGACTGTGCTAGCACGGAGGAGTCCATGAGTGACCCCGTGGGATTTTACTTGCATGCTCAGTACATTGGAGGAGTATGAGTTTTACCTCGTGTACTTGTTATTTTATATTCCTGGACTCGCATATGTAATTTAAACATATATATTAACTGGTGAAAGACATTTATTTTCGTCCACTCACTCTAACGTGTTTATTGTCTTTCCCCTGGGCTTTTCGGTTTCCGTGCCCAGTTTGCAGTTCAGGTTTGGTGTTTCACGTCGCGGTTTGGAGGCTAGTGATCAGAGTCACCTGTGTTTTCCAGTAGGTTTTTGTTTCGCCTACTGATGTACATATTGTATATATTTTACTCTAGAGGTCGCTCTGATACATTCTGATACATGTTGTGCGGATTTTCACGGATATACATATATACATAGTACAGTTTATTTACTGTTGTTGATTATATTGATGTTGAGAAATCCGGTTGGGATTGGTGCCCACGGTTTGTTTTTTTGTGGCATAGGACGAAGTGTTAATTTCCACGTGCAGGTTATGGTAATTCCACGTTAGTAACGAAACTCTGCCGAAATTTTGAAAATTTTTTGTTGGTTCGTATTTTCGAAAGGGTTTGATTCCGGTTTAGGTAACTGAATCGGGATTGGGTCCTTTCAGAAAGGTCAAGGTCGTTTAAGATCATTTTTACCTTATAATAACTATCGGGAAGTTTGTGATCACCTGGAAGCAATTTCATATATGTCGGTGGACATCATCAAACGTTGCATTCAACATTTTTTTTCTTCACTTTATACTTCATTTCCTCTGTTATGACACTCAAAACAGTCTCTTTACTTTGTGGATACAATGGTGTCTAGGCTTCCAGTATAAGCATGTTGTACTTATCGTAATTAGTGGACCTCATGTAGTCGAAGGCTGGAGGAGTTGTCTCATGGTTAGGAGTATCGTAATGTCCTTTTTCAAACCCGTATCCACTTGAGCTATACGACAGAAATGCATCGTGCACAAGTTCCATAACGAGGTTTGGAGAAGATCCATCAGTATTAATGTTAGATGAGGCACACATGCACCCTGATCTGAACTCTGCCATTATAGTTTCAACATTAGTCTCTGATTCTTCATCGTGTTCAGTCCATGAAGTGTACTCCCACATCGTACCGTGTTCAGACAAGTGCTGAAATATTTGTGGAACTGATAGATACTTTGGATTACAACATCTCCTGCATGGACACATGTACGCTCCTTTCCTCAACCATGTTTAATTGTAAAATGCATAAAGTCGTAAATTCCTTGTATACACTTTGGATCACATATTTCCAACCTTAACTAGCTCTTGTCTATATTTTGTGTAAGTTGTAATGAGCGAAACAATAAATTGTCCAAATCTATTTAGTATCATAATCATGCCTTATTCAAAAACCTATATAACTAATTTTGCCACATTTCAAGAACCTATAGCTAATTTCGGGACAAATCATGAACATAACCTACGTATCTAGTTAATTACATATCGGAAATCATTCTTGCATACACCCAATAATTAATAAGTTGCATAACACAAATTAAATTAATTAATATATATGTATTTAATCCAAAAATGTCATTAATTTGTTAATTAACCTATAAATCTAACATTTCATATATATAATCAACACATGCAAAAGTATTGTAGTTATCAAACGATTGTACACCAACAAATTTGCCAGAATTCATTCACCGGTAAACTTCAAAATGCACCCAAATATTTGAATTTTTTTTAAAGAAATGAGTATATACAAACACTAACCAATATAAGAAGATTCGAAAATATTTTAGGAGACCTCGATTGAAGGTTTTTCGTTAGAGATCAAAAAATCGTCGTCGGAGGTGTTGAGATAGTTTTTGAAGGGTTGTGAGAAGATGAGGATTCGATCTAGAATTGCTACTATCTCTTAATAATTGTTTTACTTAGACGACGAAATATTTCGTCATCTAGGAATAAAAATTCGTCGTCTAATGACTCTCTTAGGCGACAAAAAAATTCATCGTTCTAGTGAACTCTTAAACGACGAAACTTGCGACGGACATAATTTTCGTCGTTTAGAAGACTTTTAGATGACGAAAGCTACGACAAAAAAATATATCGTCGCCTTAGATATTTCTTAGCCGACGAAATTGTGACGAAACTTTGTTTCGTGGTATAAAACCAGCTTAGCCAACGAATGTTTTTACCTAAACGACAAAATAAATTTTTCATCACCTAAGACTGACTTAAACGACTAAACAAAAATAATTTCCTCGTCTAAATTAGATATTCTGATAGTATATTCTTGAGTATCTAAAAATTATCCGTGAAACACGGTCCATTATGGAATGTCATAAGCAAACGTAATTGGATATTGTGGAGTACAAGTACCTAGCATTACTCCTCATTAGCTAGGTTGAAAGTTGTTTGCCCTTTTATGTACTTTTTGCTCGTTAATTGGAATTTGGAAATGGGCATCGCTCTCTCTACCCCCAAAACGTCGCCCTTTCTCACTTTCCTGTCTGTGGTTGTAATTCATATGTAGCGTTTAAAAATTACAATAATAGATCGATAGTTTTCAATAGCTTTTCTCTAAACAAAAGATTAACATCTGATAACTGCACATATATTATCGACACAACACAGTAATTGAAGAATCTATACATGTAGAACACACATTCATACACGTGGAAATGAAATATAATTAAGCTAGGTACGTGGAGATAATATGATTATTCATTATATATTAACTGAAGATTGTGTATAAACCCAATGTATATGTATAGGCGTATAGCCTGCATGGCAGTTTGAAACAGTGGAATAGATTGAAAGAAAGAACGAGAAAATTAGTGGATTAGGTTGGTGACATGGATATCCATTTCCGGCCAACAAGGAATTAAGGTGTATGTACAAGAATTGGAGCATACATACGCGTACGTGAGTATATGAGAATGAATATGGGTGGATGGAAAAGATATATATTGGTAGTATTGGAGTACACATGTGGAAGAGGGTGGCTACGTGAGTGGAAGGCGTTAGATGGAATTCCAATCTTTTTCTTCTTTGTTCTCCCTCTTCTGAGATTCTGAGACTAATGGCGACAGGGGAGGATGAGATCGATGACCATAGTCCCCCAGGGCCATTGTCTCCATCTTGTGGTGGCCGGACGCCCGGCCCCGTGGACCTTGGACCTGTGGCCGTATCCCTTGCGAGCTCCTTAGGCACGCACGTAACTAATTAACAATAATATTTTGTTGCTGGGTTTTGTGGTGCAATATCGATCTCCAGCTTCTCAGAATCTCAGGTGTGAAGGGCATGCCATCCACACAAGGGACAAGGACACCTCAGCTCTTACCCATAGATACAAAATATGCTTAGCTGATGGAAGGCGAGATTCCGCACAAACGACACACGAATGACTAAGCAGTACGTATATATACGAAGCAAAGCTGGTGGGGACAAGTCAACAGAAAGGGTTCGTGTGGTTTTCTCTGTGTCCAGGGTTGGGAGGACAGAGTAGTAGTGGACTAGTGGGATCGATTGCTTATATTTTTGACGTCAAACTAACGGCATGCAATTAGGAAACATCTTTTTTCCTTTGGTTTCTTCACTTATTACGTAAACAAAAGTTTAGTTTCTACAGATCAAAGTTACATTCACGATTTTGCTGTAAGCTAGACTAAACGTACGCGCATGCATGATACATACATAAAACAGATATGAATAAACTCTAGTGGCGTAGCAGAATAAAATTGTTATTGGGGTTAATTATAACAGGTACAAATTCATGGTATCAAAATTAAGAAATTGTTGTGCAACACACGAATTTTTTTAGGTAACAACTGTCATGATGATTAAATTGTTTAGTCAATGATGCAGTTTTATACTCTGTGAGTTTTCGGTAGCCTTCTCTAAATGGTTAATATATATGCTCTTTGAATCTGGTAGTTATGCACTGAATTTCTATTTTATTCATCGTGAACAATGACTTGAATGTAATTTCCTTTGAAAATGAAACATGGGTCCTGCTTATTGAACATAAAAGTTATAAAATTCAGTAAATGATCGAGAGAGTGCATTTTAGAATACATGGGATTTGATAGAGATGCACGTACGTACAGAAGACCCTCTCTTAGCTACAACAAAGAGTACATATTTCCTTAATTGCGGATATAACATAGTATTTTTTTTAAACATGTAGTAGTTTTTTTTAATCTCAAAAATCTTGCCTAAGTTTAAGCCCAGACAAGCTAATGGCTGCCTCCGCCACTAATAGACTCTCGAGGATCATATCTCCTGGTCCTGATACAACGAGGGTATTATAGGCTAACTGCACTTCTTTTTCTAGTCGTTCCGTTCTGAAACTTCGATTGGTGGAAGCCAGTCTATGAAGGGTCTAGGTTTATGGATGGATTCAGTCAGCGAAAGTCCCTCACCCTGCCCGCTATCCCAACTACAAAGAGAAAGAAAGAAGACGGCGACCATCTGAAGAATGGCGCTCGTATATCCGGTCTGTACGTAACAATTGTAAATTTCAAAACACTTTTGTTATTTCTTATTTCTTGGCTATCAATGTACTATAATTTCATCCGGAGCAGAGCTCAATGTGAGAAATGGCCAGAGACTTATTCATTGTTAGATTGGAGATCTCACATCAAAATAGCACAAATTGAAATATAGTTTAAATAAGAGTGGACAGTTCCTAATTGCTATTACGTTAAGAAGCAAGAATAATAAAGGTTTTTTTTTCTTTCTTCTCTCCTTTTTCACGTTAAAAAGTAAAAACAAAAAATTTATTAAAGTAGAATAATTGCTATTATTTAAGAAGATGTGGTTTAATTGCATTATGATTATCTTTTTTTAATAACTAATCTGATAATTAATTACAGAAATGTGTATATGGATGGTTAAACTCTCATGAGGTAGCACAAATTTAAGGGAGTGTTATGCTCACACCTTAATTAAGAGATGTTTGCAGTAACGTACCTCCAAAACAAATATTAGTTTCTCCACACAAAAAAATGATCTTCTCACATGGGTATGCAAGTTCTTATTTTCTAGTGTGATTAAGTCCAACATACTAATCCATACATAGAACAAATAGGTATGTGCAACAGAAACAGAATAAGCTCCAAGTCTATCGGCAGCCGCCAATAACCCCCGGGGTGTTTCAACTTGCGAGTCCGATCGATCCGCATCTAGTACGCTAGGTTGGATCCCTAGCGTGAGATTTCCTCATGGCCTTTCCTGAAAACCCTTTCTTTATTTTCCTACTTCTGATTGAAAGCGACCATTCAATTGCTCTATGTCTCTGATCTCCCTTATGTCGGAGTGCTTTGGCGTTGTTGATGGACCGCTTGAATTCCGGTGGGATTTTACAGCGAAGAAGTGGGATGCGGTGTCATTGGCAGCGGCTGTTGGCACTGTGTGCTCGGTTCATGATCTGCAAATCGGCCAAGCGGTGGTAGTGGCGACGACGCAAGCTACAGAGCAGTGGGACAGGGAACCGGCTGAGCCGAGTGCAGTTTGATTTGACTGACAAACGGCGTCCACGACGGGCACGATTGCAGTTGATGGATGTGAGCAACAAGGGAGGCCAAAATGCTGCAAGTGAATGAATTCGTCTCTAGGCGAGTAGGAGGGTGGGTCAGTGCCGATGTGGAGTGGGGAACAGACGGCGACAGACATCGGTCCGACAGCAACGAGCTAAAAGGCGGCTTCGACGAGATACCAAGCAGACCCAGCAGGGACGGCTAGAGTTCTACCTTGCTTGGAGAGAGAATGGCTTTTGGGCATGGGTTCCATTTGTTTGGACCTAGGCTTTCTTTGTTCAAATTTGGACTAGGCCTATTTCAAGCAGTTTTAAGGTGTAGGGACCTGGAGATCTTGGGTCGTTATAGAGGTGGCGACCTAGTTAGCTAAGCAGTGGTGGGCTAGAATTTTTTTAGTCTCAGTGCTACTCTGACTTACTTGTTTAGACTGTGAATGTATACCTGTCGAGAATAGTAGTGGTATATGGGGTTTTTTTTTATCAGGCTGGACAATCCAATGAAACTCTGTATCACTATTACATATGAATGAAATTATCTCCATCTCAGAGAAAAAAAGAAGGAAAAAAACCTAAGGGGTGTGAGCAAAAATACACTCGTGGCATATCCCATGTGCCACACTTGTAACTATTTTTTCAATTGCATGTGATAAGGTAACTTAAGCTTCTCTGGTTACACTACTACAATATTGGTCAAATGTCACATACTCAAATGTGGCCAATAGGAGGGTGGCAAGCAACATCAGTGGCTATTTAGCCTAGAGAATGAATGCAACCACAATTGGGTTGTTTGTGGCCAATATGGGCGGTGACAAGCAAACACTGTTCACATTGTTGCTAGTAAAAATGAGTATATTGGTAGCAAAAATAGATATATTAGTAATAATAATAGGTATATTTGTGACAATGGATATCATATCACCAGGTGACAAACTTGTGTGTTTGTCCCTATTGTAATAGTGTTAATTAGAGTAACCTAAATTCTTCAAAAGTCACAGACAAGATCCCTTTGTTGAGTAGTTCTCAATATGAGATTGCTTTCAGAGTGACTCGAACTCAGCTCTCTAGCTATACCCAATCAGAATTTAAAGACTTAACTAATATTGAGTAGCGGCTCTCAGTTCTCAAATGTTTTTCCCCTAGCTCCGCACCACAATCTAGGGCTGGCAATGGTACACAATTCCATTCCAACCAATTCCTATACCAACCGTACCAAATAATTTGGTATACCAGAAAGTCGGTACATGGTACACGGTACAGTATACCGTACCAACTTCAAAATACGGTACGGTAGGTGGTACAAGTTTTTCCTCTACCGTGGTATACCGTACCTACCGACTTATCCTCTATTAAATTATTAAATATAAAATATATATATTTAGTACTTTGGAAGTTTGGGTATTTGTACTTTTTTCAATCGTTTTGTGAATTTGTGACTTGTTAGTACTTTGGAAGTTTGGGTATTTGTACTTTGGCATTCAGTTTGTGACTTTTTATTTGGTAATTTGGTTGAAGTTGTATAAGACTATGGATTTGTGTTGTGATTTGTTGTTACTTATTTGGATTGGGCCTTTAAATTTTTGGGCCATAAATATGTTGGTAGAAGCCCAGTACCAACCGTACCAACCGAGTACCAACCGTAACAAGAAGTTGGTATACCAACGTTATTGGTTGGTAGAAATGGTAGATTTTTCCTACCAATTATATATTGGTTGGTACATGGTACTAGGAAAATGTAATTGGTATACCTACCAATCCACCCCTACCACAATCTTCGCCGCTTAAATAAACTGTAATACCAAGCTAGCTAGAATGTCTTGCACTCTTATCTTGCCAACAATATATACGGGTACTCACCTCAGTTTAACTAGGCATCGGTTTTGTGATGAACGCAGGAACTTCATTACCCAGCTACAGTGTTCGAATTCAACCACCGTTGAATATACTTGGTGGTGACGCACTGAAGTAGTACAGTCGATCGAAATCATCGAATCTCCCTCCACCAGACAATACCATGCTTCTGTACTGAAACTTTGCATAAAAGAAAAAAGGACTTCCCAACAATTAAGTTCTGATGCTCTCATACCCAATGAAATCGATGGCCAGTATACCTCAACCAATGAGCTGTAGACAGACGAGGGGGTTGACAAAAATCAAGCCAATAAGCTGTGAACAGAGGAGGGTGGAACAGCCTCAGAAGAGTACTAGTTTCACTTCATGCACCATCGATTATTTCATACAGTTGCTGAAACAGGTTGGTACGTACGTGAAGAGATTCGTACGTACTGATGGCCAGGTAAATGTTTCGATGGAATAGGACGTCTTACGCTGAGGAATCTCATGAGACAAATGTAACATGCGAAGTACTGATGCATCCTCAAGGCCTCAATATACAGTCTCTCCATTGCGTCATTACGAGATGTTTTTTCTTTTTTTTGGATGACTCAAGCAAGTAAAGCCCACAGTTGTAGAGTAACTGCGTATGATGTGTACGTAGTAATTAAAAGTCTAAAACCCTAAACCCTGAGTCCCTCGCTCATTGCACGACAGAGATACTATACCTGGCCTGCAAGAAATTATATCATTGTTTTCTTTCGTTGTGCTGCAATGGTCATTTCTTTGAAATGTTAAGAGTTTACTCGATTATATAGAAATAGGAATAGCTCTGTTTTTTAAAGATCAGACTAAATGTTTTCATTATTACCTAACAGTCTATCATGGCGGTTTTGATCGATCTAATTTTACTAGTAAGGATGCCTAAAATTAGAAGTTGCAAAGAAGAATCTCTAACTAACGAGCATTAATATGCATGCATGTGAAGGCACGTAGCAAATCAAATCCTATCTTTTATGTGGTGTACGTACGTACGTAATTATATTAGCACGTTTGAAATGTGCATATTAACTTAATCGATCTGATCCAACAATGCCTAATCGAGGCAGGCAGCTGGTCAAGTTGTTACGTACGAAGTTAAATGCCAATACCTTTGATGGTTGCTAATAGCAACTCCAAACTGAAAGAGATCGACAGAGATTGATATCGATCTCACACTGGCGGACCATGATTGACTAGCCAACTTTCCGATCCCAAGCTAAGCTAATATATCGAAAGCCAGATATGATGATGTACGTATATGCGGTCAGATATATATATATATATATATATATATATGCATGTGATATAGCTATTGTCTGATGATTAGCTAGGTAACATCGGGGAAATTAGATGATGTATGGCAGTGTGGGACACAAAATATATGTCATGCATGTGGTATTGTTAAGTGGTTGACAATTTCCTTTACTTTCATAAACTACGATCCTAATCATACGCCATTGGGGTATATATGAATCATGACTCAACTCAATTACTCAAACAATTAATTCAAGTATTAGACAATTCATGTCCTCCTCTCCTTTTAACTTAGCTCGACTTCGTCTCATGAAACCAATCTTACCTGCAAATTCTTAAAGTACGTAACATACTTTATATACGATATTTTCATATATATGTTTTGAAGTTAATAATACTAACAAATCAAGCAGATGGAAGCCCTTCTCCCATCCTTCGTGTGAAAGCATCTCCAATGATGCTCCCTATATTTTTAATAAATTTGTTTAAAATATGGTTAAAAGTTAAAATTTTAGAAAGCAAAATTTTTAGTGCTCAAACCGTATTAGAAATTTAAAAAGTAGGAATTCATGTTCATAGTAAATTTATTGAAAAACAAACAATAAAATTAATTAGTTAAATTAATTACAATGAGCTTTTTTCTCTCCTTAAATTTAAGAGTTTCTAGCATTCTCCCTATCTTAAAAGTGCAATCGAAAACATAATTAGAAAGAAAAAAAATTAATTTTTCTTTATAATTCGACTAAAAAATATTAATGAAAATCTCATTAAAGATGCTCTAACAATACTCTTTCAGTGCGTCCATGATGAAATTTAAGGTTCATTTGTTACACAGTACTATTGTAGCCCTCCCTAATTGTTAATATTGTCCTGTACTCGTGTGTACCTCCTTAGAGTACACTAACTGTGTGCTATGTTTAGTGATATCATGAACTAACATTTTAGCATTATCTGAAAAGAGAAGAAAAAAAATGAGCAACTTCAGAAAGTCTTATGAACCAACGCCGCCGCTACGATCTAATCCACCTAATAACATCCTTATTCAGTTCGTGAAATTTCTTCAGATTGCATGATGAAACCCAACACTGATTTTGAGTCACTACAACATTTTTACCCATTGCCGGCGATTTTTATGTCGCCGGCAATGTTTTTGACATTACCGGCGATTTTTGCCGGAAAAATCGCCGGTAATGTCTTTTTTTTTTTTTTTTTTTTACATTACCGGCGATTTTTGTCGCCGGTAATGTCCGTCGCCGACAATGCCTCGATGGTAATGTAAAAAAAAAAAAAAAAAAAAGACATTACCGGCGACATAATTTATGTCGCCGGTAATGTCTTTTTTTTTTTTTTTTTTTACATTACCGGCGACATAAATGTATGTCGCCGGTAATGTCGTTTTTTTTTTTTTTTTACATTACCATCGAGGCATTGCCGGCGACGGACATTACCGGCGATTTTTTGTCGCCGGTAATGTAAAAAAAAAAAAAAAGACATTACCGGCGATTTTTCCGGCAAAAATCGCCGGTAATGTCCAAAAACATTGCCGGCGACTTAAAAGTCGCCGGCAATGGGTAAAAATGTTGTAGTGAGTTGTGGTAGTATTGCAAACAAACAAGGAATGACCGGTGATTAACAACAATACTAAATTATCATGAAGAGAAGATTATGTTGCTATTGACCGCATCTCTTCTTTCCAAAGCCACCGAATGCATTTCCCATACCACAAACTTTATATACTAGCCTCTTACACCTTCTAATTGCATATCATCTTCTTCTTCTAAACAAAAACAATGACTTTAATCCGAAAAACGCAAGTCTATGGGTACCATGTACCATCTGCAACTTCTTGATGAAAACCAAAAGCCAATCCAGACCCACTACTCTAATCTAGCTCATAACATAAATTAAAGCCGAAAGTAGATTTGATCTCCCATATCGATTAGCGACACTCAACACCTAACCAATGATATCCAAATCAGCCAATTTTAGCAGGGAGGCAACGAAGAGGTGTAAGAAAGAAAGCTATGAGACAGAAAAAGAATGAACAGATGAGGCGACGAAGAAAAAAAAGAAAAGATAAATAGTGTGGAATAATAAGGTATTATTCTGAGTACTCGTTTTTGAGTACTCAGAATAACACCTCCTAAGGAGGTTGAAACGATAGACCATTGCTATTCTGTACTGCTACTCCCATACATTGGGACAAACAAGATAATCCCTCTTATTTAACACAGTGAGACCTGGTCCAACCAAACAAACGTACCCTTAAAGAGATCGAGAAAAAGAGATCCAAGACATGCATGGGATGACAAACACAGGTGAGGTGAGTCCATGTTACACTTTCAGTCCTTTGCTCTTTAAGCCATGATCATGATAGTTACTGAGCATATTTTCTCCATAACTACTTTCCAACTCTTACGTTTATGCTTTGCTTTGCCTTCGAATTTGACGCGTACGTACTATATTTCTCAGAATATACCACGCACCCTTTATGACGTCGCTAGCTAGGGCATCGAAATCCTTACTAGTTGTACGGACAGGGACGATCACTGCCCTTCGGTAGAGATGCAAATTACACAGCCTTAATCGATCTTTAATTTGCTTTATAATATAATGCATACTTGACTCATATCGTGTGTAGAGAAAGCACTAGTGACATATAGGGATCTACTTATGTGCACCAAGTTATTTATCTACTAAATTTTAAAAAGTATTTTTTTGTCAAAAAACATTTTTCTGTCATGACTCCACCCTTAGTTGAACCATGCACAAATAAGCTGAGTTTTCAATGCGTGTCACAAAATTCAACTACGTGTTCTATTATCACAAAAACCTAATATAAATATCATTTTATACAATATGGAAAGGGACAAGAAATAAATTGAGCAACTGTCGATCGATCATTAATTACCTGATGTCATACATACATTTGTAACAAATTAACATAAGTGCTGTGCAATCGATCTTTTCAATCTGCATAACTATACATTTGTAAGGTGAGTTTGTTAAAGAACAGAGGAGAGCTACCTAGCTACCTCTTTCTCTCTCCTCTCAACTAAACACCTAGCTATCTCTAAATGACAAATTCCACTTAACATAGGCTCTACAGCTTTGTCCTTAGAAAATAGGTTCCACCCCACCCAGTTCCAAGCCACCACCATTGCAATATGAAGCAACAGACATAAATCAAACATATAATCATGCATGTGTTACGTTATCATTAACAGGAAAAAAAATGCAGGTTTAGCAAATAAATTCTTGCTTTGTTGCTTCATAATCTTAAGCAATTATAGAAAAAAATAAATTCATCTCATAAGATATGAAAAACTATTTACAGTGTAAAACTATTTACGGTAAAAAATTATTATTGTAAAAATGTACATATTTACGGTGTAAAACCAGTAATAATAAAATTTACATTGCAAAATACAGTAAAAGTATTTGGTAAATAAATTTTATTACTGTATAGTTTAATGTTTTAACCAGTAAAAATAAATTACTCTAGTTTTTATGGTTGTCTTTTTCTTTTCTTTCCATTTTATGGAATATTCTCAATATATGCTCTCTCATCCAATCAAAACTTGCCATGTCACTTCTAAAAATTTAATAGATAAATTATCTTGGTGTACACAAACATGCCCTGACATATATAACCCACCAGTCCACCACTCTCAGAATAGCTTTGTGGAGGAATACGGCAATCATGGAAAGTTTTTTTTTCAGTACAGATTTTGCTTTCGCGAAATGGTCCAAAATGTTAGCTAGAAAGAGTGATAGACCCATTTGATTGGATACAAATATTTGGGACCAGAAAATGCTTTAAATTGTGGTAGTTTGTGAGACTACGTCACTCACTCACTTTGTGCACGTTTGGATGTCAGTTTTAGGCCGATGATTGATTTGGTACTACTTGTTCACACAATCTCGTGTTAGATGAGGTTTCAAATTCAAAAAATCGTTCCAAATGATGTAAATTATAAGGATTTAATCTTAACGGGTGTTGTGAAGAATAGTGAGTAAATTAAATGAAGAGATGTATCATTATCATTAGAAGGGCTGGCCGAAATTAGCAGATTAACATACATTCGAAGCTAGGGAACTTCAATATTTCCACGACTAGAAAGTCCAAGGAATTAGAGAAGGAAAAACACGAAAGTAGGAAAAATAGTAGTCAAATCTTAGGAAACAGAGTGAAGCTCTCTCTGTTCAAGTGGCAACCCAAAACAACTCCGGCGGCCAATTCATGACCATTTTGTTGCTATCGCGCCGGCTTTCCTTGCACCGGCTAGGAAGCTTCTTCCCCATCCCAGCTTCACCCACAACAACTCCACTATTTCCATCTAAACCCTCTTCTAATTCCTCCTCATCCTCCTCCTCTGTTTCCCAGTGTCCACGGCTCTTTCCTTCCACTACTTCTATTTCATCTTCCCCTTCCTCCCAACATGTTTCTGTCTCAACTTCAACTTCTTCAAACACCTCAGCTTCTTCTTCTTCTTCTTCTTCTTCTTCTTCCTCTTCCTCTTCGACTTCATCAATGTCACAATTGGGACTCACTTCCTGAAACAACCGAAGCCTGAGCCGCCCATCGCCGCGCTCCGCTTCAAAATAGGTTGCGGGAGAAGCGACAGGAACGGCTCTGAGAACCAGCCTACCGCCTTCGCGGTGAGGCAAAAACTGAACACCATTGGAGCCACTAATGGATGTCAGAGGTGGAGGAAAAGTGTTACCACTATTACAACTACGACTCATTCTCTTAGGAGCTCTAGCATCACTCATTTTTGGGATAATTTCCTCATTAGCAATAATACTCTGTTTTGAAGCAGAGGATGTAGTGGTTTTTTTCTCTGTTTCGAGTGAGAGCAATGGAACAATGTCATTGTGTTGGAGCAGGAAAGAAATTTCATCACTGCTTGCATCGCTGCCGGTCTCGCTTCCCAAGCTTTCAGTGCACATTGCCAGGCTTCTGGGGCTGAGCACTGAAGACGATCGCTTCACGAGAGGGTGGACATAGACCTCCTCTGTTTTAGTCTCTGTTTTTGGGGTCTGAATCGTGGTGGTGAAAGACTGGAGAAAGCCCCAGTTACCAGCGTCAACACTCGTCTTATTATCGATGTGGGTTTTTTCTTCTTCAGGAATATTGGAAAGTTTTGGCCTTGGTGGAACCAGTTGGAGCTTAACAAGAGATTCAACGTAGGATTGAAGCTCTTGATGACATACGGTACTAGTGGAAGACATGGTAGCTTGTGAGGATTACAAAACAGCACACAGGGTGGGAATTTTGTTGAAGAAAGTTATAAGAAGATTAGGGCAGAAGACAAAGATCTAAGCAGAACACAGGTTTTGGGTTTATTTGGTGAAATTTGGAGATGAAAGGAGTGATGAGCATGAAAGAAAAGTGGAAGAGGTTGGATTGAATTTATAGGGGAGGTATGGGAGGAGGGGTTTTGGTGGCGTCTATAGACTAGACGTTAAGAATGGTGTATATAACTTTGCTAAAGTGAAGAGAGAAGCTTTTATGCCCACTAAAACATTTCACTCAAAAGAACTGCCACAAATTAATCGTCAGAGTCTAGTAGGACTATTCCATACCAACTAGAATAGGAAAATGTATATATATATAAAAAACTAGTATAGGAAAAGATGAAAATATGAATATAGAAATTTGGAATGTTTTTGGACGGTGGTAAAAGCATTCGAGGAATCATTAGAGGTATGTTTATTAGAGTCATTATATAGGTAACATAGCTGGCTCTTTCAAATGAGCAAGACTATTTTGCTTGGAAGTTGGCAGTTTACTACTAATTAATAGTAAGAATGGTTCACTCTAAGACAGAATTTCGAAATATGATATAGTAGCTCATGTACGATGCCATTTATTATACAAGGAAATAATTTACAACCTAATTAAGATAATTTTAGAGCATCCAACAGTAGAATAAAAATTATTAGTTAAATTTATCAAAAAATTAAATGTAATTAATCAATTTTCATTCTCAACTCCAACAATAATAGACATTTTGAATTTTAATTTCTATGTCTATTTTTAGGTCCAGATATAACTTGTGATTTAGCAATAAGTTAAATTTAATTTTTGTTTAGAATAATTGTTGAAACTTTGTTTTGTCAAATTTTAGCCAAATTTAACTTCTTTTTTTTCAGAATAAGGTGTCTATTAGGGATGCTCCTAAGATTTAGTGAGAAACCCTCCAGCTACATGCCTCATTTTTAAAAACACTAATTATGAAATTCCCTCGGTCATATAATAAATCCCTCCATCGTATTCAAAAGATAACACCAATACAAGAGTATGTGTTGAGACGGACCTAAGAGATGAATTTCACCAATGTCTTAAATTCGGGTCCTAATACAACTTGCAAAAGCCAATTCAATGTGTGTCATATATTAACACATTCAAGTCTAATCCCACGGCATAACCTTGACTGTCCAAAACCAAATGCTCAACCCCTCTACATAGCTTAAAAGCAATCCTAAAATTAATGATATGGCTAAATACATACTGATGTTTGTTAATTGTGACACATACCCTATATTATGAGAATTGAAATTGGCACAATTTTTTCTTTCACAACCCACACTCTTCTAATGTTCAAGTGTAATTTCAGTGCACAGCAAGGAAATAGAAAGAAAAATGGTGAATTACAGAAAAATCAGGATGTCAATTACCCTCTTATATTATTGTTCTCCTATATTATCTAAAGAGCAATGCTAGGGACTTCAATTGGGCCATAAGGTATAGGCCTCAAATCCTATATTGGCACAACATGTTACCTATATAAAATAAAATTTTGTATATTTATAGAAGAAGAAAAAAACTACTTTCCACAACCCAATTACGTCGATATCTAATTAATGGTCTTAATTGAGTTAATTCTATTACCTTTTCTATTAATTTCTTCAGTTTATACAAGTTTCATAAACAATATTGCATTCACCACCATTCCTTGATTTTTGCCATTGAAGGTTTGTATGTTTGAGTAAAATCCAGATTTGACAAACAACAGTAAGCAAAAAATTTCCTTACTCACGATTAAATCTTGATCAATATTATGTTGCAATTGTTTTTTCGTTTAGAATTATATTTGTATAAGCTAGGACTTGTTAGTCTTCATTTAGAAAAGAAATACAAAGCTGCTGGTTCGAATTCTTCTTTTAACGTCCTTCAGCCTTTCACTTGATTCCCAGATTTTAAGATCAATAAGAAGTGAATACGTATACAATTGATCTAGGGAGAGCAATTAAACTGACCTTAATTTGAATCATAAAACTTATTCCAGATATATCAATATTGTGTCTAACCTACATATAAATAGATGAGAGTGATATTGATCAATCTGGGCATTTGATGAGCATGAACACCCGTACGTACTTAATCTGGATATTCTGATAGGTTCATATAGATAAGGTTCATTTCAAAACAAATTTTTTTATAGATAAGTTTAAAAATAAATAAATAAATAATAATCTATTTTAATAGATATGAGGTGTAAATAACATGGCATAACTTTAATGATGTGTAAAATATGTAGTGTGTCATGTAAATTTAAGATCCATGTCATAAACTTAGGTCTAAAATTATTTTTCATTATCTAAATTCTGAAATACCTTTTGTTTTGTAATCTGTTCTCTCTTTTGAAGTAAGAGTTGATGCGGTGCGTTCAAACTTGTCTGCAACTTGTTTAGTGAAGTTGCTTAATGCAATTGGGAGGACATTAGGCCTAGATCCAACCCAAGTTTACAATAAACACAGTAAAATCATCTCGAATGATACGATATCTCCACTAACTTCGTATATTTATTCATATGTGCATCATTTACACACAGTTTTCATACCAACTAGCTGTATCTATGTTCTTTAGAGGGACGGTGAAAACATAGAGATCATAATTGTCGGCTGACTTTGGAGTTATATATATTCTTGGTTGCTAAGGTAAGCACTTTTAAGTTAGCTAGCTAATAAATTATGGGGTTGACCACTTTCTTAGTGATGAAAAAGAGCTAATTACGTATGCCTCACTCGATAGAGAATCATACCCTTTTTATCTCAGGTCTCTAAATTATATATATATATATATATATATTGGCATGTGCTGTTACAACCGAAACCTAACAATGTGATGAGCAGAAACATATATAGAATATTCTTCCTCTCCTATAGATTATTAATGCTTTGACTCGGAGGTTGTATTATATATTGTTAGTTAATTAACAATTGGTTTCAACTTCCACAGAAAAGTTGTGCAGCTGACGTCTGGTTAATTTCTATATATATAATGACCGACCATTGTGATCATGAGAATAAGCTCGTCAGCTCGATCATTAGTGGGTATCTAAGTAAACTAATTAATCTAAACTTGCGCAGCTGGTTTGTGGTCATTCAGGGATGCATGTATCGATCCCATAATTTCATGTCATTCGTCTGTCATTTGGTCTCTCATTTTGTCTTCTAAGGCAAGAAAACGTAGAACTATCTTTCAACATCAATCATGAAACTTATTTTAGGCTCGAAACTTCAGACTGGGAGTGCTAGCTAGCAACATTAATTCTTCATCAACATTTCCACGAACTCTATCTAATTCGTAGTACAATCCACAACTATTTCCGTACGTTACACACCATCTCATAACAACATTCTTCGTCAACATTTTTACGATTTTTCTAATTTACTATTGTTATATATAACTACATGCAGCTATTTCTCTACTACATCATCCACACCCGGTCTTTTTAAATCTGTCTTCGATCTGCGACACCTCATAATTAACAAGAAGAAGATAACTAATTAGTGACAATCCCATATATTATGAGTGTATTTTTGCTCATACCCCATTAAGGTGTAAGCATGACATTTCCCTAAATTTGTGTCATCTCATGAGAGTATAACATATAATTAACCATATTACCATATACGGAGCTTTTCCGTTGCGGACGTCCGTACGGACTGTTCACCGTGCGGATGTGGCTTTTCCGGCCACTTCCCGGCCGAATTTGGGTAAACTTCCTTCTAGACATATGTACATACACCTGTGTAGATCATTTGTCTAGAAGAAACTTTTGGCTAATTCGATCTCTAAGGCCCTCAAAATCTCGTTTCAAAAAAACTGGACATAAATCGGACCGGTTTATGTCCAGTTTTTTTAAAACGCGATTTTGAGGGCCTTAGAGATCGAATTAGCCAAAATTTTCTTCTAGACAAATGATCTACACAGGTGTATGTACATATGTCTAGAAGAAAGTTTACCCAAATTCGGCCGGGAAGTGGCCGGAAAAGTCACATCCGTACGGACTGTTCACCGTACGGACGTCCGTATTCGAAAAGGACCGTTACCATATATATCCATATTATATATTCTTTATGTAATTAATTATTGAGTTGGTTGTTAATGAAAGATAATCATAATTTAATCAAACCACATATTCTAAATAATAACTTATTTCATTCTAATAACTTTTTGCTTCTAACGTAGGTGAGAATCAGGAGAGAAGAAAGAAAGAAAAAATTTATTAGCCTTGCTTCTTAACGTGGGAAACATAGAGAAGTAGAAGGAAAAAAAAGACCATTATCATCCTATTACTCTGCAAGTCTCAATTTGATATTCCTCTTGCTCTTGTGCTTGTTATGATGAAAAAATCAAGAAGATCAATGTACTTGATCATGGCTGCAAATCTCCCATGTTTCTCACGTTAAAAATCAAAAAATTATTAAACTGGAGTAAGCTATTGTTTAGGAAGATATAATTTGATTAATTATGATTCTCTTTCTGTAATAATTAATTACATAAAAAAATATAAATATATATAGATGATTAACTATAGGTTAAACTTTCATGGGATGATACACATTGAATGAGGTGTTATGGTCACACCTTAACTAGGGAATGTGAGCAAAAATGTACTCTTATATTATAAGAGCATCTCCAACAGATACTCTAAACTTGAAATTATCTCTAGTTTAGAGTAAAAACATCATGATTTTGCTCTTGCTCTAACAGTCTCTCTAAATTTTCTCTATAATAGAGCAAATAGTAGGTGAGAGGAAAAAACTCTATATTTATAGAAAAACAAAAAACTCTAAATATTTCTACAAATCTCTAAAATTTAATATAACTTCTCAATTTTTACACTTTCTCTCTCAGTCCATGATTTCTCTATTGCTCTTCTCTTTCATAACTAATATCTTGATTATATAATTTTTTTTATTATATTCATTAAATTATAAGAAAATTCATTAAATTATATCATATAAGATAGAGAAATTGTTGGAGTTGAAGGTAAAATATTTTAGAGATTTCAACTTTTGCTTATCTATAATAGAAAATTTATAAAGAAACTGTTGGATATGCTTTAAGTATGTGGACCTCAGTTAATTAATTCGGTCATATATTTTCGCAAATGAGCATATATAAATCAGAGTTTTTCTTCAAAATTTAAGAATAAGATTTTTAATCCTCATTAGCCTACAAACGATTCAAATATTCCCATTAGTCAACTAAATAGGTAAAAAAAATCATCCTACTCTCATTTTAATTAATGAATTACTCAATACTATTACTCTCCCAAAACCTCTCTATTGACTGCTGACTTGACTCCGACACGTTGACCGTTGACAGTCACTGGATTCCGGTGACTTTGTTTGTTGACTAGTTGACTTTAACCATTGACCGTACCTAAACTAAGTATCAATTTATCCTAAACTGATATACTCAGTTGACAGTACCCTAAACTTTGTATCAATTGACCTTAAATTGATACTCAGTCGACCCTAAATTGATACTCCATTTACCTTCAACTGATACTCAATTGGGGGGATGTTCAACTAATACTCAATTGAGGGTGAACTAATACTCAGTTTAGGGCAAACTGAGTATCAGTTTAGGATCAACTGGAACTCAATTTAGGGTAACCTGATACTCACCACACCAATGTGAACTCCTATATAATATAAACATGATGCCATATTTTTATGGAGTTCCCAAAAAACATGGATAGCTAAATGTTCGTCGACACCTCTTTCGACTTAGGTAACATAAATCATGATAATCCACAACAAAATATTTAAGTTAGTCATTTCCTCAAATATATAGTGTGCACTCGTCATGCAACAACAAAAACCACGAATAAATGCAACACTACCATCAAGTTTAGGTGGTCATTGTTGCCCATTCCAACAAAAAAGATGCACTTTGCAATGACATTGGCAACATCATCAGCCCCTAGTTTGTCTGTTAATTGATCCAGTGTAGTCTGGAAGTTCCTTATCTGTTGACCAAAAGGTATGCGACTCACCTGACAAAAACCAATAATTTCGTAACCAAATCAAGTTACATAGGAAGATTAGATCTGAAAGTTGAATGCATACAAGTATAGAATGGCAAATTCAGAGCAAAAACGAGAGTGACCCATCTCAGATTTCAGAGCACCAGAAAGCAAAAACCATGACCACAATGTACTGCAGAAAACAAAGGGAAAACTAAACCCATTGCTCTTGAAATTGTATTAACATTATTCAAAAAAAGAAACTGTATTAACAACCCAGAAATCGTAAAGGTAGCTCAAGATAACAAACGAAACCAGCACTTGCAGCAAATTTAAACAAGTGTTGAAGACTTGAAGGTATACATTCACCAGAAGCTCAGCGACCACTTCAAGTAAACAAATTTTTCAATAAACCAGTTGACATTCATCTAATACTCAGTTGACGTTCAACTCATACTCAATTGAGGGTCACAGCCAAACCATCTAGTTATATACACCACTCTAGAAACCAAACGAATGCTAGACAATAATGTAAATTATCTGATAGATTTCCACTCAACTGGCTAATCAGGGGCCTCTTCAGTCAAGACTGGTATCAAAAAATTTGAAATACAGTGATAAAACCAAAATGAGGTCAAGGCTGATGGAACTGTCTAAGATGAGTGTGGGAGTAGTGCCGGAGCACTTGATGACCTGATAGCACAATGAGACTTAAGGCAGGAATGACATAACTTGGCTTAATTGATTGTAAGAAGTTAAATACTTTGGGAAGTATAAACACATGTGTAGAACTATATATAATACTTTAGAGAGAAACTTGATGAGAATGGAGTTGCTACTCTTTCACATCAGAGCATAAATATATAGCATAAAACTTGGTAGAATTATACACTGGTAAATGCCACAACTTGCTAAATGACCTAGGACTTTAACCTTCATCCAGAAGTAGTAATATACACAACTACAGTACTACACCAACCAAAGCATATATATATATATACACACACACACACACACACTAATATGCATCAACAAATCCAACATTCCGAAAACTCGAAAAGTCTCCATCACTAAAATCAAGTCCAGAAATTCACCATGGAATCTTGCTTTGAGAGGAACTAAAAACCACCTCTACTGCTCGTTTGAGCTCTGCAATCGTGGCACTCATCCCAACATCAATTTCTGCAGAAATTGAAATTGAAGAAATCTCATCTATTTCAAACAAACGAACCCCCCTAGCTTTTCTCAAAAGAACTTTTCGAAAACAAAAAAAGGCAATTTCCATAAGCAGAGCGAGCGCGAAATACCGAAGACGGAGCCGTCTAGCTTGAGAACGGAGATGGTGAGATCCGGAAGCGGAGCTAATTTCGTGGTTCGTGGTTCCAGATTTCGTCGTCGCAGAGGGGTGGATCTCAACGGAGGTCCGAAGAGAACTAGAGCTCGACGAGTGGCGGAGTTTGAGGCTCGAAACAGGCTTGAGCCGAGCTGGCGAGAGGCGAAGGCGAGCACGGAGGGCGTGGTGCGGCGGTGGGATGCGTCGGAGACCGACGGAGTTTGAGGAGTCGCGCTGTCGAGGAAACGCTGTCGCTTAGAGCGGCGGCGTGATGCAGCTGAGGCCGTGGACGACGCCAGAGCTGGGAGCACGGAGGCTGCGACGGCGAGGTTGGGATCAAAGTGCTTTTGTGTTCTCAGTTTGAGAGAGAGAGATGCGACTGAGAGTGAGGGCAATTTTGGGATGGAATAATGATAGAGGTGTAAATTTCTTAAGAGCACCCGCACCGGTAGAAAGCTCTTGCTCGAGCAATTTGAGGAGGAGCATGCACTGTTTGAGGTGGAGCAATCATTGTTCATCGAATAGGAGGTGCAGAAGCTGTTTTTCGCGCAGCGGTGTCAAAAAATAGCACGTGCTATTACTGTTCATAAATTAAATTTGAATTTTTTTTTAATATTTTTCAACCAATCCATAAACGACACGTGTCGTTGTCGTATGAATAATTGAATAATATTTTGGGTAAGAATTCAGACGAATGACGAGTTGACACGTGTCACGCCGACAGAAGGTTATCGGGTAAATAATTGTACAGAATTTCCGATAAGATTTTCAACCAATCACGAGGCAACACGTGTCATGTCCACTGTTCATTATCGGCTCTAATAATTGTATAAGATTCTCGGAGAGATTTCCGACCAATTGAAAGCTGACACGTGTCATCATCTTATCTAATCACTTCATCTACACTCGGCTATATATTTGTTGATCGGTGCTCATCGTTCATTCACACCAAAACCAACCATATATTCTACATTCCGATAAGATGAATCCTTTTAGTTTTGAGAATTTTTTCCGGAGGAGGCGACAGCAACGTCGGCGAAATGCCGAAATTGCTAATGCTTTCACCACTGAAGCGGTCGTGGTCGATGCAATGTTCGATGACGAACCACCTCGCCGCCGACCAAATGAAGAAAGAATGAGGGAGTCAAGGGGACATAATCTGATGGAGGATTACTTCATCGAACGCCCCGTCTTCAACGAACAAGCCTTTCGTCGAAGGTATCGAATGAGTACCAATTTATTCAACCGTATAATGACGGATCTCTGCAACCACGACCAATTTTGGCACCAAAGAGCTGACGCCGTCGGATTGGTTGGACTTCTTCCACAACAAAAGATGACAGGCGCTCTTCGTATGTTGGCGTACGGCGCAGCCGCAGATCAGTGTGCTGAAATAATAAGGATGGGTGAATCCACAACACTACAATGCATGAAGAAGTGGTGTATGCATATCTACGAGCTTTACGGTGACCTCTATCTCAGCGCTCCAAATGCCACAGACTTATCCCGACTTCTAAAGAGAGCAAGGCATCGCGGATTTTTCCTGGTATGATCGGAAGCATTGACTGCATGCACTGGGAGTGGAAGAACTGCCCCACAGCTTGGCAAGGAGCATTCTCGGGCCGAAAGAAGCGTCCAACTATTATTTTAGAGGCGGTGGCCTCATATGACACGTGGATATGGCACAGCTTCTTTGGGGTACCCGAATCACAAAATGACATCAACGTGCTCCACCAATCGGACATATTTGATTCGCTCCTTGCCGGAAACAGTCCGAGTGCAACCTATAAAGTCAACGGTATGACTTACCACAATACTTACTATCTAGCTGACGGTATATATCCCAGGTACTCCTCGTTTGTGAAAACAATCTCCAATCCCCAAGAGCTTCCACAGAAACTGTTTGCCAAGAAACAAGAGGCATACCGCAAAGATGTAGAGAGGTGCTTTGGAATTTTGCAATCTCGTTGGGGAATTATTCGGCATGCAGCTAGGTGTCATCACCAATCGACATTGAAGAGCATCATGTTGGCTTGCATTATAATGCATAACATGATTGTCGAAGAAGAATTTGTGGAGGAGGAGTTCGAGGAGTTGGAAGAAGAAGATCTTGAAAACCCATCAACTGCTTTCGATGTTTATGATGGACTAGTAGATGAACAAGGTAATCGTATTCCTATTGAGCCTGTTGGAAGGGATGCACAAAATGAACAACGATTTGCCGACCGTGTTGTAGATCTCCAATCTGCGTACATCCATGGAGAGTTGCAAAAGGACTTAGTTAAGCACAACTGGTATCTAGAGACCGGCGAACGACTTTAAATGATGTGGGTGTGTAATTTTAATTAACCTGGTTTGCAACATGTTTGCTTTATTTGTTTTTCCTTTTAGTTGTTTGAGTGATGTGTGTTTGTTTTAAGTCATTATGTGTTGTTGTACTGTGCGTGAACTTTGATGGAATAAAAAAAGTGCGTTTTTATTACTTGGAAATTTAAAGTACATAATTTCAATCAAACCTTAGAATTATTGGAAATTTAAAGTACATAATTTCATAATGGAAAAACAAATACCAAACTACTGAAACAGTGGGCGATAACAATTTGAAAATGTTTCATCGCTACCATCTCCTTCCTCTTCCTCCATTTTCTTTAGGATACTCTCTTTTTTCTTCGAAAAATACCTCTTCGATTTTGGGGTCATAGCATCCGTATCCATTGCCATTATCCTTGAATCCTCCGCTTCGGCCCTCAATTTGTAGTCCTTCTCCTTAAGAGCGAGTTATTTTTGGTACAAAGCTAGTTCAGTGGCATCACTTTCTTTTTGCCCGGCGAGATGCATTCTTTGATTTTCCATCATGCTTTTCAAAACCTCATCTCTTACCTCATTTGAAGATGAGCATGCTCTTTTCCCCTTTCTTTTGGCTTCCTTGGCCGCCTTCACTCCGATTGGTCTAATCGGACTAGAGTACACTTCTTCTTCATTGCTTTGTGGTGTTGCAATGACTTCATCATCCTCCACGTTGACGGGGGGAGGCATTGAGGTAAAAGGAGGAGTAGTTGCGGAGTTGGAATATGAAGGAGGTGGTATAGTAGGTTCGACGGCCCG
This sequence comes from Geum urbanum, assembly GCA_946800695.1. Lineage (NCBI taxonomy): Eukaryota > Viridiplantae > Streptophyta > Magnoliopsida > Rosales > Rosaceae > Geum > Geum urbanum. Next base: position 17,942,852 of record OX326998.1, on the reverse strand, counting down.
AAAATTTGGATGGTTTATCATCACTTCCCAACAATCAAATTTGGTAAACTGTTTCTTTTTTTGTGCCACGTACCATGATTGAGCTTTTCTTATCTAAGGTGCCAAAAATTTGTATGTCAAAATAATATCTAGGAAATGGAGATGTCAACATTGATTAAAATAAATGTAATATATGAGCTTTACGACAAAATTATTAACACTTACCTCATCTTGCAAATTTGAGCCAGATTGTACATTCCTTCGTGCATATGCAAGAGCGGCACCCCAAGTTCTAAAACTCGGCTTCAACTTTGTAAAACGAGAAGAAACCGCGGTTTGGGTCCTAGGCTCCGGCCTTGATTCACCATGCGCAAGCTCCCAATTTTCCTTATAATCGGCATAGACTTTTTCCCACAATTTGTCGGACTTTTGCATGTTGCCGGTAATTGGGCAAACGCTAATGCGACAATAAGAAATACAAAGTTGCAAATCTTCGGAATCAAGCCAATTGGACATTTTGTGAGGAGGATGAAGGAGAAGAGGAAGGAGAGGATAAATTTGTGTGAGATGTGAATGAAATTGATGTAGTATTTATAGAGAAATACTAGGGTGTTATTTGCAATTTTTTAGAATTTTTAGGGATTTTTTTGCAATTTTTTAGGGGTTATTTTGCAAAATGGCAGAAAAAATCAGAAAAAATCAGGTTACCGTTTCGGTTGAATCTGGACCGTCCGATCAGATTTTTTGATTTGAAATGGACGGTCCAGATCAATCTGACCGGTACTTTTTTTTTAACCCGGGCTGCCACGTGTCAGCTTCCTATTGGTCTGTTAATTTTTTTTACTTTTACTGGCGCGTGGATTACACGCGCCAAGGTGGAAAAAAAAATAACCCCTGCTGACGTCACCCACGCGCGTGGATGACGTCAGCCTTGCTCCAGCAACAGAACGAGCAGCAGCTGCTCGTGCAGCTGCTCGTCCTCGTCGTCAACGAGCGGTCGCCGCCTCCTTCTCTCCCCGGTGCACGTCTCCTCCTGGCTTGCTCATGCTGCCGGTGCCGGGGCCCGCCGAAATCGAGCTGCTCGAGCTGCCTGCGGTGCAGCTGCTCTAAGAGTGTTGGGTAAGTGAGAATTATACATTTTTATTTAGGCTAGTGAGAGAAAATTTCTCAAAATCTGGGTAGATGGAAAAAACCTCATAAATCTCTTAAAAGTGTTGGGTGGATGAGAATTACACAATCTTGTTTAGGGCAGTGAGAAAAGATTTCTCAAAATCTGGGTGGATGAGAAAAATCCCAAAAACATGCATGGAGAAAGAAATATACATATATAGTTTTGCAAACCAACAATTTCCTGCCATCACGATGCAATACGTGCACTGTATATCTTGTATGGTAAAATGCCAAAATTGTAAGAGCATCTGCACCGATGAGGGTGGTGCTCGAGCAAGAGGTGGGTCCGGCCGGCTATTGCACGAGCGAAACGATTTCAACGATGCAGCCGACAAAACGGGCCGGCGTTTGATCGAGCAAGTTTTGCTCCGGTGATTGCACGAGCGTTTGGTGGAATCCACACATCGTAGGTGATGTCAGGAGCGTTAGATTTTTTTTATGTCAGATGCACGCCCTAGTTAAAAGTTTTAAAAAAGAAATGGCGTGTGAATGGGAGCGTGACATGTGTCTGGGCCGAGTAAAAATTTGAATGCAACAGTCCACTTGATCTAGGTCTTTGATTTTAAATCTGAAATCTGATCCAATGGTCCCGAATTAATCAGAACGGCTAGTTATTGTTACCAATGGTAATAAATGGGAAAAACTCAAAAAAAAAATTGGTCAAAAATTTCAGAACACTCCCTATTAAATTTCCTATAAATACTACTTCATTTCATTTCAACTCACACGAATTTGTGCACAACAAATTTCACATCTGTTCTATCATTTCTTTGAGCATTTTTTCCAAAAAAAATGGGCACCCATTGGCTTTTGTCCAAAGATTTACAAATGTGCACCTCTTTCGTACCTGATAGTGTTTATGAATACGACGGCAACAAACAAAAGATGGACAAATTGTGGGAGTCAATTCATGTCGATTATGTGTTAAATTGGGAGCTTGCACAAGGTGAAACTCCTCTGAATGAGCTAAAGACCTGAATTGCGCCTTAGTCTCACTACAACAAGTTCAAGTTACTCTATTGGATGACCCGAATTGCAATGTTTGCACAATGCATGGCAACGTATAGCTAGCGACATTTCGTTATTAGATGAAGTAAGTTTATATTTTTTTATCATATATGATATAAATTTTATTTGATTATATGAATTAAATTATGTAATTTATATATCTAATTTGTTTAAATATGTAATATTGTGAAATAGCTAATATTTATTTTTCATTAGATCAAGAAAGCTCAATCATTTTACTATGTGGCCAAGAAGAAACCGTTTACACACTTTGCTAGTTACGAAGCGGTTAAGGACCATCCATCTTTCGTTGCAGTGCTACCAACTACTCTATCTCCATATGCAAGTAATTACCAAGCTACTCCTTCCCAACCGCATCATCTCCAACCATCAATTTGGTCGACGAAGAAGTGAATGAGACACCTCAAAGCATCGTGGCCGCTCCCTCGAGTTCCACTAGACAAATTGGAACCAATGCGGCAAAAGAAACGAGGTAAGACTCCTATTGAGCAACGAGTTGAGGTTTTTCATACCATTACAAGTGATCAAGCATCATGGCATACATCGATGAAGATGCATAATGAAAGTGAGCTTAATTATTACAAAGAGTACTTAGAAATTCAACAACGAAAGGAAGCAAGGGCAACCGAAGAGTTACGACTCAAGAAACAAGAGGAGGAAACATGGATCATGACAATGGATTTGGAGGCTATGACCCCAATCTCGAAAAGGTATTTTACCAAGAGGAAACTAGAAATCCTTAATGACGGAGAACCAAGTCAAGATCAAGCTACTAATGAAACATATTTGGATTGTTATCACCCAAGTCGCGTGCTCTTTCCATAGTAGTTATAGTAGTGTACTAAGAATAAATTTAGGCTTGGGTTGTTTTTATGTAATTTAAATTTTTGAGAAATAAAAATGAAATTTTTTTATTAAGATGAAATTGAAAAGCATATTTGTTACACATTAAATTAAAACACAGATTAAAATTAAACACACTCTTAATGAAAACACATAATAAAATGAAACTTACATATTTAGACTAATATTTATAGTATTTCACCCGTTTTCAACCTCCAGTTGTGTTTCACCAAGTCCTTCTAAAGTTCTGTATAGGTGTAAACGGATTCGAGATCGGCAACACGGTCGTGAAACCGTTGTATATTACGTCCATCTCTTCTCATTGACTCAAAAGGAATTCGATTTCCTTGTGCATCCACCAGCCCATCATAAACCTGGAAAGCTCTCGATGGGTTTTGCATGTCTTCTTGTTCATCCTCCTCATCCTCATCCTCCACGTACTCTTCCTCAATAATCATGTTATGCAATATGATGCAAACTAACATGATGGATGTGATTATCGATTTGTGGTACAATGTACAACTATGAAGAATAATTGCCCAACGAGATTGCAAGATGCCAAAACACCTCTCCATATCTTTTCGGTATGCCTCTTAATTCTTTACGAAAAGCTTATCTTGCGGCGTCTGGGGATCGGAAATTGTTTTGACAAATATAGAGTACCTCGGATATATTTCGTCTGCCAGATAATAAGCGTTGGAATACCTCTCTCCGTGAACTTCGTAGACGGCAGCTGGGTTTCTTCTAGCAAGGATCTGCTCGAACACATCAGATTGGTTGAGCATGTTAATGTCATTTTTAGCTCCAGGATAACCGAAGAAACTGTGTCATATCCACGTATCATATGAAGCCACCATCTTTAGGATAATAGTGAGGCGACCATTTCGCCCTGAATATGCCCTTTGATGAATAGTTGGGAAGTTCTTCTATTCCCAGTGCATGCAATCGATGTTTCCAATCATACCTAGAAAGTATCAATGCTTGCCTTTATTTAGGAGCCGAGTGAGGTCCTTCTGTGTTGGGGTGCGGAGGTATCTTGGACTACAAAGGTCAACCACTTGGCGCCAAAACTTCTTCATACATTACAGGGTAGTCGATTCTCCCATCCTTGTAATTTCAATACACTGATATGCGATTGCCCCGTAAGCCAACATTCGTAGAGCACCGATCATATTTTTTTGGGGAAGAAGCCCTAACATTCCAGTGACGTCTGCTCTTTAATGCCATGATTGGTCGTGGTTGCAGAGATCCATCATGATAATGTTGAATCAGTATCTGTTCATTTGGTTCCTCGGGAGAAATTCTTGCTCGTTGAAGTTGGGTCGTTTAATGAAGTAATCTTCCATGAGATTGCATCCCCTCGAGTTCATCTGTCGTGGTCGATTCGGTTTTCGACCACGATGTGAACCATGACCTTATGGCTCATCATCGTATTATGCTTCCTCCATGACCCCCTGATTGACGAAGGATTGTTCCATATCGTCATCCTCTTGGTTTTGTTGTTGTCTCTGCCGGAAAATATTGTGGAAGCTGAAAGGATTCATCAAAGTGAAGATGTAGGAAATCTTAATAAGAGAGATTTGTTATCTGCTCGGATTGGAAGAGACTTGTAGATGGTGTGAGTATAGAATGAGTGATAGATAAACGTTTTATAACCAATTGTAGATGGTCGGATCTTTGAAGATGAACACACGTGTTGCATCGTTATTGGACAAAAATTTTACCGAAAATCTGGTTCAATTATTTTTTCGATAAAGCTATCTCGTAGTGACACATGTCGCATCGTCATTAGTCAAAAATCTTACCGAAAATCTTACATATATTAGTTAGTCAATAATAACACTTGTCATATTATGATTGGTCGTAAATCTTATCGGTAAATAAGTTAATAATATTTTATAACATGATGAAGTGGATTTGCTTTTGCATTTTGTGAATGGGTGCATCCAAAATTTAATTTGTTAAAACAAAAGAGAGATTTAGTTTGCTTGAACAAAAAACCTTACTTGTTTTACCTATTGCTTTAACAACCCGTGCAGATGCTCTAAAGACATGCTTGATCGAGTGCTCTAAATCTTTCAAAATCTTGCTAAGATAGAAACGGAATAACAACGTACGTCCGTTTGAAACCATTGAACCAAGTACCAAATGTTAGAATCGAACGTACTAATTAAGATTAATTAGGGGCGGACATGCAGCTTCTTTACTGAGATTTTTCCCTTTTAAGCCAATCAACGAGCCAAAGTGCATCGTTATATATAGCCACCACTTGCGCCTCACTAAATCCCAGAATGAATGCGTGGAAGCTAGCTAGGTTCATGTATTAAGGCTCGAAACTTCGAATGTAGTTCGAATATTGATCCTGGCGATGAGCCAGCTAGTATACTCGTACTAACACTAGCCATTGTGGTTATCAGAACAAAGACTAAAGGCCAATGTACTGATGCAAAATGACAATATGATCGATTTTGCTTAATCTGGTTTCCACTAATAGAAACGCGCCAAACGCCTTGTTGTGTTTCGTTTTACATGCATGTGATTGTTTTCGACCGCTATATATATATATAGCTGTTGCTGCAGATATATTGATCCCAATATACCATCACGTATCCGATTGGTTCATTTGAGTTTCTATCTGCGCAAGTTCAACCCATGGTTGGATAAGTTTAATCCCTGTTTGGACACTTTAAATTGTCATCATGCGCTCAGTTAAAAATTGACCCTTTTGTAAGTTTGAGATAAATTTCACAAGAAGCTTAAGCTAGCCACATACATACTTCTGGATATGCGTGCGTACGTACGTCGAGATATATATATATATATATATATATATATATATATGTGTGTGTGTGTGTGTGAGAGAGAGAGAGAGAGAGAGAGATTGTTCTCCGGTCAATTCACCTGACATCGGCATGTGAAATGTTTACGGTTTTAGACTCGATCTCTATTGATGAATTATCAATCTTAGAAGATCCAATCCAGCTACAATATTGATGCATTATTGAAGCAACTAAATCTCGTATAAGATCGATCAGTGCGTAATTTAAATCCTCAAAGGGGTACGTGACGAACATTTTTAGTTGATGCTGTATGTTCGGCGCTGAGTAGTAAATTGCATCTGCAAAGCTCTGGTCGAGTCTGCAAGTCATCGAGCCTTGCATGTGCTATTCTCTGCTCTATATACATCAATTCACACATGTAATCGATGCTGGGACCAAATATGATGAGGCTGAACGTAGCAGAAAGTCAAGTTGTTACACAAGAAAGAACACCAACCCGAGACTTCCAGAACACAAGCAAGAGAGTTGCTCTAAGCTTGCAAATACTTCTCATGTAATCAACTTCTGTCTCCTAGCTAGGCTTACAAAGCATCCACTAAATAAGAAGTTTAAAGACTAATACAAAATAAAACCAAGACGAAATCATATACTAGTACTAGTACAGAAAGGAAACTAAAAGGAAAAAAGGATTCCTAATAAAGAACAAAATCCTTCGATGCTGAAGGAACCACTATTAGAAAAATGAGAAGTCACACAGAATCTGACCCAACAGAATTTAGAAAAATCACAGATATCTATCAGTAATAACAATACAGTTAGATATCCGTCCTACATAAATTTATCGTGTCCTGCATTAGAATATGTTAAAAACGGATTAACAAATATCTGTGATAAATGATAGAGATACTGACTTCCGTACGTTAAACATAAATAATAATTACATATTTCCGTGTGAAATGTTATTGACACGGAATATTTACAGTTAAACTGAAATTATTTACAAAAATCTGTGCAAAATTGTATTCGGTACAAATTTCTGTGACAACTCTTGCTACAAAATTTTGTACAAAACGTGTTTGCAACAAACATCCATGCGATCAACTTTGATTTGATAGAGTGGCCTGTTATCGAGGTTGTATTGGGGCAACTATATGTGAAAAATTTATTATGTTTACTACACAGAAATTCGTGTAAATTACTTCTTAAGAGTTAAAACTAGAATTGAGTGATACATATCTATGTCATTTGAGAAAATCATAAATATTAGTGTGAAATGCTTAACGAAAATCTGTGTGGACTATGATGGGAATGAAATTTTTTTCGAATGACAGAGATATCGAGATAAGGTTAGAACAGATATCCGTATGAAATGCCAAATAGTCTTCACGAATATCTATGACATAATGCTCCTTAAAAACATAAACGAGGTGCAAATTCTTCGATATTTCTAAAAGATGCTCAAATCCAAACCAAGTTCACAACACATACACACTCTCTCTCTCTCTCTCTCTCTCAACTCCCAGATTTGTTTCCATATTCTAGTGTTTCCTCAACATATATCCTTCATGTTGCCATACCTGGGATTACACCCCCACGTCTCCTTCTCATTTAATTCCAGATCTCTTTTCTCATCTAACTACAGATCTCATTGGCCTCAGCGCCTTGTCACCGACCCGCCATCTTCGTCGTTGTGCGCGTCGCCTTCAACCTCTCCCGTCGCGCCCATATCTGTTTGACATCGAGCTCTGCTTCCTAAGCTTCTGCTTGAGCCGCCACACTTTGGTTTGTCTGAGTTCCGCTTTGAGCCTCTGCCATTTTTAATAATGTATGAGCTAATCGATGATGAACTATTAGATGAGCTGCTCATAGTTCAGAAGTTGATTATATTATATGCATCATCATGTATTAGAAGATATATGAGGGTATATGAGTTACACATGACGAACCCGAGCTACCTGGCCACGAACTTGGATCCAAAATTTACTAAGAAAACCAATAATAGTAAATATCCCAATAAAAAATAGAGCAATATAAATCGAAAATAATATTTATGAAATTCGTAAATAAAATTAAAACTTAAGACAGAAATACTTGTTTAAGAGCATCTCCAACAGCTCTTGTAAAAACACAAGAATTGTTATTTTATTGAAAAAGTACATTTTTTTGGCTCCAACAGCTCTTGTAAACTATCTTGTATTCTATAGAAAATGAATAAAGAGGAGAGAGAATCCATATATCTATAGAAAACTCAAAATTTGTATAACCATCTAAAAATCTCTAAAATTTATTGCTCACCTACACAATTCAACATTCTCTCCTCAAAATATGAACAAAAACACATCAATTTTTTTTCTCTCTCATACAATTTATTGACTTAATTTGAGAAATATCCATATACTCATTAAATTATAGAGATTAGCATTTATTTTTTAAGAATAGAATAGAAGAGCTGTTGGAGTTGACCCCAAACAATTATACAAATTTTGTGTTTTAGTCTTGTATAATAGAGATTTTATACAAGAGCTGTTGAAGATGCTCTAAAGTTGAGAGAAATCTGTGTATATCAGTGAGAGTTGTGGGAACAGATATCTCTGCCATATGTATAAAAATAATAAACACAAAAATCTGTGTCTACTGGAGAACAATCCACATAGATTATTTCATCCATATTTTCACACAGATATTGTAACAAGTACATATGGTCCATATATATTATCACACGAACTTAAGTTTCTGTGTCATTTGAGCAATGACCCCGCGCACAAAGTGCACGGAAAAATAATTCCTCTTTGCGTGTCTTTAATCAGTAGAAATTAAATTTTTCACACAGAATTCTGTGTCTTAAAGTATTATAATTTAATCCGTATTAAAAACTCTTTTTTTCAATAGTGAACCTTGGAATCACGTTTTGGTCTTTTCTCCACGGCAAGGTTTCCTTGAGTAGCTTGAAAATTTGATGTGTGTGTTGGCATGGCAGAGGTGTCGAAGGATGCACCTACATCAAGCCCCCCAAGTTAGAAAGAACTCGTCCTTGAGTTCAAAGAATCATTTTCACCGACATAAGGAGTCAAGTCCGCAACATTAAAGTGTGAGAAACACCAATGTCTTTGGGGAGATCAAGAACATAAACATTAGAACCAACCCGCTTGAGCACCTGATATGGACTGCCTCCTCTGTCCAAAAGTTTTCCAAACTTGCCTCTGGGAAATCTATCTTTACTGAGGTTTAGCCAAACAAAGTCTCTTTCGTGAAATTCAAGGTACTTCTTGTGCTTGTCAGCTTGTTCCTTGTACTTTTGGTTACTGATCTTTATAGACTTCTAAATGGCAACGTGCTTGGACTGTATATAGTCAACCATAGCTGCAGCATCACCGCTGAAACGATTTTGAACGGGAAGAGACACCAAATCTAAAGGTCCTTGGGGTTGGATGCCGTAGACAACTTCAAAAGGGATGGAATGAATGTTGTGATGGTATGAACTGTTATATGCAAAATCAGCCTGTGGTAAATACTCCTGCCAACTTGCTTTATTTTTACCAACCAAAGACCGCAGCAGATTGCCTAAGCTACGATTCACTGCTTTTGTTTGTCCATCAGTTTGTTGATGATTAGACGTACTAAATTGTAGTTGTGTAGCCAATTTACGCCACAAAGTACGCTAAAAGTGGCCAAAAAATTTGGAATCTCGATCATAAGTTATAGTGCTAGGAATACCATGCAGCCGGACAATCTCCCTGAAATACAGTCGTGCAATATGGCTTGCGTCCATGGTTAGAAATGCGCCATTTTTGAAAATAGATCAACCATCACCATTATTGAATTGGAGCCCTATTGTGTTCTTGGTAACCCTACAACAAAGTCCATGCCAAGGATCCATTGGGGTAGGAAGAGGAGTATACAGACCATGATTATGGCTACGACTTTTAGCAACATGGCATTGTCGACATCGCTTGGTAAACTGCTCAACATCTTTTGTTAACTTTGGCCAATATCTTTGACTAAAGCAACGGTTTTATCACGTCCAAAATGTCCACCAAGCCCACCTCTATGTTGTTCTAAAATGATACGAAGTCTTAATGATCCAGTTGGTATGCATAAGCGAATTCCTTTGAATAGATACCCTCCTTTGACGTGGTAATCACTTTGGGCAATGGTATTGTCCCTACAACTTTCCCAAAGCACATGGAAGTCTTGGTCTTTTGCATATGAATCTCTAATTGCCTATATCCTGTGCACTCATTACAGTGAGCAAAGATGCCTTCCGACTAAGTGCATCAACCACTTTTTTTTGCACACCAACCTTATGCTTGATCACGAACTTAAATTCCTGTAACTCTACAACCCATTGAGCATGTCGTCGGTTGAGCTTGTGTTGTCCGTTGATGAACTTAAGAGCTTCATGATCTGAGTAAAGAACAAATTCTTTGCAGATTAGATATTGCCTCCATTGGTGTAAAGCTTGAATGATTGAGTAAAACTCGACATCATAAGTCAAGTACCGTTGCCTTATGTCATTAAGTTTTTCACTAAAGAAAACAATAGGTCTGCGTTCTTGGCTCAATACCGCTTCAATCCCGACTTTAAAGGCATCACACTTTACTTCAAATACCTTTGAAAAATCTGGTAACACAAGCACCAAAGCCTGCGTTATGGCTTGCTAAATATTCTGAAGATCTTCTCGGTCTCTTTGGTCCAAAGAAATTCTTTTCCCTTGAGACTCTCGGTGAGAGGTGTCGTAATGGTGCTAAATCCTTGAATAAACCGGCGTTAAAAAGATGCTAGACCCAAGAAACTTCTCACATCATCTATACTTTGCGGTACATACCAGTTTAGAATGGTCTCCACTTTCTTTGGATCCACATCAAGTTCTTCAGAAGAAATTATGTATCCAAGAAAAATGAGACTCTCGGTAAGAAACTCACACTTCTTCAAATTGACATAGAATTGTTGCTCCTTTAAAAATTCAAAGATTTGTCGAAGGTGGCTTAAGTGTTATTATAGGTTTTGACTATAAATAAAAAAATCATCGAAGTAGACAGCAGCAAACTTATCAATGTAGGCTCGGAAAGTATGATTCATAGAACGCATAAAGGTGCTTGGCGCATTGGTTTGGCCGAATGGCATAACAAGCCACTCAAAGAGTCCATCATGAGTTTTAAATGCAGTCTTCCACTCATCCCTGGGTCTAATGCGTATTTGATGATATCCACTCCTAAGATCTATCTTAGAAAATACCCATGCTCCGGCCAACTGATCAAACATATCATCCAGTCGAGGAATAGAAAATCGATAACGAACAGTTATCTTATTAATTGCTCTATTGTCAACACACATTGGCCACGATCCATCTTTCTTAGGAGTGAGCAAAACTGGCACTGCGCAAGCGCTCAAGCTTTCTCTAATCAACCCTTTGCATAATATATCACTCTGACACTTGTTTGTTTAGCTCCTCGTATTCTTGCGGAATCATTCTGCAATGAGATTTTTTGGGAAGGCTTGCACCAGAGACTAAGTCAATACAATGTTGTATGTCTCTTAAGTGTGGTAAACCTGTCGGAAGCTCGTTGGCTACTACATCTTGAAATTCCTCCAAAAGTGATGCAAGCTCAGCGGTTTCTGGAGGTTTAGGGGATTGATTGGCGGTGCCTTTGATGAGGACTAAGAAAAATATGTTGTCATTATCATTGTCTATAACTTCCTTAAGGAATTGGCGTTTGGATAAGAAACACCATCTTACAGTGTCATGCTCCCCGATCAACAATTCCACCCTCCCCCCCCCCCCCCCCCCCCCCCCCCCCCGATCAAATTGTCATGCTCGTCCTAACAGTAGGTGGCAAGCATCCATTGGAACAACATCACACCATTGTTCATGTTGATACTTGTTTCCGATAAAGAACAGAACTAAACAACGTTGAGGAGCGTTTATGTCCGGTGCCCTTCTTAAACCATGATAACTTGTATGGTTCCTCCTTCTTCTCAATCTTCAAACACAACTTGTTCACCATGTCTTGTGAGACTACATTCTCACAACTGCCACCATCGATGAAGAACTAACAAACTTTTCCTTTTGTTGTGCAGCGTGTATGGAAAATGTTGTGACGTAACCAATTAAGTTCATTCTCTATCACTCCATGTAATGTCTTCTTCGGCTTCCTTCTTTTCTATCTCTACTCCTTCATCCCTTTTGATGTTGCATTCTTCAATTAAGGCCACAACTTTGCGGTTTGGACATTGAGAGGCAATATTTCCAAGTCCAGAGCATTTATAGCATTTGAAGATCCTCCTTCCCCCTTCACGAGCCCCTTTTATTTCTGTGGCTACTTGTTTAGGGACTTCTGCGGGTTTCTCTACGCCTGTAATGGTCTTAGGAGTTGTTCTCCTCTGCTCGGTTTCATCTGGATATCTTCTAAAGTGGGATTTTTGTTGTCTCTCAATCTGAGTTGCTAGCTTGAATACATCATTGTAAGACCAGTATTGGTGGAGTACTAAAGTGTCGAAGATTTTATTTCTTAGACCACCAAGGTATCTAGCAATCCTTTGTTCCTCTGCTTCGGCTACACCGGTCCTCATAGTGAGGAGATCGAAATCTTCTGTGTACTCCTCAACTGTACATAAACCTTGTTTTAAATTTTGCATTTGTAGGTAAGTAGTTTGGACATAGTCCTCAGGTAGGAACTTCTCCTTCAAAGCTTTCTTCATCTTTTCCCATGATTTGATTTTTGGTTTCCCCAATTTTGCCCTCTTTGTCTTCAGACCTTCCCACCAAGCAGAAGCCTTCTTTACAAGCTTAACGACAATTAGTTTAACTTTTTCTTCATCCGGTATCTCCTTGTATTCCCAAGACTCACTTCACTGTATTGATCCTATCAACAAAGTCGTCGCTCTTCATTCTCCCATCCCAATCCGGAATGTCAACCTTGATGTCATAATTCTTGCGATTCTTCCCACCTTCCTTGGCAAACGGTCTTACCTCAGCATCTTCACCATCACTATTATCTTCACCCTTTTGGCTTTTGGATTCAATGCGATCAATGCGTGAGTTAAGATGTTCAAACATCCTATGAATCTCTTCCATGTTGTTGTTGCGACTTCTCATACGGAAACCTCCAGTAGCTCGTCTCTTGAAGTCCATGGAATCCACCACGAACCAGGCTCTGATTTCCACTTGATGAGGCTGAACGTAGCAGAGAGTCAAGTTGTTACACAACAAAGATATCCAACTCGAGGACTTCCAGAACACAAGCAAGAGAGTTGCTCTATGCTTGCAAATAATTCTTATGTAATCAACTTCTGCCTCCCAGGCTTACAAAGCATCCAATACATAAGAAGTTTAAAGACTAATACAAAAAGAAATCAAGACAAAATCTTATACTAGTACAGAAAGGAAACTAAAAGGAAAAAAGGATTCCTAAAAAAGAACATAATCCTTCAATGCAGAAGAACCTTGGAATCACGCTTTAGTCTTTCCTCTGCAGCAAGGTTTCCTTCAGTAGCTTGGAAATCTGCTCTGTATGCTGGCATGGCAGAGGTGTCGAAGGATGCACCTGCATCAAAATTTATATGAAACGAATTCAAAACCTAAATATATATATGGATCATCGATCAGAATCAAACAATATTCGTGATACATATATGTACATCCTATTTGAGGAATAGTATGTACGTACAAGATCTCGTGATCTCGTGTTCTGTAACAGATCGAGAGAGGAAATGGCTGGATTAGAACATCATTTCAGTTTATTAGGAATTGTAATTAGATCGAGTTTGGTTAATAGCTAGCGTCTGAAATCAGGTGTACGTGGACCAAATTAATTGCTTAATGAAAAAGAGAATATATACACAATTAAGAGCTGAACCTGAACACGGAGAAGAACGTACGTAGTATGATCAAACTGTAGCATAAAGAATCGAAAGAAATTAATCTTGTTTATTTTCCTTTCCATTTTTGAGGACTTAGATTCTATTGGTCGGACTTGAAAGTTCAACTCAGAATAACTTGATCGATGAGAACTTTCAGCATGCATGCATGTTCTAAACTCATCAATCAAGAGCTAAAATGATGAAAACCAAAAACAAGGTAGCTTAGTGTTGAGGATGTACGTTAAAGAGAACATTCCTTTGAGGTCATGCCTAGCTAGCTACATGGTCTTAATTAGAATCTTCGATTAGGGATGACTAAACTCTCAATTTGGTCTATCACCATTGGTAATTATCTTATCTTATAAGATAATAGTTTTGTGCTCTTCTCCATGCATGTGGTTGGCTAGCAGTGGTATGTGGCTGACAAGAATATATATATATATATAATATATCTTCGATGCCCATAGGAAGCCCTAATTAACCATTGAAGTTGCTTTCTCAAATCCCCTTTTGTTTTACAATAGCCAATCAAGTAAAAAGGAAAAGTGACACCCCCCGTCCTCCTTTTGCAACTCTCTTAGCTTGTTTCACCGACTCGATCAGGTGAAAATCTCAAAGCTAGCTAGCTAGGTCTGGTAATGGTTCTCCCGATCGCCTCTTTCATTTTGTTCCAAACACATAACTAATATAGTGTACAATTTTGTCAACTTCAACTTTGCAAACCTTTTACCCAGAAAAGAAATGGAATCATATTCATGGCTTCAATTCCTCGCTCAGACGTGTTAAGAAAGCTAGCGCACTATCTCAAAGCACTACTAGCTAGCTGGCTTTCATCACCATGCATGCTAGCTTGTGAAGCATTTCTTGTCCCGTAATCTAAGCGATGCATGCATGCTTTCCCTTGCCAAAAAAAGTGAGAGGTAGGCCGGGCAGAAACATGGGCCGTGCAAGCATGCATGTCCTCTATTGAAATGTCATAGGACTCGTAATATTCTGAGTCCGATGACTTTTATAAATTTCAATGCCCTAATAATATGTCGATCCTTATACAGTTATACTGCTGTGTTTTTTGTTCTGGTGAAACTACAATATGTTATGATGCTGGCAGAGGGTACCTGAGCTTCAGTTTTGAAGCTCCCATAGAATGGTTGTTCTGCTTAACAATTAATGATAGCTGCAAGTATAACGGTGTTCTTATTGACTCCTTAATATGAGGGCAAAACCAGACTTTGCATTTACCTTTCAACTTTCAAGAGATGTTTCATATGATGTTGCTCCTTACATTTGATTGTCACAGAAGACAAAAGGTGAAGAAACATAAAGGAGCGGGAAATATATGAACATTTACATTTATATGCCTATCAAGTCCTATTTTCATTCTCAGCGAGGTGAATCTTCAGAATCAGAGACCGACATCACGATACATGAAGATTTTGGATTTCAATTCGTAGAGTTTGTAGCTGTTTATTGACATTGGAAATTTCATCTTGAAGCTCTAGGAGTTTGTCTAGTCTCTGTTGTGCTGTATCTTGGTAAGGCTTGCTAACAATTTTCACGAACCTTTCCATGTTCTCAATATCTTCTGACAGATCGTTCTGCATGGACTGTTCAACCTCACGTGCCAAGGCAACCGCAGTTCTTTTTACCTTATCTATCATCTCTTGCCTACAAGTTGGAAACTTTGATATTGCTATAAACCTACATGCCAGAGATCAAAGAAGATCAGAAAGTATTATAACTCGAGTAATCAATTTGCATGCATGACAGAGTTTCAGCCATGTTGACGGGAAACTTCAGGATATCCGATTAATGATTAAAACAACAACCAATGAAATTACCCGCCAGCTGAGCAAAGACCAAGAGCCAGAAGATCTTCAAAAGTGGTAGGCAGCACAGTTGTCAGAAGTGAAGCAGACAAACCAGCAGCTCCTAGTCCACTAAAGGTTCCAAGAAACTGAAAATTGAAGCAGACATCATATCAGACTCATTTAATCAGCTATTTCTAAGATTAACAGACAGAACACCTTGTTGCAAACCACCACTATATTTAAGTTTCAGTGAGTCCTTCATAGTTGTTTTCAAATAATAAAACAAAAGGTGTATCTAACTTTCAAACCAAACTGGCATGAGCATGTCAAACTTTTGAATAGGACTCGTTATGATCAAACAAAATCATACTGTGATGTGCTCACCGCTTCACGTATTTCTTGCTCAAACAATTTTGAAGCAGCATTAGCACTGAAGTCCTCTATAACTTTCAAGCTCTGTTTATTTATTTTTTGCAGCGACTGGAATCTTTCCAGATTCACCTGACCGTGTGGATTTACAAATGAAGGCAAACGTGTCTCAAATGTATTCTTGTACATTGTTCCTTCCTGAACACTGTCCGATTGCAACCACACCACGTATTCTCCAAGGAGTTTCTGGATAACAAGATAACAAATCAAGCAGTGATAGAACAATCAAAATCCAGAGGAATACATTCAAACATGGTAACAAAGAACATGGAAAAGCAGCTTAGAATACATAATGAAATATATAAGTTGAAAATACAGAAAACATGTACCCTATTGTCTTATCTATATAACTCATATTGACTCGTTCATGAACTAATCAATGCTTTAAGTAGGGATTAAGTTTGTACAGAGTGTCAAATCTGTGAACTTACTTGCACATCTGAAAGTGCAGGCCCTAGGATGTCATTCTGAACCCTTGAGGTGGCTGGAATGGTGGCCGAATTTCGTCCTTTGAAAACATAGAAAGCAACAAGATCAAGATTTGATAATAGCAGAGTAGCTTCTATAAGCTCCACAACACGTGACTTTGTAGTATCAATCTGCAATTCCATGGCCATGTACAATAATAGACAATATTATGACAAAATACCACCGATATTGAAATATTAACCATACAATGGGTAAAAATCTCTAGAAAACATACTGTGGATAAAACTCTTCTTCTCCAAGCAATACTCTCCTTTTCCATCTTGAATGCAAATTTCTTTACACTTCCAACTATATCATCAATTGAGGCCAAATCCTGCTTGGCATATCGGCAGTCTTGTGTCACAAGAGTTTCACAAGCAGAAAGTAGTTTTTCGGCAATTGCAATAGGTGTTTCCAGCTTAAGTTTCATTCTTTCCATTCCTGTACTTGTTGACCCATCTAAAAAACTATACAAGAAGTTTTCAAGTTCATAAAAGTTATTGCTTTTCCACTGAGAATCAGATACTGAAAGGTTTGCATAATCTTCTCCAAAAGCAGAAGTTGAAAGTTTGGCTTCAAGAGCAGTTCTTGCAGAGACGGGAAATAATGTCACATGTTCCATATTCAGCAACTTCTGTGTATTCTCCTTGATGAATGACATAGCTTCCTCAAGCTGCAGCAGATCAAAAGATATTGAGAAGCTCAATTAGATAAAGCCCCAATTGCAACACGACTGCTAAAGGTAACATCCACAATTATTCAAAAACAACGTGTTACAGGGCAAACCTCGTGCGCATTACGATAGATATCAGATTTGTTCAAGACAAACACTACTTTCTTCTTCCATTGCTGAGTATAACGAAGAAAAGCAACCTGGAAATGATGCCGGTAGAGAAACTAAAATTAGCTACAGTGGTGATAAGAAATAGTACAAGTATTCCACCAGCCTAACAAAAGAAGAGCTTACTTCCATCTTATTAATGATAAATGTCAAATTGGCAAAAAGTTAAGCTGGAAATATTCATTGCAATATTCTTGTATAGGTTTAGATGGGTCAACAAGTACATACAGGTCAAGTAATTGAACTTTGGACCTTTGGTCCATCATATAGAGTATTTGTGCAACTATAAAACAGAACCTTCAAGCTTAAAAGAGATACTTTCATGATTTTGATATCTCCCAAGTCTGACTACTTTATAACCAGTACAGATAAATAAGTCCTCTACCTAAAAAAGGTAAAGCATGGCCAGAAGCATGAGGTAAACCCTTTAAGTCAGAGCCTGTGCATCTTCAATTTTTTATTATTTAATCCTATATATTACCTCGCTTTCAGTTAAGGGGGGATCGGCAGAGATGACAAAAAGAAGTAAATCAGCACGCAGCACAAATTCCTCAGTGAGTCGTTGTTGTCTTTGCAAAATCACATTAGTTCCGGGTGTATCAACAACGTTCATCTGCTTTCAATTAAGACAAACTAATTACAACACATACTGCATGATTTATCATGGGGTTGCATCTATATAGATTGGAAGATGAAAGACTGAGCATGCATCTGTATTAACTACTGTGAAGCTGAAAAATAAGTTTGCTGCAGAAGGTAATAAATTGACTCACTTCTTTAAGAATAGGAGCAGGAAAGTAGCATATGTACTGACCATCTGGATGCCTTTCACAATGTTGTTCCTCACCGTTCATCTCAGAATAGCCTAAGAAGGTGATCTCATTAGTTGTGGGAACAACCCCGTCTTTAAGATATCTTCTTCCAAGAAGTGCATTAATAACAGTCGACTTGCCAGAGTTAAATTCACCCTATTGACATAAAGAAAGATAAGAATAAGGTCATAGATGAACCACCCGAAACATTTTGACAGAGTTCATAAAAAATTCTGGAAGCCATCTATTATGATGAAAATGATTTTTTTAGTCAGCTAACACTAAATCAGTATAAAGTTGACTATAAGATTATTCGATGAAATCTGCAAAGGGTGATGCTGGTTTGGGAGCATAGATGTCAGCAGTCATTTACCTTCATAAAAATTCAACTGTGGAAGCAGATCTAAGAACGCTCAACAAGGATAACTTGCAGTCTCCAGAGGCATATTGGCCTTATAAGAAGGTTTAGGAATACAATAACAAATTATAGTACGAAAGATATGAACCTATGCAAACAGAGCAAGAACACAAAATTCTAGCCAATTCATGTTGGTCAATTTAGAGTTCATACAAAAAGGTTTTGCAAGGTTTTTACTTGAGAAATGACGGATTTTTGTATGCCTCCAGGAGTCCAGGTCTCAAGTATAAGTTCCTCTAAATGTTAAAGGTGAAAGTAGAAAGGGACACATTATAATTAACATTGAACATTTTTTATCAATTCGTTCCAAATAATTCTTGCATAGATGTGATAGAAGGCCACCATAATTCTAAATTTTATCACGAGAAGAAAAAGAAAAATTGCATGAAATATAGAGCTAATACCCATGTATATCCCTGGAACCAGAATTGTTGAAGTTCAGCACACAATTACCACTATAACCAGTGAAAATGGCTCATCAATTTGAGTAACTGCATCAATGAGAAGCAAAACCTCCTCCATCTGTCATCCAACAAAAGAAACTTCACCATTATCGTAACGTATACAAGTAAATTTGAATAATCTAGTTATCTCAAGAGTAATTTCAACTACCAAATGTTTAATAGATCACCAGTGGAGCAGCTTTCTGGATAACTTTAATTGCTTTCAGCAACACTGATCTCTCTGTTTCCATGAACTTCTTCGCTTTCTCGTCCAACTTAAGGAACCCACCTACGGTTTCAACGTCACTAGAACCACCCCTACGCAAATCCGAAAATTTGAGCTTGCTGAAGCTCCAACTTCCTCCTGTCTTCTACTACTTGCCACGTACACAATATCATACAACTTTCGTTTGGCATTGTTATCAAGCATTCTGAAATCTTTCAAAGACATAACTACTCCACTTGCCCCAGACTTTAGTACATTAGACACCTCTGTGTAACATATTGCCTAAACCAAAAGTAACAAATATCGGTATCTTCACATTCTTAAACAGAGAGCTCAGCACCGCCGGCACATTGTCCTCCCATTAACACCATATATAAGAAAATAAGCTCCTTCGGAGCTGGACGCGCTCACAGCAGCCTCTACGTCTTGCACATTCCTAGCCACCAAAGGAAGCACTACTGAATCCGATTTTGAAGCCATCATTGTACTTCTTGCCATGATAGTAGGTAAACCTATCATAACAACAACAAATTAAGCACATTTTCATTAAAGACAGTACATTTATAACCAAGTATGTTTTTATTTATCAAATGAGGTTAATTCATGAATACTCACCTTGATCGGAGAGAAGAATCCCACTTGCATCAGCTGCGGCTGCAATGTCTACTCGCTCGGAGATCAACAAATAAGCTCTGTCCTTGACAACAGACTTCAACTTACATGCCGCCTCATAGAGCTTGCCACCGTTTGCTTCTCGGCCATTAAGAATTATAACCCCAACCCATTTCGACACAGCTTGATCAATCAAACCCAATACAACTTCTTCGTCGTCATCCAGAACGTCATGTGGGTCCAATTGGAGGACGATGTTTGGGACCTTGATTTCTGGGCGCTTGTAGCCTCCGGGAACTGGGTTCTTGGAGTTTGGGGTTTTGATGAGGGAAGAGGGTTTTGGTTTTGGTTGGTGAAGTAGTTTGGGTTTTGGGAGATTGAGGAAATGGGGAAGTGGGTTTTTCTGGGAGAGAGGGATTTGGTGCGGGAGAGGTAGAGAAAGGAGGGAGTTGGGAGTTGGGAGTTGGGTGAGTAAGAGAGGGTGTGGTGCGGAGGAGGTGTGGAGGGAAATGAAGGGTACCATGGGATGAAGGTTTTTGGAGTTCAGATACAGAGAGAGATCGAGTAGAGAAGAAAAAGAAGAAAAAAGAAAAAAAAAAGGAAGAGTAGCTAGGCTGTTATCATCTTATCTATCTTCGGAAGTGTGGGACGTTAATATGAATTATAATGATGATATACATGGCTTGGGAGTTAGGTCGCATGTGCTGGGGAAGATTTGGAAGCGCAAAAGTATATTTTCAAAAAAATTGGAGAAGTGTGTAATAAAATAATAAAAATTAATTATATATAAATATATAATAAAATATAAAAAATTATGTAACTAAATACAATATTTTAATTTCGATTTGATTGTTTATGAACACAATATTTTCGTAAATGTTATAATTCATAGAGGAAACTCAATATATACCTAAAAAAATTATTTTATTTCCCACAAAATTCCTATTTATTATCAATTTCGCACTTCCAAAAAAGAATATTTCGGAATCACGCTTCCAGAATTGGAAGCTTACGCTTCTGACGGTTTCCAAAATTAAGATTTTTGGAATCATGCTTCCGGACGCTTCCGTCGCACTTCCAAAACGTTTCCGCTTTCGAAGCGCGAAACGCGACCAAGTTGAAGCTTTCGTGCTTCCTAGCCGAGGAGTCTCTGATTTTCATCTGTTGTTGGTGAAGTAATTTCTACCGTAGGGGAAGAGATGAACCAAAATTATTATCATGACACTGGCACGTTTTACTTATTTGAAATGGAAATTATCATGAATCGAAATCAGAATGAAATATGTCATTTTCATTAAGCTGTTTATTTACTATTTGAAATCATAAGGGCAATTCCAACAAATGACTCTGAGTTGGATTTGGAACCAAATCTGAGTTAAGATCTCCAATGGTGAAAAAGAGGGCTGAAATCCAGAACTAAGGCTAGAATTGGAGTTGGAATCAACTCTGAAACCAACTCTAGCTCTCATAGGTCCCGATGAATAGTGAGTGCATATGGGGTGAGTTCTTGCTCAACTAAGTTGAAAACTTGAAATTAAGAACCAAACGGTCAATTTTTTTTTTGGTGAAAGGTAGAATATATTGGATCTGATAAGTTACAAAAGACAACATCGATTGCAGACCGATAGAAAGAACTTTCTATAGCAACCTATACTACACCGTGTTCATTACAAGACTATCACTAGACATAACTAGATATATTAGACGTAGGGAAATGACTGAAAAAATATGGGTCCCACGTCCTATATAGTTATGCACCACAAACTATAGCAACTCATGTTTCTCTTCAACCGTCTTATTAGAGAATAGAGTGAGTGCCACCTTCTTTTGTGGAGACTCATACTTGGACACCTTTGACACACGGTGTGACGACCCGAACCAGAGTCAGTTGTGTATTCGGCACGATTTACGAGATTATGCTTAGTCGCGGTTTTATGATATATGAGTGGTTTGTTGATTCTATTCGCGACTATATTTTCGGCCGAGAATTTGAATTGAGTTGCTTCACGGAAGTTGTAGAGTACGAGATTTCGAGCTCGTGGGCGGTTCCAGATGATTTTTCCGATAACCGAGGAATATAATACGATTATTTGAAGTTTTAGTTTTCGACGAGTTTATTCGATTATTTCGTGTTTATCCGAATCGTGATGGTTATCCATTTCGAATTGTCAATCGACCCGAGGCGCGAGTATAAATATCGGAAATAGTCGAGAAATAGTCGTAAAACACTATTGAAGTTTGACCGGACCGTTGACTTTCCAAAATTGGAAACTTGACCGTTGACCCGAAGTGGAAAGTTTCCCGATTGGTCTTCGTCGGCCGACCACCGTTTTCCGGCCACCTCCGGCCACGTGAAGGGTAAGGTTTACTTCCCCTTATAATTTCGAGTTGATTGGTGTTTGGTTTTGTGGAAATTGATGGGGGTTTGACTGGGTTCGAATCGGGCCGAGTTCGTAGGTGTCGCCGGTGTCGGTTTTCAGTTTTCCGGCGAGCCACGGTGGTGGTGGTTAGGGGGGTTCGACTCCCCTTGCCCCTCTGAGACTTATGGTGTGTTTATTTTGGGCTGAGATTGAGTTTTGAGGGCAACCCGATTAGGTCACCGGAATCTGGATTCCGATCTGTTTCGAGGCGAAATTGAGTGGGTTAGGGTTCGAATCGTGACTTGTGCTAGTTATGGAAGTGGTTTAGCTTGGAAAGACCTTGAATTCTGGAGAATCTTGCCGTGGAATTCCACCGTTGACGGCGCGGCGGCGACGGTCAACGGCGGAGCTCCGGCGAGGGGTTGACATTTTGGTTTTCGACGTTTTTAATGTCGTTTTTCTCGTAATCACGCCCTGATTATCGTCCAGAGGTTTTCGGATTGATTTGGGTATCAGATTTTCAGTCGAGGGTTTCGAGTGGAGATTTCGGGAATTCCGTTAATCATTTTGTACTGCATTGTATATTTCCGGGAACGGTTGGTTTCCGTGGTTAAGTACAGAGTTGTGGGTTATTTTTTTGATCGGTTATGTTTATGAATGTTCAAGAGATCGAGATCGAGATCGAGATCGTGCTTCTGGCGAAGGATCTTCCGCCGGGCCTCGAGATAAGTGCGAGTGCGCGTTTTGCTCACATGTGAGTGGACAAATTCTTTTCACGGATTGATTGCGAGTCTTTATATACGTTTTACGAACTTGAGCATGCATACGTGATTTCGATTTACATGAGCATGTGTTATACGATTATGCCTATACCAGTATATATATTACGTATATACACTTATATATATTGTTTCATGCATTTGCATCGAACTATTTATGATTTGGTTTACACAGAGTACAGTCGTTATATATGTTGTATCGATACACTCGCATCCCGGCTGATCCCCGATGATGTTTACCAGGGGAGGCTGTGACTCCTGACCCGAGGCCTTTACCGGGGGGAGGCAGACCTCTGACCTGAGGCCTTTCTGGCTAGAATCACGTATGGGCTAGGGATCCCGTGGTTCTGACTGTACTAGCACGGATGTGTCCACGAGTGACCCCGTGAGATTTTTATGCATGCTCTGTACGCGTGAGGAGTTAGAGTCTCCCTCGTGTACCATTTCTTTATTTATGCATCTGGACTCGCATATGATTTTATAACATATATATTATTTGGCGAAAGACAATTATCTTTTCGTCCACTCACTCTAACGGTTTTCATGTCTTACCCCTGGGCTTTTCGGTTTCCGTGCCTAGTTTGCAGTTCAGGGTTTGGTGTTTCACGTCGCGGTTGGAAGCTAGTGATCTGAGCTACCCGTGTTTTCCAATAGGTTCTTGTTTCGCCTACTGATGTGTATATTGTATATATTTACACTAGAGGTTGCTCTGATACATTCTGATACATGTTTTATGCGGATTTTCTCGGATATATAAATATACTACAGTATGTTTACTGTTTATTGATTATGATATGATGTTGAGAAATCCGGATGGGATTGGTGCCCACGGTTTGGCTTTTGTAGCATAGGACGAAGTGTTATTTTCAGGGTGTAGGTTAATGCAATTCCACGTTAGTAACGTTATTCTGCCGAAATTTTGAATGATTTTGTTGGTTCGTGTTTTCAGAAGGGGTTCGATTCCGGTTTAGGTAACTGAATCGGGGTTGGGTCCTTTCACACGGTCAGTCATTGCCCTGCTGCTGCCAGCTCCCAGTGATGGTGTCTCCTCCTGCATCCGTCTCTTTTTTCCGCCCAGCGGAACTGGGACAGCCAGCATGGATCCTCCCAACACCAGCGAAGATGCCCCATCTATGCATTGTCTGCTACCTTCAGCAAGCAAAGATGTGTTCTCTATATGTACTGCGAAGACGATCCAACTGTCTGTGACGCCGTTTTGGTCTTGCGCCACTTATTTTCAGCATAAGATTTATGGGCCTCAGAAGCGGATCTTGTAGCCTTTTGGGCCAATGGGCCTGTGTCAGCCAGGCCTAATAGTGGGATATCATTTGCACCTGTATCCTGAGAAAAAACAACTAAAAGTAAGTGGGTCCCTCTCAAAAAGGGGGTTCCCCTACATGTCCTCCATATGGCTCACATGTACACGTGCCTTCGGTGGTGACCCTTCAGTCGAGTCCATCACGACATCCGGCCTCTCCGGACGCTGCACCGTCGCCCCTATAGGTGGCTCCACAGAGTTAGCCTCCAGACCAGTTTCAAAACCAGGAGGAGGCTTTGTGGCTCTCGCGGCCTCTTTCTCCTCCCTCCTTTCCTCTCGGGCTCACTGCATAATACAATCATTGCTGCCATGCAAAAACAAACCACACAAAGAACAAAAATCTTTCACATTCGGGTATTCAAAGCTTATTGGCAGCATATAGCTCGAGGCAAACCGGATCTTCCTCCTCACCACCAAGCCATGGCGAAGGTCGACCCTCACTTTGATCTTCATCACTCCATTGGAAAGCAGGGCATGATCATGCCGAAGATACTTCCCTACAAAATTACCCAACTGCTCAACTCAATTGTGAGTGGGAGCCGTCGTGGGGAGGTTGTGGATCACTATCCACGTCCGAGTCACTACCATGGGATCTGAACCATCAAATTCCTTCACCACTACTATGTGACCCTAGAAGAACTAAGGGTCACGGACGACGCGGTGGTGAGGCACCGGATCTCCAAAAATATAAAAGAAGCGATCTGAATCGTGTCGACGCAACACCACTTGATTCAAGCTGAGTGGTCAATGCCACAGCCTTGCCTTGGCAGCCTTCAACGAGGGATCTTGGACCCGGCAACACCACTGGCCCAAAAATCCTCGCGATGCCATAGCGCATCGCTGCTGCATGTCCACCCTCCACTTCCTCGACCGGTAGGGCGAGATCGACAACCCCAAAGACATCGTTGTCATCATTAGAGAAGCCCAACTCGACTACGAACTGAGCTGCAATATCATCTTTGTCGACATCTATGGAGACTGACTCCGATTTGGATTTCGAGAGCGGAAAAAACACAGGGGAGGAACGACTTATTCAATCTGATGGAGTTGAAGGTAGAGAGGAAGGATAAGTGATGGAATAAGGGAGGAGGAATCTGTGATTTCGGCAGTGGCGGCGCTAGGGTTTGTTTGGGGCATCACTTTCAAACAAGAGAAACGGGAAATGAGAGAGAGAGAGAGAGAACAACACAGCAACACTCAACACAATATCTAAGTATCAAATTTTTTTTTAAACCTCAAGCAAACAAAATAGGTCAATGGCTAAATTGATCAAATCAAGCTATCACAGATAATTATTAATAAAACAGATTTCGTATTAAATCTAATTAATATTCAAAAATTACCCGCTGGAACCGTATTTTAATCAAAGTTCTATATATATATATACCGTCTCATATTTTCAAAATAATAATTATTTTGAAAATAATTATATGTATTCATTTTTTATTTAACACCTTATTAATGAAGTATTGAATTGAAGTTAATCTATATTATAATGATAAACAAATCAAAATATATTGTAGCTCTCCCAAATGGAACTCATTGTTGGAGAGGGGGGAGTTGAAACTCAATAAAAAGTGATGAGTAAGAGCTAAAATAGCTCCAACTCCCCCATATAGCACCCTCATTGTTGGAGTTGCCCTAATAGGACTCGTAATGATTATGATTGATAATGTTTACTTACCATATATAATCAGAATCAAAACTAGTTTAATAAACCCTTACAATAATAGCTTATTGTTGCAGGAGAAAGTGTGTAAACTGGGAAAACTGTTTCTCTTTCATTGATAGAATGCCTTAAATACAGGCTAATATAATCTGTTGCAATAAATGTCCCGATATAACAGGGATTCCATGTATCTATCTAATTAATATCTGTACCTAACTAGGACAAACACCGGGAATTATGGAGAATAGATCTCCTTAAACACTCCCCATTGTGTCGATGGCCTCAAGAATGATGCATGACTTGTTGCCTTACTAAAAACCTCGCCAAACAAACAAAAACTTCATGGGTAAAACAAAAGCTTGGTCTAAGGGAAAAAGAGTACAACGCATCAACTACAAAAGCTACTACATGTGATGTAGACTCCCTCTAATGTCTACAGAAATGTAACTCCCCCTGACTGTAAACTCAGTCTAGGAGTTCTGATAACCTATGCATACCAATGCTTCTCACATGTATCACAAAAGTAGATTTAGGAAGTGACTTGGTAAACAAGTCTGCAGCGTTATCAACTGAACCAATCTGGTTCACTTGGATATTCAATAGTTGTTGTTGTTGTTGTTGTTGCTGATTAAAGAAGAACTTCGGCGATATATGTTTTGTATTGTCACCCATAATGTAACCTAACTTCATCTGTTCAATGCATGCTGCATTATCCTCATAGATGCAAGTGAGAATAATAATAGTAAATGGTAACCACTAGACCCTCGAATATGACCTATGACTGACCTAAGCCAGACACATTCTCTAACAGCTTCATGCAAAGCAATAATTTCTGAAAATGATTCGAGGAAGTAGCAACAAGGGTTTGCTTTGTTGATCTCCAAGAGATCACCGTGTTTTCCATAGTGAAAACATAACCGGTCTGTGAACGACATTTGTATGGGTCAGAGAGGTACCCAGCATCAACAAATCCAACCAACACATTAACCGATATTTTGGAATAGGGGATAACATGAAAGCTGTCTGAAACATGAACATTTTTCAACGGGTCGAGAGAATCCCTCGATGGGTCAAAATCCCCAAAATGCGTTTCAACGTTCTCTTTTCAGAGAATTTCATGCTCCTCTAAGCCCATGTCAATGGAACCTTTCAAGTACCTAAAGATTTGTTTTACTCCATTCCAATGACGTTGCGTAGGTGCAGAGCTAAATCTAGCCAACAAGTTCACTGAGAAGGCAATATCTGGACATGTGCACTGAGCTAAATACAACAAAGCTCTAATAGTACTAAGATATGGAATTTCAGCTCCCAAGGTCTCCTTATCATCATCTACAGGACGAAATGGATCTTTCTTGGGGTCCAGATTGCGAACAACCATTAGTGTACTAACAAGATGTGTTTTGTCCATGCTAAATCGCATGAGCATCTTTTGGACATAAGCAGACTGGTGAATAAGAATTCTACCAACTTAATGTTCCAGCTCTAATCCGAGATAAGATTGAGTCCTACTAAGGCCTTTCATCTTAAAATCAGATTTCAAGTAGCAAACAGTCTCATTGATCTCATGAAGAGTTCCGATGATATTCATATCATTAACATAGACAGCTACTATAGCAAATCCTAAACTTGTTCTTTTAATGAACACACAAGGGCATAAGTCATCATTCTTGTATCCCTTCCCAATCAAGTAGTCACTAAGACGTGTATACCACATCCTACCAGATTACTTTAATCCATATAGTGAACGTCTCAATTTGATAACATGAGCACTTCTTGATTTACTTGAATTGGGCATAGTAATACCATCTGGCACTTTCATGTATATCTATGAATCAAGATCATTATAGAGATATGTAGTAACCACATCCATAAGTTGCATGTTAAGCTTTTCAGACACTACCAAGCTTATCAGGTAGCAGAAGGTAATGATGTCCATAATAGGATAATATGTCTCCTCATAATCAATTCCAAGGCGCTGAGAGAAACCCTGCAGTACAAGCCTAGCTTTATAACGCAAGACTTCATGATTCCCATTACACTTCTGAACAAAGACCTATTTATATCCAACCGGCTTAACGTTCGGTGAGCATAGCACAACCAAACAGAAAACTTACATTTTATTCAGAGAGTCTAGCTCAGGCTGGATTGCTACCTTCTATTTCGGCCAATCTGCTCTACGTTGACATTCAACAACAGAGCGAGGTTCCACTTCATCGTCGTCAATAATCTCCTGAGCGACAGAATAAGAAAACACATCATCAACTAACATGGAAGATCTATCCACAAGAACACACACATCATTTATTCTAAGCGAGATTTCTTTATTCTTTGACATTACAAGATATTCTGAAGCGTCCCACAAACTTGCCAAATGTGATTTAAGGACATAACTATAGTTAGAGACAATCTCATGTGAAGGATTCACAATGTTGATGGTGAATGGATCTTTTTGTGCCTTGATGACCTGCCTTTTAACCGGCGGCTCATCAGTGGATTTTCTTGGTCTCCCCATTTTCCTGGTGGGAGTTGAGACCGATGGAACACTTTCCACATGAGCAAGAGGAACGCCTCTTTGCCCGGTGTTGCCACTAACGAAACCCTTTTTTGGGATTTCCAACCTTGTAGGAACATTTGCAACAAGTATATCCAATCTTGTCACTTTAGCGATATCAGCAAATGAGTTAGGCATAGAGTCTGCTACTTACTGAAGATCAAGTATTCTTCACACTTTCGTCTCACTTTGAGACGTGCAAGGATCATGAAGAGATACGGTGAGATTAAACCATGTCAATTCCTGACATTCCACTGGAATAGAAACATTCCTATCTCCCCCTAATGGCGGGAAATATGTCTCTTCAAAGTGACAATCTACAAATCTAGCAGTAAAGAGATCTCCTGTCGAAAGTTCAAGATAGCGGACTATTGTTGGAGATTCATAACCAACATAAATGTCTAATCTTCTTTGAGGACCCATTTTAGTGCACTGTGGAAGCGCAATTGGCACATAAATCGCGCAACTAAAAATGCACAAATGTGAAACATCAGGCTCATATCCAGTTACCAACTGGTACGCACTGAATGGTTGGCAGAATAACAAGTCAAAAATGAAGAAGTGGGGCTGCGTGTAACACTGCATATCCCTATGCAGAGACCGGTAAATTTGTATGCATTACCAAAGCTCTAGACATAAGCTGTATCCGCTTGACATGAGCCTCTGTTAGACCGTTCTGAGAATGAACATAAGGAACGGGATGTGAAACTTCAATCCCAAGAGACATGCAGTAATCATCAAAAGATTTTGATGTCAACTCTCCTGCATTATCCAATCGAATAGACTTGATTGGATGATCTGAGTTGTGATCCTGGAGCTTAATGATTTGAGCCAGGAGTTTCGCAAACGTAGCATTCCTTGTGGATCGCAAGGCAACGTGTGACCATCACATCGATGCATCTATCAAAACCATGAAATATTTAAATGATCCGCATTTGGGTTTGATAGGTCCATAAATATCACCTTAGATCCTTTGTAAGAATGGAATATTGTCATTATTATCCACAACAAAGGAAGGACGAGCCTTTAACTTTGAAGAACAAACTTTGAAAAACGAGCGATGTGCAACAGAGATTGCAACATAAGAATCGGGTGGGATAACGCACAACGCCTCAACAGTATTTTGCCGGGATTGTGCTGCACTCATCTTGGAGATCGAGCCAGGACTGAGAAGAGTAGTCTCATCCTCACCATCTAAACCGATGGAAATAGGTAATCCCACATGTTTTCCCGCTCTAAATAACGGATAACCATGAGTATTTTTTGAGATTTTGATCATCATGTCATGACCTGGATGTCCCAGTCGAAAATGTCAAAGCTTGTATGAGGCAAAATTACATGTAGTAGTGTGAGTCACGGCATTGAATTCAATGATCCAAACTGTAGTTAGATATAAACTACTACGAATAGCTGGAAACTTCTATAGAATGCGCTTGCGGCCACATTCAACAGAGGTTATACATAATAGTTCTTTCTCATTCTCATAATAAGTTTCCAAGTGAAAACTGTTGGCACGAATATCCTTAAAACTTAGCAAGGTTCGATTGGCCTTTGGCACGTATAAGGCATCAATGATATATAATTTTGTACCATGGGGCAGCAAAAAGTCTGTACTACCACGCCCATGAATAACGGGTGCTGCATCAATCATGGTTGTCACTAAGGATTTATATGGAAAAAAATCCACAAACAGTTGCATATTCCGCGGAATGGTATGAGTGGTACTAGTATCTGCTAGACACTCAATTTCACCGTGAGATATCTACAAAATCGGTGTAAATAAGTAAGTCTTTATACGAAAGACCAGGCGTACACTTTAAGTATACACTTAAAGATCTGAATAAGGGTGTGACCCTTGTTCAGTGTTGATATGGCATGACACAAACTGATGTATAACCACATCTGGTGTTGAAATCCAAGTTGGTCGATTAGAATGGGAACCGATGTATAAACACATCTAAAAATACCATATCTGGGTAATATTTTCAATGGGTCAAAGAAAAACTCAAAATAAAAGTTGATTTTCCGATACCATGTTTTCGACGGGTCGGGTGAAATTTTTGACAAGTCGAATTGTTGTACAGTGGCGATCCTTCGACGGGTCGAAGGAAAAACTAAAAATGATATTGAATTTCCAATAACAAAATTTCAACAGGTCAGAAAAAAAATCGACGAGTCGAACTTTATAACAGATCCATGTCATCGACGGGTCAAGACAAAATGAAACGATCAACGTTGGAATTTTCGACGGGTCAAAAATTGCCCTGTGATCAATTTTTTTTTTTCGTTTTTAGGACGTTTTGAACATATCTTTGCATCGTTTTACCATATATGTAAAGACATCGAACCATACATAAGAATTGTATAAAATATAATATTCTCAAACACTTTCATATACTAAAAAATAGAGAAAATTCATTACTGCCAACAAAAATACATCATAGATGTTCTTAATCAGAAACAAGGCAAGCATCTTAATAATGTTTGACCGAAAAGTAAGCAAAAAACAAAACCAAAACTTAAAAGATTGCAGAGACAACTGCCTGTTACATAGGCTTATTCAAAATCCGGGGTAGCAAGATTGCTCCCCTTGTTCTCTGCAAGAACGAGATTGGTGTCAACCTCCATCTCTAAATCTCCAGCATAATTTGACTCTTGAGCCAAATACTGCGTGTGCCTCTTGTAGATTTCTGAATTTCTTTACTAGGACGATACTGTTTGTGCATATGCTTAGTTGAACCACATTTGAAACAAACGTATTTTCCAGAATTTTGGGACCGTTAACCATCAGGAACTGAACTAGACTGGTTCTTATTACAGTTGGCGTTCTGATCTCTATGCCAAGTCAGATTTTGGCTGCGGCCTTGGCCACACCCAAGCCCTCCTCTACCCCCACGTGGATCTTGTCCACCACAAGCATAAGGTTCTGAACGAGCAACCTTCTTGTTGTTACGGGCTTTTCCTCCAGTTTGATAACTAAGACTTTTTGGTACCAGCCGGTCTTGAGTTATTATTCAAGATGATCTCATGCTGCCTTTTTTTTTTGCAAGGCTATTAATGAGATCACTAAAGGTAGTAACCCTCTCCTTTTCGTACTCAATCTGGTACTGATGAGCAAGAATGTTTATAGAGGTTAGGAAGGCATTCAACAAACGCTCAATCATATCGTTCTTAGATTTCTCCACCCCATAAAAAATCAACTCAGACTGCAAATCCAACATTGCTTGATTGAAATCTTGTATTTTGGGGAAGTCCACAAATCTAGTGTTCTCCCATCTTGCAGTCAACTTTGGAAGCTGTGCATCATGCACATTATTAAAGCGCTACTTCAGAACGTCCCACAATACCATAGGGTCTGTTTTGTTTAGATAATGCTTCTTGAGAGTTAGATGAATATGACGCCTCAAAAACATGAGGGCTTGAGCTTTTGACTCTTCAATGAGGGGCAAGAGATTTGTTTCAAGCCCAGAGAGTTTGATGGTGTTGGTCAGTTTCTTTCCGATGAAGGTAGTTTCCACATTTGAGACCCAACGGTGGTACTCCTTGCCTTGCAGGTCAAGGAAGTCGAATTCCGGCCTTTCTGGCTCATTCAAACTCATATACAAAAACACACAGAGATGCTTTTATCAGTAATGATCACAAAACTTTCAAGTTTTATTGAATAAGAATATGATCCACGATATATGGTCACAAAATCGATTATAAACGGTGGCAAAAACCACACCCAGCTACTGTGACTAACTGTCACAAGGATTGATTTCCTTCTTCTTTTTTCTAAACCGTGACTCCCCCATGATCGTCACGTATACTCTATGGATATATGTTCATAGGAACTAGGGTAACAACATGTAATATTCACAACTCATATCACAATTTCAATAATCCTAGATCTAGGATTTTGCAGTAAGTAAGTTTAATCATAGATCTATCAACAAACGGTTTAGAAAATTTTACCTCGATAGGTGTTATGTTTGGTATGACCGCTACACTTAATGAACGATTTGAAGTAGAAGCCCTTCTGAAGCGATTCCTCGGAAGGCGAGCAATCTTGATGACTTGAAGAATTTGTTCTTGAGTGAGGGATGCCGAGATGAATAAGGGAGGCCGATGGTGAAGCTAGTTGCTGGCGGCGGCAGTGGAGGCTTTTGTGAGGGGTAGCATTTTTTTTCTTTTTTCTTTGTGGTGATGGCTATCAACTCTGGGAGTCGTGCTGATAACGTGTTGCAGGATAAAGTATGTAAACTGGAAAAAGTGTTTCTCTTTCATTGATAGAATACCTTAAATACATACTGATGAAATTTGTTACAATAAATATTCAGATATAACAGGGATTCCATGTATCTATCTAACTAATATATGTATCTAAATAGGACAAGACACACACCGAAAATTATGGAGAATAAGTCTCCTTAAAAACTTATAAATAATATATATGTTTGGATGTTTATGTAAATACTCAATAATTATTTACTTCCTATATAAACTTTACATCTCTACTAATATAAAGCCAAGCGTAGCTTTTGGTGTCATCCCATACCAAATTATGGAAACCTGAAAATATCCCTATGAAAAAATAAAAGCAGCCCCAAGAAAAAAAAAACAGAAGATATAAATAGAGAGTAGTATTGTAATGCACTAGAAAAGAAAGAGAAAGAGAAAGAAAAGAAAAACTAGGCGGGAAACAAAAAAAAAGGTGAACAACAATTTTGCCCAACAAAAACTGTCATAGAAGTAGATAGAGTAGTGGTTGATCTGATTTAACACGTGTGTACACACGGGTGGTTAAGCTAGTCTATATATATAGAAGCATATTGTGATTGAATGAAACAACAGCAACTAGCAAGAGGAAAACCCTAGCGGCGACACAGTTGGGTCGAGTCCGATCATAATAGAATCGGAATTATGACCAGAGTCATGCCTCATGTGGCAATCCTTGCATGGAATTGCAGAGGTATTGTGAATGACAACACACAAGGAGCGTTGGCAAATATGGTTTAGCGCAAGAGACCAGACGTAGCGTTTCTTTCTGAAACCCTAGCAAGCTCGAAGGCTCTCTAGATCCTCTGAGAAAGAGGCTTGGTTTTGATGAGATGTTATGCGTTCCGAGATCAAAATCTTGTAGAGGTTTGCTGACGTTTTGGAAAGAGGAACTAGGGTTTCAATATGCCTCACATTCGGAGCACCATATTAAAGGAGAGATTATACCTATTTTTGCAGAGCAGAGGAGATTAATAGGCATATATGGATGGGAAAAACAGGAGGAGATGGATAAAACGTGGGATCTGACGAGAAAGTTGAGTGGGAGGAATGACTGGCCGAAGATCTTTGTAGGAGATTTCAACAAGCTACTATCTAGGGGAGGTCTTTGAAGTCTGTCAGCAATGAAGGATTTTCGGAAAGCACTAGCAGATTGTGAAGTAAAGGATATGGGGTTTATTGGAAGCCGTTTTACATGGTTGAACAAATTCACGAAGGAACGTCTGGATCGTGGACTTTTTTCTGATACATGGAAGGAGCTGTTTCCTTTTGCAAAAGTGTATACTTTGCATCTTAGTGATTCTGACCACAACCCTATTTTAGTGGTTGGAGATTAAGAAAACTTGGGGCAATTCTGGAGAAAGAAGCAATTCCAGTTTAAGGAGATGTGGACTACCCATGATATGTGTGGTAACATCATTCGGCAAGGCTGGGAACAAGTTCAAAAGGAGGCTCCGATGAGGAATGTCTGCGCGAAAATTCGAAATACGGGGAAGATACTTTTTTTTTTTTGGACTGAAGGGGAAGATACTCATGGAATGGCATGAAGGGGTCTTTATGCAAACTAAAGATGAAATTACGTCTGTTCAGGACCAACTAAACTTGATAATGGCATTGCCTTACCATAATACGCAACAAAAGGTACAAGTGGAGTTGCATGCCTAAGTTACAGACTCCACTGGCTAGATAAGAACTATACTAGAAGCAAAGATCGAGGGTGCAGTGGCTAGATAAGAACTATACTAGAAGCAAAGATCGAGGGTGCAGTGGCTAAGGGAGGGACTTACTTCCGTAAAAAATCAACAAACCGAAGGACAAGGAACCGAATTGTTGGCTTGGAAGACGCTCGAGGGCAGTACCAAACAAACCCTACAATTGTACAACACATTATGTTTGAATTTTTTCAGAAATGCTTCACTACTGAAGGGGTAGAGCGAGATGCTTTGGAGGTGGTGCTTCACTGTGTCCCGACCTGCATAACACCATACATGAATGAAGGACTATTACAGGAGTTCTCTGAAGAGGAGATCCATGATGCCTTGTTTCAAATGAAACTTTCGAAAGCTCCTGGTCGGGATGGAATGTCTTTGATGTTCTTTCAAAAATATTGGAATATAGAGGGCAAGGATGTATGCTTGGCAGTGAAGACATTTTTGACAATTGATGAGTTATACCAAGCTTTAAATCACTATTGGAGGAGAGAGCCAAGGCGACGAAGGTAAGTTTTTTCATCGCCTCAGTTAAAATGAGGCGACGAAGAAATCTCAGAAATGATCTACGTCGCTTCAACGCCACTGGGGCGACGAAGAACGATCTTGGTCGCTTCAATAAACTGAGGCAACCAATATGAAGCGACGAGGAGTGTCTTTGTCGCCTCGATCAATCTGGGGCGATGAAGATTAAGCAATCTTCGTCGCCCACGTTTTTTAAGCTAGTGTATGCATCCAATTAATTAGCTAATGTATGCACACTACATGCAAGTATGCAACTCATATTTTCCTCGAGGATATATTATAGAAGTGTTTTTACATATCACTTCAAGAATCACGAATATTTTGGAACACATAAATATTGATTGTTTTTTTCTTCTTCGAAAAGATATATTATAGAAGTGGTTTTACAGAATACTTCAAGAATCATCAATCTTTCTAGCTACATATACACATATTTGGAACACATATCTACATATTTTTTTATTTATTTGAAAAATATATACTAACTCGATCGTCTGATTAGTTTGGAAGCAATCTGTAACCTTGCATTTGAAGCATCAAATATATATTTTTTTACAGAGGAGCATCAAATCTTAAATATATTAGTCCAAAGTACTTGAAATTTGAGGTGGAGAACTAACTAGTGGCTTGAAATTAGTTACATTACATAGTATCAAAGTGGACAAAACTCTATTAGGATCAAAACATTATTAGGATCTTGTTATTTGTCGGTTTGGCCAACTCCATATAGCACTGTGCAATGGCTGTTTGGCTCATACATCCTAAATTTTTGGTTTAATATAGTATGAATGATGATAGAAACCTCTATTTGAAACCCAATTTAATGCCATTTTAGGTTGACATTGAAGCGACGAAAATTGCAATCTTCGTCGCTTCGGTTAGGGTTAATAGTCAATGAGGCGACCAATATTGACAACTTCGTCGCTTCGCTTAGGGTTAATATTAGGGTTAATAGTCAATGAGGCGAACAAGTATGGATCCCGAAGGTAACCTTGTGAATACAATATTAGTCACTTCAATACATTGAAGCGACGAAGAATGCAATATTCGTCGCTTCAATACCTTGAAGCGACGAAGTCTTCAATTTTTGTCGCTCCAATACATTGAAGCGACTAATATTGCATTCTTCATCTCTTTAATGTGTTGAAGCGACCAATGTTGTATTCTTCGTCGCTTTAATGTATTGAAGCGACGAATATTGCATTCTTTGTCGCTTCAATGTTGAAGAGACCAATATTGCATTCTTCGTCGCTTCAATACATTAAAGCGACGAAGTTTTCAATCTTTGTCGCCTCTGTGTGATTATAATTCCAGATCACAGATCTGTTCTTTCATTCTCTTCGTGATTCTCTTCTTCTCTTCTTCTTCGTTTCTCCTTCATCCCCAATCTTATCATCGAAACCCTAGATCTCTTCTATCATCTTAATTGCCCTCTCCTCTCCCTCGGTCTGATACCCGAGACGTCATCAATCTTCCTCTCCCTTGGTCCGATACCCACTCCCGTGAATATCGAGCGACGGCAACTAATCCGGCGGCGACTCCCGTGAGTTAACTCTGTTGGGGTTTACTTTCAGTAGAATTCAGCAACTTACAAAGTAGTAAATCACTAGGTAGCTGAGTTTATTTTCAAGAAAATTATTCATATTGGAAACAAGGAATTTTGAAACAGCATAGGTTTTGTTGCAAATGCTACTTAAATCGCAATTCAGTGTTTTACCTGTTTTCCTGTTTGTTTCACCTATAGTTATTAGCAAGCCTCTAGTTATGAGTTCTTGTTTGAGATGTTAATAGTTGATACCATGCTATGTTGTTCTTGATAGATACAGGTAATATAACTAGCCACAGTTAATTTTGCCCATCATTAGGTACTTGGCGTTCATGAAATTCTTTTCCCACCAAAGACTTTCATCTAAGGTCATTTTGTGTATGACTTTTCAATGTGGCAAAACTAAATATGGAATTATGGATATGTACTTAGGCATACTGTTGCTCTGGTTTGGATGATACATAAGTTCTGCTTAGGTGTCTTGTTGTTATGATTAAACATAGTTATGACAATCAAGAGAGAAATAGAGTTGCTTATCGAGTTCGTGTTTTACTCAATGGAAATTGATCTTTCTGCTAAAATATGGATCATGATTCTGTGTATGCACAGCTGAAAATTTGAGCATCAAAGCACTGTTATGTTATCTAATCAGACTAGTTTTAGCTAGCTACTCTATTTGTTCACTTGAGGACTAGAGGAGTTCTGAGATTGTGCATAGTAGTTATCCTTCTTCCTTCTCTTTACAATTTTTTTTCCTCACTAACATGTCATGCACTGATCTTTTGTTTATTTGGTTCTCGTAGGACCTTATTACTTATATTGCTGGGTTTGATTGGATTTTGGAGTTTGTTTATTCATACGTTATAGAAAACGTGAACATGCATGTAACTGCTGCCTTATCATATATGTACCTAGCTAGCTAGCTAGCAGATTGATCTATATATACATACATGAAAAGTGTAGATGGTTGTTTGTGCTTTTTTCGTGGAGAAGGAACAAGAAAAGAATGTGTGTTATCAAATTTAAAATTTCAAGCATTACTATTAAGGAGATTATTAAAAGACTAGCTAGCTAGGTTCGGTGCTTCGTTGAATAGTATGGCACTAGAGACCTATATCATTTTTAGGAAACTTAAGCATTAGTTTTGACTCAAGATAAGGAGATTAATAAAAGACTAGCTAGCTAGGTTCGGTGCTTCGTTGAATAGTATGGCACTAGAGACCTATGTCATTTTTAGGAAACTTAAGCATTAGTTTTGACTCAAGAGCATGGGTGTCCTTCTGTTTAAAGGGTGAAACTCAGAAAGAGGAAGAAAATGAAAGTTTTGGAAAAAATAAAACAACTGAAAATTGTATTAAGTTCTTAGTTTTCACCATTATATACTTCCATATTATTTACATTTGTACATGCATAGATCCATAAACATAACATACATAAATCTATTAATCTTCATAGTTGAGTGATATGAAAGAGTAGTTACAGCTCACAATACTCTACTCTGCATATGCACCTGTACATAATTTACACAAATAATATGCATTCCATGAACATTTTTTTAATGTTTTTACAGAATGGCTCCTAGAAGTACAAGTCACCAAAAGAGGAAAGCGGCGCTCCAGCGTCGTGAAGCAGCAGCGGCAGCGGTGGTGGCAGCGGCTGAGGCGACGGTGGGCAAGCATTGAGCGGAGCGGGTCCTTCCGTGTCGGGCTGCCCCAAGGGACAATCCGAAACTCCGTTGAGACATCATTCGAAGGGTTTAGGGGGTTTCACGCCGGCCCCAATGCTTGAGGACGCCATTCCATTAGTGGAAAACAGCGACGCCACTACCACCTCAGAGCGCCATCCGGCCCTCAGCATCCGATGTAAGAAGACCAAACTCCCTGACATGGTGGACATGGCAACCGGAAACCCGACAACGATGCAGCGCGGGGTCGTTGTCGGGACGAAGACTGAGTACCTCGTCCGGCTGAACAACAATAAGCGACTACAGGTGGCTTACTCTATGAGGCATCGGGGGCCTGCGACGAGAGAGTTTAGAAGTCTGATGTCCCGAGATATTGGTAGCATCATACGCGGAAAAGTTCCAATGCTTGCGCCTAGCTTTTTGTCACTTAGCGATGTGCAACGCGACATCGTCAATGCCGGTATCGAGGTATACTTACTGCGCTTAGCTTAGTTTGTTACTTTACGGTTTATGTAATTATAACTTTTAATTAACACATTTTAAATTTTTGTGCTAGACGATCTATGATATCCCGGCGACCGATGTGGAGATGTGGAACTTTATAGATGTGACGGCACAAACAATCTACAAAGACTGGAAGCATGATTGTCATCATCATTATCTCCACGTCAGCCAGGAGACTCCTGCCGAGTTCCTAGGGAGGGAAGAAGAATGTGCGTGGTTAAAAGGCCACTTCGAAGACCATGCTTACCTGGTGAGCTTCATAAACTATCCGCACATTTTTTCGCCAACGATTTAAAATTTACATGTTTATCTATTCTTATTTTAAAATGATTATTTTGTGTGGCAGAAACTGTGCGAACGGAATCGAGGAAACCGAAACAAGAACAAGGAGCAGCAGCTCAACCACCATTTGGGATCCCTCGCCCTCTCATACTGAAGTGAGGTGTTGGAGAAGGAGGGTCACAGAGCGTCGGCTGTCCAGACTTGGATTAACGTATACCAGCCGGACAAGAATGCGGCTGAGAAAATGGTGAGCGAAAATATGTTACGTTACGTTATTACAATTATTTTTGTTTACCATATTGTAATATTATTTAATTAATATAATTTAATTGAGCAGGCAGCAGTGAAGCGAAGGCTCGACGAAGTCTTGTCGCAACAAGATAATGCAGCGGGTGACGATGACGGCAATGTGGTTTCCCGAGACCATCCTCTTCCTCTTGATACACAAATAAATATCATAGAGGAAGAGGTGAGTTCAACGCCCGGGACCTCTATAAGAGGTCTACTATAAAATCTGTGGTCATTTATCTCGATTTACGTTTTGCTCGCTTTTTGTGTACTATTCAAACATATTTATTTGTTCTTGTTCGACGTGACAGGGGTGAGGCGCGCAGTCACACGCGACCCCAAACCCAGAGGAGGGGCCCGGGTGACCGGCAATGTAGAGGAAACCCAATCCCTGAAAAGGGAGGTCGCTGAAGCCAAAGAGAAGGCGTGCAAATCCATAGAGGATTATAATGACCTCGCCCAAAGGGTGCAACAAATGGAGGCCTTCATGCGATCGATCCAAGCTGGAAGTCAACAAGCTCCAGTTCCTCCACCTGCTCCTGGCACGCAATCCAGCTGCAACCCCGTCCCCGACCATGAGTCTACTTTGTGAACAATAGTATTTAGGGTTTGTATAAACTGTGTACGTTTTGATTTGTGTACGTTTTGATTTGTAGTTTATCATATATTGTGCTTTGAAATTGTGAACTGTCGTAACTTGATACATTAATATTTAATTATTTTTTTCCCTGTCATCCAATGGGGCGACGAAAATTGATCAATTTTCGTCGCTTCAGTGTAAATGAGGTGACGAAGATTGATTAATCTTCATCGCCCCACTTTCACCAATGTTGGTCGCTCAAACAGAGGAGCGACAACTCCTATCTTCGCGGCACAAATTTGAAGCGACGAAGATTGACTTTGTCGCGTCAGTTAAAATGAAGCAACGAAGTTTTATCAATCTTCGTCGCCCCAACAGTGAAGGGACCAATCTCAGGCGACGAGGCGTTGGCGACGAAGACTTGGTCACATCTCATCGAGGCGACCAAAAAATGATCCGAGGTGATCATAAAGCTTCGTCACCTCGGATCTCTTCCCCAATAGTGAATTTCACTCACCTATTTCTGATCCCGAAGACGAAAGGGGCAAAAAATCTCAGGCAATTTAGACCTATAACTTTGTGCACCGTCGTCTACGAGATTTGTTCTAAGGTGTTAGTAAACATACTAAAGATAATATTACCTGACGTAATCTCTCCTTTACAAAGTACTTTTGTTCTGGGGAGAATGATATCAGATAAAACCCTAATGACAGCAGAGGTAACACACTTTATAGATCATTTGAATAGTAAAGAAGAGGGTTTCATTTGAATAGATCTATAAAGTACAAGGTTATTTTGCAGAAGAGTACGTTTAAGATAGTCTAACTCCGTTCAATAAAATTAACACAAAAGCGCTCACAAAAACTAACTATTCTTGGATAGTTATGGATAGTTATGTGGTATAATTTTATATAATCGCCGTTGATCTTCTCTCTCATATTACCGTTACAATTAAAAGGCACCATTTTTTGAACTCATCTCATCTCATGTCTCAAAACCTCGGGTCGTCCATATTTTTATGTTCAAGCCCTCATACATTCCTAATAATGAATTGAATTACAAACTTGTCAGGAGAAGGAAGCGACTAAGCCCCCGATCATTAGTACAGTTAGGTTACCGTTTCAGAGGGGATGATTTTTTCCATTACTCCATTCATCTGCGGATTTGCCTAATGTGGTGAGACAGGTGAGTAGTTTCAAACGAGCTGGGCCAAAGCTACAAAACTGGGGCATCACATACATCAGCTTTGGATCTAATTCAAAATAGCCACTAAAATTGGTAAATACCTGATTGGCGCCTAAAAGCCTTGGTAATTAATAGGCGGTTGCACTTACACCAAACAAATCTACGGCTGCAATCACCCTTGCACGTATCTCACTGAGAAAGACGAGTTTAATTCACCCCAATCACCCCACACGCTTCTCTCTCTCTCTCTCTCTCTCTCTATTAATTCCCTTTCTTAATTTGTTCCAGTAGTAAGTAGCGGACCAGAGACTGCGAGAGTTAAGTGAACTAGTAGTGAAGCATCAGCTCCTATGAGCCGCAGACCACTTTCTCAGATGGTATGGCCTTAACTTCAAATGGGGTCAATTGAATTTTGGGCTTTTCAGCTTTAGTTTCTCTTAAAGTTTCTTCCTTTATGATTCTATATATGCCAAGACTGAAACTTCTTATTTCGGCTTTAACAATTTTGGAGGGTTTTGTGTTCTATAACTGTTGGCGTGCTTTAGACGATTTCTGTTTTGAGAATGTTATGGATGATTGTGGTTGGAGACAGGTTTAGGGTTTAGTCATGTAGGTCTCTACGTATTTGGGTCATACTGCATTTTGGTTCATTACATTGTAGAATACTTGCTAATTTTGATATTGAGATCTGTTCCTTTTTTTAATTCTTTACCCATAAATTTTGATTACTAGATTGGTTCAGATATTGATAGGTGCAGTAATGTGACTAAATTACCTGAAGAAGTTTATGCATGTGTTGATCTGGTTTGCATTTGTGTATTATTTTGATTTTGTGGTTCAAATTGTCTTTCAAGTGCTCAGTGAAATCACCTATTTTGTGTATTTGTATAGCTCAGTTTACTAACAAATGATTATGGTTTTCAAATCTTAGCTCAAACCCATTAATCCCAAGACGGAGGGAGTTACGGAGGGTATGGAACAAGTGCATGCAGCTCCACCCCAAAAAACCAAGGCAAGGACGAAGCGACCAGTGTACTACACTGGGGTTAGGCGCTCTGCCCGCATCCAAAACACTCCAAAAAGAACCTCCCAAAACCGGAACATACGGCCATTAGAGATTACAATAACTGAAAGCGAGAGTGAGAGTGAAAGTGACCAAGAAGAGGAGCCTCCTCGTTTGGAGGAGAACATGGAGGAGCCGGCAATACCGGGTGAGAAAACCCTGGAAGAAAAGTTGGAGTATGCTGTCCAGTTATTAGAAACTATGGGCACACAGGTATTCAACTACATACTTGGGTCTGGAGACTACACAGATTTTTGGTTTACTTTATAGCTATGGATATATGGTACTCTTTAAAAGGGTTAGTATTGTGGTTGTGACTCAGGTTGACAATAGGGGCTCAGACTCTAATGAACTGAGATATAGAAACATGTACTTTGAGTCCCAAAAGCAGGTGCTAAACTTGTCAAGTTTGTTTGTTTGTTTTTCCTTGTCATGAACTATTATCTTCTTCTTCTTTTTTTCTCAAATGTTATAACTAGTACTTGTATATGCAGAATGAGGCTTTGAAAAAGAAGAACCGCGAGCTTTCTAAAAAGTTGGAAGTTGCTCTTGCCAAACTTGAAGGAGTAAGATAATAATCTGCCACCTTAAATGCTTTATCAACTATGCATGACATACAAATGCAAACTTTTGTTTGGTTTTCATTGCATCATGCAGTTCATGCAATTCTGGTTGTTGTTTTAGTACCAATAAGCTACAAAAAGAACTAGATAAAAGGATATTATGGTTCGTATGTACTTTAAAGTCTTGGAATGCTGTCTCTTACTTCCGCCCTGGCTCCTTCAAAGAGAGTTTTGGTTACCAAGTTTTAGTACTATTGAAAGAGCTAGAAAAAGAACTAAAAAAAAAGATACTACTGGTTTCATATGAACTTCGAAGTCTTCTAATGCTGCTGCTTACGTTCTCCATCAGAGATGTTGCTACATTTGAATTTCATGCTTCTATGATCGGTTGCAGTTTGAGAAAGGGAGCAATGCATCTCTGGAGTGGATGTCAAAGTTCAAGGATGTGGTCACAAGCTTGTCAAAAGCTTCTCCAATGGATGTTCAGTGTCAATATCCTAAAGGTGCTTCTTCTTCAAAGAGAAGGAAACTTCCCTAGAGGAAAAGAGAAGATAAAAGAGTTTGAACCATGTTCATGTCCAGTTTGTACTATGCTATGTTCCTATTTTGAAGGCTTACTTTAAGCCCTTGACTTGGCTCTTAAATTATGTTAGAATCTACATAATCAGTTGACGGCTTACTTTGAACCCTTGACTTGGCTGTAAAATTATGTTCTAGTAGAATCTCCTGTCTTCTTTAGTTCATTCCTTACAGTTGATCTCCTTGTTTTATTACTTCACTGAATCTGTATGCTAGAACCATAGTAATAAAAGAACAATACCAACTTTGAAGGCATAAATAGAGCACTAAGATTGATATTATTGTTGAGTTACCAAGTTTAACAAACAAGAGTGTGACATCAAAATTTACAAAACAAATTCAATGAATACAAATTTCAGAATCAGGCTGCCATGTTTTATTGACAACTTCCTAATGATCTTCTTGAAAACTCTCATCAAGAGATGAGAGTGAGTTGAAAAGACTAGTTCTTGAATTTACAAAACAAATTCAATGAATACATATTTCAGAATCAGGCTGCCATGTTGTATTGACAACTTCCTAATGATCTTCTTGAAAACTCTCATCAAGAGATGAGAGTGAGTTGAAAAGATTAGTTCTTGGAGTTGTTGCATCATTATCAGATTCGACACTATCTTCATCGTTCGCTGCCTCCTCTTCCGGTTGTGGTGGCAGTGGAGACGAGAAGT
The DNA here is from genome assembly GCA_946800695.1 of Geum urbanum. NCBI lineage: Eukaryota > Viridiplantae > Streptophyta > Magnoliopsida > Rosales > Rosaceae > Geum > Geum urbanum. The sequence continues at coordinate 17,899,024 of OX326998.1, read as the reverse complement.
CTAAGCACAACCCTTGTATAACTTGTTCATATGATGAAGCAGACAGGCCTTGGTCTTGGTCTTGAGAGGTGAGCTGATGGTACTCCACAAGTTGGTGGAGCCACTGGTTTTCTCTAACCAGATTTGCATTCTCATTTGTTAATCTTGATTTCTCAGCTAGCAGTGCCTCTAATTGAAGCCTCACCTATTAACAACACATTGCACAAATCATTAGCTATTGTCCTGCAAACATATAAATTATGAACTGGAATAACTGAAGAGCTTGGCTCTTACCAAGTCATCTTCCTCAGGCCTCAATCCCTTTTCAAACCCACCTCTAAGCCTCCTGTTCTCCTCCTCCAACAAAGCACACCTCTCTTGCATAAACGAAAAATCCGACCTTATAAACTTGAGTTCTCTAGCAAACGAAGCCGCTTTCGTCGCCATAGAAATCGCAAGCTAAACAGACACAAAACACAAACAATCAGCAATCACATCAAGCAATATGGATCACACCCAAAGACAAAATGAAACCAACATTTTTGGCTTTCTTCAGCTTCCCATCTTTTGGGCCTTGCTCATTTCCCTGTAGTGAGTCATCATCTCCTTGTTCCTCTAAGCAATGACTGTTATCATACTTCCTCTTCAACCCTACATGAGCCTCTTCTGCTTTCTGATCTTGTTTCTCTTCTGAGATCTCCTCTTTCCTCTCTGAGCTGATCAGCTGGCTATGGAATATCTCTGTCAATGTAGGTGGCTTAGCTAGATCATTGGCTCCCTATAAACACATGAAAGCAAATTAGTCCTCAAATATCACATCAAGCAAATTAGTCCTCAATCTTTCCAATTCAGATCCGACATTACCTGAAGAGCATTGTCTAAAGTGTTAGAGAGCTGAGACAAAGTGTGAGCAATCGAATCGAACCCTCTCATCAAAAGCATCGAGTCTTCCTTCAACCCTCTCGCACGTTTAGACTCTCCGACATTCTTTATACCCAAAAAAACACAACACAAAACCAAGCAGACTCATTTCGATCTCGAACCAACAACTTTAACAGTGGCCTCATTCAAAAGGGTACATTATATAGAGGTCGACACTCACCATCTGTGTAGATTTGTCAGGGTTTGGTGCGTTTGAGTTATTGGAGCTACGATCTTGAACAATGGAGTCGATTCGTGTCTGCAGAGAGCTCCAGAAGCGGTGATCCGAGGAGGGACTGAAGTGAGGAGAAGAAGCAGAAGCAGTGAAGAAGCCGGAGGAGTCCTTGAGGAGCTGAACTGGAGATGGAGTGTCTACTGAAGCTGCCATTGGAGAGAGAGAGAGGAGTAACGGCTAGTTTATTTAGGATGGAGGAGGCTGAGATTTATGAAGTTTTATATAGTTTGAAAGCGCCGAAAGCCAACGGGTTTGGTGTTGAAGGAGTCCTATCTGTAGTCAATTATACTGTTCGTATCTCAAAGACACTATATGGAGCTCAAAGTACTCTCTGCTCTTTCTACTGCTTAGTAAAGTCGTTCGGCCTAAATAATGTCAAGGTCTCCTATGTACTAAACAATATAGATGAAAAAGATGCAGAGTCGCGCTGCTCTCTCTCTCTCTTCTCCTCGAAGTCTGCACCTACTCGCTCTTGAGCAACGTTCTTTGACTCCTTGTCCGCGTGTGTTTTCTTCCCAATTTCTTCAAGATGGGGATTTAGGTTACCCTTGGAGGCTAGTGGGCCTCGATGGCTACAAGCGGCGGCTTTGTAGTGGGTAGTTTCGATCTGCGTATGTGAGGGTGAGAACGGTGGACGACGACTGGACCATGATCGGTTTAAAACCACTGGCGTCGTGGATGTTTTTCGCGTCCAAGGGATGGATTTTTCCTGTTGGTTGATGCAACTAGGTGAGCAGGGTACGAGTTCGAGGTGGGTTGTCGGTGATTTATCGGCACTTTAGCAATCCGATGTCAGAGGGCATTTTTGGCTGCCAATGGCGGTGAGCCGTGTTCGATGGGGGGGGGGGGTTCAAAAGCAACCAAAAATGGATTGTTGTCTCCATAGGCTTGCAATATGGGCTGGGTGCTTGGCGGGCCTCTTTGTGTTGGGCTTTTGGGTTGTTTGTGCAGCATGACAAATGGGATGCAAGAAGGTATGGGGTTGAAATTTGGGATCCATGGATTGAAGTTTGTTGCAGACAGAGCAAGACCCTACTCTAATAAATTTTAAGTTTTTGCATTTACTTTTCAAATTTTGGAGTTCGGGTTCTCTGTATTTAGATTTTTAAACTTAGAGTTGTAATTGAAATAAGTATTACTTATCGTTTCAGGATCCATTTTACCTTTTACATTCATTGTTAGGTTTCAATTATTTGAGTAAGTTTAGTAACTTGGTTTAGTTATTTACACTACGACTTCTTTCTCTCGGAGCCTTTAAATAGATAATAATAGTTGTAATTGTTACTGCTTTTCATCTTTAATAAAAACTGACATCTTATTCTTCAACAAAATAAATCCTGTTAGTTTAAATTATAATCCATGTGGAGGGTTGGGTTGGGCTATATATGGACTATGGACTTATCGGGTGTTTTTCAATTTCTTTATCTAGTGCCAAAAAACTGCTGGTTCTCAATTCCCACACAATCAATTCAGTTGTAACAGAGTGACACAGTCCAATGGCCACTCTTGCTTCATCCTCCTCTTCCTCTGTCCTCTTCTCCTCTCCACACTCCAACCTCACTCCACCTTCACTCTCTCCTTCACGCCTCTCTCTCTCCTCTTCATCTCACCTCTCCACCACTCTATACTCTCTGTCAGTCTCTCATTCTCATGTCATCACATACCCTACAACTTCGAGGCGCTTCGGCCATTGTAACTTCAGCGTCAAGGCTATTGCCGATGACAAGAAGAAGGTCCTGATTGTCAACACCAACAGTGGAGGGCATGCAGTCATTGGATTCTACTTCGCAAAAGTGCTTCTGGGCTCTGGCCATGAGGTCACAGTTATGACTGTTGGTGAAGAAAGCTCAGACAAGATGAAGAAGACACCATTTACCAGATTCTCAGTTAGTATACTATTCGATCACACATTATTATTTGATCTCCATCTCAATCTTCAGTATGAACATGAGTACAAAAAATTTAGAACATTATTGTGATTTTCTGTGTGGTACAAAAATTTAACGTGTATGCGTAATACTGAGTAGACTAGCTCAATGCATAGATACACTAGCTCTTCCTAAGAGGACAGATACATTCTTTGTTGCATGATTGAGAACATCTTTTCTTTCTCTTAAGGAAATTGTAAGTGCTGGAGGGAAGACAGTGTGGGGAGAGCCAGCAGACATTGCTAAGGTTTTGGAAGGATCAACATTTGATGTTGTGTTGGATAACAATGGCAAGGATTTGGATGCTGTGAGGTCTGGTTTTACTGAACTTTTTCCTGTTGTTTTTGGTATGGTATGCATGTATTTTGATAATTCTATATGAACACAGGCCTGTGGCGGATTGGGCAAAGAGCTCCGGTGCCAAGCAATTCTTGTTTATCAGTAGCGCTGGAATTTATAAGCCAACTGAGGAGCCTCCTCATGTCGAAGGGGTATGCTTCTCTTTAATGTGCAATGCAAATGAAGGTTCTGATATTGCTGCAGTGTACTAAATGCTTCACCATTGCAGGATGTTGTTAAAGAATCAGCTGGTCATGTAGCAGTAGAGAAGTACATTGCAGAAATCTTTGGGAGTTGGGCAAGTTTTCGTCCACAATACATGATAGGATCCGGCAACAACAAAGATTGCGAGGAATGGTTTTTTGATCGTGAGTGGATGATCTCGAGCAATTTCTGGTGTCAATAGAATTTAAGTCATACATGCATATCCAAACTTGTGCTGATCTATCTATGCAGGTATTGTGAGGGACAGACCAGTTCCAATCCCTGGCTCTGGAATGCAACTTACAGTAATCTCCCACGTGAGGGACTTGTCCTCTATGCTCACTCTAGCAGTTGAGAACCCAGATGCTGCATCTGGTAACATTTTCAACTGTGTGAGCGACCGTGCTGTGACTCTTGATGGATTAGCGAAACTTTGTGCTAAAGCTGCTAGACGCACAGTTAACATAGTGCATTATGATCCAAAAGCTGCTGGTATTGACGCAAAGAAAGCGTTTCCGTTCCGTAACATGGTAATTATCATATTGTATGAGAAGTTTTGTATATAACATTAACTTGGACATCAGAATCAAATCACTACCTTGTACTGCTAACATGAGATAAATGTGGGTCTACTTTGCAGCACTTCTATGCAGAGCCAAGAGCTGCAAAGGAAATTTTGGGATGGAAGAGTACCACAAACCTCACTGAGGATTTGAAAGAGCGATTCGAGGAGTACCTGAAGATTGGGAGGGACAAGAAAGACATCAAATTTGATTTGGATGATAAGATATTGGAGTCCCTTAAAGTGCCAGTTGCGGTGTAATGCAATTTTGTGTCTTGTATGACATGCGCATTTAACTGCTTCATCAGTGCAGAAGCAACTAACTCAATATTTCATCATTCTAAAGTAAATAAAGTGCAATTGTGTAAATTCCACCAAATTTAAATGAGCAAAGCTCACTTTTGCATCCATAACCAGATATGTCTTCAAAATTCCAACAATAAATGTAACATGAAAACGAGAGCATAGAACTAACTAGACTCTAGAACGCAAATGTTCGAAACTGAGGCTAATCTACAATAATAGACTTACCACACTATGACTAAAATGAGCTGATATAGCTAATAAAAAAACAAACTGATTAATCCAAAAGGTAGACATCTGAATAAGTTGAAACAACAAACCAAATGAATTCAGTATTTTTATTCTTCTTGCTTGATGTCAAGGCCCTTTAGCCTTGATTCCAGTTCATCCTCGTTACCAGAACCACCTTCTTCATCATCTTCATCAAAATCTTCTCCTTCAGGATCATTCTCATCTAACGGCCCAAGCATATGCGGAGAATTCTTAAACATCTCCACAACCTCATCAATCCCTTCATCAGATATAAAGTTACCATTAATGTTCAGCAACTTAAACCCAGGTTTGTTCACAACAGCCTGTGCCAAAAGTCTTGCCCCAGCCCTTCTAATTGCGTTAGAGCTCAAATCAACCTCGGTTAACTGACCATGACCCTCTGCCAAAGCTTTGCTGATCAAAATTGCACCTTCATCCTTCAGTTCATTCTCTGACAAAATTAGCCTAGAAAGAGTTTGTTTCCCTGCTATACAGGAAGCCAATGCAGCAGTTGATCTGGCTGTAATATCATTTCCTGCCATTTCAAGAACTCCAAGCAAAGGTGCAGAATCCTTGAGAGCATTGGCAAGGGCTTCTGCACCTTCATCTTCCAAGTTAAGATAACTGAGGTAAACTTCACTGAGATCTGTGAAAGCAGATAGAACTTTACTCAAAGCAACTCCAGATTCTACACCAAACATGTTGTCACGTAGATCAAGCTTCTTCAAATGTGTGCAACTCCCAAGTGCTTCAGCTAAAGCTACACCTCCTTCAGACCCCACCCTTGTAGATGAACACCGGAAGTCTTCCAAGACAGGTGAACGCTTCACTATATCAGATATGGCAATTGCACCTTCATCCCCCGTCATATTATTGTGAAAATGAAGGACCCTAAGTTTCTCAGTGGATGGAATGAACTTAGAGACTGCTCGTGCAGCTTCTTCTGAAATACCATCATTCATCAAATAAAGTTCCTCCAAATCATTTTGTGATCTGAGGAGCAACTCAAATGCGTTTACACCCTTCTCGCCCATGGCATTGTCAGAAAGGTTGAGATACCTCAGAACACATCCTTCAAGGGATGAAGAAAATAGATTCATGACATCAATGGCTTCTGCCTCTGATCTTCCTGCAATAAAATCAGACAGATCAACTTCTTTCAGTTGATGTTTGATGGATGATATAATTGGCACGGCAACGCGGGCTGCATCCAAACCAAAGCTTCTATTGTTCAGACATATCTTGGTATATGAGTTTCCATGCTCCCTTAGTGGTTTGAAAAGCTCCTCAGCCTCCTCCGCATCAATAAAAGATCTACGACCACCAGAGATATCAAAGATAGTTTCAAGTGGAGTGATCGCTTTCTCATCAACATCTTCCTTTGCCTTGGGCCCTCTTTTCAGAACTTCCAGCATAAGCTTACTTGATTCTCTGGCATATACCTGCACAGCAGAAGTCCCATCACCATATGGTTCCTTCTCAAAATTTTGCTCCGCAGCTGCAAAGGCAAAGGCTTCTATCTTCCTGGCATCCTCCTCAGCCTCTTCTTTACTAAGCAGGCCAAACTTTCTAGAGAAAACAGATGGTGTGATGAGATTCTTGGTCACTCGTTCTACAAGCAATATTCTGGTGCTCTGAGTAGGAGGCCATAATTTGATCGACATCGGTCGGTGCTGGCCAGTTTGCATTGTGGAATCCATGTCAAAATGATCTGGAACCAAGAGTATAGTTACAACAAAAACTATGGCAATCAGAATGAAAACATATCCTTCTGGTTATACAAGTAACAACCTCAGCAATCAAAAGACCAGTAACTGCATTTCAACAGCAAATCGGGTACTACAAATTCCAATTTTGAAAAGAAAAACATCTCAGTATTACACCGACTTGATATCGGCTTATTAGCTATTCGAATCAACCCTGAATGCCCCAAATTTTATAACTATCCCATATAAATTATAGGTGCTTTTCCTGATACAAATTTTCGCCAGTTATCAACATCATCATAAACTGAAACAGACTTTCAAAAAGCTTAATTCATCAATAAATTCTTTATAAAATATGACAAAACATCGTCTTGATTGCTTACCATGAAGAAAACAGTACCATATGCAGTTATATACCAATATCAACCATATAACAATACCAAAAGAATCGTCGTTTCTTCACAGAAAAAATAATGAAAAAATCAAGCCTATCACAGCGAATTCCAGAACTCAAATAGCAAGCACAGTCATTAGAATCAGAACCAAATTACCAGTACAATACAGAATTGACGTCGCAAATCAAAATCCAAAAATAAAAGCAGCACAATTCACAAATCTGAGGTCGGAATATCTTCTATCAAATACAATCCCATAGCCTATAACAAATACAACGTAATAGATCCGCAAGAAACCAAACGAATAAAATTACGAAAAGGAATTGGTACCTGAAGAAATTCGAAACCCTAGGATATGGCGATTGAGATGAGAGAGAGAGAGAGAGAGAGAGAGAGAGAGTGAAAGACTTTAATTTGAAAATTTGCTGGGGAGGATAAATGAGAGTTTTTTGTGGGAATTGTTGGGGGATTTTATAGGGTGTGGGCGAGAGTAGTCAAGCGACATAGTGCTAGTGGGGAATGGAGTTTGATTGAATTTGAATGGAGGGAAACCATGGAACACTCACAAATAAAGATTCAGACTAAAAGTTTGGGAGCGAATGCGTAGGATGTACGATTTGGCTTCTCACAGCCTTTTTGTTTGGAATGACGAAGAGACCCCTAGTTTGCTATTGATTTACGCCTAGTTTGTTGGGCTTCGGATGGGAAGAATTGTACTTGGGCTTTTATGGGCTTGAAGTTTGAACCCTGGATTGAGCCATTGTAAAGGTAATTAACTTTTCCTTATTGGGATGGAGACCATATTAGCGGCGAGCGAAATGAAGGAGCCTCAACTCTGATAAAAGGGATCGTGGGAGAGGAATCGCTATATTAAAGTCTGTTTGGAAGTGCGTCTGAAAATACAACTGTTGTCAACTCTGAAGAGAAAATTATAAATCTTAGATGTACAAATATTCAAAAAACCATTTGGCGAGATCGACGGGAAGTGTTTGGCTTCTTCCAGGAGTTTGGGTAGTACAAACTCTCTTTTAAGTTGTACTAGGCGTTCCAATACCGAGGGTAAAATGTTGATGGAGAGTTGCACCGTCAAACTTGCTTTATGCAAGCGACTAAAATAAGGAGAGCACCAACATCGTCTAATGGATTCTTCTTGCCTAGATGACCTAGAATTTGTGTTCGTGATCTCACTGCAGAGCCACAAAAATCGATGTCTTATACACCATGTCTGATATAAAGCATAGCAATCTTCCTGGCACGTGTCAAGAACACAGGTTTGTGACTTCGTAAACCGCCTGAATCTTCACACCATGTCTGATGAAACCTTCCATTGATCGTCGTCGTCTGACAAGAGTAAATTGTCGAACCGCTCACGCCCTGTCTGGTGAGAATTCAGAATTTACCACTACCGATTTTTCTCGTGAGGAAAGCTTATTTGCTGGGAGCAAATTTACATATGTATGTAGAGGTCACGATTTCATCCTGAATCTATCTATATATATTGATTCTTCTGAGTGCATCTCTTACTCTGTAAAGAGTAGAAAATATAAATCCTTATAAAAAATTTGAATACGGGTTTAAATAGATTACGTTTTCCTTTCTTGAGAAGGATTATTGCGTGACCAAGAATTCCTTCTTAAACCAGAATTATTTAATACTCGCGATGATCCTGAACTCACCACCACAAAATGTCTGACTCCTTCTTCCCCAATTCTGAAGAAGCTTCAACCTTTCTACAAAATTCTCAACCTTTCAACAATGGCACCACGCAAAATCAAAGCTCACTCTGACATCACCGAAGAAGGTGTGAGGGCCTTTAAAGATCAAATGCGATCTTTGGTGAAGCGGAGATATCGTAATTTCCCAATTTCCTTGTAATTAGAGGTCATCGACAAGGTGGTTCTGGAACCTCTGGCCGAGACACTGATTAACCCAAGTGTGTACCAAGCTCTCACCAAACTTGTGCACTGCCCTCCCCTCGTTGTTTGCCAGGACGAGGCCTCTCCACTGCAGTGGGATCAGAATGACATTGTTACCAAAATGGGAAAATGGCCTTTCATCAAGAAATAAGACTACAATTGGTACAAGGCTCGCGAAGCCAAGGACCACGCGAGATGGACCAACATGGGCATTGCCCAGGCTCTAGACCTCTACTTCGATCTTCCAGTGAGTAGAAATAGAGCTCCAATCGTCGATACCTTGTACTTCTAGGATACAAGCAACAATATATTCAGATTCCCCTACGGCGACATGAGTAGCAACCTTCTGAACATAGTCACCATCACTAGGCTGCCTGTCGCTTACAAAGCTTACATCCAAGGGGAATTAGATGATAGAGTTTTCAAAGTTTAAGCCTGTATCGAGCGCCATCTCCATGATAAGTTGTACGACGCCTAGCGCAAGCATTACTCTGTTCCAGCTCAAGGCAATGACAAAGAAGGAATAACATTTCTAGAGTATTAACTCTGCAAATTTTTCTTCTCTTCTGTACTTCGGTTGAGAAGGTAGTAAGCAAGTGGACCAAGATAGCCGAGGCACTCTTCAGCAAGGAGAAGATTGGCTTGCCCCAACCTACACTTAGTTACCTTTACCATAGCCTGGGCTGGATCTCTTTGGAACCAATGAAGTATGAGGTTTCAGACGCAGTATGGATTCTAGAGCTATGGTTGCAAACATACTTCCCTCGTATTCCTAACCCCAAGGTAGAAGACTTCAAAAGTGACGAGCTACTCAGTCACACTCTCGATGTCGTTGGCAAGTTTGACTCACCCTGCTACTTCAAGAGCTTCAACTTCTTCTTTTTCACCTAGAGACATTTCCAGGAAGACACCGTAGAGATGATGATCCAGCGGAGATTCCCACCTCACCTGACAAGTGGGTTGTCTGTCTCCCAGCAAAGTCCTGAAGCATGGAACATCTTTATTCAGAGCATTTCCTGTGCTGACTTGCGGATCCCAAAGGTTGTAGTAGTTAGCTATGACTTGTATGCCTTAAACCATTTTGCTTGCCAGTTCAGGATGAACCAGGGCATGGCGTTCCCACTGGTAGATTCGAAGAACAAGTATACCTCCTGGAGGTTTGCAGTAAAACCCTCAGAAACTGACGCATTGGGCCCATAAGACAAGGATTGCTTCGTCCATTAACCCATTAACTGCAAGGATGCCATACGGGGTAATGCGCCGAAGATTTTGACATTACTGGCCCCTACTGCCAATGGAAAAACAACCACTTCAAGTCCCTGCGAAAGGGCTCCCTTGAGGAAACCTTCGCCAAGATTTTCAAAGGCTTCTCGGGGTTCTTCATGGCTGAGGTGAATCTATCCACACTTGGGGTAGCTCCCAAGGAACTTCCTACCATCCAACAACAGAAGAAGAAAGAAGTTGCCTTGAAGGTATGTCTTAGTATACTTGAGTTTTATTCCTGAATTCAGGCAATCCAGAAACTGAGTTTCTATCTTGATAGAGGGCCCGACTGTTGCTGGCACAGCAATAAGGCTGCAAGCCCTTCAGTAAGCAAGAAACAGCCAACCTGCCCTGATAAATGGAAATGAATAGTAGAGCTCGGACCCATTGTGAACATAGGAGAAAATTCTGAAGACGTAAAAAATGATGATTCTGCGAGCTTAGTAAGCCAACTTAACATTTTCTGCACTAGTTATGCTAATGTTAAAACATTCAGTTCATTCATCTCATTTTCCTTTTATAGATTCGTCGAAGAAAACAGCCAGTGATCGCTACCTTCGAGGAAAACTATGACATGCTGATTGGTGCTTTCAAGCGCCTGAGGCGAACAACTGAAAAGACCTCTGCACAATAACACCCCCCACCCACCCCGTGAGGACTCACTGAACTTGATTGAACCATGTATTGGTGAAACCCCTCCCAGCGAGGAAGAACTAAGAGCAGACGGACCAGTCATGGGTGACACTATCCCCTATGAGCCAGAGCCCATAGGGACTGAGCCCTCGCTAACGGTAATATCTTCAGCGAGGGCTACTTTGGAGACTCCTGCCTCTCAGTGAGAGGCTATTGAGGTAATGAAATTTTGTTCTTCATAATTCCTGAAAATTCCTACAAAACTGTCTAACCATCTCAAAAACAAGTTAGCAATGTTGATACTATCATCCTTAAGAATGCTTACGCTGCCTACTCCGGTGCAATAGGTTTGCTTGGTGTACATCTCCTAAGATACAACGACTACTTGAGTTTTATGTTTGCACTACACAACAACTCATAGACGGACTGGAGAATACATTTCTTTATCACAAAAGCTAGAACTCAACTAGAACTCTTTGAAATGAGACTTTTGAATGAGTGAGTAAAGAATGAGGAGGAGGAAGCCACCTTTTTTGGGTTTTTGTTGTTGTTGAAGTATGACGTACGACAACACTTAAGTCTTTATTAATAAAATTGTAGAAGACAAGGGGGAGACATTAGCCTAAGCTCCATAAGAAGAGAAACACCCAAAATAATATCAGGAGACTCAACTAAAATATTGTATTCTAAAATTCACCAATTAGCAAAGAGTGCATTATTGGCTATTCCATTTTCTTTACAATTATGGTGACACAGTAACGGAAAGACTATTATCGGCACTACATCTCATCCTACAATTAGGAGGGTGCACCCAAGCGATGAACCTACAATCTAGAGCAGACACGGCATTAAAGGTGTACAACCCGGGACAAAACCTACTTCTACCTACCTTAAACGGGTATAGGTTTATTTTCATTTTTAATATAATAATTACTAACTCATAAGTAAAAAAACTATCTTTAAATGATTAAAATAAACATATAGGAATGGGGTATTGCCCCAGGCCCATTTTATGATCCCAACATACAATAAATGAGCAAACTAGCCAAAGTCACTCACCTGCCAACCTTCACCACCGGCGCCATCATCATTCACCGACAGACCCCTAACATCTATCTCAGAGCGGAGCCGCACCTCCCGTCGGATCTCCTTCGCCAAACCTCGGCCGTCCTCTCCCAGTAAATCATTGGTATCCCAAAGCCGAGTCGTCGAAAACATTGTTCGACCCAACCCAAACCTCACTAGAAAACACTTCACCGTCCACCATGCTTGACAGGAGGAACAGATCTGAGACAAATGCTAGAAGCCCAATCCTCTCCACACCCCACAATCCTTGCCTCTATCCTCTCCACCACCGATCTAGCAAATTGACCAACTCAAACAAAATTGTCCTTCACCGTACGTCGCACTCCTTACTCCTCCACCACCTATTATCGGGACGAGGGACAGTCCCCATCTGGCTACACCCCTAGGCAAGTGTTGACAAGGCCAAGGGCCTCCAGACGAGAAAAGACAGAGAATGTTTTTTTTACAAGGAAGAGATGGGTAAGAGCATAAATGTCAACAAACAAAAGGTCTTCAGTTTTACATAATTAACCAACTAAATTAATTCCGGTAATAAGTTTATAACCAAAATAATTTGAAAGACCAAAAAATTTGTAACCAAAAGAATGTGGAAAACCAAAGGTCATTATTCCCAGGTGCTAAAAGAAACTTGTGCGAGTCAGCCATAATCGAGGCACATATAAGTTCATATCGCAAGCCCAATCCAACTGAACCTTTTTACTTGCTTACTCAAAGCATAGTAAAGTGAAATATTATTTAAATGCCTCCACATTCCTAGTTTTTCCCATACGGAACAAACTATTTTTCTTATGTTTCAAATGGCAAACTTTGTGTGACAATTTCTCATTCACCTCTTAACCAATTTAAACAAATAAATATATAAACTTTATGTACTCTTGTACGAGAACATAAATCCATGTTTCTCTTCCATTAATATTAAGTGCATCTCACTTAATTTCATTTTCCACCATTTTTCCTACATAACTGACATTGGAGATAGGTTCTGAAACTGACACCTTACAATAAATGACTGAATCAAGAACTAAAATAATATCCTGAACTTATAAAACTGACATACTCAATTCTGAAATTGGGAATGTATAACTAAACGTATACGCTACTAGAACAAGCACTACAGCCGACGAAAGTAAAAAAAACTGGCCGATGAGTTATATGGAGGAGGTGATCCAACACCCTGAAATCAACTCGTACGTGTATACGTACAAGAAAGCGTATCATCAGTCCCCCGAAGATATTGTAAGTATTATGCTCTTATAACTTAATTAACATAATTGCTTATATATGTATTTTCTCTAACTTTTTATATATATGTTTCCTAAAATGTTTTTTTTCCTTGTCAATTAGGCGAGAGTCAGGGAAGGGACTGGGGAGGTGTTGACTCAGATTGCGAGGGAGCAATGGCCTGAGACGCAGGATGAGGACTTCCCCCAGGCCATCTCTTAGATTGATCAATCTGATGTAACGGTAGGGGCGAGGATCATGGGTAGCGTTTTCCCACCACAATGGAATAGTTACTACAGCAGGGGTCTAGGCCAGCAAGGCGATGAGGTCTTGAAGAACACTCCCGACTTCTTACGCAAGTCGGCATATTCCAAGGCTGCTCAGCTACAGGAGCAACTTCAGAGGCAGGCAATGGAGCATAAAAGACAGATGGAAGAGACTCAGAGACGGATGGAGCAGGCGAGAAGGGAGCAGGAGGCTCAGACCCATGGGCAGGTTCAAATGGCTTCCTGGTTTCAAACATGGTCTGCACAACTTCAGGCGCAAGGAGTCCAGGTCCCGGCCCCACCTCTGTTTCCATCTGTCCAGCTCCCTTTCGATATTCCACATCAACAGGAGGATGCGACGCAACATGGTAGTAATGCATATGTTTTCAAGAACATAGATTTAGATAACCCTTAGTTTATGTGTTTTCTGAGACAAGTAGGATGTATCATATGCTTAATTTTCAATATTAATTTGTGTTTGTTGGTGAATATGTGTTTTATTTTCATTTTATGTGTTGTTGGCTATTGTGGAAATAAAATTGTGGAATTACAGGTTCTGTGAATAGAAATCTAAAATCTGTCGTTTTTTTTCCCTAGAAATTAGCAACATAATCTGACGACAATACCCAAAGTCGTCAACTAAAGTCCTCACATAACCCGACGAGTTTCATACTTTAGACGATGAGTTGCATGCTATAGCCGACGAAGGTCAATAACTACAGCCGACGATAATCTTTCCTAGTCGTAGGCTATAGTCCAGTCTGGGTCAACCATTTTGACCACTAGCAAAGGTTTGACCGACGGCAAAAGTCTAAAAACTCGTCGGCTAAAGTTTAAACTTTATGCCGACGATTGCCGTTTTTGTCATCGGCTAAAGTATGGCCAACGACAGGATAGCCGACGAACCTTCGTCAGCTATAACTTTAGCCAACGAAAATGTCTAACAGGCCAATGAATTCATTTCGTCAGCTAAAGTGTTGTTTCTGGTAGTGGTAACATATCTAATATCAACGAACTAGATTCATTAAATGACAATGCTTAAATTAGAAGATTGAATGATAGGGAAACTAAATTCCAAAAATAGAGATTGAGTAATTGCATGCATTTATGATTTCAAAACAAAGGTCCACTCACAGTACTAGGTTCACCTCTCTAGCTTTGTCGAATTCTCCTTTGTCGATAACTCAAAACGTTGTCCTATCAAAACGAACATTATTTATTAACTACTTGTGGAAAAATGATATTGAATGATCAAGTTCATTCGCTGACGAACATTCCCTTCGAGAACATCACATTCTCGAGCTAAGTGATTTCCCAAATTCCTGATGAATTACTAAACTAAACATAATTCCAGTATCCGCAATTCATTTCAAAATTGCAACACGTTCTTGAGAGTTACGCAACTTTGGGTTGAATCAACGCTAGAATCGACCGGTTCATTTAAATCGTAAAATGTTTAGTTAATTTCAATTAAGTCCAAATCCCACAATAAATTAAGTTTGATTGAAGCAACAACATCTTCATTATAATCAGCATGTTAATACGAGCAAAACGATATAAAACTTCTATCGAAAGAAGGTTATACTATTGGCGACCAAAAGTATAACCTGTCCAAAATCAACCCAACAACAACTTTCTCAACTACACTTAAGTCCAATTCATCATGAAAATAGTCGAATTTACCTTTGAAGTCAAGAACATAAAAAAATTCTCAAATCTTCAAATCTTTGATTCTCCCTCCTCGAATGGAATTAAGACGTATTCCTTGTATGTATAGACTCACAAGAACGAGAGCTACAAAACTCAGTAGGTCTCCTTGGCTGAATTGATGCTAAATCAATCGACCCCAAATTTTTAGGGTTCTTGAGGTTTCGAACCTTCTTCCCCAAATTCAAGCAAAACGACTAAGAGATAGGTTTTGGGGCTATAAGAGAAAGATAGAGGGAATGAAGAAGAAGAGATTGATACCCAATACTGCCATTTTGGGTGGTTCGTCTACGGCAAGCTCGACGCCGCGAGAGAAAGAGATGAAGAAGAGAGAGAACATCGATGGAGAGTTGCGCCGCCGACCTTGTTTCTACACAAGCGACTAAAATGAAGAGAGCAATAACCTCGTCTAATGGATTCTTCTTGCCTAGATGGCCTAGGACTTGTGTTCGTAATCTTGCTGCAGAGCCATGAATATCAATGTCATATACACCTTGTCTAGTATAAAGCAAAGTAATCTTCTTGGCGTGTGTTGAGAACACAGGTTTGTGACTTCGTAGACCGCCAGAATCTTCACGCCCTGTTTGGTGAATCTTCCCTTGATCATCATCGTGTGACAAGAGTGAATTTTTGAACTACTCGCGCCCTGCCTAGTGAGAATTCGGAATTCGCTGCTGCCAATTTTTTTAACGAGGAAAGCTTGTTTACTGGGAGCAAATTTGCGTATGTGTGTAGAGGTCGCGATTTCATTATGAATCTATCTATATATATTGATTCTTCCGAGCGCATATCTTACTTCGCAAAGGGTAGGAAATCTAAATTCTTAAAGGATTTTGAATACGGAATTCAATAGATACCGTTTTCCTTACTTGACAAGGATTGTCGCGAAACCAAGATTTTCTTCCTAAATCAAAACTATCAAACGGGCCGTAGGATGCGTTTATGGGCTTCACTCATAGCCGAATAATAAAGACTTTAATTTATGGTCTAAACAGGAAGCACAAAAAAGTTGTTCGGTAAGAAGTATATCTCAAACTTCTCGTATGTACCTCACTAGGTGGATCCCCGCGCCGAGGCGCGGGTATTCGTTAAACTTAGATGAAATAAGAACGAAGAAAATCTAAATAGTTACATCTAGATAGATATTTATATCAGTTTTATTACAGACCATTTACATAGTGATGCACGAAAAATGGTTGAAACTGAAGCTAAACAGAAACCAACTTCAACATTAACTAAATATAAATATAAGAAACTACATGGAGTTTGATTTGGAGTAAGCGGGTAAGCGTCATACGATTACTAATAATGAAGCATATGCTTGCATATGTAAGTGATTGTTTCTTACGATTTTATTATGTCAATCTATGTTCAAAGATTAACAACTTCAATATTAGCTAAATCGTATGCCTGTATATGTAAGCGGAATCTCTAGAATAGTTATAATGGACAATCACACCTGCAATCACAATTGTGTCTTACGATTTTATTACGTCAAACCAATGAAGAGGTCTTTCGAGCCTTATTTACAGTAATGAAAAGGTTTTGAAATCAAACCACTGTCTATCGACATGGAAATCAGAATTTAAATGAACTTATCGACCACTGTTTATCAAAGTGTTAAGGTGATTTTTATTATATCAGATGAAAATGCAGATCACCTCACCAAATAGGAGTACTTTCGTTCCAAATCAATGAGTAAAGGGTATGAACATACATCACTCCCCCACTATCTGTACATCCAATCCCATTCTGCTTTCTGTCTTTGTGTTCAAGAAGAAATATATGAAAAACTCCACAAACAAAACTAAGGAATGTATGAGTTTAGTTAAAGCATAATATGTCAAGACATAAAAAATGAACATTTAACTAATACTCTCAAAAAAATCTACATTTATAATTTGAGTCTATGCTTTGATATGATTCACGTAATCAACTGGAATATGCATGAACTGTAAACCAAGTTTAGATAATGATTTTCCAGCATAAAACAAATGTAAATCAAATTTTTTTTATGACAAATTAGCCTACAGAGTTAAACTGAACAATTCAATATCCATAAATAATTGACAACAATGTTTTTCATCATATATGGATTAGGGTACAGTGTATACTTAAAAAGAGTGTAATATGTAAAACAGATTTTAACCTGAAGTTAATATCAAAATATACATTCATGGACACAGTAAGAACACAACAGAATCTTCACATATTAAATTAAAATACACATAGTTATGGATTACACACCTGAAGTTCTTTACTAATCAACTTACATAACAAAAGAGTGCAACCCTTAACTACCAGGAGTTCTGTAACATACCAGCTATATACAAACTATAGTCATTTCCAAAACTTCCTTCGCATACCAAAATAGAAAAGCAGCTAACCTCTAGATCAATTAGTGACCTAATGGTCACAACATTAGCTGATTCCAAAAATATTGATCACATATGCAGCATAAAGTTGCAAGTGTGTATAACAATACTGCAAAATATACACAGTGTTCAAACAAAAGATTGAAAACTTGTCATTATCTAAACAGCTGTCCAGACATCCTCCTGTAAATGAAACAACTGAATAAACAAACAGTTGATGATCAACAATGAGAAAATGAAAAACTGCAGGTAGGAAAAAGGGATGCACGAATGTACCTGCTGCTTTACTGTGAATCCATCTGTGACTCAGCTACCCGCATCTTCATCTCTGAAAACACAGACAATTGTTAACTATAACAAACAACATCATGGTAATCCACTGTTAAAATCCTTATCATAATTATATTCATACCTCTTGGTCTTCTTATCCATATCTGTTTGAAGCAACTTCTTTGCAGGACCCCTGTTGCCACGCTTTCATCCGGCTGGGATCTTTTGGGGAGTCTCAATGATGGGCTCATCACTGTCAGATGATTTTTGGGACTGTTTGAGTGCAAAAACATCTTCATTCACCCTATTAGTATCTTCATCTGCTTGTGTACTCCTTAAAAAAGTTTGTCATGCTGGCTTATCCTTATTTCAAAAAGGAATTTGTTCCCAACCTTGGAAGTGATCTCAGGTGGAAAGCTTGTTGTGTCTGATGGGTATAAAGCCTTCTTCAACAATTCCTCACATGTTGCTCCAATAAATTCTGCTGCTGCATATCCCATGAGAATCAGACCTGACTGGCCACGGTCATCCTCAATTATCGCGTAAACTCTGTAGCTGCATGATATAATGCATATATGACTCATAGTCTTGAACAATAATATTGAAACAGATAGGTGAAACACATATTTATGTCGATGAAACCACGATGATTACCCTTTTTGTGGGTTGTGCTGATCATGAGCAGAATAGAAGTGAGTATCTTCTTCCTCTTCCATCTTCACATAGGTTTGTAGCATTTGTCCTGAGGACAGGCTTTGTACCACCATCCCCTCTCAACAAAAAACCTCCGAACAACTGCAGAACAATACACTGAAAGCATCCATAGTATATAGACCAAATAAGCTGCAACTTCTACATGAATAGCTGCATATATAGTATTTACTTCCATAGTAAATACACTTTATTTTTCTAAAGAAGTATAAAGCTGCAACTTCTACATAAATATAGACCAAATATTATCAACAAAGCATCCATAGTATAAGTATCTGATGAAAAAAAAAGTTAGGTATGTTATCAACAACATAGAATTCTAACCAACAACATTGAAAAGTAATTGAGCATGCCTACTATCACAGTTCAGTTTATGAAAATACACAAAACAACACTGAGATGCACATGAAAAAAAAACTATAAAGATTGTAAGACCCAATACTTGTTAGTTCATGATTTCACAATATAAAAAAAATCAACTGAACACATGCTAACCTTCATACTAATCAATTTCATGCACAGAGAACACACACACGTGATAACTGAAATCACCTGCCTATTGATCATACCTTGGTAATCAAATCAAATAAACTAATGAAACTCAGTCCTCCTTTGCCAAAATAGCTCCTGAAAACAATGGAAAAGAACTCAATAAGATACAATTTACTCATCATGAATCAATGAACATCAGAACAACACCAATCTCATGTTATAAACCCCGAACATAATATTAAAATCATCGAAACAGAAATTAACACATACTTAGAGCATATTAGAACAGCTAAAATACTTTAAACCAGAGCTCAAGTCACTAAACACATTCAACAATCAGTTATCAATGTACTTTAATCTACCCGCATACTATTTCTCATACTCATAAACCACAGAGAAGAAAGAAAGAAAGAAAAAAGGCAAAACAATGAAGACCTTCAATGAGAAGATTTACTTGTCCTTGAATACACCAAAGTTGAACTTTTTGCAACTTACCTTTTATAGGTAGCCACAACAATTGCCTCAGAACCATGAGTAGTAAAACAGGAAGAAACATCTTCCTCCCCGATTAGCGTGAGTAGGTCCTCAACGTCGCCAATATGTAGAACCATCTGGGTTTTAGGAATATCTGATTTGATGAAGCATAATTAAAGTATATGGACGAATCATCACACGGTTTGAATCGATATGAAACCGTTAAACTAACCTCCTATGTATGAGCTCTACTGAGCAGCAGATTTCTTTTGCTTTTCCTTTTTTGGGAGACTTAGCTGCACATGTAAGGATGTAGCAATACGAAACGCAAATTCATTCGAACCAACATAAAACCCAAAAATATATAAAATTACATAACACAACAAAATAGAGAGAGGACAACCAACTTGTGGTGTCTTGTAGTGATGATGATTCTCAGAGTCCTGTTGGTGGTAAGTCTCAGAGTGAGGCTGGTTTGCTCGAGTTGCAAGATCTTGAGGATTCTGCTAATGGGCATTTGGAGAAGAGGTGGCACCGTGAAAATGGGTCACCTTCTAAAGAAAGTGGTCATCGAAGGAAACACCATAAAAAAAAGATATATGATGATAGAAGCAGATTAGCCAATAGAGGAAAATCACCTTACAGAAGTAGTAGTGATGCCTTGCAAGGTAGGAGCAGGCCAGGGTCGCATGATCATGTGAGAGAGAGATCTCATTCTTGCAGTTTAATTCAAGAGGATGCACGTTTTAAAAAAAGATCTCATTCCCTCAGTTTAATCGATATGCCGCCCTCCTTCACAATCAAAATTTCAATACCCACAATTAAAATCCCTCTTGGGATCACAAATCCATATGAATTTAAGACAAAAGAATTAAACACTGAACAAAACTGAAATCCAATGAAAAACCCAAGCATACTATAGCATCAAACCAATACCTACTCTTCTACCACCGATTAGTCTAAGATCAAATCGCCCTGAACGAACTGGAGGCGTGACTGTGAGATGGAACACGATTGCCAAAGGGCAGTCAGAAATGAACTGGACTTAGCAACTATATGCCGATTCGAATAGAACCGGTATGAGGGGATTGATGTGGCAGAAAAGACCACGGTTAAATTCACATCCAAATATTAAAATATTTTTTTCAACCGATCTCCATTTAATTAAATTGTATGCATGTATACCCGGTATGAATTGATCCCACAACAAAACATGTACATAAAATATAAAATAAAATATATTGAAAACATCAAAAATTTATATATTTTGGAAAATATCTTTGAAAACTATATTTTTTGTATGATTGTTAGGTATGTCACTATCGTTGATTATAGTAATCTTAAGACCATTTTTCGATGTAACTCTTGATAGTGCTACATATAATTGACTGTGGCTAAAAATTGGTTCAGTCAGAAATATGCCAACTGTATTTAACGATTGTCCCTAACTCTTATTGATCGTCATTGCATAACATGGTCTAACAGGAAATTGGCGTCTTTTAAAAGTAAAGGGCCATTTAGTTTCATTCACAATCATGACAATCCTTGGAATATAGACCTATCCCCAACATTAGTACCGGTTAATATCTTTGCTTCGATCAATTTTTCAAACATTTTTGTTACAATTAACCGTGTTCCATTGCATAAGCCTCGTATTTGATTCAAAATTCTTAATAACATAATCGGCATTCCGAATTTCAAAATAAGTTCATGTGATGGTATACCACTGAAATCAAGTTTATTCAAAAATTCTATAGGATATAAAAGACTGTTGCTATCATAAGATCCGCTATTGAATGAAACAGAATCAGAGCCAAAATAACTTTTTGTATCACCGGGCAATAAATCAATAGCATATTTATTAATCTCATCAGCAATAGCATTCTTAGGTGTAACAATAGCACGCTCTCTCAAGTAATTAGTATCACTATATCTATCTTCAAAATTTGGATAAGTTGCAGTAAATATTGATTCTATTGGAGAAATTAACACTTGCATCTGTTAGCAAATCATCTGTAATCTTGATCCAAGACGCATCAGGATCACTTGTGGAAAAATTAGTTTGTAATCGACCTTCTCCTATTTGTAGCATCCATTTAGAAAAATCTTTGATTTCATTTCTTTCTGCAACTGTTAGACCATTTGATGTCAACCGCATATTTTCTGTCAAATGAAATATTGTCAAGGAAGGCCATAAATACGAATGATTTAACGTGGATTCAATAATCTCTTCTCTTGATCCACCAGGTATAACCGGTAAGGTTTGTCTGAAATCGCCGCCGAACAAAATTGATTTGCCTCCAAAGGGCATCGTATATCTTGGATCATCAGAATTTACTGACAGTATATCACGCAAGGTCTTATCCAAAGATTCAATACAAATTTTATTGCACATAGGCGCTTCATCCCAAATTATTAATTCTGCTTTCTGAATTAGACACGCAAGATTGGTTTTTTTGTTAATTGAACATTGCAGAATTTTATCCATATTCGGTTTAATCATAAAATGCGAATGAGCTGTTCTACCTTTCGGCAATAATAAGGAAGCAATTCCAGAGGAAGCAACGGCCAAAACAATCTTTCCTTCTGATCTTAGTCTAGAAATAATGGTATTCCACAAAAAAGTTTTTCCCGTTCCTCCACAACCATAAACAAAAAATGATCTATTGTTTTTTGTCGCCACAGCTTCGATGACTTGATCATATATCATTTTTTGTGACGAATTCAATTTTGATATCAAGTCAGAATGTTCTAGTTTGAGCGCTTCACAATCAAAATCAAGCTCCTCTCTTATTAATTTATTATTAAACTCTTGTGATTGTTGCATTCTTGGCATTGGCAAATTGTGATTTTCTAATGAACTTCCGGACATGTTCAATAAATTTTCAAGTTCATGCAAAACACTGTTTTTCAAATTATCGTCGGATACAGTAAGATTGGGCATATTAAATTCTCTTTGCATCCTATATTCAATATCATCAGACATGCTTTTCCATTGTGCTTCAAACAAAGCTAGCGGGTCTGAAACATTACAAAAAAGAAGAATGGTAACAAATAATTGTCTAATTTGATAAGCAGTCCCTGTAAAAGATGATTCTGCCATTGCCTCCATCCATTCTTTGTCATCCTCCAATAAACCCAAAGCTCGACATGCTTCACGAAAATTTGGGTATATAATTCCATGAACTGTTCTAACAGATACAAAATCACAACATCCCTTTTGTATATTCAATAACATCCGTAAGTAATACAATTCGCCTGCAAGTGGCGGCACATGTGCGATCCTACCTATAGATTTTAGATTCCGTTTTTTTCTCCGAGTCCATTTTTTTACCACAGAATCCCAAACATATTTTGATGGAAATTTTGCATATGTCAATTCATGTGCCTCCTTATCAATTCTGTTTGTATCAAACCAACCGGTTAACATTGTATGACCATTACTTGGATCTTCTACAACTTGTTCAAGAGTTTGAAATTCATGAAAGCAAACACTCTGTTGACCAAGTAGATGGATTTTTAGATAAGTCACTGCAGGATATCTGTTATGAATTGAAAATTCAAATAAGCGCCAAACAGATTCATGCGGAGTCAAATATCGACAATTTAAATAATTCTTGATCTCATCATTTACATTGTCTGCTACAACGACTCGAGCTCTATCAGGTCCTTTATTTATATACTTGAATAAATATTTGATCAACATAGATTGGGAACACGATTCAACATTTATGTGGGCGTTGTATCTCTTCAATAAAATTGGATTATATGGAACGACAAAATTATTCCCTACATGAATTCCATTTTTCTCTGCAAATTTTGAATCATCATCACGCCTTCTATATTCAGCAGTTTTGATTGCATGAAACATTGTATTAACTTTGAAACGCTTTGGAAAACGCTTTGTACATGATCCTTCTCGCATACATGGTGATTTTGGATTCAATTAACCGCAAGGACCATGGATCATAAACTGACTAACTATTTCGAATAAATCAGGTTCAACATTTTTATTTGGTAGCTCTGCCGAAATAATGGAATCAATGTCAGTCGATGTAAAACATTTGTACTGTCTTTTTAACCAGAATAAAATATGAGCATGAGGAAGGCCTCTTTTTTGAAACTCAATCGTACAAACATGTGCCTCAACGTGTCCAAAAGGCTCCCCAGTTTTGACGTAGGAAATCATATCATCCACTTTTATCTTAAAAATCCGCGCAATGATATCTGGTCGATCTTCAGCTCTATATCCTGGCTTTTTCTGAAAATATCTAACTATTTCTGGCCATTTGACATTGCAAGTGAAAGTCACAAATAAATCAGGATTTCCATAATATCTGCATATTGCCATAGCATCTTGATAGTTATTGAGCATATCTCTTGGACTGCCTGTGTGACTACTTGGAAGAATAATCGTTTTTCCAACGTCAGAACAATTTCTAACTCCCTTAGAAGAAAGAGAAGTTAATTGATCAAATTGGTCGGACCTAATATTTGCCTGATTATTTCTAATATAGTCCAAACAATTTTCTTCAACTGTCGCGTACGCATCAACCAAGTATTGCTGAAACAATCTGCCACCTTTTAATAAAGTGCTTGAATCATCCCTTCTATCATGAACTTGATAACAAATAAATCTCGACATTGTCAACTTTGTTTTTTTCTTTTTTGCTCTTGTATCAATAGATCGCAGGGTTGTATTAATTTGAAATCCATTCTCTCCATATGGAAAAAGCAAAGGATATTGTAACGACATCAATTTCGGATGTATTTTCGATATTCGTTTTAAGTTGCCGGATCTTGATTGAACAATAATATCTCTATTCGAATCAAACTCTCCAACATCTCCAACAATTAAACCACCAATATCGGAAGAAGAAGGCATTTCATATTGTCTACTTTCACTTGGCTGACGATCCAAAATATCAATATTTAGATCAGGCAATGAATCATTTTCAAAATGATCTCGAACAGATCGAAATAGCTTTGCTAGTTCGTTAACATCGTCAAGCATACTGGTCAATTTTCCAACAATGATGGGATCAAGTTTCATGTTTGCATTATTCGGATCAATTGCTTTAATACGATTTGAAATTTCATTGCGTGTATCATACATATACAATTGAGCAAACTTAGGAGATTCATTCTGTAAAGGCAAAACAGATCCCATACAATGATGTACTTGTCCAGATATGTTAAATACATAAAGACCAGTAGTATTGTTTATTCCATGATCAATTTTTGCACCCATAGATGTAAACGCAAACATAGCATTGTAAACCCGAATGTTCTCACGAAATGTCACGCTTTCACGACCATTAGTTGGATTCAACAACTGTTCTAAGATATCAGGAGTAGGAAGTGAACATGGAAGAACCACTTGTTCTTTCGCACAACATCTCGTGTATACCAATTGACCTCTGTCCCTTTTCTCTATTGCCTCATATGTCCAAAAAAAGGCATTACATTGGCTACACATGTTGTCATCGTCACCAGAATCCTCGTACACGATCAGCGCACCTAATTGACATTTAAAAAAATATTATAAGATTGGAACATACTTCACACTCACGATACATCATACCACCAAATAACAAATCTAGCACAACTCACAACCAAATGAAAAATCACCCCGGAACAATTGTTCCTTGACAAATGAAAACCACTACATATGCACATAATGTCTATGCAAAACTATACATAACTTGTATTCATTGCGATGCTCATTTTTTGGAAAACTCAAAAAGTTTGGAATTTTGTCCGAGCCCAGACACATAAAATGAACAAAAATCAATAAGAAAAACTAATACCAAGGATGTTCAAAACTGCAACACACTTAGATCCCAAACATGCAACACTAAAGTCCAGTGATATCAGATGAAGAATATTTTACCTAATACACATTCTATATTCAATCCAGCATACACCTAACTATACCATAAATTAACTGACACACATAGCTTAAATCAGTACCAATCGATGATGGGCTCACATTCCAAGACTAATCCATACTTCCAGTCCAACAGATACAAAGTCTCACCTTCGATAACTAATACCATAGTCCGATTAGACACATAAATAATGCCAGACAGATAGCCATTGAAAAATAAAATCCACAAAATTTTGTCCAAATCAACATAGACATTACCCCACAAAAGAACTACTTAGGATATTCAATTACATACCTGCACGCGTTTTTTGGTAAGAGAATTGACCAAACATAGTTGAATCCAATATTATATCTCCTGCCAGATAAAAATAGTGTTAATTATGGAAAATTTAAAATTTGAGAAATGTAATACATAAAAGTATCAAAACACCCTTATGATTACCTAACGCATCATCATGACCATCATTTTCACCACCAGCATCATTTGTAAAATTTTCAAGAGAGACCATATTCGATAGCCTAGAGTGATGCCTCTTGCTTGAATTGTTCGAACTTGAAGCAAAAGATCTTTCATCTTGCAAGTAGGTCCACAGAGACGGTGTCTCATGGCATGCAAATGATTGCTGACAATTATCATCTGTAAATCCGGAAAACTCATTATCTTGCAAATACATCCATGGTGATGTCATCTCATGGCACGCAAACGATTCCTCACACATATCAGCAAATTTTCTCTTCATCTGATGAGTGACATCCTTTTCAGGTGTCATGCTGAAAAAATTGCAGCCTACATAAATAATTAATAATCATCTCAAATAATATGAAATCAGTCTATACTTTTGTACTATTACCACCGACATATAACATTTATAACACAACAATCATTTCATTCATAAGGAAAAGATTTATAAGCATTATAAGTCACTATACAACATCCACACCTGGCATCGAAAAAGAAAGCAACAATAGACAAAAATCTAATGCCGTACAAACAGCCAGTGAAAAATTAAAATCAACAAAATCAAGTCCAAATCAATAGTCATTACTCCACAAAAAAAATACTCTTTAGGATATTCAATTCCATACCTGAACAGGTTTTTGGTAAGAGAATTGAGCAAAAATAGTTGAATTCAATATTATATCTCCTGACAGATAAAAAAAAGTGTTAATTATGTAGAAATTATAACCTGAGAAATGTAATATATCAAAAAGGGTGCCAAAAAGAACAAATCCAGAACGACAACTTGCCATCAACAATATTCCAATATAAACAAATCAATCTTAAATCCTAGCATCTCTATGCAAAGATCCCCTAGTTCCCAAACTAACAGAGGTCATTGTAGAAAAAATTGGTCATCAGTTTCAACCTGCGGGAAGTAACTGAAGCAAAGCTTCATTACTATTCCCTGCGTGGTATATGCTCTGATATATGAATGAGGCTTTTTACACCCAAAAATAAAAATAAAAAATAGAAGAAGAAGAAAGGATACACAAAATCTTTCATGAAAGACACACTGTAAGTCGTCATCACTCAATGAAGCAATGAAACTTAATGAAGCAGTTCGTTGTATGAACACCAGTATTGTATATGAGATTGACGTTCATACCAGTACTGTATAAGAGACTCCAGGGTCTGCAGGGAACACAAATGGAGAATAGAGGTTCTTCGGTTCAACCCAAAACTTTGGTTTTAGCGATCTGTGAGAAGAGGGTTTCAAGATATATATAAAGAACAATTAGAACCATCACATTAGCAAATCCCAAACCCAGAAAAGCATAAAAAGCAAGAAACCTAACCTGAATGACATCCAAGAACAATCGAAGAGAGCCCATGAAGAACCAAACACAAATAAACCAAAACCAACAGGAATCAGAACGATCCAAAGATGAGAAAAAAAAATATGGAAGGAAGAGGATAAAAAAACATCAGAGAAATTGCCAAGCACATAAAACGAACAATGATTAAAGAACATACCCGAACAGCAAAATAAGCAGCTTTTCTTCCTCCGTGGCCTGCAAAGTTGTCAATAAAATAACCCCATCAGCACAACACCATGAAATTCATCCAAGCCTACACACATAACAAATAAAAATGATGACATAATCCTCTTTGAATCTGTTCCTAGACTATATGCCCACATGAGATACAAAGAAGCAAAAGGACCAAAAGGAAACTCAAACTTAGAACCAAATTAAGACATGACACACCCAAACCATTCTTAACTTTGACAATACCTAGTAGAAATAAACTCTCTGTTACTGACCGGATCTTTCACATAGATTTAATATTGTAAAGAGTATTCATCACAATATCTTGTGGGTTTCTAAACCAAAACAGGACAAAGCCAACCAACAACACAATCGAGCACATCCAAAACTCAAATTTGACTCGTACAACATTATATCTATACCAAATCAGTCCACACAAATAGAAAAGACAGCTATAAGGTACCAATAGAAGCTGATGGATGGTACTTCAGTGAAGAAGTCTTAGACTTAGAGGTCATGAATTTTTTACTTATCAACCTGCCAGAGCCGAACAATTCGGGTTGGGTTACGTTCGGATTTGCTTAAAAAAACACATGAACCCAACCCGTATTTTATAATTCGGGTTTGGGTTTTATTATTTTTTACATAAACTCAAACCAAGCCAGGCCTAATGCGAGGACAATGAGGGCCAAGTTATTTCAGACAATCTCCAGTACCAATATTTCATTATCAATCAAAAGAATATTTCATTACCAATATTAGTAACCACAATTATATTCCTTTCTTTAACACACACACTCTCTCTCATGGTTATTTAGGTTCCAGAGCAACTGTAACAACTATATTCGCTCAACAGATAAACAATTACCTGTTGCAGTTCCAAATCTCATCAAAGAAGATTCTGCATTTGCCACTACAGCTCTCACACCAGCAAAGTCGATATATACTAACCCAGGAATCTGCATGAAGGTGATGCTTATCAGCCAATGTAATAAAACATGGCCCAAGGAAATAAGAAAGGAAACTGTGAATGATCAACTAAGCAATTATAGAGCTCCAAGACGATGTGGCAAGTACTACCATAAAAGATCAAAAGACTCATATATCTACCTTTGCATCTCCACTTTTATTCTCTGAAAATATTTGGTTAGCAGCCATCAGTATAAAGTCAAAAATAGTTTAAAACCTATCATCACACTGGAAATATATCCAAGCTATGATAAGTGTCATTCGAACTCATATAGAACTGTGGAACTCAAACGATTCCAAATATCTCAGGAAAAGCATTCAAATGCCTGTCTTTGAGTCTACAAAACAATCCTAATGTATGTAAGGTCTGGTCTTGAAATTAATCAAATAATTGTATATGTTAAGTTGTGAACACCAACGTGTGAACAATCAGTTTTTGTTTTATGAGTGTCATATGGTCTTTCCTGATAGGATTGGCAACACAAAAACCAGAAGCAAACATTTGTGTTAATTCCTGGCACACAAACAAAAAAGGAAGAAGCAAACTAAGAAGATAGATCCAAACACCAATCAACCCAGAAAGATAGCCAGTGTGGCGAAAGGGACACTACTATATGGACTCATTTGTCTTCAATCGTTGGTTAGAAATCACAGAGCACCAAAAATTGATGAATCAAATAAAATCTGATCTCAACATTAATTAACACAACCCAGAAACAGCCTCAAAATCAAATCACCACATCAACCAAAATATAGCGAAAAAACAAAAATTACCTGAGAAGGTTCGAAACCCCAGCTCCAGCCATCTAAATCGAGATCGAAATCAACCAACCCAGCAAAAAATAAGAACTGGGCAAAGCTCAGAACACGATGAATCCACGACCCAAATCGATCGATCTTGGGATGATCAGCGAGAGAGGAGGCCGTCGACTTTGACGCTGGGCGATGGCAAGAGAGACCTCGAGATTGAAGTGACAGAGACCCAAAGCCAAGAACCGACAGCAACAGCGAAGGCCAGAGCTTCAGAGAGATAATCAGGGATCGATGGTCGAAAGAGAGAGACTCAGAGAAATCAAAGGCGAGAGAGAGACGATCAAGGAGCGAGAGAGAATCAAGAACGGAGAAATCCTATCCAAAATAGCAAGCAAAACGAAAAGAACGGAGAAATTGTGGAGAAATCCTATCCAAAACAGAAGGGAAACGAAACAAAACAGAGTGGCTTTTGATCAGGTTTCAATTCCCTCGCACCAGGTTTCAGTTCCCTCGCACATGCGGCACGGGTAGGGTTAAGTTAGCTAGGACATTGCGTGAACAGTTGGTTGAGGTTTGTTAGTTTGTAAATTTCCATAGAGCAACAATTAAAAGTATAAATGATTAATACTACTCATAAGAACCATAAGTGCAACTTGCAAGTTTAACAAATGTTTATGTAAGACATGTAGACAGATTTTGTTTTGTCTGTTTGATATCATATTTCACTCCTTTTTACTCTTCCGCACCTATTACTTGTCTGTATGTCCATGACTGAAAGAGTTGATAAGAACAAAATAGAAGAAGCAAGTTCTTAGAAACAAATAGGAAGATTCAACTAAGCTTTACTTGCGCCGACACCTATTTATCGATAGTGTGTTAAATAACAAATAGTAGCTATCTTGATTTAAGAGTGGACAACGTGATGTAGCTAGCAGTAGGGACATTCCAACGCCGACGATGGCTCGCAACAGACAAATCACCCCAACTGTATCTTTGGCTTCGTGTTAATGCATCGAATCTAATAATAATTAAGCAGCAATTTAGGGACGTGGACTAGCTAATGCAGATGCCCACAAAGCAACAGTCATGAGTTTGCTTTGTATTAAACTAGCTCAGAGGTTAACTTCTCTTGTCCCCTCACCCCTCTACCAACCCGAAACGCCAATTATATATATATGAGCTAGACTCGTTTCGTCTTTGCAAATGTTAGTTTTGCATGCCCATCTTCCTTTAATTTCTTAATTTCATCTTTCATTTTCTTTCATCTTTATGTGATGTTCTTACTTTACTTGAAGTAGTACTAAGCATGATCTTAAACCCGGCCTTTAACTGTGAGTGTGAGAATTGAGAAACAGAACTAGTAGGAAGACTGGTCACAGCACACCGTGCAGAAATGGATTCTAAAGTATTGGACTATGATTAAGAACGGAGGATTAATCAGTATTCACACGTTTATGAATCTGTACAGTAAAATTTTGATAAATTAATAATTTTAGAACTGACAAAATTTATTAATTTAACGAGATTATTGATTAATAGAGTATTAAATTAATACTTAAGTTCTCAACTTAAGACTGACAAAAAATATTATTTTAATAAAATTATTAATTAGTCGAATATTAAATTATCAAGATTTTACTATAATTTATTGGGATATTTAATCTGGTGTCCAATCATTATCATCAATCCAAGTGACCCACTCACAAGGTGTGTCACTGTGTCCTATCTTGTGAAATTATGAATTTTGAGAAGGAAGACATAACTAAATAATTGATTAGAGTTACTTCTACACTACAAAAGAAAATTGGCAAAACTCTCACTCTTTACGTATCATTTTTTGTTGTTGAAATTGAGTGACCTTTTTATTCAAACAAAAATCAAGCAATATATAATGCTAAAAAGCCTGAAAAATATTTTAGGGACTCCCCGTACCAACTAAGATCATAATCCAAAAATAAAGCAAATCTAGCTAACTTGGGAGCAAGAGAATTGCCCTATTTATAGATGTGATTGAACAAACTACCAGACAGTTCATTCTTCATGTCATCAATTTCAGAACAATCTTTACCATCTACTCGAGCTCGACTAACAGCTTCAACCACCTTAGCACAATCTGACTCGAAGCAGACCTAAGCTAGCTGTTTTTGCGAGGCTAGATGCATAATTTCTCGACACGCCAAAGCTTCCACCAATTTAGGATTAGACACACTGCTCACTTTCTTACAAACCCCACCTACTATAATACCAAATTCATCTCATAGTATAACTCTACCTTTCCAGATCAAAGGCTCCATCACAATTTACCTTGAGCCATCCCGCACTAGGCGGAGACCACGGCCTTTGAGGCCTCCTTACTCTTGGTTGCACATTAGTATCATTGATCTATAGAAATCAAAATGAGCTTTTACCTGGAATGAAAGTTGACTCAGAGAAAGGAACTTGTCAAACCACACTTGCACGTTTCTTTCTTTCCAAACCGACCAAAGTACAAATATCAACCCAACGAGCTTCTCTTTAGGATAGTTGTCAGCACAATGCTCAAACCAGTCCAGTTCCAACTGGTGTTCAGTAGTATGTAACTCCACTGAGGCCAACTCTGGGAACATTCTCACCAATTCCTTCACAAAAGCACAATGGGACTGCAAATGCCAAATGGTTTCCTCCTCATTGTTACAAAGAACACATCCTCCACCGACATTGATTTGTTTGCTAGTAATTGTGTGAGTCGGTAAGATTTCTTTACACACCTTCCATAAGTGAACTTTAATTTTTTCTGGCACTTTAGCTGCCTACAAAGCTCTCCAAACTCTCATATTCCTCTCGAGATTAGAAGGTCCAGCGACAACATGCCTCCTTGAAAATAAAAAATTATAAGCACTTCTAGTAGAGAAGATGCCTTTGGGGTCGTAGTGCCAAATCAAGCAATCACTGGCAGCCCAACAACTGAGAGGATTTGAGAGAACATAGATCACTTCTGAAGGGACAAAGCAATTGTTCACCTTTTTCACATCCCACCCTATTCCAGGTAGCATTATTGGACATTGAGGTCATACTCGGTGTAAGAAGAGCCTGTGGCCAAAATGAAGGAGATCCCAGATCCAAGGATCATTCCAAACGCTAATAGTGTGACCAGTCCCAACCTATCACCGAACACCTTATTGCAATAAATCTTTGGACACAAAAATACTCCGCCAACAAGCGGAATGACTATCTATAAGTTTTTTAGACCAAAAGTCTCCATTTGCAAAATACTTGGCCTTCAGAAGCTTAACTACCAACGATTTTGGAAACTTGATAAGTCTTTAGGCTTATTTTGCTAAAAGAGCTAGATAATGAGTGTACAAGTCGTTGAATCCCATACCTCCATCTTCTTTAGGTAAACACAGTTTTTTCTAAGACAACCAATGAACCTTCCTATTTTCATCCTTACTCCCCCACCAAAACTTTGCACAAATCTGATGTAATGCGTCACAAAATTCTTTTGGGAGTAGGAAACAATTCATGGTATGGATAGGTAAAGCTTGGACGACCAATTGAATAAGCAATTCCTTCCCAGCTCCACTGAGTAGCTTCCCTTGTCATCCCTCCAATTTCTTGCTCAAACATTCTTTCAAAAAAGGTTTAAGCCGATTTGCTATATCTTTGGAACATATTTTGTAAATTACATTACACGAAGCTATAGGTCTTAGCTCAGTCATCATGGAAGGATTATGAACCTTCTGTATGAGACAAACATGGGTATAGTTTACCTCTCCCAATAAAATACCATAATGCAAAAACCTCTAAGCAGCTGACACCACATTAGCCCCTACAATGTCCCAACATTTATTATAGAGCAAAGGTGGCATGCCATCTGGGCCAGATGATTTGGTCGGATACATTTGAAAAAGAGAACACCATAATGCAAAAACCTCTAAGCAGCTGACACCACATTAGCCCCTACAATGTCCCAACATTTATTATAGAGCAATCGTACCAAATCATCCGGGCCAGATGATTTGGTCGGATACATTTGGAAAAGAGCCTTGTGTATCTCTTCCATTGTGTATGGCTTACACGATGCATCATTCATTGCTTATGATACCGGAGGTTGTAGCAATGAAACAACTCGTACCATATGCTCACAATCAACCATAATGCAAAAACCTCAGAGCAACTGACACCACATTAGCCTTTAAAATGTCCCAATATTTCTTTCTGATAGAACAAAGGTGGCATGCCATCAGAACCAGATGATTTGGTCGGATACATTTGGAAAAGAGCCTTGTGTATCTTCTCCATTGTGTATGGCTTACACAATGCATCGTTCATTGCTTGTGATATCAGAGGTTGTAGCATTGAAACAACTCGCCCCATATGCTTACTATCATCATGTTCTGTAGCAAACATATGAGAAAAATAGCCAACAACCACACTCTCAACACTTGAAGCTAATGACTGCCAAACTCTTGCATGATTAAACAATCCCAAGATTCAGTTCTTCGCTCTATTGGATGCCTTACGATGAAAGTAAGGTGTATTGCTATCCCTCTCTAGGAACATTGCACCTTCGAACGCTGCTTCTAGTAGTTGTTCTCCTCCAGCAACAATTCCTCCAATCTGCTCAGTAAGCTGAAGCTTTCCAACTCTGCCTCCTCACCTTCTCCCTTGTCCATTAACACAGCAAGCTTTGCGTGAATCTCCTCCATCTCCCTTTTTCGATGACCAAAGGTATTTCGTTGCCATGAGGACAATATCAATCTTGTCTCTCTAATATTCCCCACCGCCGAGAATAATTGCCTACCAAACACATGCTTAGACCATCCGACCTTGACTACCTCTGCTCAAGCATCATTTTGAGTCCAAAAACTTTCAAAATGAAATCTTGAACTTCTCTAGTGAGCTACTTGAGGTTTAGCTCCACATGCACCCAATAAAAGAGGCACATGATCACCATGAATCGGGTCAAGAACCCTTAGTCATGCATCTGGAAACAACTTCATCCGTATGAGAGATCATTTTGCCCTATCTAGCCTCTCTCGTATGCCTCTCCCATTCCAAGTATACTGCAAACAATGGAACCCTAAACCACCAAGCTCGCAATAACTTAGTGTATCTCTGAAGGCTTGCATCTAACTCTTGAGTCTGAACATGTGCCTATTTTCTCAATGAGGGGCACAAGTTCGTTGGAATCTCCGATCACCACCCATGGCAGAGAAGATTCATCCACCAATTTCTTCAAGAGAGACCATGATCGATGCCTCTTCGAAGTTACAGGATTTCCGTAAAACCCTGTAAGCCTCCATCGTGCTCTAGTCGCTCCTCCCAACCAAATTTCAACATCAATGTGGTTACAAGACTTGGATTTGGAATCAACATGGATGTCGCTTTTCCAAAACATAGCTAAGCCACTAAACTGACCAGTTTCCCCATCCTGACCCGTGCTTCACATTGCTTCACAGTTCAAGTAACCTAACTTGAGACGCAAGTCTTGCATATAATCTCAATCAAGATCTTTGTTCATAAAGAAAGATAATCACTAGTTGATGCTTCTGGATGAGAAGTCGAAGAGCTTGCACCGCACCCTCATTGTTCAGACCGTGACAGTTCCACGCCAAAATCTCTATTGACCTCGATGAGGGTTCTAGACATGATGGGGGCAAAACCCTAGCTCCGCAATTGTCTATATAAAGTACGTAATAAGGTCTACTCTTTATGTATCATAATTACTGAGAAAAGGAAATCAATAAAAACGTAACAACAACAAAAAATTGGGCAAAAATATATGTACACATGCATAATTTAATAAATTCCATCCATTTTTTTTATTTGCACTGAAAAATTCGAACGAGTAGATTCCAATAGATTTCGGCCAAAATAGTACAAATAGAGCTAACAAAAGCCAGAACCAATAATTATTCTTTACAAACACTAAGGTCAACATATGTTGAGCTTACTTGTGTCTTAAATAAATCACTAAAAAAATGAGAACAGGAAAAGGCATACCCCTAAGCACTCGATTGTAGTAGGTATATCGAGACCAATAACTCACACAATCCAAAAAAGACGCAAATAAGCCAACGATATCAACATATCCTAACTAAGGTTCTAAAAATAAAGGACATTATTGTATTTAAATAACTAAATACCTAGAAAGCCCTTACAAACAGTCACATAATTGAGCCCAAAAAAAGGCCCATGGAAATCCCTCCTAACACATCAGTGACGCCGTCGAAACTGGAACACCGCCGCAGCCTTCTCCACGACCACTTTTCAGCAGCTTGAGCACCCCATTACAACCACAGAACCCCGACCCACCATCCATCCATCCAGATTTGTCATCATAGTCGTCGCCCAAAATTACACACCAACCACCGCACCACAACCCAATCGACTGCTGACTCGACTCCTCAAATCTCAATAAACCAAGTTGAGCAACCCAATCACAGCTCGAATTGTCGCATCACGTCCAGATCTCCACCACGCCGCTAGAAACCTCCAAGAGAACCACCATGAAAACCAATCTTCGGTCCCAATCCAGTGAAACTGTCAGGCCATAAAAAAATCCCTCATCCGACAACAAGCCACACGCCCGAGGCCAAGCCAAAGCCAACCCAGCCAAGGCGGCCGCCGGACAAAGATAGAGGAGGAAGATTAAGGCGCCGCTAGGGAGAATTAAGAAAAGAGGAGAGAACCTAAAGGCTTTTTTGCGAGAATTCCGTGTATTTGTATTGGACTCCAACATCCCAAACTTGATTTCACTGCACTTCGTTTTTTCAAGATATGAACCACATAATCAATTCAGATTATATTTTAAAATAAAAAACTATAGAAATTTCGAAATTTTTGTAGAATTTTAATCTCGTAATTTATATGAATTGAAATTATGTTAGAAAAAAAAAACATAGCATCCATATTTCGGATGATATTTTAATATTTTCTTTCATCCCCTCCGCCGGTGAGAAAAAAAAATAGAAAAGTGGTCTTCGATCAGCGGGCCCACATACCCACCGGGTAGGCAAAGAATAAGGAGAAGCCGAGAGAGAGAGAGAGAGAGAGAGAGAGAGAGATACAACCATTGTATCTGCAACTGACACACCCATTCTCTCGTTTTTTATACGAAATCTGATGAGACACACTATTCACTCTATTATGTTATCTGTAATTACGGCATTGCTAGCTCAAGACAATAAAGAAACCAGCTCTCCCATGTGAAGAAAGAAAGAGAGAGCCAGCAAGTTCGGGCAGGAGTACCTTTGGGAGATTACTCAGCAAGAAAAAAGCAAAAAAGGGCTCTCCAAAACCATGAGCTAACATTGAATGTCCTCTGTGTTCTTTGCATCTTCCAGCTTCTTTTCATGTATAGACGACGAAGAAGAAGAAGCAACAAGTATAGGCAATAGAGATATAGCTCAATCTCTCTGTAAACTCCTCTTCTTTGGTTTTTAGTAAAATTTGGAGTACTAGTGTTGCTATGGCATTGGTTTGTACTTTGTTGATTTCTGTGTAAAGTTTGGATCTTGCTTAGTTCGAATTAGGATTTGGTGAAAAAGTTTGGTCCTTTTTTGATTTCTTCCTGACAGATTTTGTGGGTTAGTCTTAGTTTCTTCATATTCTTGATTTTTAGGTTTGGGTCTGTCTAATTCTATTGTGTTTAGTTGCCACCCAATTTTGATTCTTGAGTATCTGTTTTGTATCAATTAAGTATATTTAATGCTGCAAATTATCATTCAAGCCAAGAAGGCAGGAATTGTTTCGGTTACTAATGTTTGAGACCAGAATTGCTGTATTAGGCTAGTCAAAATTAGACACTTTTGTCATACCTGGAATGGTAGAACATTCATTATGCTAATGACTACAAAAATCAGACGTGTGCCAGCTCACTGATTAATCCAATTTTGTCTGTCACTTTGATTGCAGCTTGAAAATTATGGGTTCCTTGGGACTTGACATTGAGAATGTAGGAACAGACGTTTACATGTCTTTGGGACTTAAACAATCGGGCAAAGGAGCTATGAAGATTCCTCCCCGGGTTTTGTCACCGCTTTCTTCACTGCTTGAGAGATCCATTCAGAGCAATGAGATGCTTATGGAGGCAACAGAAATCAAAGAAGTCACCATATTTCATGGGTTAAGAGCACCGCCTTTGAGCATTCGGCAATACATTGATCGCGTTTTCAAGTACTCTGGCTGTAGCCCTTCTTGCTTTGTTGCTGCAAAGATCTATGTGGATAGATACCTTAAGTGCACACAAGTGCATTTGACTTCTTTCAATGTCCACCGGCTTCTGATAACAAGTGTGATGCTAGCAGCAAAGTTTATTGATGACGCGTAAGTGCTAATCTGAGATTTAGGATATTGTTTATCTGATTTAATAGGCCAGTGGGTTATCTATCTCACTTGCTGTTTACAATTGGACCATTCTAGGGCACCAAGTGTGTCTTCCTTGATACTGAAGCGAAAAATATTTTAAACTGTATTAGACAAAAGATATTGAGGCAAAAGATATGTTATGCCATTGTCCTCATCATCCCTTTGAAATTGCAACAAGCTTCTGACAATCTGACATTGAAATCTAAACATGCTTTTGCAGATTCTTTAACAATGCATACTATGCCAAAGTGGGTGGGGTCAGCACAGCAGAATTGAATAGGTTGGAGATGAAGTTTTTGTTTACTATAAATTTCAGACTTCAAGTTAGTATAGACACATTCAAGAAATATTGTTCTCAGCTAGAAAAGGAAGCTGGAGGACTCCAAATTGAACGTTCAATCCAGGCTTGTGGTGTCAAGGAGGATGAAATTGCCATATCCTCCTCTCAACGCATAGTTACATGATTCTTCAGTTTAGTTTGAAAGAAGTTTGATTGTTCGGCTTGTGTACCACGTATGGCATTTCAATGAACAATTGTTGGTATCTCATTTCATTTTGTGCAGAGTAAAGTTTCTCGCATTTGCTTTTCTCAGGGTTTGTTAGCATGTAAGAACAAAGTATTCAACTTTATGATAAAACAAGAGTGAGCAGTGAGTTTTCTGTTGTTCTGGGTTTGAGATATTCCTTGCGCTCAGTTCTGAGGCTCATATCTTACTAGTTAGGAACACAAAAACTATAATTTACAAACAAAATTTGCATCTTTGATGTACAGGACTTGATATTGTGATAATCCTAGTGTTGTATACAATTAAGTTCATGTTACAGAACCGTTGCCCCATCTAATTATCTCCTGATTCCTCAATTCAACGTTTTCACAGCTCCTGCCAAGCCTTGAGTTCCATGGAGAATTCCTAATCTGTGTATCTGTCTCTGCTAGCAATCAGATTCAGATTCTTTGATTATATGAAGAGTGCTGACTGGTGAAACCTTGACCACTCCTGTCCTGGTTTACAGCCAAGTCACAGTGATATCATTTAGGAGGCCTCTCCAGTGCAATCCAACCAAACCTCCCTTTCCGAAAATCCGTCAAAACACGAAATGCGGCTTGATGAGTGTCTCCGTTGAACAAGTGAACTGCAAGCTTCTGAATATATCTGCAATTTCGAAAATTGGCAGTGAATTTGAAAGAAATACTCTGCATGCTTCAAATATACGCATGAAACCTAGATACTACATTTTAAAAAAATCATTTTCCAGAAACGAAACTGTATATTAAAACATGGAAACTGAAGGCACAGGCGACGTACGTTTTACCACAGTGACCATCCGCATCCATCTTGTAGCGTTTATTAAGAGTCATTATGCCTGGAGTAAAGGCGAAAGTCAGCTAGAGATTAATTGCTGATGACAGTAAGCAACAGTTTACCTATCTCTGTTAAACATACCTACAGATGGAAGCCTTGTTAACATCTGGACAAGAACTGAGGCAATATCAGCAACACCATAGGATCTCTCTCCAATGTCATCACAGATAGCAAGCTTTATTGCAGCTGTTTGATCACTGATCCGCATTGGCAGTATACCAGGAGAGTCTAGTAATTCAAGATCTTTCCCAAAATGAACCCACCTTCAACAAATAGAACAAAGATACATATAAAGACTATCAACAAATTCTCAGCATACTTAACAGGATAGTGGCAATTTGCATCAAACAGAGAATATGACCGGTCAAAGCAGAACTTCATACTTTAATTCTCTTGTAACTCCAGGTCTTGGAGCTGCAGGACACATTCGTCTTGTCAGCAAACGGTTAATCAAAGAAGATTTGCCAACATTTGGATATCCAACAATCCCAGCTCGTACCTGTGTGCAAAGGATTATAAAATTATTTATCAAATAATATGAAGTTTACTGATTGATGTAAGCTTACTTTGAGGAATAAGAACCATTAAATCTCCTTATGTACCAAGATACGTGTATAGTAGAGATAGGTTTACATAGCAAAAAGACTTGTTCTCTTTAGAAAATGGTCAGCTCTCCTTTACAGAAACAAATCTCCTTTACACAATTTTGATTACATCCTAGAGAAATATTCACCTACCAGCTAACTTGACATGTAATGTTTTCATATTGTTTAATCATTGATTTTATGGAATCATTTCTGAATTACTGAATATATGGTTTTCATCTGGCAACATAGCATGCCACAATGTCTAAGACGAGAGTATGTCCGTAACTGATTATTGTTACCGTCAGTTTGCGGATTTGGGAGAAAAAAAAGGATGGAATGTATGGGGAACTAACCGCACGAGGAAGAAGTCCTTTGGCTCTCCGTCTAACATTTACATCCGCTGCTAATGATTTAGCTAACCTCGCTAGCTTCATAGCGCCCTGCACTTGCCAAATTAAGGTAATCAAATTCTGCTCTGATGTTTCAAGTTATGGAAAGCTGAAAGAGGATTTTGTTTTTTTTAGGGTACCATTCCAAGTTTTCCATTAGAAAAGACAGCTTTTGTCCCTTCCCTAGCAAAATAGGAGGCCCAAGCATTCCGGTCTGCAGTGGATATCATGTCTTCTCTATTCAACACCAATACTCTCCTCCTATTACCCATCCATAAATCCATCTGTCAATATAAAAACCAAGGAAGAAGTTATTACAAAGAACCCATACTATCAAATCCTACTCCTGAATTTGGTTTCAATAAAACAGCAATAAACATTCACCAAACTTCAAATATTACAGAAGTAAATATTCTGATAAAGATTGCACTGATCACACTAAGCTCGAACCTGTGGATGACTAGTGGACATTGGAATTCTAGCGTCTCGAACCTCAATCACTACATCCATCAACTTAAGTTGTGTTTTGAGCTCCTTTTCAGTTTTGGCAATATGACCAGGATACCACTGCCCAATTCAGCAACAACAAAATAAGCACATTGGCATTGAATTGAATTTTTTTAACACTTACAGCTAACCCTATTCTTTGAAATATTATTCTGGGTACCTGAACAGGACGCAGTGCCTTGGTCCAGTGATAGAGATCAGTATCCAAATCATACCAATCATCCTCAAATTCCAAGCCATTAGCATTATCATTTCCATTTTCATACCAAGTCGGATTTTTACCGCCAACAATCTACAATAAAGATTACACCTTTAGACACATAAATGCAAAAACAAATAAAACCCAGAAAAGATTTCACGGTAAATGTTACGAAGAACCAGTAGATTAATACACTTTTGGGAATTGAGTGTTACCTGGATAGTGGCTGGAGATGAGAGAGAAGAAGTAGCTGAGAGAGCTGAGGAAGATGGAGATGGAGGAGGCTTTGGTTTGCTTCCAAGACTGTGAAGAAGGTTCAAGTGACTCGGGGTTGTGGACGAATTGGGTAGCCAGAGACTAGCTACTTGAACAGCCATGGCCATTCGACTTCGAATTTTGCTGGTGAAGTTTTTGAGCTTTCGGATTATCACTTCGACTTTAAAAGAAAAGTCTAGAGGCTTTAACGACGGAAGATTCGTCGTGGGTCTTTCTCGAAGGCCTACGAGGTGATAATCACTCCCACCTTTTTACTTATTTTTGCTTTTTAAAGCTCAAAATACAGAAAATCGGCTTTGCCCTGACTTTTTCTTTTTCAAATGATCGCTACAACAAAAATCTTTCAACACAGAAATCAAGTAGAGGATTTAGAGTTTTAGACTCACAAAGCATTGCATCTGTGTTTGTGTTTGTGTTTGTGTTGCAAGTTGCAATGGGGACTTATTGAATTCTTCGTTGGTTGTTCATTTTATTACCATAAACAGCCGTGTGCTGCCGTAGCTTAGAGTTATGGTTTGATCATAGAAAGTTGCATAAGATTGAGTAGAAGCAAAAGACTATGGAGGAGAAAGAACGGTATAAAAGAATTGCATTGCCCATACACTTAAAATGTTTGAGTTGAACTAGAAACTTCCTGACACTAAGGTCAAACAGAATATAATACACTACTTCTGTTTGCAATTCTAACCTACAAGGCTACTGCTTCCTATTCACTTGTTTCTAATTCATCTTGATATCAACACTGCATATCTATGAAGTTTTAAATGGCGATGAGCTGCCCTGGTAAGGCTTTGTAAGTGCTTCAGTGAAAAACTTGCGGACCTCCGGTATGATCCGTTTCATGAGTGGATGGTACCTAAATAATTGTCAGGAGAGTTGATATTAGTGTGGTGTTGGACGCAGAATTGAAAAAAGGTAGAGAATAGACAGTTACCATGGTTTCTTGTTCAGCTTATTACACTGCTCCAGTACAAATAGAATGCATGCTTGCATCAATGACATAGCATTATACGCTTCTGATAACTCAAACATGAGAGAAACGTTTTCCACACAGATATCCTTTAAGAAAGAAAAGTTGTGTGATCAGAGACAAATCATGACCAAGCAGAAGCGCAATCGTCAAACTGGTTCATTATAAAGTACTCACCTGAGCAATGGCATGTTCGCATTGA
Source organism: Geum urbanum (assembly GCA_946800695.1). NCBI lineage: Eukaryota > Viridiplantae > Streptophyta > Magnoliopsida > Rosales > Rosaceae > Geum > Geum urbanum. The sequence goes on along the minus strand of OX326998.1, from coordinate 17,857,339 downwards.
TGCTTAAGACCCTCCAAAAGATACTGATCAGCTGCTTTGAGAAGATCATGAGCAATATCCAAATCGACATCAACTGATCCCGTGTATATGTACCTAGGAGCAGCAAGAAATCCACAAAGATTAGAGGTAATCATTTAACGAGTTGCCTTAACCATGGATATATTGAAATCTCACCTCATCATCAGTACAAAAATGTCCCATCTTATATTGGGAATCTCTACATTCTTGGCATCTCTCTCCTGCAATACAATATTGTAATTTGTTAATTTTAAGACGAGCAACGGGAAAGGTGACCAGAATTAAGATCAATTTCTATTATTACCATTCACAAATGAAGCATAATAGGAAAGAATAGGATTCAGAAAAATTTGCATCGAAGAAACAGCTAAACAAGCTAATTGCTCAATCAATTCTTACCCTGTATCCACCATCAAACATAGCTCGGAATGCTTCCGAAGAAGCAAGCAGACATATTCTGTGTGCATGGAACTGTTTACCTGATCAAAGGAAAACAGTGAAAATATACAGTTAATATTAACTAAACAATAAAACTATACATGTACCAATCTAAAGAAAAGGGCATGACCAAGAACAATGCTCACCATCAACTATGAACGTGATGTCAGACAGTGTTTGATTGTTTACATATTGCTCACCCAAAAACACCTAAAAGTAAGCCACAAAAACCACATCAGAAAGTGCAAGAGCCTAAATATCCAAGCAAAGTCCATTAAACATCCAAAGTCATGATAAACTTTCTTGTGAAAACAGCCTCTGTCATTAACAGACCATACTCAGGGAGTACAAGAAACAACACTCATTTGAAAGATTTAGTACCACTGAAGAAATTAATGTGTACAAGGGATAAAATTATCACAGAATATAGCATTCTTTCTATTTTGTAAAACCTAAAGCACTGGCCCCAGAACAGCAGTGAATCATCAAAATTTTATCAGTATACATCAATAGATGACCATAAACAAAAAATGGTTATCTTTAAATTTATACTAAACCCCTCATACACTCCAATTAAAGTGAATTACAAGGTTAAAATATCCTAAAATCAATAAACCAATCAAATGTCAGAAGATACCTGTGAGTTTGGTGCTGGAGGAACAGCATCTATATGAGAGAGTGGACAGCTTTTGGTAGCTAATCTGTGCAAGGCCAATGAACCATCCTGTTGCTGCTTCAGGTTTTTAGACTCGAGAAGCCCCAACAGCCACTCTAACCCTGCAAGAAATGATTTGTGGAAAAACCTTATATCCTTGGAATCCAATCTTCTGAATGTAGACATAGTAAATCAGACTCTACAGTTGGCAAAATTTTCTGGTTTAAAGCACGTCAGTTTATAATAATTTGGTGGGGTAACTACAAGCAAGCAGGCACACTCATGCACAAGCTAACCAAGAAACATCCTCATTGAACCAAGCACACCAAGGATGCACCTCATAATAAGCTTTCGATGTTTTACTCAAGTATATGATGACTGTTGTCTTGTCTACAGATTCAGACTTAAAAGGTTTAAATGAAAATATCTTGAAAACTCGGCATCCCTGTTTGTGCTGATTCTTTATGGCATGTCACAAAGCCTAACTTTGTTATTCGAGATCTTAGTATTAGGAAGCAAAATCCTTAAATATTAAGTCAAGCTTACCTTTGTGTTCAATAAAGATGACTTGACGATCATCAGGTTTACACAAATGAGCAAAAGCCAAAGCCACTCGACTTTGAACATCCTTTTCAGAAACCCGCATCAGATATAGTAGATTGTTCAATACCTGTCAAGAAAAAGCAGTTGAGGCCTTTGGAACTACATTAATGTACCAGCAATAGGAAAACAAGCCTTTACAACGTAATGAAGATGGCCAGCCAAAACAAATAAGTACAAAGCAGCAGGACTCACTCGTCCACAAATCTTCCCTTCTAATCTTTTCAATGTCTTTTCAACACAATCTTTTGTTCTCTGCAAGAAGTAGTACTCAATATATTTAGGCAACTTTTGCCGGACATAGAAAACTATGTGAATTTCAAGAACAAAGGGGAAATGAATACTTGAACAAGGAATTCTCCATTTTGAAATTTCTGAACAAGTCCATGCTTAATAAGAGCTGCAATATTATCCTGTAAAAGATATTCAAATTAGTCACAACAAGGTGTATTGAATGCAGGATACAGACAGCTGTCTCCAAACTGAATATAATCATGAAAATTTACCTCATTATCTGCAAGACCATAGAGAGAAAATGCAGCATTATGTTGTAAAGATTCATTTCTTGAATCAAGCAACTTCAGTAGAGGTACTATACCACCAGTATGAACAATGCCAGCTTGGTTGTGAGTGTCCTGATATAAAACTTATTAGAATTAACAGAACCAGTAAATATCCAAGTGATAGAAATTTAAAGAATTTATTTTACCAACATCTCTATGCACACATTTTTCTTATTGTAAAAGAACATTAGAGAGTATCATAACTTCATAAAGATTCCCACCATGTATTCTAAAAGCATTTTACAAGACAACCTCTCTCTCAAATGATAGTTAAAACTCCACTATGATATATCTACATATACAAATTGAAATGTTTTTAATATATAATTGGTTAATCAATGTAAAGATAATAACCTGTGCCAACCTCCCAATTGCAAAAGCCGACATCTCCTTAACCTGTGAGTCAGACGACTGGAGCATTTTGATCAATGGTTGTACTGCGCCCCGTTGAACAATGTGTGCCTGCATCAGCACATTATTATAGCATTAAACAAAGTTTATTATGCCAGAGGTGAGCGTGAAACAGTTGCTGCACCAAAAAGAGTATCCCCTAATACCTTGCATTCAGAATCAGCTGTAGCAAACTGACCAAGCAGTAAGGCAGCTTCTCTTTGGGTTTCCAAACAAGGTGAACTGTCAATGAAGAAAGGCATTCGGACACCATGTTTAGGACTTAAGGAAATACATGATCACAACTGTAACATAATTATGTTAATTTCACAGTATAAACCAAATGGGAACTTCACTATTACCTGAGTAAATCAATAACAGGTTGTAAAGCACCAGCAAGGAGAACAAGTTTCTTGATGCTCGGGGAAGAATGTACAAGATTACCAATCACACCAACCTGATAATCCCAAAAAAGCATTCAGCTAATGCATACAAAAAAAGGATAAAGTCAAAGATATCATAGAAGATGCATTTAACATAAACAATTACAAAAACTTACAGCTTCATAAGTCATAGCTGCAACCTCAGATCGAAGCATAAGTACCAGGTTAGGCAAAGCATTGCCTTCTACAATCTGAAAATTTTCTAGTTAAATCAACTAGACTAACAAAGATTCTTGAAATAACTGTACATTTAACAGGGATGACATAGCTACCTGGTTTTTGTTTTCATCATTTTTGAATGCAAGAATCTTCAGGGCACCAGCAGCTGCTCTTTGCACCTTCGTGTCAAAGAAATTTAGCAGCTTGACGAGAGGAGGGATACCACCTTCAAGTCTGAGGGTACAACAATATAAGGAACAAATCGCGATAATATTCAGCATCAACCCCAAAAGAAGCAGAAACAGCCATACCTGACAAGGTTCTTGATGTTGCTATTCTCATGAGAAATGTTACAGATTGCATCAGCAGCTCTCCTGATAACACCATCAACTGCCCCATTCGCGGCACACGGATTCTTGTGCCTCTTTATCAGCTCAATCAGATAGAACAAACCTCCAGCATCAACAATTAATGGTTGATACTCCGGCTTCATCACATAAAGAAAACATGAAAACTATCAATCAAACCACCCTCAATTTCATGTCAAAACTAAAAACACAAACGCCCAAAAATAGATAAATGCAACACATAAATTGCAAAAGTATTCATAAAATTCTTGATCAAAGCCAACTCAAATAGACAGAGAGAACAAAGATTGTGTTAATTACCCTAATGGCGATGAGATTAAGAGCGAACGCACACTCTTTCTCGACCTCATGTTCATACGGAATTGCACCGTGGCTTCCCCCTTTCTCGGGCGGCGGCGGCTTTAGAAGCTTAACCAGAACCGGAACAGCTCCGCAATCCACTATGTCCTTCAGATTCTCCTCTGCAATCAAATAGCCAAACTATCAAAAACCCTAGCCCCCAAATTACACCCATTAAATCAATCTCTAACCAGCTTAAACGGAAGGGATGAATTCTTATTATTGTTATGTTTACCGTTCTTGGCCAATTCGACGAGCGCTCGAGCAGCGACCTTGGCGGCGGCGCGATCGGTGTCGGAGGAAGAGCCACTGGACTCGAGAACGCTGACGTGGCAGCAAATCTCGCGAACCGGATCTCGGTGCTCGGCTGCGGCCAAAGACTTCCGATCCGGTTCGTTTTCTTGATTCTCTTGGACAAAGTCCTCCTCTAGCTTCCGCTTCAAGCTCCGTCGTCTGGCCATGGAGGATTGAGAAGAGGGGCAGTTTGGGAATTAGTGTTTTTGAGTAGGGCGTTTGAGAAACGAAGAAGAGCGTTCGTTCGCTTTTATTGAGTGGGTAAATTTTTGGTGTTCCCGCCCTCTTTTCGTTTGAGTTCCCTCCATCCCCTTCTAATTTTTGGAGTTTTGGAGGTACAGCTTTCAAACTTTCCGCCCTACATTCACCGAGGTTTATTTCTGATTCCTGGGCTGGGCTTCATTGCATAATGATTTGTAATGGGCCTTAAAATTTAAAACTCATTGTAGCTTCAGTGCGTTCGCCCAACTTCTGTTGGGCCCAGCTGATATCTAGTTGACTAGTTCTGACATTCTTTTTTTCTGAGGGAAAAAGCGTGATCCTTGTCTAAAAACTAGAAGATACATGAAAAAATTTGTGACATTGTGTGATATGAGTTCACATAGAATGTACATGTTTTGATACCACCCAATATATATTGGCATATTTATGTCTTGTCTATAATCTGTCATTCGTCATGATTGTATTTAATTCGTTGAAACACGACTTTGAAATATTTGAAGACCCTAAAGTATACATGTGGGAAATAAAGCGTCAGAAATTGGCTTATTTCTGGCTTATACTTCTATGGTACGTAGTAAAATTCACTTAACACAAAGGTGTTCATGGAAAGACACATGGCTATATAGAAGTATAATCACCTAGACTATTACTATTTATGTACTCTTCAATCCCAACACGTACTCTAAATAACTCAATAACTAAATTTGAGCTTCTTGTTCACTTTCATTTAGTCTTGTCAGACTAATTAAGCAGACAACATCTATACTTATATACTACTTCATGCGCAATATAATGAATTTGGGCCTGTGATTGAAAGTAATACTTTAGGTTAAAATCACTAGCTATAACAAATTAGACAAAAATAAAAATCTGATAAGTTCAGGTGTTGATATTACTATGGGTCGGTTCTGATATAACTATCTTCGTGTGGATCTTGAACAACAACAAAAAATTAATTAGTAATAATGGAACATAAACGAGTAATAAGGGAACATATATTGTTGTTGTCATTTTTTGGGTGATATTTTGTATGATTTGCAGAATTGTTCTACTTTTTTTAGGAATTAAAGGTTGCTATTAGCTACTAGCTAGGTAGGTTTAGCCGGACAAGTGTTTAAGGACACACTAAGCCGGATCATGTCAATGATTCGATTATTCTCGTTAATGTTGTTAGGAAAGTTACAGAGGATGCTCGTGAGGATGTTTTCTTAAGATCATGAAATATCGATCAAGTCACAGGATGCAAACAAAGCCAGCTTGCAAGTAATTTAGTTATATCCCCACACGGCCACCACATAATGGAAGGGTAGCTAATCGTCTGAAGATCAAAACAAATGAAGCAAGTAAACTATCCAAGTACGTATGTATTACAATAGAACACTGTACGTGTAGCTAGCAGCACTGCAGCAGTACGTTACGTAGTACGTCTCGTACTGGCCAGCTGTTGAATTAATATACGGTTGTCGGTGCAGCAGTTTCAGTCCCAGACAATAACGGAGGTAGGAAGGGGCCAATGGGGTCATGGCACCCGCAAGTGTATATGCCATCTGATTTGATTATAAAAGAGTTGAAAAATCAAGCTTTAATGGCCCTCATCTTCTAATTATCACCGATCATATTTAGCCACATATTTATTTTAGAGTTTATAATAATATTTAATTAATTATAAATTCTTTGACATTAAAACTGTATGTAGTCCTTTCAAAAATATATATATATATGTGGTAGTTTTTTATTTTGAGTTCTAAACTCAATTGAACTCGAATCAGATATCTTATTTGCATCAACACAATCATATATAGCTTAATATTTATTTTAGCAATTTATTTTCTACAAATATAAGTTAAATTTGGGATACATATTTCTTATCGTCTCATATTCAGTAACGTCGTTGTTACTTGTTATGGTGTTTATTGTTAGCAAGGATACGGATATTTGTGTAGATTAGGTGACTTAGTCGCTTAATTTACATAGTTTTGACTTTCTTGTATGTTGTCGTCCTTAAATGGACAGTCAAAGTTGTATTCATATCTTTTTCTTTTTAATGTAATTGAAGTCTCTCATCCACCTTTTCAAAAAAAAATTATAGATAACTTTTCTATGTTTTGTGTACAATTTATGTTTTGTCAGAATTTTTGTTTTCTGTATCGTCACATAATTATTTTAATTATTTTTTGACACTCCCTAAAATATTTTTCTAATTCCGCCATTGTTCCCGGACTACCCGTCTCATACTCACAAGTCACAACCAAGAGAAGAAAGATGGTTCGTGAATGGTTCCGAAGTGATCAGAAAGAAAGAGAGAGAGAGTACATGTCCATCAACATCGATCTGATCGAGCTAGCTCGTTACTCTCCTCCTCACCCGGGCCCTGCCTTTCCTTCCGTCCTCCTCTCTCAGTCAGATTCCATTTTACAGAAGCAGCCAGCGCATTTGCAACCATATTCCCATTTTTAACGTACAACCGGTGCTCAGAACTCGAGGGTTTTGTCGTCTCCGATCTCCGACACGTACTCAAATGACAAAACAGTCAACCTCATGCTCATATACAATATCAGCTTATTAGGGCCCCTACTGTTATTTAATAAAAATAAAGCCAGGTCTACGTGGTTTGGATTGCCTCGAAAGATAGTAGTAAACAATCTAAGAAGAATCCTAGATAGAGAGAACGAGGTCCGGCCACCCCATACGGGCATCATATATATATAACTGCAAATTGCCACATGATGTATACCATACTTGCAAGAGCTGAGTCGATTAACGAATAAAATGACGTTGAATATCTCCACTTCGAAGCTTAACAAAACTAAAATAAACAAAACGATCTGTGTCGATCAAAATCTTAATCAATCAGATCCTGTTGTGTGAGATGGCATACTTCACGGGGGTCGTATATATGGTCCCTGACAGTTGACTCTACGACCTACGTACTATAATTTTATTAGATATATTGTTAATTACTTGAATATTAGTACTGAAATCGTTATTTATACTTCGATCAACATGTAAAACGAAGTGGTTTGATTTGATTCCGTGCCAACTGTGTTATTGGTGTGAGTGTGACCAACGAGGACCATTTATAGGACTAAGAAATTATGAGTCAAAACGCCATTTTTAGCTACACCTAAATAAACAAACAAACAAACCAAATGAAACCATAATCGGAAAAGAAAAGCGCGTTACAAACAAACAGAAAAACACCAAGTCCGGCCCATGCATGCATGGAAGGTGATCGATGAAAAGTAAAATACCAGCAACTTCAGCATAATCGGAGAGATTTCTTTTTCCAGACAACCATATTTAAGTTCATGAACATGTTCAGAACAAGGAAAAGAGGGTTAATTAAAAGCATTTATCGTAGATTTTGTTTGATTAATGACAGTTCCACACGAGCGTACGTGTAGTTTACTAGCCATGCCAGGATTACAAGGCATAATCATACAAGCACAAAGTGCAGCATGATGCGGGAACCCTGACCTAACAGTCTAACACATATATATTATTCCTTTTTTTTTTATTATTTATATTTGACTTCGATTTTTCTCCAGTTAGGTTGCTGCGAGTGGAGTGATAACAAACTGTCTTTTTTTTGTATCTGCGGTTGTTGTTGTGCTGTGTGCGAGGCATGCTACTGCCGATGACAGAATGTTGTTGTGTAATGCGTCACGTAGTGTTTGCTTCTTGTCAAGCGATTGGAGCGAGGAGGACACCAATCTAACTCGTTGAGTTCTACTTGTCTTGATACAAGACGTAATCTTATTGTCTCTCTGTCGAGCCACAAAGAATTGATACTTTACACCATCGGGCAAGTATAAAGCAGAGCAATCATAATGACGCAGTGTTGAGAACACCGGATAGTGTGATTTCGTAGATTTTAAGAATCCCCACGTTCTGTCGGGTGGCTTAGATCCTGAATTTGTTGTTGCCGGTTGGTTAGTTTGAGTGAATCTTTTAATCTCCACGCTCTGTCGGATAGCCTAGAATCCTAGATCATGATCGAGCTCGCTGGTTGTCTTCTCACAGTGGAGTAAGATTTGTTAGTGTGCAAATTGTATATGATTGTAGAGCTCCTCAAGTCTGCTTTGCTTCGCCTATTTATAGAGATAGACACTTTGACCCTCCTCGCTTGACAATGTAACATTTATTGATTAAGAATAATATATTGCCCTTAGATTCTTCCAAATTATCTAAGAATCGCATAAATATCTTTCTTGATTTACAGCTCTAATCAAGTTACATGTGTCTGACCCATTTTATTTCTAAGACCCAAAAGTATCAAAAGAAACATTAAATTTATTTTGAAGGGCGTTTGCTTAGATCATATATATTCCCGTATTTCTAAGACATGATCTTTAGCATAGCATTGTAAAATATATAACATGGCAAGCCAAACTTATCGATCCTAGCACGAGGGACCATGCAAATTGAACCGCATGGGTGCCAAATGTCTGGGTGAGGTTAAAGTTGAAACTTGGAAGCCACGACTACTGATGAGCCAAATGACAGCATGGGATTCAGCACAGCACTACGGCAAACCGGTCTGCGCGCAGCTGCACTGCCAGACCAATTTTGTGTATGTATTGCTGTAATCGACGACAGAGGTTGATCGAGACCATAACCTTGGAATTGTTATCTCCCTCTTCCCTGCGAGATCAATCTCAGCGATGAACGCATAAGATAATAATAACAACACTATTCTTGGAACGAAGCAAAACGTTTTTCTTCACTTCATTTTCTTTCATTTTTCCACAGCCAATTTCCCTTATTTTCTATTTCTTTGTTGCACGCTCTTGTTTTCAACTTTTCATAGCTTGGCTCTATATGGAAATTGATGTATTTCAAATGTGACTCCCTGACATAAGGAAACAAAAGCCTGCAGAGTGGCCGCATGCAGACGATTATATATAATTCATCGATAAAATTACTCATCAACGTTTCTGTAATTCCGACATATATGCATAGCTGCACAAGAGGTCTGAAATGAAATGCCCCATAGACCCATATCTCCCCGTCGCTTACCTTAACTTGGAGTTGTTATGCATTGACAATTCAGGTTACTTTGTCTCGACCTAAGTCAAGTTGTTGGGGTGAAAATAGCCAGCTAAGATTGACAGCGCGCGGGACTATGATTGGCCAAATTGATCCATGGAGTTATTCTCGTACCAATATATTACTCATGTTTGATGTAATTCGTGCGCTAACATAAGGAATTAATTAACTTGGGAGACCAAGAAGTAAATATACATAAAGGGAGGGATAGAGACCGGAGAGTTCTGGAGATATATTAATTCATGGTGATGATGCAAATGTGTAGGAAGAAGAACAATACAAGAAGTGTATCGGAAATACACAAACAGACTAATTAAGCAGACAAGATCTTGTCACAATCTATTTCATATCGCAGTCTCCAGAGTAGGATGGAGGATATTTACATAATAATATACATGCACTTACACGTGTTCATGAGATCGAAGTGTGTGGAAACATAAAGGAATGGTCGTGGTGTGATATACATAGTGTGTTTTGGTCGATGATGTAGAAATATCGATGGCAATTGGGAGATGCCTCTAGTGAAAACCATGACGGTAAGCCGGTAAGTGATAGGTTGTAATCCTTGTATACATGTCAAGTGTCATCTTGTGCTTAAGTTGATTGTCATATAAGTATGCTAAAATTGTTCATTATTTATTTAGACGAAGTTATCTCAAATGTGGTCATATACCACTTCAACGTGTTTTTGAATTTGTACCATTATGTAGTATATCATGCAACTAAACTTAATTATATAATCACTTGCAGCCACCCAAGACTTAGTACTCTTCCCTTCAGGAAACTAGTAGTACATACACTGGTTTACTATCCGCAACGAATGATTACGCATTGCCGAATGCCGAATACAATAAATCCATAATGGTTGCCTTGTGCATATTAAGGAACGACTAGTTGGCAAAAATAGTCGGAGACATCACTCATGCAGTTTAAAGATGTTTATTATTATTTCGATAACTTTTAAAGTTTGAGCATCTTTCTGTTCTCTCAAATAGAATTCAGTCCATGCGAGTGAATCTTTTCATATAATTTATATATAAAAATTCAGACATGAACAAACTTACAACACTATAACAATTATCATCATAATTAACTTTGACGCCATTTGTATTATATATATGTGACATATAGCGGCGTTGAACTTTGAAGATTATGAGACCGGCCGGATCATCCCAACATATTGTTTCACCTCTGATCATACTCTACCGATCTATACAGAAACTGTTCTAGACAATTTTTGGAAGACTCAAAAGAGTTTCTGTAGCTTGTACTAACCCGAACAAAAAGATGGATAAAAGTAAAACTGTTCGAAACGATTGTTTCAGACAAAAGGGAAAAGTGTGGGTTGATCGATGAAATCGGAATTCAGAACTGACTCAACTGAGAGATCGTTGTGGGTAGATATGGTTTGTTACGGTGGTGGGGTTGGACAAAGTTGTATGCTCTATAATATGAATCACGTTGAATCCCTCCACCAAACATATTTATGATCGATGTGCGAAAATTCTTGTTGGTCCCGTAAATGATTTCCCAAAGGGAAAAACAGCAGATCGATGAGCAATGTACATAGCAATGAATTGAGGTTGACATTAGCTATTCAAGGCCACCAGAAATTCGTAGTTACAGTACAGTACTACTGGTTCATACCTCTCCTACAATTTTGATACAATTATGAAACAAGGACTAGTCGATCGTAATGGTTGCTGGGAATTAAAGAATGGTAGTGTCAGAATGAAAGGGATTATTCGTATCGGGTTTCCTTCCTTTTACCACACCCCCCCCCCCCCCCCCCCCCCCACCCCCCCTATATATATATATTATATGCCATTTAATTAAAGTGCTCAGAAACTCGTCGGAGTTGAAGAAAGCGACGGAGATATTCTTGTATCGTTGTATATGTGCAGCGGCCGGGGTAGATTTCAACGACGACAAACTAAGGCGTAGCGAGCCGGGGTGGAGCCCTTTTGACCTCAATCAGATCAGTTGAATTGCCAGTACTTGAAAACGTACACGGTCTAGTACGTACTTCAACTTAAAAAGTCCAAATATTCATACTGACGATCTAATTATCATTCTAGCTATAACGGGAAATCAGTGATCGAGCAATTGTATATTTTCCTTCCAAGTTCGTGTTTGCCCTTCAGAGACATTAGAGAACGAACAAAGAAACTTTCCGTTTTCATCAATACCCTTCACTTATGAGCAGTACGTTCTTTTTTTGTTCTTTTTTGTTCTCAGATCACCACACTACAAGAAAATCAGGCAAATGTTACATTTAGGATGGCAACAAATCTTATAAACGTTGCCATTTGGTGAAGTCAACCAAAGCAAAGTGGGTGGATATCAGTGTTGAGCAGCACGTGGGAACCATTTCCTACATTTACAGACCGTGAGAATGAAAGAATTGTATTATTTATCTGTTTTTTCATTTATTAATTGTCTCAAAATTAGAAAGTTAAAACCTAATTTCCCTTCTTCCCTACATTTACAGACCGTGAGAATGAAAGAATTGTATTATTTATCTGTTTTTTCATTTATTAATTGTCTCAAAATTAGAAAGTTAAAACCTAATTTCCCTTCTTTCTTCTTCTTCTTCTTCTTCTTCTTCTTTCATTCTTAGCCGCACTGACCCTTTTTCCTTCTTTCATCTCGATCAATCCCCCAAATGGAGGTTCATAGCTAATGGGTAGAGCTACATAATTAGATTAAACATATGGGCAAGTTGGATTAGATGTCGGTCAAAATCGTGGAGGCCCTAAAATCGTGCCATCGATTGACGGCTTCAAGCACCGCCATTTCTCACCGTTCTCGCTAAGTGCGACCGAATCACCAACGAATTCGCGAGACGAGTGAGACCAGTGTTTCGGGTTGAAGATGACACTGGAAGCTCGACTAGGCTGCAAAACTGGATGTCGCTGACACTGGAAGAAGATGAAGTTGACTAGGCTGGGCTGCAAAACGTGATTCAGGTATATGTGAGCAGCGTTTGGGCTTGATACATTAATATATTTTTGCTATTGTTGTTTAGTTTACTTCTGATTTTAAGCTCATAGCTGCTGGCATAACTTGTTACTTAATCATAGGATTCATAGCAATCTTGTTCTATCATGCTGAAACTGAAAGGTGATTCTTTTATTTTGTGTTGTAGATACTTGCAGGGCAATTTTACTCGAGTGGAATAATCCCCAGTGATCTGGCATATCTTTCGGCGCACCAATATATTTTTGTGAGTTGGGATAATTACATTTTCTTCTTCTTGTTATTTTTTTTTTTACTTTTATTGTTAGCACTTTTAAGTTTTATTACTGAAGTGATGCAGCCTATGGAGAATTGTAGCTATTGTGAAACATTGGTTGCAGGACAGGATATAAGAACATTACTATTAGATGGAATTATGTGGTGTGCTCTTTATCCTAATTAACATCCTAATTAAGATTGTTGCTTCTCTAATCTCTGCCTTCATATTCTTTTTTCCTAGACAAGGATGTGAAGATGTTAAACATTTAGATATGCAGCTTTAAGAAAAATTAAGAGCATTCATGATCAAAGCTGCAAAGTTCTGTTGGGGTGGTAAAAGCTTTTATTCTCATTGTTATGATTAATCACTCGGATCAAGATCAAGGAAGCAACCAAGATCAAGATGTCATGTTGGTGATTATAATTGTTTATGTAACTAGAGTGATGTAATTCAGACAAACTATAAATTTCAAGCCAAATATGGTTATATTATGATGTATTTTTGGTTGGAGAAATGCTTAAATGTATATAATGATGAGTGTAAATTGTTACCATTCATAATGAAATGCAATAAAAAAATATTCAAATGTCCCTGTTTATTTATTTCCTAAATATATTTGATTATTTAATTAATAAAGATAATTACCCACATAATAAGAAATATTGGTTGGTGTAAATGGAAAAAGTCCACAAAACTCTACCAACACTCAACTTTAAATGTTGGCTGAGAACAATTTGTTACACCTCTAGAGCTTATATAACCAATAAATGTAGGGAAAGTGTTGGCAATGCACTTATATGTAACCAAAGAGGGATTTGCCAATATTTACCATGTGTTAGGATAGCTTGTTTTTCTTGTAGTGCCAATTTGATTAAGAAATTAATTTGATCATAATAGTGATGAAAAGTAATAGTGATAAAACATTAAGGAGTTTTATTATTATGACTAATTATATATCGAAAATTTCTATCAAGTTCGAATGAAAAAATTATTCATTAAAAAGAGTTGGAGATATATGAATGATGAAAAAGAGGAACTCAATGCTTGTTTAAAGAGAAATGGATATGGTTCTTATTATTATTACGACTATACCGTACCTTCACTCTTAATTAATCATGCGAGCTATTCACTTCACTATGATTCTTACACTGCTTCTCGCGAGCACTTAGTAGTTAGTATCTTAATTGGTCAAGTGGCTTTCATAATGATCGATCTATTGAATAAGATTGCCCACCAAACTACACCACGTACAACTTAATTCAGTCTCTTTGATCGAGTGCATATACTGGTGAAATCATGAAATGGTTATAAATGGACAAACCAATTACTCCAAGACACACTTTCTAAATTAATCTCTATATTATTTATACTTTGATGTGGATGGACCTAAATAAAAAGACGCATAACTAATAGTTAAATTTTAATTTTATCCACCTCAGCCATTTCTTAATCATTTGAGAGTTTATCACATATTCAATTTCATGGAACAATTTAAAATGTGTAAAAGAATTAAAAGCCCATCTAACTAGAATCTGCTTTGATGTTAAAGAAGCACACACCGGAATCTATTTTACTCGAGGCTTTACCAAAAGAAGCAAAACAAGCTATATATTTATATCAATTATATGTGTAGCTCATCCCCGAATAATCATTGATATTAACCATAAATTTGTTAAGAGGAGATCGTAGCTAATACACAAATGTGTAATTGTTTTGTAACCACCATTGGAAGTGAAAAAAAAGTACCTAGCTAGCAAGATATAATCTCACACACACACATATATATTCAATTTTAATCCTGAATTTGCCACTGGACAAAATTACTCCCCTATTAAAACCACTCGTCATAAACATATAGTAAGATGCGTCAAGATGTGTGTATATATATATATTAATCTTTTGACCTATCAACCAGTAGAATGACCTGACAAAGGTAATCGCATGTGCTATCCACAACTTATGTTGATCGAAGAATATTGGGAAGGATCGATGCTTTAAGAAACTGAGAATACCCCGATATATATTTCATACTTGTTTTATTTTATTTTATTATTATAACAGATAAAGAGTAAGTTAAACTCAGAGTTATGTAATATGAATGAAACTATGAGATCTACAAATAATTTACGTCATAACGCTTATGTTGAATATTTAACACTAAAATTAATTAGTATGTGAAGTATGAGTGCACTTATAGTGTGCGGGACATCTGTCGTAATGTTATCGACATTGAGCTTAGATAATAGTGCATGAGAGCGGTAAACTATAGATTACCCAATTACACATTTGAGTTTTACCCATTAACTGTAGAATTACTATGTATAGTATGATCTACACAATGTATGAAATTCATCTGGTGAATCCTGTTATGGTGTTTAGTGAATTCTGTGGGCAGTTGCGGTCAACTGTCGTTAGATCTGCATTCAACGATAGGTAATTAAAAATAGTTGAAATATAATTTAATATCATTTGTTGGATTCAGATCTAACGATAATTGACCATGACTGATCACGAACTCATTGACCACCAAAACAGAATTGAGATTTAGTAATTAAATTTTAATAGTTTAGTACTTGATTAGTTTCCTCACTCAGCTAGCGAACGAAAAAGAATCGTCGGAAAAGATCTAAAATATGATGCAAACAATATTAAATTTCATGGCATCCTATGCGAGTAATGTGACCTAGCCAACAATAAGAAGGTTAAACTTGAAGAAGCATCTTTGGTTTTGCTATAGTAATTCATCTTGTCCCATTGTTAAGAGAGGGGGTCGACCCTAACTGGCCGACTAATAATCAACTCGCAACTTGCAAGAGGGGCTAATTTAACATGATTATAGACTTATAGTACCAAAAACTTTGTTATTAAATATTGGTTATCCAAGTAGTACTAATTAACGTTCAAAATTAATATAACTAAAAGCATTGAGCCACGTACTGTGTGGATTCTGGAACTTTATTGTTTGGTACACAAGAAACAAATTGGAAAATAAATAAAATATTTGTCACTAATTAACTTGGGGGAAGGTGGCCCAAAGACTAAAGGTCACCCTGGGATTTGATTCACTTCCCAAACTTGTCGGCTTCAGGTTGTTTCACTTAACAAATCATTGAAATCAGCATCAGTTCGCTTCGCTTACTGAGCAAGTTGTTACTGTTATTGAGCTCGTATAATTTAGACAAGCCACTTTGGGTGCTTAGCGCGCCGCCAGCCGCCCAGCCGTCCTCTGATAACATTTTCTAGCTTCATTATTAATTTATGGACATGTCGCCAATAATCCATTTGTATATGTCCTTCACATTTTCAGATTCGAATGGTACTGTCTAAATTATGAGAACAACAGGTATTAGGAATAATATCTAGCTCGAAGGAGATTGTGCAAAAATATTTTGATCAAAAACCTAATGGTATAATTCTTGATTTGTATGTTTATATATGATTTTTTGTTTCGATTATCTAAAGAACGGACGTCCCTCAAAGACATAATTCTATTATTAATTATAAATTATGTTTTTTTTGTTGTGTATTTTTAGATAAAGTACACGTTTCTGCTACTTTTTGCAAGTATATCGACGTTGAAGAAGATTCGTTGAGTTAGTTCTGCCAATAGATAAGCTATTTTATCACTACTAGAATATATAATTTAGAAGACGAAATGGATTCGTCGTCTAAGAGACCAATTTCGTCGGCTAACAACTTAAACGACGAAGAAAACATCGTCGGACAACATTCTAAACTAGGAAAATTTTCAGTCTTAAACGACAAAACATTTCGTAGTAAAATTATAACTTAGACGACAAAAATCTAATTTCGTCATCTAAGTATAAACACTTAGACGATGAACAAAAAATATTTCGTCGTCTTGAGACATGTTTTAAACGACGAAAATATTATAGTTTTTGTCGTTTAATAATTTATTTTAGACGACGAATTATTTTCATTTCGTTGTCTTAAATATTAAATTAAATTTTTTTTTGTAAATTTTAGAATATATTTAATAAATAGAATATTGATTAAAATATCTACATAATAGTCGATATCTACACTATCTACAAAATAGCCAATATCTACACCGGTGTTTGGACCCCCCCCCCCCCCCCCCAATCCCGCTACCGTCGTCATCGTCGTTGTGGTGTCAGTCTCGTGAATGCTGAGATGGCACATACGAACTGTAAGCAGGCGACTGTAAGCCCATCTGTAACATAATATCTCGAATCTGTGCCTTGGTCGCCGCCTGCATCTCTTGAAGACGCTCCTCGTACCGCATTTCTCCTCTAGAATACGTGCATCCTCCCGCTCCTCTGCCTCTTTGATGCGCTCATCGATCCCACTTGAACGAGCTCGTGAGGTGGACATCGATGACTGGCTCAAATCTCAAACGCCAGCTCATCCAAGACCGTGAATCTCTTTCCCAGGTTGGATTCTAAGCGCCTTATCAAACATCTGGATTTGCATAGGTACGTCCAGTGGAGGGAGCTCTTTGCGCGGAGTGTCCGGGTATTATGCCGCCCTCTCGGCCAATGATTCCTCGGGGAACTGCGTCATCTTCTCCTACAATAAAAAAAATAATTGAAAATTAAATTAAACTCGACTAACGTGGATAATTCTACCGAAAATTTGACATAATTTCTCCTAAAAATAAAGGCAACCAAAAACCTGAAATTGTCTAAAATTTAACCATTCTAGCATACAAAACATACTACAATCTCAATATAGCAACAAATAACCCCATAACTGTATTCCAATGCTCAGTAAACATTATCGTGGCAATCAAACCAACAACACACATAAAGTGTGCTCCAATAAAATAAACAACGCACATAAAATAAATTTCATCCGGTCACCATCTACTCTAACCTATGTGCATACCGGGAAGATGCTTTTAAGGTTTTGTCGCATAAACATTCACACAAAAAAGTTAATTTCTATTAATTATTTTTGAATTTAGTGGTTACTTACTGCAATCAGAATCGCTTTCTCTTCCCCGGGCCTCACGTACGCATCTTTGTACGCGTCTAAGAATGGCACCTGCGAACTCTTCTCCATATGTTCCATGACCAGGTAGCCGAGCAAAGTTGAGCCAGAATGGTTGTTCTTATCCTTCTTATCCCGGTTGATCGTGTTCGTATCCGACCTTGTTTGTTACAGGAAATAAGAAGAAATAATTGAAATAATAAATTATTCAAATAATAGACTTTCTATTTGATATTTAAGACATTACCTTAAACTTTCTGCTCTGGAAGTGATGGACCAACCATTGTCATTCGTCTTCCCGAATCTTGAACTCGGTAGGGGTAGGGGACCCGAACTCCTTATAGATGTTGTGTAATGTGTGCTTCCATTCGACATAGATTTTTGTAGCTCGCCCCTCAATGAATATAAACGTCTCTGGAGACTGAAAAATTAAAGTGTACCTACAAAAAATATGAAGAGGCATTAAATATATATATATATATATTATAACTGCTAATTATTTACATTTAATCAAATATATTTAAGTTGAAAGACGCTTACCGAGAGATAGACGTACACCTTGTTTCTCTCAGTCTGTGAGGGCTCCTTCTATACTGCCGCCTTCATTTCTACCTTGCTCCATATGGTGGCCCCAATTTCGTGGGTAATCAAGCTGCTCAGCTCCTTTGTCGGAGGGCCTCTTACGAAGTCATGGTAAGGAACTTCGATCTTCTTTTTCGTCATCTTCACTATTTGACCAGCTTTGATCCCATTACACAACCCTCGTGTGCGTTTCAGAGCCGGTCCTACAACAAAAATTACAAAATTAATTAGTATTTATTGAACACACTTAATCAATTTATAAAACCTTGAAACGTACATTCTACATATCGCATAAGAGATTTACCCATGGTGCTACGTCCTCTAGAGGAGTAGATGGTGATGGACTCGGCGGGGTCGGAATATTTATTGGCAGAGCACCAGGCGCTCGTTCTCCTTCTCGTGGCTCTTGAGTCGTCTGGTCATTTGAAGTGCCACCTTGACTCCTCTCACACGTTAATCAAAATGCTGCAAGTCTTTCTTCCTCCTGTTGTTTCCTGTTTGATTTCTCACCTGGCATCATTTGCGATATCCAAATACGTAAAGAAAAAACCAATTCCAGAATCCAAAATATGAAACAAACTCATCACACAAGCACAAACTTATCACATTGCATCATATAACATCTCCACCCTAAACTAATCCAAAATTGATTTATCATAAACATCATCATTAATAAAAACACCAATACACAAAGGAGGTACCCATTTATCAACAGGTTTACTTACATGGACGCTTCAAAGATACAAACACCAATACAAAAACTCACTTCCCAATTCATACAATTACATACCAATCTAATTCAATTAAATTCACAAACAATCCAATTTGTACAGTTGCATACCCATAACCTGCTATTCATCGAATTCATACAAACCTGTTGCCTAATTCGTATAGTTGCATACTCATAACATCCAATTCATACAAACAATCAAATTCATACAGTTGCATACCCAAATCACAAATCATTCAACAATTCAACTGTCCCAAATTAGTCCACAAAAATAGAGAGACTGGGTATGAGAGAGAGAGAGAGAGAGAGAGATTTTACCTTGGAGTTCAATAAGGAGAGAGAGAATGGTGAGGGAGATAGAGAGCGTTCGGCGTCAACCCATAGCTAAAGGGAAGCATACAGAATCGATGAGGGTGAGGTGGTGGTGGTGGCGTACGGTTTCCGACCTCCGGCGTCGGTGCAGTCACCGGTAGTAGAGAGAAGGTAGAGATAGAGAATTAGGGATTTGAGGGATTTTGGGAATAAGATCGAACATAATCGATCTTATTAACAAACACTTAGACGACGAAATAATTTAGTAGGTTTCGTCTTCTAAGTAAAATAACTTCGTCACCTAAGAATATTTAAAATTTTCCAAAAAAATTGGTGCAAAAAAATTGTCGCCAAATAATTTGGTGTTAGATGAAAAAAAGTAGAGGTTTCGTCGTCTAAGAGTTAGGTTTTTTGAACTTAGGTGACGAAATAGTTAATATTTCGTCGCCTAAGTGTTATTTCCTTAAAAAATTTCAGATCATTTTTTAGAAATTAAATTTTCGTACATATATATCATTTGGATAGAAATTATACACTATATATAATTTGAATATAATTTCATTAAAAAAAAGGATGCGAGGGTAAAATTTTGGCGCAATATATAAATCTCCTAAATTTGTAAACTTAAGTGTTTGTGTATCTATATTCACTCCACGTCAATATTAATGGAATTAAATTTGGACAAAACAATCGTTAGATATATTCATCACAACATAATATGTACGTAGACAAAATTTGGTGAGATTCGAAGTTTAGTAAGGCTTTGATCACAGTAGTCAACCATAAAACTGAATTTTCAATGACACAGAAATATTCATAAACAAATCTTTCGTAACTCTGTTTTCCAAACCGGAGACACTTACTGTCTCAGAAATGGTTAGCCTATGTCCTTGACGAAAAAAATACGCATTATGAGATGATGCATATAGTCATGTCCTTAGATGATTGACAGTCAACTAGGACTTAGACGATGAATATGTACACTTTTCGTCGTCTAAGATAACATTTAGGTGACGAAAATAAACATTTTCGTCTTCTAAGTTATCATGGTTTAGGAGTTCGAGGTTGGGGTTTAGGGTTAGAGTTTAGATTAGATCTTAGACGATGAAATATATATGTTTTGTCATCTAAGACTTTAGTTAGATGACAAAGATACATAATTTCGTCGTCTAGGAGTTCGACGGATTGAAAAACTTTCAATGGGTCGAAGGTATGGCTCTGCCAGAACTGGCTAAAATCTATGATGGATCGAGAAAATTCCTCGATGGGTCGAAGGACACTTTCGGGGAAATTTTTGTATAACTTGTCTTAAACAACGAAATTTGGTATTTTTGTCGTCTAATGTGTTGCTTTGACGATGAAAATACTAAATTTCGTCTAAGCGTTCATCTAAAAGAGAAAAAGAACCTTGATTTTTTCGAATCATTCCTGTATTGCCAAATGAAACAATCATTCATTCATGCTTAAAACACTCAAAATCATTCTTATATATCCAAATCCGAAAGAAAATCCAACAAATCCAAAACAAAATTAGTTAGAATTATTACAAATCCAAAAAAAAATAAGACTTTAATTGAACAAATTATTACAAATATGTATGGGAGGCATCATTCACTTTCATAATCTGTGTCATCCTCATCATCCTCACCATCACGTGAGTCTTCTTTCTGATATAAGTCTTCATTGTCCTCAGTGTCCTCTTCATCCATGTCATTGTTCTCTAGTTCCTGGAGTTTAGTCAAGTTAAACGGCCTTGACTCGAGTTCAAGTGTATTAGGGTTTTCGTTCATGCATATAACCGTTGAGGCTGGTAAGTAAGAAATATCAGGCTTTTGATATGGATCACTAACATCATTCATGTCACGCTGTTCTGTATTAGACCTCCTCTCAAGTATTGTTTCACTCCATATATTTTGGTGACACATATGGTTAACTACTTTTCAACCATCACCCTCATTCAGATCATCAAGTTAGAACACCTGCTTAACCAAGGTGGGAAGAGCGAATGGCTTATCATTGTACCAGTTTGTGTTTGTATTTACCAATAACAAGCCAAGATCTTTCTTCGTAGTATTTCATCTGTTTGGGTCAGTGTTGAACCATTTGCATTTAAAAAATACGACAGACATTCTATTCCCATTTAATAACTTAACGACGTTGACAAGAACCCCGTAGTATAAATCATTGTCTTTTCCCATTGAGATCCCACAGTTTTGTGTTCTCTTGCCGTCATCTAAATCTAATGTCTGAAACTTAACCTCGTTCACAACACATGCAAAATAAATCTCATATCTTTGCTGCTTACTAGCCAAATTGTGCAACGTTGGCGTGTACCACCCATGGTGGTTAAGTTTTTGGAGTGTTGTCATCTGCAAAATTTTGAACAAGTAAAATAAGAAGATTCTGAAACACCTGTGTATAGTTATTGATATTATTTACCATATATATACACATACCCATTCGCAGAAATAATCCTGGAATAGCCTCTTATGATGTACAAACAACTGTTTAGAAGTAACGTTTGGATCATGTAATTGAAGCGCCAACAATTGATGATTCATGAAACGGTTGACCTCGTCACAGTCCCACAATACTACCCAATGAGCCTCAATGAGTTCCACTTCGCTTAATCTTTCTGAAATTTCGTGTACTGATCCAAACACTTATACAACATCTGTGATGATAGAAAGATTGTAGTGATCAAGTGTATTAGAGATTTAGAGGAGTCAGAAGGGGTTGGCTCGACGATATCTTTGAGATACAAGTTGCAGTAGGTCACACACTCATTTCTAATGTATGTTTCTGCTATAGACCCTTTCGGGCTAGGGCAATTTTTAACATGTTCTTTATACTGTCTGAGTTGTCTAAAAAATTGTGATAAA
Organism: Geum urbanum; assembly: GCA_946800695.1. NCBI lineage: Eukaryota > Viridiplantae > Streptophyta > Magnoliopsida > Rosales > Rosaceae > Geum > Geum urbanum. Next base: position 17,835,083 of record OX326998.1, on the reverse strand, counting down.
ATCAATATGTAAGTGAGATATAAGCCATAAGTAGTGGTGTACTATTCATTAGATAATGTACCTTTCCTGAGGATATATCCAAGTGTAGTGTACCAGACCAGTAACAACACTTGTTTCTGAATGTGGATCATTAGGTGAATCATGATGCCGAAGAATGTAAGAGGGAAATCATCTCTAATTTTCAAAGTATGTACACAATCTCTTCTTTCAATTCGACTACATCTGACTTCTTCAACTCTTTGGCACATAACTTCTGCCACCATTTAGACAACGCTATTAACGGCTCTACCACGTCACGATGCAAATATAGTCAAATTACCACTTAAAGAAGATGTTGCATCATAACATGATAATCATGAGTCTTTAGATTTGAGAATTTTTTGTCCCCCACTTTTACACAATGAGATATATTTGCTGCATAGTTGGATGGATATTCAACACCACGAAACCAGGCGAACACTTCCTCCTTCTTGATCGGCTTCACTGTGTAAAGTGCCATATGTATCTCGGCTCTGCATGACCTTGACTTCTTTAGCCACAAGTGACAACGTATTTTCATAAGTTGCAAGTCTTGATGCACTTTACGAGGTCCTTATTCTTCTTATCAATACTGAGAATTGTTCCCATTGTTGTTGAATACATTCTTCTCAATGTGGATGACGTCTAGGATATTTATGAGTTTTAACTTCGACCAGTAAGGCAGTTCATAGAAGATACTCATGTGACTCAAATACGTAAGATCGTCGTCAACCACAGGATTGTTGGCCATCATAAGTGGACACTTGCTCAACACTAGAAAATCAACGTATTGGAGCCTCTAAAAGATCTCATCACCAGACTACTCTCGGGGTTTCAGACCATTCTCTACCTTCCCGTCGAAACTTGCCTGATCCAATCTCCATTGGTGTTCTTTAGGAAGCCATATATGGTGACCCAAGTAACACACCTTTGTCGTGTGATAGCTAGGGTTGACATCGTTTAAGCAGATAGGACAAGCCTTATACCCTTTAGTCCTGCAAGACACCAACATTCCATAAGCAGGAAACTCGATAATGGTCCACATCACTGCTGCTCTCATGATAAATGAAGTTTTAGTGTAGCTGTCCCAAATTCGTACGCCTAATTCTCACGCCTCCTTTAACTCGTCAATCGAAGGTCTCATAAACACATCAAAACACTTTTGAGGTGAGTAAGAACCCAGAATTAACAGAGTAAGGAAATTAAATTCATTTCTCATACACATTCAGGGATGCAAGTTGTATGACATGACAATAACAAGCCAAATATTGTACGTGCCATCATTATAAGGATTGAACCCGTCTGTAGAAATTCCTAATCTGACATTTCAAACTTCTGATGTGAAGTCTGTAAACGTCATGTCAAAAGATTTTAAAGTCTCCCCATATGTGGGGTGTCTAAGCTCATCGTCATCTAACATCTTTTCACTGTGCCATCTCATTGCCTCTGCAGTGTACAAAGACATATACAATTGCTCCAGTATAGGAATCAACGGAAAATAGCAAAGCACATTCCAAGGAATATTTTTCTTCTTATTCTTCTTCTTGAGGTTCCATCTCAACTCGCCCCAAACCGAGTAATGTTGGAGGTCTGTGTGTTCTTTATAAAATAAGACACAACTATTTTTGCAGACGTCGATTTTCGTGGATGACATGCCAAGGTCGTTCAAGATCCTCTTTAACTTATAATAATTATCGGGAAGTTTGTGATCACCAGGAAACAACTTACATATGTCGCTGGACATCGTCAAATGCTGCATTCGACATTTTGTTCTTCACTTTATACCCCATTTCCTCTGTTATGGCACTTAAAACAGTCTCTTTACTCTGTGGGTGCAACAGTGTCTTGACTTCTAGTAGAAGCCTTTTGTACTTATCGTAATTTGTGGATCTCATAAAGTCGGAGGCCGAAATGGTTGTATCATGATTGGGAGTATCGTAATCTCTCTCTTCAAACATGTATCTATTTGAATTATACGACGGAAAATGCATCGTGCACAAATTCTATAATGGGGTTTAGAGAAGATCCGTCAGTATTGTTGGATGAGGCACTTGGGAACCTTGATATGAACTCTGCCATTATAGTTTCAGCATTAGTCTCTGATTCTTCACCATGTTCGGTCCTTGAAGTGTACTCCTAGATCATACCGTGTTCAGACAAGTGCTGGAACATTTGTGGAACTAACAGATACTCTAAGTTACGACATCTCTTGCACAGACACATGTAACACGTCTTTCCTCAATCATGTTCAATTGTAAAATGCATAAAGTTATAAATTTCCTGTATATACTTTGGATCACCTATTTCCAACATTAACCAACTCTTATCCATATTCTGCGTGAGTTGTAATGAACGAAACAATAAATTGTCCAAATCTATTTAGAGTCATAATCATGCATTATTCAAGAACCTACGTAGATAATTTTGCCACATTTCTAGGACCTAGATAGTTAATTTTGGGACAAATTATGAACATAACCTACGTAGCTAGTTAATTACACATCGAGAATCATTCTTACACACACCCAATAATTAATAAATTTCATAACCCAAATTAAACTAATTAATATATATGTATTTAATCCAAAAATTATTAATTTGTCAATCTACTAATCGATCTAACATTTCATATATATAATCAACACATGCAAAAGCATTATAGTTATCTAGCGATTTTATACCAACACATTCGCCAAAAATCTTTCGCCAAAATTTATTCACTGGTAAACTTCAAAATACACCCAATTATTTGAAAAAAATTCAAAGAAATATGTATATACAAACACTAACCAATATAAGAAGATTCGAGAATGTTTTAGGAGGCCTCGATTGAAGGTGTTTTGTTAGAGATTGAAAAATCGCTGGAGGAGGTGTTGAGATAGTGTTTGAGGGGTTGTGAGAAGATGAGGATTCGATCTGGAATTGCTACCGTCTCATAATAATTGTGTCACTTAGACGACGAATTTGAATTTCGTCGTTTAGAAATCACTTAGACGACGAAACTGGCGACAAAAAATAAATTTATCGTATTAGATATTTTTTAGCCGACGAAATGACGATGAAACATATTTTCGTAGTCTAAAACTTTCTTAGACGACGCAAATATTAACTTAGGCTCTAAGTCGAGCTTAGATGACGAAACCGAAAAGATTTCGTCGTTTAAGTTATGTGTTCTGGCAGTGTATAAATGAACATATTGCTTTTATAAATTGTACCTTTCCTGTACTCCTGATTTTATCAATGATTTCATTACAGGATTGCAAATGGTTCTTAATCAATCAGATAATTAATAACTAGGTATATAACTATATGTATAATTAAATATATATATATACACACATACGAGCATGATATATATTGCACCATTTTTGCCTAGGTAAAATATTGGATCGGATACTATAGCTGATAATTGCAACTGAATGATGATCGATCAAGTACGAACTACTGCAATTTTGCAAATATGCAAAGCACGTTGTGGGGATTTTGGCGATGCATGACACATTGACACTGATGACAGCTCATTTCTTTCTGCTCTCATAGATCAGAGCTGCAAGCAAGAATGGTACAGATAACCACCGAACCAGTACTTACAGTAACTTTTCCTATTCGAAATAGACATATATATCAACCTGTAAATTATCAGAAAAGAATAAGCACGTTGCATGTAGTCCATATAGAGAGAAATTGCAAGCTCAGCCATAGCTAGCTCGTTTTTATTTTCTGTAAGGAATGATCACGCATGTGCAGAGAGAAGAAGTTGTTCTTTAATTAGCCACAAGCACCCATTTCTAAATTTAGATCACGAGGTCCCCCCTCCTCATATCATCACCCACAAAACTCCATAGTCACACTGAAATCCATAGGTAAGATTATTCTGATATTTCATTTCCCATATGATGCTCACGGGTAGTCCACATCAACACTGGTAAGCTTAGATGCTCTGATATTTAAGGTTAATCGGCCGCAAATCTTGTCTCGTTTATCGTCATTATCGTCGTCATTAACTCGTCGAGTATTCTAATTACTGGACGACGCTGAAAATTAAGAGCTGGAAAGATAGAAGAAGAAGAAGAAGAAGAAGAAGAAGAAGACAATGCATGGCAACACCCCAGCAGCAAAGAACGCAAAATTTACAAGCCTGTGGGAGTTCTGCTTCGGCTGTCTCGAGCCAATAGTGAACCGAGTACCGTGTCGGCCAATTACTGCACGACCTTTTTTCTCACCAAACTTACCTACTACTTGCAGAAGTACGTAGAGGGGGATCCATCATGCATATGATAACTGAGAGCCCCCCAGAAAGTGAAAACTTACAAATTGTTAGGTACTGATCATGAGGTGAATCTTCCTCACCTAATAGCAGGATTCGATTCCTCGGGCGCATTTGCTTCGATCAATCTATTACTGCATATAACTTGTTAGGATTCATGGTTTATCAAAGGAAATGCAGAAATGTAAGAAAACTAAAGCAAAAAAATAAAAAAACAGAGAGAGTTTTGGGGTTACATTGTGTTCATTGATTGTAGAGAATGAGGTTACAACAATTACATATATATGTTGATATTATAAAATGACATAAATGCCCTTACGACATAATTGCTATAAACCTAATATCGTTAACATCCTCTCTGAACCATATGCTAGAGAACCAAGCATACGTTGGAACAAATATAACGAGAATGATAGCCAAAATGAAAAATGAAATGATATATCCCAATTCAATAAACCCAAAACAAATTGATATAACATGTGACCAAACTCTGGATGATCTGATAATGGAGAGACAAAGCAAGCATGTTGTACAATCTTCACAGAGCACAATGGCTGGCAGGGGTGCGACATACTTGTATGAAAACTAAACTTGATGATGTTTTGCTCACATGGATTGACATACTTGCACACTACCATAATGCACTTGTATATAACCAGCATCGTAATATTACTCATGATTGTGTCTCAATCCTTCTCCATTATGTTTGGCAATTAAAAAATAATATAGCACACTAATTCCATAACAAAGATGGAAATATCTCATAAAACGAACATAACTAGCACACAAGCTACAAAACCAACCGATAATTCAACTTGTAAACCTTAAATCACCAGTCCAAAAAAGGTTGAAATTTGTGCAATTGTACACGGTTGAAAATTTACCGAAAAACTAATGAATCTAAGAAATTCAAACTAGACCAGAGAAAGATTCCACAACTCAAGTATTAGGCATGCCAAATGAGAAAGAGATTACCAAATTCTCTGTAGAGGATGATTATGCTAGCTGAAAATAACATGAGACCAACTTCAGTTGAGATCCAGCTGAGAGCAAACTGCTGAAAAATTGAATATAACTCATTGATGTTAGCTCTTGCATAACCCATTTTACCATCTGCCAAATACACTTGTATATATCCAGCACAACAAATTCACAGTATGATATCCAAATATGATATAAAGCATAAATCACCAGTTCTAAAAATGAATTGAAAATTCGTTACAATTGTGCAATGATTGATTGAATTGGTGTAGTTGTGCACTGGTTGATTGATTTTTCTTTTTTGAGATGGCATTAATTTTCATTGAAGGATAATAGCGATATAGAGTTCAACCAGATTCTCGGTCTGATAAAACGAAACCCTATAACATCACTATTGTGAAGCAAAGTTTGGTTTTCCTAAACAACAAACCAGAATAGCACTAGACTAAAAAATTCGGGCGCACCACTCCTTAGTTGTCTAGGGACCATATCTAGATTAGACTGTAAGCTCTCTGTTCCCCCTGTTCTCCCCCCCCCCAAAGTAGCTCTGATCCCAAGAACAAAAGAGTTCCCATCTTTGAGGAATACACCCAAAGCCAAAGGCCCAAGCTTGGGTGAACACCCAAAAACTGATGCCCAACATTGGTCCACTAGTTTGGGAGGTCCAGTCCAAACGAATTACGCCTGCCTTAAGCCCACAAACCAAGAAGTCAAGGTTTGACCTAGGAGGGCTATGTTGCCGCTAGAACCACCAATCACCCGTTCGCCAAAACTGTCGAGGACCTGTCCTTGTCGGAGCTTCACCGACAGCCATTGCCACTCGATTGCCCTTCGGGTTCTCGTCTGTTTCCATTCTCTGCCACCACCACCGATCCAAACTTGTCCCTTGCAAGATCTCCCTGTGCTCATTTTCTTGAGCCGACCACGTCGGGGCCTGTGACCTGCATAAAAGAAAAGATTTATCCTCTCTGCTGTTGCATCTCGCCGGCATCGACCTTATTGTCGACCGACCCAAAGATCGTGCTGGAAGAAAAGCTTTGGTCATTTCCGGACGTTGCGTTCGAGATCTGCCACCCTGAAGTCATCTTGCCGATCAAGAGAAACTGCAACCTCAGCCACCTCAGCTAACAAATCTCCAACTCTTTCGACCAGAGCCCTAGCCCTGGAGACTCGAGGGATGGATGCATATGCTTGCCACATATTGCGGAGCATTCAGCCATGCTTTCTCTCAAAAAGGAATGGAGGAAAAGGAAGAAGGTTTTTGGGAAGGCCATGAGAAAATCTCATGCTAGAGATTCGATCTAGCATGCTAGATTCGGATCAGTCGGACTCACAAGTTGGAGCACACACGGTTACCGACAGCGGCCGAAAGACTTGGAGCTTAAGGTTTTATCAATTTTTTACTCATATAGACCTAATACACAAAAGTCACATTGGTCAAAGAAATTGCATATAGATTGAACATGTTCATTCACTGCACAAATTATAAATTTGTCACGTTAAACAAAGAAAAAGGTGTACACTGGTTGATTGAATTGGTGCCATTCGACACTGGTTGATTAAATTAGTGTCATTCGACACTGGTTGATTGAATTTGTGTCATTCGACATTGGTTGATAATTAATAACAATGGAAAACTGATGAATCTGAGAAATGTTGGCAATCTTTAGGGATAGAGATTACCAGAACCTGCTACTACTGAAGTGTTGATGATGCTAAGGTGATGACTATGCGATGGTAGCTAAGCTGAAAATCAGAGGTGAATGACCTCCAACTCAAAGATACTGGTGCATTGATGCCATGGTTGCCTTGGGTGCCCTAATCTCCTCATCCTCCGAGTTTGAAAACGGTGTTACTGATCGGAGATGATAATATCATACTCGGACTTGAATCGTTGAAGCCCATTAGAGTTGGTGCTTGTTGTTGTAGAGCCCGTAATGGAAGGAATCGCCGGAGATGGATGAAATCGCCAAACCTAAGATGGACTTGACCGAGTCGAGTTGCCAAGTTGGTGACTCATACTGCTACGAATAGCTGAGTTGGTGACTCGTCTGAAACGAGTTTGGTTGCTGAGTTGACTCGAATCGGGTTAGCATATTGAGTTGATGATGCAGTCTGAACTTGATTCGTTGAGCGACGATTCCTCTTCAACGACGTCGAGTGAGGTGAGATGAGTTACGAAGCTCCCCATGACACCGATGTTCGGCTCCTCCTTTGTTGGTGGTTTTGAGCGACGGCCAAGTTGAGTTGACAGATCTAGTGAGGATCGGTGTCTAGATTCTAGAGTGGAATGAGTTGAAGACGAGAAACTAAATTCCGTTGATGATGACGACGACGCTCAACGTGCAGCTCGGGTTGGGTAAAGGTGACGATGCTGGAAATTTTGGGACTCTTAATTGGGAATTTAGGGTTTTGAATTGGGAAAAAAATAAAATTGAAGCCACTGAATTGAATTACGCGGAAGCAAAATCACATAAGCCACAAGGTACCATGATCTAATAATATGGGCTCTGATACCATGTTAGGATTCATGGTTTATTGAAGGAATTCAAAATGCAGGAATGTAAGAAAACAAAAGCAAAAAAGTGAAAACGCAGAAAAAGATTTAAGACTACATTGTGTTCATTAACTATAGAGAATAAAGTTACAACAATTACATATATAGACCGATATTATGAAATAATGTAAATGCCTTACTAAATAATTGCTATAAACCTAATATCGGTAACATTACTATCATCGGTAGCTGGCGTTTGCGAAAGGGTTTGCGGGGTTCTCTCTCTATATATAGCCTTGGCTTTTAGCTACATGCATCACTACCATGAATATACCATGAATGTTTTGAGAAGTGGCTAAAAGTGAAGCTATATCATGCTGCGTACGCGTTAAAGAGGAAATGTATGGGAAATATGAAACATGGCGTAAATGTAGTAGGTAACCTGCAGAGTAATCATTATTGCTTCATGCCTTTATGGCTTCTTCTATAAACTAATGGCTGTTACTCTCTTAATTGCGACATATATTGAAGGATTAATCCCCAAATTAACCTGAGTACTTGACGTAAATTATGTTAATATATCGCTCTTGAATCATTTATAACTAACACGTAAGTTGTCCATCGAATCAGACGACCCAGATAATTGGGTTAAGTGATGGTTAGGTCTTTTTCGTTATAGAGGATTCGGATCCGGATTCCATATGTATAGTCCTAATCCTAGTCAAAATGTGATCAATAATTCATGATTCATCGATAACTATAATTTTTTTTCTGGTGGTCTATTTCTTCTACATGTTGATCTAACATTAGATGTGTAATAGTTTGTTGATGGAGATCAAATTAGTTTTATTACGATTGTTTTATAATTAGCACGCCATCATTGAATTAAAATTCAATCATAGCTTATTCAGCACATGGTGAGACATTTCGAGGCCCAAGCTTTTGGTTTGTTTGTGTACTTTTGAAGACGCAGGTGGACTAGAGGTGAGTAATCTCATTGTGTTTTCGTGTGAATGAAGTTTATTTGATTGATTCATGAAATTTTGTTTTGTTGTGGAAAAGAATAATCATTGAAAATAAATTAAGTTTGTTTTTAAATTATGAACTTGATCGTCTACTAGGTAAGTGAAATCCATTTTGTTTAAAGATGACATTCTAATGGTTGGTGAATGATCTGGTGTGATGACTAAAATGCGATGGGTCTTGTGTTTCCATTCTTAAATGTTTTGGTGTGATTGGTTTGAGGTGTGTCACTAGTAACTGTAATGTGAGGTTGCTAGAGTCAGTTGTTTGTGTTGTCACTCACATCTATGATGTGAGGTTACAAGTATAGTTTTGAGATGTTGTCAAAAGTTGTTGAGGTGTTGTCACTTATATTCGTGATGTGAGGTCATGAGTGTAATCAATTGAGATGTTGTCACTCATTTTCGTGTTGTGAGGTTACGAGTAAAGTTTTTGAGATGGTTGTCACTCATGTTCTGGGTTGTGAGATCATGAGTGTCGATTACTTGTGTCCGGGCTATAAGGTCACAAGTGACGGTGGTTATGAAGTCGGGAGATCTGATCAGTTAGAGCTCTAGTCTGTCTGCCACATGAACGTTGTTGTTATTATTATTTTGAAAGGAGTTTTGAGTACATTCTTCTTTTATGGCCCATGAGTGGCATGGTTCAGTTACCTTATTTTTACTTGTCATGAGTTCTAATTTTGTTGTGGGGTCGATGTGTTTCAATCTTAAGAGGAAGAAAAATGTTGTGTTCTTTGTGTATTGAAAATGATGTAAGAGTTGGGAATTTGAGACGAAATGTGATATTGATCTCTGTGAGCTGTATTGTCTGAGGCTTTCCCCTAAATTAATTTTGATGCAGAAGATTAAGAGTAATTTTAAAATGTGGTATTGTTGAAGTTTCATTAGACCTTGTTGTTTTGGAGATATGAAATTTGATTTAATTTGAATTATCTTCAAGCATGTGGTAGAATTTAAATTTTAAGTGAAACGTTATATTGTGGTTACTCATACGGGGTTGTAAAAGCTTACCGGGTTTGTTATTTTCAACCCGGTGCACAATTCAATAATGTAGGGGTTAATCTTGCAGATTAGTTGCGACTTGCAGTAGAGGTAGAAGCTTCTTTGTATTGTTGTGGTGGTGATTTGTTAGACTTTATATTTGTTTATCTTATTTTCGTTGCGTAATGTATTTGTTGACTATTCGATTTGGATTTGTAAATACATAAAATGAAATATATGATTCAAATATTTAAGTCTTTATTCACATTAATTGGTTTTGGGTTGTAGAAAACCAGATATTTAGAGTGAGTTTCCGCATTCTAAGTTTTGGCTTATTTATGGTAATTTGTAAACCAACAAAAAAAAGAAGCTCTCGGGTTAGGGTTTGCGCCGCTGATGTCTCCCTCTCTTTCTCTTGTGCTCTGATTACCTCCCTGAGGCCGAAGATCTCATTGACGCCGACAAGGCTAGGTTTTGGCGTGCTAGGCACGATGATGGTTCATGTTTAGTCCCCGATCCCATTTTGTTTTCTTGCAGCGCTCTTTCTCTTTTCTTCATCCCGTTTCTCTTCAATATAGATCCCGACTTCCTTTGATCTCCTCACCATGGCAAACATCAACATCCTTGCATAGAATATGCGAGGTTCTAGTTCGAACACCAAGATTGATGCACTCAAATCCCTTGTTTGCCAAGAAGCCAGGGATGGTATTCCTACAAGAGAGGAAATGCCGGAGCTAACAAAGATTTGATTATATCAAATCTCAATTAGGGTTTCGGCAGGATCTGATGAGCGAATGTTCTGACTCTCACACCCGTAGTTTGATGCTTCTTTTGGCGGATGGTATTGATTTACACTATAAGGATCATTCACCATGGTTTATTGATGTCGAGATTAATGTTCCAGCCTCTGTGGGTCAGCCATGGAGATTCATTGGCTTGTATGGTAACCCGTATGTTCACTTGAAGCATCAAACATGAACTTTGTCAAGGAGCTTAAAACAAAGACCAGGACTGTCCTGATTGTGCATTTTGGGGGACATTAATGAAATTCAGAGATCTACTAAGAAATCCGGTGGTGGCTTGAGACCGGATTGGCAGATGACGTAAATGAACAATTGTATGACCGATTATGCTTTGGAAGATCTGGGATATACAGGGGGTCATTTCACATGGCATGACTCGATGACCCAATAGTGTCTGGATCGGGCCCTAGCAACTTTAGACTAGAAACAACAATTTCCGACACCTCAGGTAACTAACCTACCACCTCTATGTTCTAATTATGTCCCTATATTGCTTTTAGCTCATTAGGAGATAGAAATAAGATTCTCGAGCAAACAATATTTCTTCCGTTTTGAAGCCATGTGGGCTGATGATGAAAGTTGTGTGGATACGATTAGAGAAGCATGGACTGGGGTAGGCCCTGGATATCTGCAAAATCAGATGGTTTTGCGAATTGCTAATACGCGGATGAGACTGAAAAGTTGGCTTAGGAAGATTTTTGGAAGTAGGAAGTAAGAGTTGGCTGACATCCGGACAGAACTTGCAGCCTTCCTCAATAAGTCCTTCAATGTGGCTGACAATCCGAGACATAAAGAACTTTATGCCAAGAAAGAAGTTCTTTTACAACAGGAAGCGATTTACTGGAAACAAAGGTCCAAGAATGAGTTTTTTCGCAAAGGGGATCATAATACTGGATACCATCACTGTAGGGCTTCAAATTTTAAACATCGGAAATTAATCAAAAGCTTGTATGACGACGATGGAGTATGGAAAGATACACCAGAAGGCTTAGATGCAGTCGTACTGAGTTATTATAGCGATTTAATTAAAGCTGGAGAGATTACTATGGACCGCATGGAGTCGATCCTATCATCCCTATCCCCAGTAATCGATGACTCCATGGTGGCCTCTCTTACTACCGGTTATTCAGACGAGGAAATCAGGATAGCATTATTTCAGATGGCACCTAATAAGGCCCCGGGATCGGATGGTACGCCTCATATTTTCTACCAGAAGCATTGGGATATTGTAGGACAGGATTTCATCACTACAGTTCAAGAGTTTTTGGAAACCGGGAGACAGCTAGGTAAGATGAATCATACAAATATTTTCATGCTTCCAAAAGTTCCTCAACTCACAAAGATAAAAGATTATCGTCCGATTTTCCTCTGCAATGTCCTTCTCAAGATTTGTACAAAGGTACTGGCAAATCGGCTCAAGCCATTATTGAATCATAAAATTGATCCTGTGAAAGTGCCTTCATACTAGGTCGGTTGATAATGGATAACAAGCTAGTAGTCAATGAGGTAACACACTACCTCTGAACGAAGATGCAAGGAAACTCCAGACACATGGATTTAAAGCTGGATGTGAGCAAAGCTTATGATCAGTTAGAATAGAGTTTTCTCTGAGCAGTATTAGATCATTTAGGTTTCCTGAATCAGTGGACATCACTAGCGATGAAGTGTGTTACTACTATACAATATTTTGTAGTGGTCAATGGATCTCCTAAAGGCAATATAAAGCCGACAAGGGGTCTTCGCCAAGGTGACTCAATTTCTTCTTATCTCTTTTTGTTATGCACGTCAGGTCGTCATGTCTAATTAAACGAGCTCATCAGGCAAATGAGCTGCAAGGAATTAAGGTTTGTATGTATGCGCCAGCATTGAACCACCTCCTTTTTGTTGATGATAGTCTCGTCTTTGCTCAAGTCACAGGTAAGAAATATGATGCGGTAAAAAAATTATTGGAGACCTACGAGCTAGCATCTGGACAATCAATATATTACAGTAAAAGCAGTGTGTGCTTTAGTCAGAACTTGGATGAGGGTAGTCAGGAGGAACTCGCCCACTGGTTAGGGATGGAACTCGTCCCGTATCACAATAAATACCTGAGTTTGCCGACGCATGAGGGTCGAAGTCAGAAGGCTATATTTGCATATGTGAAAGATAAAGTCAGGGACAAGCTGACCGGTTGGAAAGGCTTGTTACTCAGTGCTGCATGGAAGGTAGTGTTGATCAAAGTGGCAGTTCAGGCTCTCTCAACCTATGTTATGAATTGTTATCTACTTCCTAAGACTTTTTGTGAGGAATTACACCAACTGTGCGTTGATTTCTATTGGGGTGATACTGCTGAGAAGAGAGAGATCCACTGGTGCGCCTGGGATCACATGTGCCGACCCAAGGATCAAGGTGGTCTGGGGTTTAAGCACTTTTATGCTTTTAATATCGCAATGTTGGCAAAACAGCTCTGGCGGGTAATAAAAAACCCGGATTCACTGGTTGGTTAGATCTATCACGCAAGGTATTTTCATCCATGCTCTATCTAAGTAGCAACTATGAGGGACACTCATTCCTTTACATGGCGTAGCCTTTTAGCTACTAGGCCGGTACTGGACGAAGGGGCTCGTTGGCTAGTAGGAAATGATACTTCTATTGCGGCTTTGGAAGATAATTGGCTATCTCACCCTGGTTAATTCAAACAAAAAACTTTGTTGAGGTTACCCTACTCCTATTCTCTTTGTCTCCCAATTTTACTTCCACATAGACAATGGAATGTACCCCTTTTGGAAGGGTATTTCAGTTCGGCTGATGTTTCAGAAATCCGGTATGTTCCTCTAAGTCGTCGTTCTGGTCCAGACCGTCTAATCTGGCACTACACTGTCAAAGGTTAGTGTAAGATAAGTTCAGGTTACATTGTGGCAAGAGATTCAATCGTCTTACGTCAACATAATGCTCTGATACCCCAAGTTCAAGAGACTTTCTATAAGCAACTCTGGTCAACTATGGTTACTCTTGTAGCTAAAATGTGTGTATGGAAAGTTTGGAAAGGTTTTCTTCCTGTCTATACCAAGTTGCGGGCCCGAATGGTTGATGTTAATCCAGCTTGTCCTTTATGTGATACCGCGGCGGAAACAAAACTACACCTATTTTAAGACTGTAGATGCACTACTTCTCTCATCCAATCTTTCACTTCAGGGATTGGTAATACGACGAATTCCTTCCAAGATTGGCTTCTTGCTTGTCAAACAAGTCTTACGGTGACGCAACTCTTCAGGCTTTTTGTAATGTTATGGTTTCTTTGAAATGTCCAAAATGATAAAATCTGGAATCAGTCTGAGTTCGTTGGTGACACAATTGGCATCCAAGTTGTAACTTGGCATGAGCATTATCTTTTTGTGAATAAGAAGCCCCCAAACCATTATGGCAGCCCCAATGATGGAAGCCTCCTCCAATATGCTAATGTGTCAGTATGGATAAAGCTTTTGACTGTGCATCTGCTCGAGGAGGGGTGGGTATAGTGGTTCGTGACTGATTTGGACGTTTAGTTATGGCAATGAGCCGACGCATAGAAGGAAAATACTTACATTTGTCTATGGAGGTTGAGGCCGCTTATGAAGCCTACGTGTTTAGCAGACTCCATAATCTTCACCTAGTGCGGTTGAGCTCAAACTCCCTTATTGTGGTTAGGGCAACACAAAACATTAGCTTTATTGCACTGGAGTTCTAAGCTTTGATGAAGGATGTCCAGGAGTTGTTAGCATAGAACTCGAACTCAGTGTTTGTAACAGGTGATTGTAACAGGGCGGCTCATATTTTAACTAGATGGGCACTGCTTAATGCGGTGAATCTTACGGTATTTCTTTGATGTTCCTAACTATTTAGAGGGAGTTTTACTTGATGATGTAACTTGAATCTTTCTAAATGAATTTTAGCGTTTTCCAAAAAAAAAAGAGCACATGATCGAGCACGTCTAACCATACAGAGCACTAATCATGGGAACATTTTTGTTCTAATGAAAAGATAGTTCATATCTGTTACATTCCATGGAATCAGACCTTAATCCTAACATATATATTTCCCGCACTTTCCTCTCACTAATTAGATATGTATATTTAGCTATTCTTAACCTTATATTTTTAATAGATTTGTTGACAATATAGTTAAGAGCATTTCTAATGAGGTTCTATATTGAAGCTCCTTAGACAAAAATAGTGAAAAACTAAATTTTGGCACCCCATTCACACTCCTTAAGAGCTCCTAAAATAGGGAGACCCTTAGGAGCTCCTAAATCTGAGGAGAGAGAAGAGGGCTCCTAAGGTTTTTAAAGCATTAATGGAAATAGTTTATCAATAATTAAAATGATGATTATATAATTTATAAAATATAATTTATTACATTTTCTATTATTTGTATTTTGGTCAAAAATACTTTAGTTTTAAATCAAATAATTTTAAAAAAACAAAAATATTTAATATAAAATTATATTTTTGCTCAAGAACAAGAGAAGATCGATGTTGAACACGCTAAATTGCGACAAAGAGAAGAACAAGAGGAAGAAAGAATTATGTTACTCAACACTAGTGTGATGTCTCAAATTCTAGCAAATTATTATGAGACACGTCAAATAGAAATCATTACAAAGTGAAACGCGCGTAAAATGAAACCTTAAATATGATTTTCTAAATTTATCGGGTTTTGGTTATATGTCCCCCCGATATTTTGTTTCCCTTACAATAAAGGTCATAGTGCTTAGCATGACTAAGTGGTACCCTTAAATAATAAAGATTATGAAATGATTTATGCTATTTCTTTGTAATTTTTATTAAACATAAACAAATTTAAAAGGTTATTGAAATTACTAGAAAAAATACATTTAAAAATAGATGCATTTAATGTGGCTCCCTCTTTTACTTGTATGGTTGGAGCAATTTTTTTTGCTCCCTAAAAATTTGATTTTTAAATATTTTTTCAACAAATTTGTTGAAAAAATAGAGAGCATCATTGGAGATGCTCTGAAACCTAAATTTTTAGGGAGCAAAGAAATTTGTGCTCCAACCATATTAGTGAAATAGAGAGTATACATATCATATTTACGTTAATTTTATTGCAAAACAAACTATTTACTTAATGTCTTAAGAGTCTTTAAGATCCTCCCTGTCTTAAAAACGAAATATAGAGTGTGAGTAGAGTGAAAAACTTTAACTTTTCTCTAAATTTTCGCTAAGGAATTCTAATAGGAAGTCCCATTAGAGATACTCTTAACACGTATTGTAGCTACTAGATTGGCTAGGGTTCCATGTGGTTCATTGTTTGATTTAACTTTACGTACGCGTACATAATAGTTGATAAATGATGGTAATATTATTCGGCTCTGTTATGGGATAGTTGATGAGTAAATATGCTGGTGTTTATTAAAAATATCGGATCGATGTCTAGCTAATATGAATGCACAGTTACTAGTGCGGGCCTAACACATGTACAATACTACTTCACTTATTTATTATATGATGATTGTCTAGTTCTGTTAAAAAGCCCTGCGATAAGATTTGCCTATAAAAACACACTTCCCGTTAACTTGGCCGGAGGGTGAAATTAACATCATCCATTCCATTCGGGCAACACAGACATGTTCTCACTTCGTCGGCAAATCGAAATTAAAGACGAAATTTAAAGTCTAAATGCACCGTTCAGTTAGAGGATTAGAAAGTTTGGTGGAACTGAACCGGTGGTGCGGGTTATTATTAGTTGCTAAAACATGAACTTGAACTTGGTTTACAAATTACAATTTTTTCCCGAACATACAAAATTAACAACGAAAAAATAAGTAAAAAGGCAGAAGAAGCCGTTGCTAAAGCTGAACTAACGGCCGTTATCGAGAGTGTTAACGGCTGAATCCTTGCACGGACTAGGTGGCAAACTGCTCCTTCCACAAGCCACGAGTCGTTGCACGAAACCTTCGATTCTCTGTCCGTTTGTCTCCGTCAGTAACCGCTTCCCGCCAAACGGTAACGTCTCCACTCCTCTCTCCTTCAACACTTCCGATCTCCTTCCCACAACAACGCCCTCGCTACCCAATCCAAAGGCCTGAAAAAATTAAATCAAAAATAAAAATAAATTAATCCTCAAGCTCATTCCGATCCGTTTACCCCAAAAAAGAAAAAAGAAAGAAAAATTATGAGACGGACAAATTTAGTTACCTGAATTCTGACGTATTCCGTACGGTTCCAACAGAAGGCGTTCCCCACCATCTGGTCAACGGTCTCGGAGACGCCGTCAAGAACAATGTCGACGACGGAGGAGGGAGAACACGCGCCGTTACGGCGGCGTGGCTTCCGTCCGGTCAACGGCCCGTTACCCAGCGACAATACCAGCAAGTCCTCGACGCCGTTGACGGAGGGGAAGTCGCGCTTGTTGTTAAGCGCGTGCGTCACAGCCGCCGCCGTCGGGTTGTTCATCACGAGGCCACCGTCCACGGCCGAGCACGATGTCTTTCCGTCAACGGAGCTCAGCTCGAACGGCTTGAACAGCGTCGGCGTCGCTGACGTAGCGCGGCAGACTTTGCGGAGCTCGAAGTCGAAGCTCGGCGACTCCAAAGCGTCGGCGCGGGAGAAAACAAACGGTGCGGAGCTCTTCAAGTCGTAGCAAGGAACCAGGAGAGGTTTACACGTGTCCTTCAGCGTCAGGACCTTGCCGTCATCCCTCGTCAGCAGCTCGCTCAGCGCCTTGTCCATGCTGCTCCCGGAGCATCTCCGGCTCCGGCGAAACACTCCGCCATGCTTGAACATGTCGGCGGCACTCTTTCCGAGCTCACTCACAGCGTCCCTGGCGGTGTAGAGAGGCCTGCCGGAACCGTCGTCGGCGACGAGCATTGCGGCGAGGACGGCGCCGATGCCGGTTCCGGTGACGAGGTCGAAGAAGTGGGCAATTTGAGCATGGGGATCGGCGGTCTTGAGGCGGATCTGGTCCTCGAGATGAACGAGGGCGGCGCCGGCGACAATGCCGGTGGTTCCTCCGCCGTCAATGCTTAGAATCCGAGTCTTCTTGCCGGCTTCGCAGTGCGAAAGCCATTGCTGTTCAAGCTTCGTAAAGATCTCTAAGGTCACCTTACTCAGCTCCATACTTTCTTTCTCTTAGTGCAAGATAGTAGAGAACAAAGCAAAGCTTCACAGATATTGACAGAAACTGTTTTAATGGCAACGTGACAAGGGGAATGAGTTAGAGTTCGATCGATTGATCACGCCCTTGTGCTGGGAATCATTAATGGCGGAAAACAAATGCCTAATCTCACTTTTACAGATGTTGAGGTGGTTTTGATGGAGAAGAAGATAAGAGCAAGGAATTGGCTTTGTGAGTAGTTGGGGGAGTGAGAGAGAGAGAGTGGGGAGTGTGACAGTGAGAGAGTGGGACGGCGTGTTTGGGAAGGAGGAAGGGGGACTCGGTTATATACACGACTCCGGCCGCTTGTCGTTTTTTGTAATTTATTTTAATATTATTATTATTATTTTACTTGGGAGGTTTTACTGGAGTGGTGTGGTGTCCGTGCACGTGCAACTGCGCGTGGTGGTTTCGGGTGACGGGAAAGCGCGAGCCTCGGCTTGTAAGCCGCTCGTCAAATCTGATTCTCATTTCTCAGGATCCATTTACTGAAATTTATCCCCTATTTTCTTTTAGTCTGGTTGATCCGGAGAAGGTGGCTGGTGTTAGAACAGATTAGTATCGAAATTGTAATTAATAATAAAGAATAAAGACGAAATTAGAATTCACTAATTTGATCAGATAAAGGCCTGTAACGCAGTGTCTTAAGACAGAAATTCGTCCCCACTTGTGCTTGTAGTCTGGAAGTCTATCTAGAGGATACAACTATCTGGTTCAAGTTCGTGTAGTACACAAATTTGAACCCTGGCGAATTTACTTTATGGTTTTTCTTAGAATATCGATATGGAGGAAGAAGACGAAGTCGATGATTGTGTTTGAACAACGACCTGAAGTCATCCTTATATAAACGTCAAGAGTCGCGTCGTTAAAAGATCGGCGTCGTTTTGAAATATAACGAATCTCCAACCGTCGCTTGTTATAATCCAAACGCACCCTTTGATATTTATCGAAAATAATAATAATTAAAATCAAAAATTAAAATTGGATTAAACAACAGAGCCCAAGAGGTCCAAGGCCCATCTTTTGACGATTTATATATTTGGGCTTTCCTTGGTAACCCAAAACCTAAACCCACAAATCCATGTGAAAGCCCATCTTTTAGCTTCCAGCCCAATTAATTCTCTACATGTGTAATCCTTAATATATAAAGGCACATGTCTTTCTAACTTCTTCCATGTGGGGCTAAAATCCTACAAGTTTCAATAGCTGGAAATAAAGGTGAAACACTGAGGAACTAACCTAGAAAATCTACCTGACAATTTCTCCAGTATCTTTGTTAAGTAACTGGATTTTAATACCAAGGGATATATATGTCTAGACGAGTCTGCTTGGGATTTCTTTTAGATTGTCTAAAAGCGCTTTTGGATTTTAAAGAGAAATTAACTATAATAGAAAATAATAATAATAATAATAATAATAATAAAGTAATTTGGTTGAGGTTTGGAAACACTTTGAAGTATTTTAGAAGCACATGATAAGTGCTTCCTGATTTTAAAAACACTTTTAAAAAAATTCAAAAGCGTTTTTAGAGTTGTAGGAAGCAGTCTCAAACAAGCCAAATGTCATGTGTTTGAAGTTCTTTATAGTATCTACATTGATTAAATAACTGATGTTTCCTTTAAAAAATAACTGATGTTTATTTTAACCTACAATTTTTTTGATACATCAAGCACATACCATGCATTCAGTTGTTCAGTGTGTTCTTGGTAAAATAGGAATGAGCTTCCGATAGAGCTAGCCCAAATTTTCATCTCCCTTAAAATATAACACTACCAGCATAAGTACTATATCCGACAAAAATAGGAAAAACAGGCCGACGACAATCCAAACCGTCGGCTATATTGCACTTTAGCCGACGGTACAAACTGTTGTCAGTAAAAAATACTATAGCCGACGGTACAAAAATGAACCGTCGGTTATAGTAAAAACTCATCGTCGGCTATAATAATACTATACCCGACGACCGGTTTTGCAAAACACCGATGATATGGTCAACTATAGCCGACGACCGTTTTTTATGTCGTCGGCTATAGTTCCTTATCTAAACAGATAGGGCAACAGCTCAACTATTCAAAAAAATTGGAGGAGGAAAACTCAAAACGCTCTCAAATTGTTGGGTATTGTCGGTAACTGTCCAAAATAAGTTCGTGAAGCTATTTCCCGCTATATAGGTACGTATATATATGGATTTTGTAGATTGAGTTGATTTAATTAGATGAAAATATATATGTATAAATTTTGGAGATTGAGTTGATTTATATGTTATATATATATATGAATTTTGGAGATTGAGTTGATTTATGTGTGTTATATATATATGAATTTTGAGGATTGAGTTTATTTAATTAGATGAAAATATATATGTATAAATTTTGGAGATTAAGTTGACTTATGTGTTATATATATATATGAATTTTGGAGATTGAGTATATTTAATTAGATGAAAATATATATGTATTTGTACGTGTTTATATGTTAATTGTTGATATATAGCTAGTATGCATATATATATATATATGTGTGTGTGTGTGTGTGTATGTGTGTAACTTTGTAATTACGTAGCTAGCTGGCTAGTAGATGATCGAATAAAAGATGTGTATATATATATAAATTAAATTAAAATTTTCAGGATGGACAAAAGTTTGATTTTGCTTCCAAGATGGGATCGAAATTATAAAATTGGAATGAAGAGTTTTGTGGAATATGTGAAGGCTAATTCTAATGTGAATGATATTTATTATTGCTCGTGTAAACATTGTCAGTGTCAAAACGATATGTATCATTTTACTATTGATATAGTGTGGGAGCATCTGAAGAAAAATTAGTTTTAGGATAAGTACACGTGTTGGATTTATCACGGTGAAACATCATCAGCGGGTTAGCATGATCATGAGCAATATCCTCAGATGGCCAGTACATCTAATGATCCAACAAAGAAGTTGATCAACAACGTGTTTCCTTATGAGAGCGGTTTATTAGCTCAAGCACCAGATAATGATCATGTCGTTGGGGGATTCCCTTATATTAAGCCAGTCTAGAAATTATCTACAACTATCAACACTACCTGTATGGATAGGTACAACAACCTGATTGCATTCCAACAGATCCCATTGTACAACAGGTGTAATAAGACTGTTCTTGAAAGTGTCATGGGAGTACTGAAGCTCAAAGTGGAGAACAAAATGAGTGTCAAGGCTGTTGATGATTGGCTGCAGTGGACTGCTTCGATGCTGCCCCCCGGTCATTGCATCCCTACCACTCATCATAAGGTGCAACATACCCTGAAACATCTTGGCCTTTCCTACATTAAAATTCATGCATGCAGATATGATTGCGTTCTCTTCTGAGATGAAGATGCTGACGAGAATGATCTTGAGGGCATTGATGTCTGCCCGATATGTCACACGGATAGGTATAAATTGACTCTTGCAGGGAATAAGAAAGCTGTGAAGATACTTCGATATTTCTCGCTGATTGATAGGCTGGAACAGTTGTTCATGTGTATACACACGCCTGAAGCTATGAGATGGTGGGCTGAAAGGAATTTTCCTGACGATGATACCCTTAGACACCCTGCTGATGGAGAGGCTTGGAAGCACATGGTCAGGGAGTTTTCTCATTTTGCATCAGAGATCCGAAATATTTGGTTGGGGCTCTCATATGACTGATTCAACACTTTTGGCAACATGAGTCTTCAATACAGTATATGACTAGTTATTTTGGTACCGTACAACCTTCCTCTATGGATGTTCATGAAGAAGAAATACAATATGCCCACTCTGTTAATTCCAGGCCCGGGTTATCCAGAAAAGTGTCTCGATGTGTATTTGAGATATTTGATTGAGGAGCTTAAGTACTTGAGTTAATTTGGCCATCCCACTTATGACAAGTACAAAAATCAGATGTTCCAAATGCATGTCATGGTTGTTGGCACCATTAGTGATTTTCTTGCCCGCGAGATGTTGTCGGGTAAAGTTACTAGGGGATACAGGGCTTGTTCAGAGTGCATGACTGTTGAGTGCTGCAGACCTCATTGCAGGAAGAATGTCCAAATGTGTCACCGTTGTTCGCTTCCACATGCTTCCACATGATCACCCATGGCGGTAGGATCCCGAGGCTTTTGATAGGACTGTATAGATGAATGTGCAACCCAGGAGATGGACGGGGGATGAAATTTTAGAATTTCTGAATGAATACGATTTTGGGCAGCTGAGCAATCATCCACAAATAGTGGCGTCAATACCTGACAAACCCGACAGGTACAAATTCTGGACACACAAAAATATATTCTGGGTACTCCCGTACTGGTCCAAGTTGTCGATCAGACACTACCTAGATGTCATGTACATAGAAAAGAATGTGTGTAAAAGTGTGGTGGGCACAATGCTGAATTGGGAGGGGAAAACTAAAGACGGCCATATGGCACACATTGATCTGAAAAGAATGAATTTGCGGAAATATTTGTGGTTGAGAGAAGAGAAGAAAAAAATTCCCCAAGCTCCATACACCATCAAGCCTGATCAGAAGAATGAAATTTTTAGGTGGATGGGTAATGTCAAGTATCCTTCAGGCTATGCATGCAATATATGTCGGTGTGTTAACTTCTGGGACAATAAGATGTACAGATTAAAGACTCATGACTTTCATATACTGTTTCAATGCCTCTTCCTTGTTTTCATTCGAGGGTACATGCCGAAAGAGGTGGTGGAGCCGTTAGTGACCTTGTCAAGATTCTTTCAGAAATTATGCACTAGAAAAGTGAAAAAATTAGACCTGGTAGAAATGCAATAGGACATCATTTTTATCATGTGCAAATTTAAGAGGATATTTCCCCCAAATATTTTTGATATCATACCTTACCTGATGATCCATCTTCCTGAACAATTGTTGCTTACGGGTTCGGTACACTACACTTGGATGTATCATATGAAAAAGTACGTACGATTCAACATCTGAATTTGGCTCTAATTTTTTTTAACATTATTTGGAAATAATCATAATATGCACTTTTAAACTTGATAAACAACTGGGGACTACAAAAATTATGTGGCTAATAAATTCGCACTTGAAGGATGTATAGCTGAAGCATATCTTGCGCACGAGTGCGTAACATACACCAAGTTATATTTAGGAGTGTTGGATGACCCTCCATAATATATACATGTAGATGAACCACAGTTTAAACTTTCTATCCTCTCATATGATGTTGAAGTTGGTGGAAATTTGCCAAAGTCGTACCAGTTGGAACAATATGAGTTAGTCATTGTCCACTGGTGGGTATTGATTAACTGTGCTGAAGTACAATACTGAAAAAACTTTCATCTATACTGTCCTCAGGTTAACGGTGATCATGAGTACCACAATAGAGAGTTTACAAATTATTTTGGCGGTTGGGTACGTCTATATATATACTTGTTGATATATATAATTTAATATCATGACGTTCGTCATCTAACATGTCAGTTATTATTGCTTCAGATGAACCACGTAGAGTACGATGGTAACCCAAACTGGTCACATGAATTGAGGCTTTTAGTGATGAAACCAATAACTTCAAGAGTGTATCTGATGTGTAAGATCAATGGCGTGCAATTTATATGTGCACATAGAGACGCGAGACGGAAAACACAGAACTCTGGGGTAATGGCACATAGTCAACAAAATGTTATTGACTATTACGACGACGTTCGATGACTACGAAATTTTTTTGGTGAATACTGCTACAACATGGTATGAAGATGACCCTTTTGTTTTTGCCACAGTGATAAAATAAGTGTTTTATCTTGATGATCTTGTGCACAAAGACGCGTGGAAATTAGTTAACCAGGTTGTTCCTAGAAACATATACAGTGCTACTACACTTGGTGATGCTGCAGAGAATGAAGAAGTTACTGCATACCAAAAGCCTAACGCAATTAATATTTCAAATTCCTTGACAATTCGCCTTAACAATGTGAGTCCGGGTAGTGTGGTTTGACTTCCTCGAGCAGAACTTATTGATGTCAATCCAAATGAAGACAATGAAGACTCCGGTGAAGAGGAGCGACACATATTACCAAAAATTAACATGGACACTGAATCAGACTCGAGCGATGATTCTGATTATGTGCCTTGATTAGTTAAAAATGAATGTGTTCAATTTACGTGTTTGTTGAAGGGCGATGATCCAAAATTACTTAAACAGTTTGTGTGAATTACATTTTCAAATGATCGAGGCTAATTTTTCAAAATATTTTCAGGGTATACTCGACTATTTTTATCATTTCTTGTCAAGTATACTATACCCGATGACATTCATACGACATGTCATCGGCTATACTATAGCTGACGACGTGCATACGACATGTCGTCGGGTATAGTGTACTCGACAATAAGTCATTTAAGTCTTCGGCTATCCTACATCCTTTTAACCCGAAAGCGGCTTGAGCCCGAGCCATTTCTCTCCTAAACCCTCAAAATCTCCCAAGTGATCGCCGTCGCTGCATTGATTCGATCACCGCCACCCGAATTCAATCACCCTAACCCCTAAATCCAACCTCCCTCTCCTATCCTCCTCCTAAACATTAAAAACCCCAAACTCCAAAAACCAAGCTTACTCTCCTCTCCGCCTCTGCTCGCCGCCGCCTCAGCCACCTCCTCTCTCTCCTTTCCCAAATTTCAGTAACTCTCTCTCTCTCTCTCTCTTTCTCTCTCTCTATCTCAATTAATCTACTATGATTAGGTAGTGATTGTGAATTATGTGATTTTGATTTAGGTAATTTTGATTGTGATTTAGGTGATTAAGTTTGTGAAATTATGGATCAAAAGTGATTCGATGAATAGGTTATGAAATTGTGATTAGGTTATGATATTGTGATTGTAATTATTGTGATTAGGTTATGGGATTGTGATTAGGTTATGACATTGTGTGTTTAGGTTATTGTTTGATGAATTTATTGATGCTGAAGATGCTCAAATTATGTGAATTTTAGGAATCATGCATTTTTTTCGGGTAGAGGAAAAAATGCGACATCTAAGAATCGAGAAAACGAATCCAGTGGCGATAGTTACGAGTCCGAGTCGAATAACCGGCCTCACCAGCCTTACGGTGGCCCGTACAACAATCGTCGTTGGCAATTGCTTGGAGGCACCCAGGAGACGCTTGTGCATGATGATGTGGCCGACCCCCAACGACCACAGAGTGAGAGGCAGCTTTTGTTCTCCAACTGGAGCCAGACGCTACGCTCGGCTTTACGGGTCCTGACCCTTCATGTCACCGTATGCCAAACATGAGCCACGTGTCAGGTATGCCCAACTATATGGGTCATGCTCTTTCGGGTCCTCGTATGCTAGAAATAAACCAGTCTGAGCTAACTCCAGATCCTTCTCCCGGTCATGCTGGTGGTTCAGGGACATTGTCGTCCGGATAACAAGGAGGTGTATTCTCTTATCACCTCTATTTCCCCTCACAAGGCGTATTTGCCCTGTCAGATGTTGACGACATGGGAAACCCTATACCAGTTGTCGATGATGAGGGAAATCTTATTCACATCCACCCGAAGGAAGCATACTTCTTTGAAAAATGCGAGGATAACAAACGCATCGACGTCAGAATCATCGGGTTATTAGTAAATATATGCATTATTTAATTTCAAACTTTCCAATAATTTTTATATTAAATTGGGTGATCCTGTTTTAATTTTTTTTTACTTTGTCTTATGCGACAGACGTCGGAAGGGAGAAAAAAGTGAGGACTAGAGGCTCTGTTGTGGGGAAGCAACTTCAGAAGGATGTCGAGGCCTATGGGCCACTGGTCATAGAGACCGATGAGCAAGGATCGGTGAGAGAGGAAAACTTTTGTTGGAGGTACTCCGGCATGGTTGGAAGCATTATCCGGGACAAAGTCCATGTTCTATGGTCCTCAGTCCGTGAAGGACCAAGTGAACAATGCGATGTCAGTGATTTAGATATTCATTGTATATGTCTACTTATATTAATTAATTTCTTTAAAATATAAATATATTAACATAAAAATGGGACATTGCAGGTATGGTTCAATGTTCGGACGGAACTTAAATCCACCTGGGCAAATGAGGTTTAAGGAGGAAGGTGACGGGAGTTATATAATATATATTTAGATATTAGAGGGATCATGTCTTAACATTTGTGTTGCATATATAGGTATAAAGAGTGGAAGAATGAACTCTGTAAGTTCTGGAAGAATGTTAACATGCTCAATGACTGTTCGGGTACCCCTATGGAGTTTATGCTTAGGGAGTATGAGTGGAAATGGCTTCTAATCCACTTCAACGCCCCATGATTTGAGGTATATATTTAACATCATATGTATTTATTTGTGGATAATTTAGTGTTGATAGTTTCTAAATCAATTTCTTAATATATATTTATGAAACAAGGTCATTTGCTCCATAAACGCGAGGAACCGAGCAAAGAACACGGACAACCATCGCGCCGGTTCTAGACCCTATGCGTCTTATAGGAAGGAGGCAGTGACCCAACACCCTGAAGAAAACCCGTTCATGTGGATGTATGAAAAAATGCATCATCAGTCCCACGAACAAGTTGTAAGTATTGTGCCCTTACAACTTTACAAATTGCTTACATATGTATTTTCCCTAACTTTTTTTTAATGTATGTTTACTAATATGTTATTTTGTTTTCATTGTCAATTAGGCTCATTTAAGGGAAACAGCTGAGGAGGTGTTGACTCAGATTGCGAAAGAGCGAAACCCTAATATCTCTGATGATGAGCTTCCCCAGGCCATATCTCAGATCAATCAATCTAATTTAAGGGTTGGGGCGAGGATCATGGAAAGTGCTTTCTCACTACGAAGGAGTAATTACTATTGCAAGGGTTTAGAATGGCAAGGCGATGAGATATTGAAGAGCATGCCCGGTTTCCAACACAAATCGGGATCTTCCAAGGCCCAGCTAGAGGAGTTAGCTTAGATGTGAGCTAAAATGGCTAGAAATTTTGAAAGCCTCAGCTCAACTCTTCAGGTGCAAGGAATAAATGTCCCAGCCCAAGGTTAGTCTCCATGGACTCCATCTAACCAGCACCTTAACGATACCCCATATGAGCAGCAGGATCCGCCCCGATGATTATGGTAGTGACCCATCTTATCTCCGCAACTTTGACTTTGGCAATATTTAGTTTATATGCATATGTGTTTCAAAGTTATACGCTAAATTTTTATAAGTTTGTGTTTTGTGTTGATTGTGAAGCTGTTATGCGTTGTTGAACATTGTGGAAATGAAAATATATGTTTGTAGGCTATTTTGAAACTACAATTTCTGGGAATGGTAAATCCAGAATCTGCAGTTTTTTTCTTCTTCAGAAATTTGCGTACTATAGCCGACGACATGTACCAAAGTCGTCGACTATAGTCTAAAATTCCTAACGATCACCAAAACTATACCCGACAGGTTGATTAACTATAACCGATGGGTTGAAAAACTATACCCGACGGTTAGAAACTCTCATCGTCGGCTATAGTATCTTACGGTCAAATAATATTGACCAGACTAGGAAAGTTTGCCCGACGACTTTCCATTCGAAAGTCCTCAGTTATTGTGTGTATCTATAGCCGACAACTTTTAGTCGTCAGCTATAGTATAGTCGATAACATTTTCCCGACGACAATATAATCGACGACATATTGTCGGCCATACTATAGTCGACGACTTTTGGCTAACAGGCATATGACTTCATGTTGTCGCCTATGATACTTATCCTGGTAGTGCAAATTCAAATCAATCTTTTAAAATAAATAAATTATAATGATCTTGAAGGATAATATTTTGAGAAACTAGCTAGTAGCCTACAAAGATTACCGACTCGATAAAAACAAACCTTTACAACAAACTTTACTAATAAATAATTTACCACACCGCCTACCTATAGTAAGTCAAATTAAAGGACACTAAGCAATATTAGGATGGAGCTTAATTAATTGGGTGACGAGTAAATATAGCTGAGTGACTAAAGTCTTCGACACCAATTGCTTGATCAATTGGGTACGTACGTAAACCCTAGCTAAGTAGTAGTAGGGTAGCTACTTCGTTACCAGCTGATATTTATTTAGGCACGTACCAACTACTACTGGAATCAGAAGTAGAAATGTAGAAGTGTAGAACAGATCGAAAAAAACACATGTACATGGAGTGGAAGGCATTAATTTACATGACCTAGCTATAGGTTTGCCACGAAACTTAAACACTCACACATCCAGCTATATACTACTCTATCTACGTATGGAATTTAAAAGATTGGGAGTTAGAATAGTTTTACAACTTTACTCATATCTTAGAGGAATGCATGGCAAATTGGCAATGGAGAGGATATATGTACATATTGATTGCCACGAAGAAATAAGATGGTCGATCGACCCTGTCTCAAATTAATCTGTATGAGAATAGAACGAATAGCCAAACATATCAATGCATGCATTGATCATTTCTTACCAATAAATTTCAGATTATCTATGTATTCGATCGGTAGCAAATATATAGTAAACACCAAAATTTTATCAAAACATTTATTACATAAAGTATCTGAAATTGATATATAATCGATTTGATTGCCTCATCTTATTGTATCGTATAAATATATAGTAGTTAATCACAGAAAGATACTCACCTTAATAACAAAATACCTTGTTGCATCTTAATGATCGAGATGCGACATAACGTTCCCAAATCTCATGCATGATCTGCTTCGATCCTAGCTTGTTATAATTTAACTTGCAAGTGTCATATATTTGGTCGATCGTGATGGCTTTGTCCCTGTCCCACCTATAATCTCAAACCGATTGCACAATTTTATATCTTAAATATTTGTCTAATTATAACGAGATTGTCATGATCATTATGCTAATTGTGATTAGTATTAATATATATTTGCGACAATGGCAGTTGAAAAATTTGTACGTGCATATATATATATATATGTATGTATGTATATAGTAGCTGCAGCTAATTAAGTCGAGACAGTCTGTATCGTCACAGGGTATCCATACTGCTATGCATGACAGGATAGAGCGCAGGACGTATACGTGCAAGCACCATGCATACGTCTGGTAATACTAAAGGCCTCTCCATCAGTCTAGCGTCCATCGATAAAGGGTAAAATTAATTATGGTAGAGGAGATCTACCTTAAATATTTGTTTATAATTAATTAAATAAAATTATAATTATTTGAACTAAAAATTATGATTTACAAATAATTAAATTAAAATACAACATTGACAAGAACTTATTCTTAAATTTGTAAAATATACTCATTGGGATATTTACAAAAGTTTGAACAAAATTACTAAAAAATTATCATATTTTACAATAATAACAAAAAAATTAATAAATAAAATCTACAGTATAATTACTTCACCCTAAAATTCCCCGATGAGATTATTTTTTGTCTAATTATCCTGGACAATAATGTTAATAGCAAAAGCTGTTTTGTTAAGTTTCATCCCCTTCACAAGTACAGAATTAATCATCAACTTTGATTCCCCCAAGTACATGTGTCCAATCAAACATTATTCGCTTCTATCATTTGATACGCAAATAAGATTAGTTCTGGGACATACATCCTTAAATTCTAACCAATTATATGTTTTATAATTGTACGATTTGAGTTCCAATGATATTGAGATTAAATTTCTCGATATTTCGAGAACCATGCATATATAAGAACAATTTCAACAGATTCTTTATTATAGAAGAACAATATTACTGGAGATGCTCTGAGTAAGGGTAGCTCTGATCCACGTACACGAGATCCACGTACATGTTGCTTCCAAAATAGTTCATGGACCATGGATTCGAAGTTTCGAACAAAGTAAAGCATCTTATCATTCTTTGTACCAGCGTGTGCAAATTCTACTTCGAATTAAGCATGAGTACGTGTTCATGGACAATTTACTTTATATCCCAAGACCCAAGTCTTTGGGGCGCCCGGGCATATATATAAAGCTAATCATAACCTGAATAGAAACTTCGAAACCACTAGTACGTTCTGGTAAGCAGCGTAAGCTTGACTAGGAGAGATTTCTTACCGGCCTGTTATCGACTTGATAGTGGTCATTATACTTTGATAGTGGCACAATCACGATCAATGCTTATTCTTAAGGTATAATCAACCTATAACGTACGCGTACAATGTCGACCACCGGCCTACGTTCTTCATCCTGCTAGTGCTATCTAGCATAGACTGAACCATACTTTCAAGTCCTTAGAATCCACAATATTGACTGAAACATATATAGTGTTCAAAGTTTCTATCGCATTAACCCGAATCATAATTAGACGATCACCAGTCACCACGGACAGACGACAGCTTTGCGCGCGAAAGGTCCCCATGTCATTTCGATCCACTAGCTAGTAGAACCCAGAAACTCAAGGAAAAAAGAAGTATTTTCATCCTCAAAGAGTAAATGTCTGAATTACATAGAAAAGACCAACTGAAATACTGAATCATACGGTTCATCACCAAAAATCTAACCAACCAACTACGTACATATGGCTACTTCGAAGAAAAGGAAAGTACTGCATAAATTAATAGTCCTAAATTACGAGGCAGCTCGCAATAAAGGAATGGGCCATCGCCATAGCCATTGCAGCTGAATTCTAGATGGATGGTGCGCTGTTCTTGTGTGGAGGTTTGCTCTGGCTCGGACTAGGGCTTGGACTTGGACTTTTTGGGATGGAAACTCTGATGTCGAGCCTCTGTCCAAGCTGACAGTGTCTCTTAAACGGTGATGAAGAAGAAGTGGCCGGGCTTGTCTAGGGTAATAGTATCGTTGCCGGATTTTGTGACGGAGATTGGATTTGTCGTGTTGCATCTTTGGTAATGTCTGCGGTCGACTTGCACTACGCTGTCTTTTCCTCTGTACAAAAACACTGCGTACACGTACGTATACGATGTGTATGGTAAACATCACGAAGTCATATATCGAACAAACTACACTACTAAGACACAAAACCCTAGCTAGTCGATCTGGTCAAAGCTTTCAGAAGGCTCGTTGCATGCTATTAGAATCAGTGATAGTGTGGTTTAAGTTAATTACAGTTTCAAGTATATCCCACACAAGAGAAACCAAATGT
This sequence comes from Geum urbanum, assembly GCA_946800695.1. NCBI lineage: Eukaryota > Viridiplantae > Streptophyta > Magnoliopsida > Rosales > Rosaceae > Geum > Geum urbanum. The sequence continues at coordinate 17,804,269 of OX326998.1, read as the reverse complement.
AGAGGCAAAATAACACACAAAAGCCACAATAGTTTATAAGATGGAAAAAGACAACAACTTACAGAGACAGTATCCGATAATGAAGTTCTTGTTGAGTCTCCAAGCCTGGTAGTCGAAGCCTTTGTATCTCCATCCCTCGGAGTCACCGACCTTATAAACGGCCCCAAAGCATACACACTACTGGGTTACCTTCGTCGTTAGAGGCCAATTGACGCGACGAAGAATGCATTTGTAGTCTCAAAATTTCATACGTCGTTTTACGGTCCCTGAGGCGGCCAATATTTTTCTACGTTGCTTCAGAAACATGATATAACAAAATTTAGGTATCTGAAGCGACAAATAGAAACTTAGTCGCCTCAAGAGATCTGATGCGACGAAGATTGCGCAATATTCGTCGCCTCATATTTTTTAAACTGGATCTGCTCTCCTTCTTAAAGTCAAACCCTTTATAAGGTTGAAATTTTAGAAAAAATAGGTCATTCGCGTTCTGGAGCTGTTCTTGGCCGATTTTAGGAGAAAATTGAAAAAATTGAGAAAGAAAGTTGTTCTTGCCATCCATTTGATTCTTAAGTAAGGTTAGTTTGATTTTTTTATCTCTTTAACCTTCTTTATGACCATATTACATGTTAATTGAGAAGTGAAATTGATGTTTATGTGAACTTTTTGAAGTTGGATTGAATTTGGTCTTATGTTGTAGTTTTAATATTTGAATCATTGAATTGTGATAAATCATGTTATGGGTTCATCAACAATGTTTGAACTTTGGTTAAATTTAGTGAAATTTGTGATGATTAGTTTAGATTAGACTTATTGGTCTCAATTAGTGGTGTTATTAGTGTTAATCATGAAATCGAGTGTAGGGTTATATATAATTGTGGTGTTTATCAATTTAGAACTCCCGTTTGAGAATCAACAACTCATCTAGTTGATCGAGATGAGTGGTTGATTCTCAAATTGTCCCATTTTTGTGAACTTTAGGTGAACACGACTTTATTGATCCTTTTGCTATTCATGTGGTATCAGTTTCAGTTTTGGGATATGATTTCGACAGTGTCTCCTTATAATATTCCCCGAGTACAAATTAGGTTGTTTAGATATGTGTGCACTGGGGGAACTGTAGGGAGATGCTGCCGAAATTTCTCTAAATTGGAGCTGAAACCCATGGGTGCAAAAGGGTTGACAAATGTCGTGTTCTCCTGAAGGGGATAGAACCCAACCCGGAGGCATAAGGAGAAGAAGTGTAGGGACATGTTTTGGTTGTATCATAAATGTTGTGTGATTACTTTGTTCATATTAATTGTTTCTGTTGACAGGAAACATGGAAGGACACCCAAACAAAACCTGGATGACATATCCTCATGCTGATTCAAGGTACATCACATGCATATTCGAGTTTATGAATTTTTTTGGGCGACATAGTAATGAAACCGATTATCACTTCTGCTCGTGCAAATGTTGTAAGAACAGTTCGTTCAAGGTTACTATGGATACCATGTATCATCACTTGTCACACAGTGGTTTGAATCCAAATTATACTATCTAGCACATTTACAGGGAAGTTTCAAGTGAACCGACAATGCTCAGTCAACGAAGACAGTGGCTTCAAGACAGAGTCGATCCTTCTAGTGGTGCTGGTCCTTCAGTGAACCCGCAGTTGGAGATTCTACATGATGCATATCTATATTATCTTGTATACCATGCAGATGCACCCTAACATTTTGTGGAAGATAATTCTGGCATCAACTTCAATGACATGGTAGATGATGATTATGAAAAGTATGATAGATTATTAAAGGAGTCACAGACCCCGTTATATGAAGGCTGTGAGGAAACTGTTTTGAATGCTATATTAGATGCAATGGAAATGAAAAATGAAAAATGATGGTCAGACACAAGTGTTGACTCTTTATATATTTACATTAATAAACTTCTTCCTAAAGAGCACACATTCCCATGTTCATACTCGAGAATTAAAAAAATCTTGAGTGATCTTTCACTTGGTTATGAAAGAATTAATGTGTGTGAGTTTAACTGTGTGTTGTTCGGGGGGGGGGGGGGGGGGGGGGCGCTTGTAAACGAGAGGATTTGTCCAGTGTGTAATTTTGAAAAATATAAGCCATATACGGATGACATTCCCAAAAAATTAATTCGTAACTTCCCTCTGACACCAAGGTTGAAGCGTCTGTTTATGTCACCACACACTGCCAAGCATATGCGATGGCTCGGGGAGAGGATATGCGTGGCTGGTAGCCTCAGCCACCCAGCTGATGGAGAAGCGTTTCAACATTTTGACAGCACTTTTCCAAGTTTAGCACAGAACTGCATAAATGTGTGCCTTGGAGTTACAACAGATGGTTTCAATCCATTCGGAACAATGAGAACTTTGCATAGTACATGACCCGTTGTTGTGATGCCGTATAATCTACCACCGTCAATATGCATGAAGAAGGAATATAACATGCTTTCGGTGTTGATTCCAGGCCCTAAATCTCTCGGAAAGTGCCTTAGTGTACTCATGGAGCCAATGATATAATCCAAGTTCTATGGCCATGTTAACTATGTAGTCGAAGTATTATATGCAGGCCGTATGCCAGTGGTGTTGTTTAAGTGCACATGGCACAACTCCAAGGATGAGGACGAAATTGACACCGTCAAATTAGATCATGGACTAATATCAGTGGATACAAACAACAATTACTATGAGGATTCACCATTCATTATTGCAACCAAAGCAAAACAAGTATTCTACATGGACGATCCAAATGCGGGTGGTACTTGGAAGGTAGTACAACAAATGTTGCATCGAAATGTCTACAGTGCCGAAGTACTTGCCATAGATGAAAGTAGGTCGCCTATAGGAAATCATATCACCGAGCCTTACCAAGAGGACACTCCCACGGTGATACAATTTTACCAAGATCTTCACCTAGTTTTGGATGAAGAAGGAGATGAAGATGAAGACGAATCCAACGAAGACCTATTAGAGCAATATGAAGATGAAAACAAAGATGAAGAGAATGATGAAGAGGAGGAGGAGGAGGAGGAAGACTAAACTAATATTATTATATATTTGAAAACTAATTTCTTATAACTTATTTGTAAACTATGAATTATGTATTTGAAAACATTAAACCTAATTTTTGTATTTGTAAAAAGAAAACAAAATGAGGTGACCAAAACTTCAATGTTCATCGCTTAAAATTGTACGAGGCGTCAAGAAACTTCAATCTTCGTCGCTTCGGTTAGGGTTATTAAAATATTATTTGTTCATGAGGCGACCAACCCGGTATCCCTAGGTAACCCTGTGAACAAAAGCTTCATCGCTTCATCTCACCCAGGCGACCAAGAAATCAATCTTATTGTAATAACCTGAACCAAAATCTACGTATAAATCAGCATGAAATAGAATTATCGTGAATTAGTGGTATCGCGTGGGTTGTTAACGAATTTTTCATTAGGCAAGAATTTGTGTTGACTTCCTTCACGAGAATTGTAGAGTATTTAATTTCGAACTCATGTGAATTTTTGGAAAATTTTTCAGATAAGCGAGCAATTATTTAACGAGTTTTGAAGTCGGTAGGTGAAAATATTTAAAAGTGTTATTTTTATTGTTGATTTAATTGTAACCGTCCGATCTTGATCAGATTTTTTTTGAACCTTTGATTTGGGTTGTAAATGTATGGTATGTATACGGTATAAATACGAGTCAATTAAAGGAAAGTTTCCATTTTTGGGATGTTGGGTTTGACCCGTATTGACCACGGGTCAAACTGACCCCTTTGGCCTTGAATTTTGTTGTCGACGGTGAGCTATTTTCCGACCACATTTGGCCGTGATTTCTTGATGAAAGTTGTTGGACTCGAGTTCCTCTTCAATTTGATAGGTGGATCACCGTGGTTTAAGGCCGGAGAATGACGGAGGAGGGCCACGAAATCCGGCTGGAATCGGTGGTTGTCGACGGTCATTGGTGGCGGCATAAACGGTGGTGTTGAGGGTTGAATCCTTAAGGGTTTTGAAGCCCATGGGATGGTGATTTGAACCCATGTAGTCTTGGCCCTTGCCGTGGCTAGTGGTGGCCGATTGGAGAATGAAAATTTTAGCGAGGTTTTAGAACTTCACGGTGAGTTTTGGACGTTTTTCGGTTAGAATTGGGCTTAGCATTGAACTACAAAGTTGTTGGAAATGTTGAGATTTTTAATTTGATCTATATGTCGAAGATTTCTGGGCTGGTGGAATTCCGGCGGTTGGTGGCGCTGTTCGCAGCCCCACGCGCCGCCGTGCGCGGCGGAGCTCCGGCGATGTGAAATTTTTGATGAAGTTTTATGTCGTTTCACTTGTTTTTGCGTGCCGAACGCAATGGTGAGGTCCATATTTGGATTTAAGTTAGTAATTTGATAGTTAATATGTTATTCGAGTATACAAGATTCTCGATGTTATTACTCACTATATTACGATCTTAGCTATTTAGTTTGAACGTCGATGATTGGATATTAATTTTAATTATGGTTTCAGGATATTGAGTTCACGGGTGTGTTAGATGATTAATTGTGTCGATCGATTGGTTTCAGCTTAGTAATTATCTCGGCAAACCTGTGAGTGTACCTTTATTTTAACAATCGATAGCAAGTTCTTTTATTTCCAGTATTTCAGTTTAAATTACAGTATATTTTAGAACAGATTAAATTTGGAGGTTTTTCTTGTGATGGCTTAGTTAGTAGCATCGATGCACTCACTATTTGGCTGATCACCAGATAGTCCAGTCAGAGGAAGTCAGGTTGCCTCGTCTGACCCATCACTTATATTTTTACATATTGTTTGTTGACTCAGGTTAGAGAAAACTCCAGAGCGACCATCTCCATCAGGGTTCAGATTTATGCTTAAACTCGCTTTATTTTACAGAAATTTGAGGAAAGGCGTGAATTTACTATTTAGTGATTTATACAGATCATTATTAAATTTTGTCCACTCACGCTAATGTTTTTACGTTTTATTTGTTTTTCCCTGGGCCCTTCGGTTTATCGATGCCCAGATTGCAGTGTTTATTATAGGGATGCTGAATGTCATCGAAGGAGTTAATTTCACCAGTCAATTCCTTCAGCAGTAGATCTCAGTTCACTATCAATATGTCTCTTGTGTTATTGAAGTATAATCAGAGACACAACAATGCTACCGTTTTACCTTTCTTGCCGAGTGTGGATCATCTCTGAATTTGGATCTTCGCTCATATCGCTGCACAGATAAAGATATCATCACTTAAACATAAAAATACCATTACTTCAGCATAAATATACCATCACTTCAGTATAAAGATGCTAACATAGTTCCAGAAACATACCTCTTCTTCATCATCTTCTCCTTCAGACCTATGAGCTGAAGCGTTACTAACATTGATGTCAATGTCTTCTAACGAAACTTGTGAGCTTATCATCTTCAGCTCTTGGATTTCCCTTTTGATCTTCAAGACGGTTTCCTTGAGCTTCTTGTTCTCATCATTATTTGCATCTCTCTCCTTCTCCATGATAGCTATGGAGTCCCATTTCTTCTTGACCTTGTCCCTAAATACCTTCATCTTCTTTGCAGCCTCTTTGTACCCAAGTCAGATTTTGTTAGCATTTTGACAAACTCTATGTTCTGCTCCCTTAACTTGGCATTTTCCTCGCTAATTTTCTTGATCAGCTCTTTGCAATTGTGAAGCTCATCTTGACTTAACACAAGATGAGTAGCCGCCTCTTTCAAATTTCCAATCATCTTGGTCAAGTTCTTGTTCGTCTTCTCAAGTTCTTGTGTCCTTCTCTGTGTCGATGCCCCAATCTTTCTACAATATTAGTAAAACAAATTTATCTTTCTCAAGACAAACAAGGATATCATCATACTGACCTACAGATACCATCACACCATCTTAAATATACCATCACAACATCCTAATTAAATATACCATCACAATACAAGAAATGTACTTCCACAAATCCATAAGAATAACAAACTATGAATCTTACTAAGATGTTGAATGAGGGGGCCTTGTATGTACTAAAGTCAGGAGTAAGCCATTCATCTACTTCCAAATGCTCATCATCCTCTGGTACCTCCACTGTTTTTGAGACCACTCCATTTGCTCAAGTTCGTCACCCTTGAACTTGGCTCAAGCTCCACATCTGAGAGCTTTGTTAACTCTTTATGGATGTCACTAAGCCTCCACTGAGCAAAGCCGAGCATGTGATGGGTTCTTGTCCTAATCTTCTCGGTTATGTTGGTTTATAGGGTCACCCAATACTGTTACACAAATCAAACCAAAACATAAATATTAGACCAAAAGCAAAGATACCATCCCAACATCTTAAGAATACTGTCACAGTGTCTTAAAGATATTGTCACAGTGTAAGAAATGTACTAACCAAAATTATTTGTCAAAGTTAAAGATTGAAAGTCACTATAATTAGTGGAACACAACCGACGATATAGCTTGCAGCTTTTCCCTTGTCCTTCTTCTTTTCATTCTTGTCTAACATGGCTAAAAGTTGGTCAAAAACCATTGGAGCCCAACCGTAGTCGTTCAAGCGATTTAGAATAAAACATATCGTTGTCAAGTTTCACGACATCGTCCAACCACCCACGACAGAGAAGAAAGAGGCGAACAAGTGCATGATCATCAAAACTGAGATATCTCGACTCTTCCTCGCTTTAACGGCTTTGTCAAACGCTTCCTCAATTAAAACCTTGATAGTTGTTATAGGATCGTCGCCCTCTGAAAAATACTCGTCAAAGAACTAATGCTCTTTTGACCTCTTCAACCACTTCGTGAAATTGATCGTTATTCCCATAGTGTTGAGCCCAAATATATCTTTGACATCCTCTTTTGTAATCTTAAAGATTTCACATCCAATAAGGAAACTTTTCTCCTTCGACCTATACATGACAATCATCCTTTCCAAATCTAAACGACTTTTTTTTATTATCAAGTCTCCCCTCTCAAGTGTTTAATTCTCCAAAGTGAATATCTTGATCATCTCTTCAAACGGGGACCCTTGCAAATGATAGAAAGACTCTCTTGGAATGTCTTCCATATAGTTGCATAGGAGGGAGTGAAATCCAACAAGATTCGATCGTTATGAGATCATTTTTTGCAAAAGATACCAACACTCGTAAACAAATATACCATCACATTTCAACAAATTTACCATCGCTTGATAAACAAAGATACCATCATAGTTGCACAAATACATCAACACTCATGAACAAATATACCATCACAGTTCAACAGATATACCAACGCTTCATAAACTAATATACCATTACATTTCAACATATATACCACCATAATTGCAAAGAGATACCATCACATCGAGACAGAGATATCAACACTAAGCAATCCTAAAATTGAAGCTCAAAAATTTCCAATAAGTAGATGTGAGGATGGTGAGTAGTGGCGGCGAGCTTCGAGCAAGAGAGGCAGCAAGTTTCGGGCTACAACGAGCTTCAATCGACGACGAGAATCACCGAGTGACGGAGAGGAGCGAGGGCAGAGATCGGGTTCGGTGGCAGTCCGATTTGGGTGCTCGGTGAGAGAGGGCGGAGGTCGGGTTTGGGTTCTCGGTGAGAGAGGGCGACAGGTTTGTATTAAGGGTTGTTTGGTTAGTTGGATATTTTGTTGTAGAATAGGTTTTGATAGTCAGTGACAGTAATTGTAATTTCTTAGTTTATTTATGATAATTAGCGCGTATTTTGGAATAAAGTGACTTATGAGTCACAATTTGAATTTGGGTAAATTTTTGGGCTTCAAATGACTTATGGGTTATGGACCCCCTTCTTTAAGCGGATAGGTTGGGATGAATCTTCAATTTGAAAAATACAAATCCGTACCGTCTTTATAAGGAATTGCTCGGAACTGGGTCGGACCAGGATTTTCTGGCTATGTGCCGAGCCCTAGCATTTTGATTTGTTTTAGACTTTCTTGCTCTTATAGATCAGGTCCGGTAAGTTTCGGCCGAGCCCATCCAGAGATACAAACCAAACCAAACCAAACCAAACCCGACCCGATCAAGGTCTTATCCACTCTGTTAGGCACACTCTCTTCGTCTTCCTCGACCTCATTGACAAGCTCAGACCAGTCTGCCCTCTCTGCTTCTGAAACACTAACTCAAAACTTAACACTTCACTCGGAATTCGAAAAAGTCGTTGTCTTTAATGGTGACCAATTTCTCTCCTGCCACAACTCCTGTACGGTCCATACTCCAAGCCAAGCAAAACCCTCCCAAAGCCTTCCTCTCCATTCGAGGTACGTAACGCATCAAGATTTTACTGAGCTGTAGCACAGTTATTCTCAAAGTAATGATTTTTATTAAGTTCGTGGTTCGAAGTTCAGTGTGTTCTTGTTTCACATAATAAATGGTGTAAGAATTTAGAATTGACATTTTTGCTTTACAGATTCTTATGGCGGTGCAATGGTTTGGAAGAAAAGCCAGCGCAGCACGGTTAATGTGTACTTATTGAGTTCAGCTGCTAGCTTTGTGACACCTCAGCGTGGCGCTGCTAAGTTTTCTGGCAACCCCATTGTTGTGAAGAAGCAAATTTTGCAAAAGAGGTAACTTTTATGTCTACAGGATTAGTCAATACTCTATATGCTCATTGACTACTTGTTGATGCTGTTTTGTGCTCTATTTGTTCATTTAGCTCGTAAACATTTACACTTCCATTGACTCTAGTGTCTGAATTTTTATATTTACTCATTGCGAAATGCAATGGGGATTTCGGTTGTGTAGAGTTTCCGCTATTTCTGTGAGTTAGTGCTTTTTTGGTGGACTGATTTCCTTTTGGATTATATTCTTTTTGGATGAAATATTCAGAGCTGGAACTGTAAGGGCTGCTACTATGGAAGAAATAGAAGCAGAAAAGTCTTCGATCGAAAAAGATGCTGTAAGTTTTTCTCTGTGGTCTTGAATGCTTACATTGGGTAAATTGAATTTAAGGTTTTTGAGTTTTGTGTGATGGAGTCAGGAAGATCACCTTAGTATTGAAAATGGTGGTTATATTTCAGAAAGGGAGGATGGAAAAGACTATTGAAGCGACACGATCCTATTTCAATTCTATCAGGACAGGGAGGGCAAGCCCAGCCATGTTGGACAAGATTGAGGTAAGAACTCATTTAGGGGTCTGCTCGGCTCCTTTCGTAATTTGTTATTCAGATCAGACGTTTCTTATCTCCTAAAAGACTTGCACAATACTTTTCTAGGTTGACTATTATGGAAGTCCAGTTGGCTTGAAGAGTCTTGCTCAAATTAGCTCACCCGATGCAACTTCCCTATTGATTTCGCCATATGACAAATCCAGGTATTCCATAAGCAAAAGGCCCGAATCTAGTAGGGTAAGTAGAAGACAACTGGATCATGCTTGTTTCACCCTCATGTACACTTTTCTGCTTTCTTTCTTTTTTGGTCGGTGCTAGACGGACAGTAGTCATACTACTTATCCTTCAAACTAGAAAGGAGGGAGGGTACAATGTATTATTGTCTGAAAACTCTAGCTAGGTACCTAGTCGGCAACCTATATCATTGATAAAAATGGTTTAATATATTCGTACTATAGCAAGTGCATATTGAAACAATTATACAAAAGTTGTATCCAGTGACCTTGATGATATGAGCTATGATGAGCTGTTATGTTATATTTGAAGACTACTGGGTACCAATTGGATCATATCCCTTAGTAATCCTTACCATATCCTCCCTTGTCAGCTTAAAGTCTATCGAGAAGGCCATAGTTGCCTCTGATCTTGGTCTGACTCCAAATAATGATGGAGAAGTGATACGGTTGACCCTACCTCAACTTTCATCAGATAGAAGAAAGGTATTTTCTCATCTTTCATCTTTCTTTAATGCACTTGTTTATTGAAGGCGCTGTATTCTTAATACATTTTATATTTTAACATGGTATTTCAGTTTCGATGGTACAACAATAATTCTTCAATCAAGTATGCTTGATTCTGCAATTTCTTATATCAAAGTATCCTGTTATTTCATGATGCATAACCATTTTTCATGTACTTTAATATGTACCATGTTTGTCCAATGCAGGAATTGACAAAAGTTGTATCAAAACAGGCCGAAGAAGGGAAGGTACAGTAGCATATTTCGCTGATACTTAACCTCAATCCCTTAATCTGTTGTAGCTTTGTCATTATTTAATGTTTCAAAACTTTAAGGTTTTAACTGTACAGTACATCTGCTTGATCAGATGCCCCAAATTGATATGCTATGTAGCAGCTCCCAGTCCCGCCTTCACGCCTCCCAACTTTTTTCTCTTTCAGTTGTTCATGGTGTGGTCTCTTCATTGGACTATTTTGAAATAATTACTGAGCATCTAATGTATTCTGAAATATGCATCTATCAACCATTGGGTATGCATGCATTCATACCCCAAGGTTGATCTTTAATTTTTCATTTGTTGGTGGCATTGAGGAACATAAGAAGAGATGCTTTAAAAGCTTATGAGAAACTTCAGAAGGTTTGAACTTTAAACTCCCCAAGCATCCCATTATCATTCATTATCACTCTCATACTGTCCTCGTCCCTCCTCTATCTTTTTTTTCCTGACCCATTTAATGTTTGCATGACATTCCTGGACTCCTGTTTGACATCATCTTTTGGTTGTTTAGGAAAAAAAACTCTCAGAGGACACTGTGAAGGACTTTTCAAGTGATCTGCAGGTAACTCAAAGCATCATATGGTTTGGTTATCGATGGTGGTACGGGACGTAATATCAAATTCTGGGATCCAAATTATAGTTTGAATATCTTTAGGCTGTCATGACTGTGATTTTTGCCTGGGGTCAACAAAGCCAACTTCTAATTAGTAATTAGTTTCTTAGATATATCTTCCAATATATGAGGCATAGGTCTTGTTTCTTGAGCGGCTATATATACATTTTAAACCTTGAACAAAATTAGTGTTTTAATTGAATTTACAACAATTCGTGGAAATATTCATCTGTTTTCTTGGTGCAGAAATGGACAGATGAGTGTGTGAAGAAGCTTGATATCATAGCCAAACAGAAAGAGAAGGTACTGCCTTCATTTTATTGTCTTCTACTATTTTCAATATCTGTGTAAACTGCTGCATACTATTCTTATATGCTGATTCTAGTTTTAATCTTACTCATCGGGTACTCTTTTTCAAAATTTACTGTATATATGTCTGCAATTGTGTTTCAGGAATTGCTGAACGTTTAGGGGATGTTCATGCACCATTGTAAATGGTTGATCTTCACTCTTTGAGCTTTTATAGGTTCCTCCTTTGTGTGGATCACTTGCAACGCTGTTTATACCCAAGTCAGTCAAACACCTTTTGAATTCGCCACACATTTTGTTTCAAGGATAGGTAAAAAGAAATATGCTAATGTTATGTTCAATTGCAAGGTTTTCAATTCAAAATGTGAAGCACATCATATGAACTCTGTGGGTATGACTTATGAGTACTAATCTAACTCATTGATGACTTATAAGGGAATTCATCAATGTCCCATTTCTTTTTGTTCTTTTTTTGGATGAAGTATTCTTGATTTTCATTGAAATTCACAATTTATAGAAATTAGGATTTCATCATTTTAAATTTTATCATTTGTGAATTCTAGTGTTTGGGAATCTTCATGTAGAAATTTAAAAATAACGAGAATTACAAAATTTTATGAGCAATTTGAAGGATTTGTAGAATGACATATTTTTGAAGAAATTGAACAAGATAATTTAAGTCTTCAGTTCCTCCGAATTTAAAAAAATAAAAATTGTAAAATCCTTGCAAAATTTATCCAAACAAAGAATTTAAAAGATAAAATTGTAAGTTACTGAATTTTATTTAAATTCCCTCAATTTTTTTCTCTATCCAAACGCACTGTTAACATGTTAACAGAGATGTACACTGCCATCAATAGCAAACTCTATTTTATTGTTTCAAGTATATTGGAAATATCTGCCCAATTTACTGCAGCGGTCTGCTTCCATAAAGATCTTATTCATATCCATAAAGAAAGAAACCTGATACCTTCCAATCTTCCATTGGATAGTATCAGTATGGGATAGTATCATATCCATAAAGAAATGAAACCTGATACATTCATATCCATTAAGTGAATGCATTGCATCTCTATTGGAGTCTGATCTATTCTCCATTTTGACTCTACCTTATCTAAGAGCTTTTGGCCCTATCCCTCTCTCTACTAAGTCTACTTTGCCACACACATTTTCTTGAAAACTTCCAATCTACTGGTTCTTAAGATCACTACATTTCCCAGATACAATGGGGCACTAAATAGTTTTATTTTCTTCAGTTCAGCTTCAATATGCCTATATATGTAGGTTTACAAAATAAGATGAATTACGTTTTGCAAGTTTTTTCGAAAGTTGAGACCTAACGTTTGAGTTTGAACTTTGAATAATTGTCCCGGGCACTCGATCTTAGCCCCAAAAACAAATAATATAGCCTCCTCATACCATAAATTCTCCACTAAAAAACTCAATAATTTATAAATCTTCGGATTTTAAAACTACAATTTTCATTGACCATGGTGACCTCCAGAACCTATGAAAATGATGTGAATGTGGTAACATGAATTTAATATCTGAGTATTAAGTTTTTGAAATTCCTTATGAATGTGTGGAGCATCAAAGTGCTTGCCACCTTGACAGTTCCGTCCACCAGAAATGTGACTATTGTCTATCAAACCAAGTTACAACTTGCACTTTGATCAACTAAATATTACTTAATTTAATTTATCATGTGCCACCATGGGATGGCTGAGTTTGTCCTTGCCCTAAAACTTTACTAATTTATGTAATTTTATAAAGTTGCTTAGTTGTGCAAGCATATTGGAATATCTTAAAAAAATAAGTGAAAGTAAGCCTAAAGTCAAATACAATAATCACTTATAGCCAGCTCAACCTAAGTTTTTGTTTCTGCTTTCTTATGATCAAACGAAATTTGCACTTTGTAATCGAGAAAAAGAAAAAGAAATTTGCACCTTTAGTATTAAGTTAGTTGCTAATTACGATTGTTTGAACAAATTAAGCTGTCGAACGTAAAATTAAGACAAATGGTGATTTCCTTCCCTAGCATTCCTGGATCTCGCTAATAAGTTAATTGCTTACTTACACAAAACAATCTTTCATTATCATTTGTTTATAGCTTAAACATAAACAAAGTTAGCAAAGCCTGCTTTGTTTTCATTCTTTTTCTTAGAGACAAATCAAAGGGAATAATCAAATCAATATGAACTTTCATGCATTGTGGGCAAGTGGATGGATAGGGTTTGATACTCAACTAGAAGTATTGAAAAGCCAAAGCACTAAAGAAGCATGCTTTTAGTAATTCATAATCTTAACTAAACTTAAACTAAAATCTTAAACAACCTAACGTCTGCAGCCAATATAGAAATACTTATACATGATATTGATTCTACCTTATATTATATATACTCCTCTCTTTCTATTTCAAAAATAAACAAATGTTTGCATTGATCTGCATCTTCTTCTTCCCTCGATAAAATAATGCCTCCATCATCAGGATCACCCCCCAATTCTTAACAATTGGAATAGGAAATACCATTGAAACCAAATCCAGGTATAAAACTCTGATAGCATAGAGAAGCAGAATGATTTAATACACTTACCTATGCATGAAATGGTATTTTATATTACCCACAAGACTAAAGAAAACAAAACAGAGCAAAACAGAGCATTATGAAGGTCTTGGAGAGAACCGGTAGAGAAGAGAGAAAGTCAAGCATGGCTGCTGCTGCTTCATCTTCTGCTTCGATTGATGGGCTTTCGAGACGACGTGTGAGAATTAGTAACAAGAGAATGAGAGATGAGGAGGGTGAGGGAAACACAGATGAGGAAGATTGCAAGGTTGAGGTCAATGACGTGGAGGAAAATCTATTACTTTCTCAGATGTCGTCGGCGGCGGCTCGCCGGAGAAACCATACGGTGGTGAAAGTCTTGAAGAAAGATCAACCTGTGAAGGTGGTACATGAAATGATCGGTGTTCAAGTTCCGAGGAAGGCTCGTTCAGGTAAGACCAGTATCCAAATGCAGTAGCTCTCTGTTTTCCTCTGTTTTCTTGTTCAACTTTTCTTTGTTTATTTTGTAAAGGACTAAAGTTGATAATTGTTCTACAGCTTCAGGAAAAAGGTCTTACGACAATCAGAGTCTCCAGAAACAGAGTTTAGAAGCAAGGAAGAAGAGGGTTAGTTCGTATAAAGATTTACATATATGTTTCTTTTTCCGAAAAGCTAAGGAAAGCTTAAGATAATATTGAGCTTTAATTGTTTTGATTTATGCAGAAACCGATTGTGATAAAAAACTGGCCTCCAAAATCATCGAAACCTGCTTCTGGGTCTGTAGAGGAGGACATAGAGAATGAGGTGGCCGAGGTTCTTTTCGGGTTGATGAAGCAATCTCAGAGCTCTAAGGATAGTGACAGTGTCAAAAGCTCTACTTCTAACATGGAAGGTAAAGACAGATACAGTAGTAGAGATGATTCGAAGACTTCAATCTCGGAACAAGAAAATAGCCATGCTTCTGATCCTGAACGAGAAAATGGTAGGTGAAAATAGTTATACCAATCTTGTGTGCAAGTTTCTGGTGTGAGCAATGAATCTAATGATTTGTTTTTGACTTCTTTTTTCTCTTTTGTGTGAAGTCTCCAAGGTGATCAGTTGTATTGCAGAAGAAGTCGAAGTGGAAGGTGACAAGCAGCCAAAAATGGAAACCTCTTTCCCAAATTCGGAGGCCAAATCTGAAGGTGAAATGGTGTCATCAGAGTTGCAGAAGGACACCGATCCATTAGTGGAAGATTTGGTTGGTGGTGAGGTTCTGAAGCATGAGAGCAAGAGAAAGAACAAGTTCGAGTTTGATCTGATGGTAAACATTCATATTCTTAATTTCCAATGGTATAAACAAATGTTCTATATTTTGCTGAAGACTGAATGCTTGCCTCTTATATCAAATAATAGGCTCCTCCTCCTGAGGATTCGGTATCTGATAAATTTGAGGAGGAAGCTTTGTTTGAAAAAATACAAGACAAGAAGACAGAGGCAATCAAGGAAAAGCTCAATGAGAATTCAGATCAAGATAGTGGCACTAAATCACAACAGAAATCTAAGACTGTCTTTTCTAAAGTGGAGAGAAATGACTGGCGCAGCGGTCTTACAGCTACCACATTACAGGTTTGAGACTTCAGCCTTAAGACATGCTAGAATATCTTAGTTTCTCTAACAGAAAACTTGAGTTCTGATGTTTCCCCTGTAAGATGCAGCCCCGAAATTCCTCTCCATCTCAACCAAGTTCCAAGAGATGTGCAACTCACCTTTACATTGCTCGTAACATTTACTTGCATCAGAAGGTTACAAAGATGAATAATATCTTGCCAGCAGCCAGTTCAGCTCCTATATGTGACACCAAGCCAGAAGTAGTTAGCAGAAATCCAACTCAAGGAAGCTTCCTGAGTCATAAGGGAAAACAATCAGAAGACAAAGCTTCAGTCAATGCAAACTTCATAGAAACATCTGAGAGCAAGAAGGTTAAGGTTCTGCGATCTCCATCACAGCCGGCATCTGCTGCTAATCTAATGGTATGGAGTTGTTATCTGGGTTACAATTCCTTTTCATGTACAATTTACAACTTCCACTGAGAATGGTATTACAACTATATCTACCCTTGCTTATAATGTAGAATGAACCTACTTTCAAAATCCCACCGCTGAAAAATCAATCATCAGTATCAGCAACTAATAATTCCTCTGGTGTTTTGAGATATACCAATTCAACAAAGAATGCATCCCAATTCGGTCATTCAGCATTGCCAATGGTAGCTGCAGCAAACCTCAATACTCCGAATGTGACATTCCAAGAAGGTCCTTACGTAGCAATCAATGGTTATTCATTCCCCATTTCAACGCCTTCGGGAACAACACTGACATTTGAAGGAGGGAGCTCTGCTCAGGCTGTGCCTCTATATACTGGTCCAGTTTATTCAAGTCAAATGTCCCACCCTTCTCAGCTTTATCAGCAACAGACTCACTTGCAGTTTCCGCATCAGGTCCAATCATCCCATCAGAAGAACACAGGAGTTTCAACCAATTCATCGTCATCTCAGAGGCAACTAGAGTCTCAGCAACAGTGGAGAACACAATCTACCAGTATGCATTTACAGCAGTCACAAAAAAAGCACGTGCAACAACCCCTTCATCCTTGCAAAATTGAGAATGAGACTAATGGAGGGAGCACTCCATCTTCTTCTCATGCGCAACATAGTGTTTATGGTTACGGGCAGAATTTCGCTATGTCACTTCCACCCATGAACTTCACCATGATGCCCTATGTAACATTGAGTGGTGGCGGCACTGGAAATCACAGTGAGAAATCACAACAGGAGGACTTGAAGGGTGTCATTGGTATGTCGTTTGCCTCCTTCGGTGGAAACAAGGGTACAGGTACACTCCTCAACTTCTCATCCATGGCACAAAATCCAGCAACATATCAAAGCCTTCCGGCAACTCAAGGTGCACAGCAAAAGAATCACCAAGTATCCGAAAGGAAGACAGGAATTGGTTCCGGGAATCCTGATCATGATGGGTTAAAAGCTACTTCTGGGAAGTCTTCAGCTGTTGGGCAGACACTTGTGTTTGATAATAATCTTAACTTCACAGCTTCAAATTCTCAACAAGAGCAGTTCTTCCAGTTTCAGCTACAGCAGCAACAATCGATGCAACAGCAGCAGCCTGCTCTGGTGGCTCGGAGTAGAGCACCAAAGAATCCATCTGTCTTCTCACAAGCTCTATTACAATGCAATACCTCTGTCCAATCTCCTAAGAACACTGGGAGATCTACTACTTCCCAAGGCTCCATTGCAACATCGACAGTCAATAGTTTTATTCAACAAGGAAGACCTTCCCAAGGTCAGAATCAGATTTCCTTTGGGGCAAACCCCAAGTCATCCTTAGCAGTACAACAAGGTCAACTCACTAACCCTAGTTTGCTGACGACTTGAAGACAAGGAGTTTGGCAAGTAATTTGGCAGCTAATGAAGAACTGAGTAGAAAGTGGATGACCAAATGAAAAAGGGTTGCGGTTTCAGGCTTTACTAGGCTTAAATTTTGTAAATTTATGAGCTAGTGGAGGCTGCCTGTTCAAAACTTGTGGGTGGTTCATGGAATCACAGTAGGATTAGTTCAGATTTTATTTGTCTAATCTGATGGTGACGTGTACATATGATAAGTTTTCGACTATGCAGCAGCTTCAGTACTCAGATTTTTTATCTGTAAATATGAACCAGCAATGTTCTCATTTGTGTTTGGATGGAGCCAGAGCTACCTATGGCAAATATGGCCAACTGAAGTCAGCAGGAAAATCATAGAAGCTTTTAAAAAATCGACCACTTAAGAATGGATATATGATGATGGAGGTGGTCAGGTGGACGTTTCTGCGTCTCATTGGCTTAGTAGTTGTTTATGTTAACATTACTTGTAATTCTGTCCAGCATGTTTGAATGGACCTGCATTTCCAGAAAAGAATTCAACAGCTCTCAAGTTAATTATTAAACTTGACCACAAGGTGAATTCCTATACCCTGGCTTTGGTAAAAATGTCAGAATTAAGTTGTTAGTACAGTAATGAAGAGGTTGGTTGGGTTTCAACAGCAAGAATCTGAGTCGATGACCTAAACAATCTGAGAATTTAGGCGGGATTGGCAAAGAAATTTACTGCAGAAGATGTTTGACACACGAGCTGAAGAAGACAGAATGCAGATTGAATGTATTAATTAATATCCAAGAAAAAAAAAGTCCGACTATTTTAAATGACTCTCATCTACTCCTGAAGAACAGAGGCCAAATTGAGTTTCACGTCCTCTTTGGCTTGTTTATCAAATGGTTCTTCACCTATATACAAATCCAGAATCGATTTACACAGAAGTTTGCTCTGGATGCTTCCTACATCATTTCCATCAACTGCAGGAACTCAACATTGGTTAATACTAAGAAGTACTCTACATCTATAAAATAAGATGAAGAATGCTGCTCCAAGTATAGTAAAGAGGGAGATCAACCTAAAGAACAGGATGGTTATCAACATTGTCTAATGTGGTACACTGTGAAGATAATAAATAATTAATTGGAGCGAAAAACTTACTTGTTGTTCGAAGTACATAGCCCGGTTCTCTTGAAAGATCTATTATAGCTCCTCGAGGGATTTTGATTTCATCTTTAAATTGAGAAGTGAACCTACATAGATTCAACTATTAGGTTGATACACGAACTTGTACTACAAGATGTGACATTTTATAAATTAAGGCCTATAAGTTAAAAACATTAGTGCAAGTATAAAAGATAGAGAGTTCAGTTCACAAAGGTAAACCATCATCCACGCATACAGAACTCAATTCTATTTATCTAAGGCATTTAGGTACCTCTATTGATCTTTTCTACAATGTACATTGGCCATTTCAATCTAGAAATTTCGTTGGAATGTAAAGTCCGGTCTGTATTAATTATAAAGGTTAGAAAGGGAGGGACGAATGGTTCACCTTTGTAGCAATTCTTGATTTTCTGATCCTCCAAACTTTTGCAGTCTGCTTCCAACCGACTCTTCAAAAGCACTACGTACAGAACCAATGCTCAATCTGCCATAGACTATCTGAAGTCTGACAGTCATGCCTATATCAGTTTCCAGTAGCACATCATTATACTCCTTGCTCTCTTGGAGTTCAGAAAGGGACAATTTCCCATATTTTTCACTAAGCAACTTCTTTACATCGTTATCATCAGCATAAATACCTGCAGATAAGCACACATACATTGTAATGAAATGCAGAAAAGTTACAGTAATTAAGTTAACCATATTACTGCATAAAAAGGTTCTAAATTATGTGAGACAAACAACATCTACCTTCCCATGCAACTCATTATGATAAATAGGCAAAATAAAAATACTAGTTCATTTGCAATCTTTCTTGGAGCTGATGAGAAATGTACCATCCAAAATCTTGCAAGTGAATCATATTCGATGTCTGATGTTTCATTACTGTACTTTACTGAGTTTAGTAACCATAATTCTTATGTTGATCTGCCTTAAAAAATCCATATATCTCTACCATGTGATACCACCTCAACTACATTGTCTCAAATTTTGAAACCCACAAACTCATCACGGAGCTTGCTTAACTGGTCTAAAGCTCCTAATAATTCCTACTTGCTAGATAAATTGAACTACACACATTACACATCATAATTAAGAAGGTATAGAAAAATCTAACTACTTTCGACACTGAGCTAATAAAGAACTAAGAGAAATGAGAAACGTGTGTTACCATATGCATAGACATCGACGTTCTTCAAGCCCAACACGCGCTTTCTCCTGAGCCCAATTCCCAGGAGACGCCGAGACTCGGCCAGAAAAGACGGAAACGTTAATCCCGTCTTGGAATCAACGACAGAGGCGGAAGCGTCGTTTAGTGAAAGCGAGCCCCAGAGCGGCGGCAGCGAGCGATTGGGGAAGAGCAAGTTGAGCGCGTTCTGGAGAAATGGACGGTCTGTGGGGTTGGTCTGTGCTACTGCAGCGACTCCAGCGAATGCGGCGGCTCCAGCGGCGAATTTTACGGCGACAGCGGCGGAGAAGGGGCGTGATGTGGCGGAGGAAGAAGAGGGACGTGGGGGATTTGGCGGCTGAGAAAACGAGAAGGGAAAGCGAAATGACACCATGGTCACTTAGTGAGTTCTTTCACTCTCGCTGTGAAACGTGAAGCCAGAACGCTTTATACACTCAAAGGATGTTGGCACGTGCACGGCACGTGAATGGTATTTTTTTTATCTCGTCGATAGAAGGTGGTGCCTTTATTAATGAAACGGTGGAATGTCGTCATATTTTGGTGGTCAATGAGTTCGTGATCAGTCGTGGTCAATTACTGTTGTTCATACCAAGAATAATGGATATTCGAGATATGACCAAATGTAACTAATATCTGCTATCCGTTATGCGTATGTCGGTTATAGAGCGGGATCCAAATCGATGAATGATCGTTGTCGCTAGCTGGTTGATGTTGAGCGATATCGATGAATGATCGTTGTCGCTATTCTACAGCGTCCTCACCCCTTTCTGCTAAGATCAACAACGGTTAAGGAGAGACGGGATGGCCCGCCTTCAACCCTCCGATGCCTAAGTCAGAATCGATATACGAGTTGAGCAGAATAACGGCGTAATAAGATAAAGAGTGCCTACCATTTAATGCTGTGTTGACCGATATATATTGGTGGTTGAAGGTTGAACTACTCCTCTACTTTCGATGTGGGATTGGTGTGTATTATGCTCTTTGCTGGGGTGTTGTCTGACCGGTCCTGGTATGGGCGCGTGAGCGTTATCCTGATCGAAGGTTGGGCGGGTTTGGTTACCGAAGTTGGAGCTTTCCCGGCGATGGTTCCTGTCATGGTAGCGGTGAGACAGGCAGTGCACCTGACTGATCTTACCTTTAGGAGTTAAGGACTTATTATTAACATAAACAACAATACATAATAGTAAAGTAGCACAAACGTAACAAAAGATGGGCCGAGGGTTTACTTCCCTGGCTGACACATGAATGTTGTCAATTTATTTTCTAAATTATACTTATCATGTAAGTCTTACTTCTACGTATGGAAACTTATTCAGATGAATAATTAATAAAAACTCTACACTTTCTCCTCCTCCATTCATGTGTTTTCTATTCTCACTCTGTGTGTCTCATCTCAAGAAGAATGTTGAAGAGTCGAGATCCCTTAGAAGAGCAACGCATATAGGAGTTACAAGGGTGGTATAGGAACATGGGGTGTGTTTGGCTAGGAGTAATATGGATTGATCAGTGGCCTCTATTCATAAGGAGGTTTCCTCACTTTCAGGAACTTATGGAACACCAATCAGTTGTTCTCACTAGCTCTCTAGAGAAGAATGTTATAAGAAATACATCCAAAGATTTCGGTTTCTGTTCCTGGATATTTCACATTCTTAACGTTGACAAACTGTCGGGTTTAAAAAAACGGTCTCTTAACTATTTTATTCCGCTGGTAAATTGGTTTATAATGAAATAAAAACTGTACTAGTTAAGTTGAAGACCTAGGTGTTGAAAACGCGAGTAGCACTAGCTATTAGCTAGTGATGCCATTTATTTTTCCTATAATGGTGTGATTACTTTGGTATACTTGTCCTTGTGTTATTCATACTTATAAATGAGAAACAGAGAGCTGGACTCTCTAACTTGCTTCTACAATGAAGACCGCTTCTAATATATTCAAGGATTAGTTCACTATCATTGTGTAATTAAGACTACATAGAGTAAACTGCAGCTGTCAAATGAATAGATTTGTCTAAAGTGATATTCTCTTCTATTGTGATCAACGACATCTCTGATTATTGAACTAGCAAACATAATCTGGTTTATATGAATTGAAGGATGCTGTTAGGGTAATCTAATTAACTCATGGGTGTGTTTGAACTTCTTTGTTCATGTTGCTTATGTTTTTGAAAATGTGGAGTTTACATGTCTATTCAAGGACACATATGAAGTAAAAGATATGATGATGAGTGAGAAAGTTAGGATATTGAGTCTTATAATGTGGTTATCCCTAGTATAGGGATGAAGTTCATTATGACGTTTTAATTTATGTGTTTCATTTTTTTTAATAAGGGCTCTCGGCTGCCGTCAGACCTGATTAATAAAATGGTAGAATATAAGGGGAGACATAAATCTTAAACCCCATAAGAAGAAAAATATCCGAATAATATCAGGCGACTCGACCAACATATTGTATCATAAACTGCACCAATAAGCAAGGAGCACAACATTGACAACTTTATTTGCTTTACATTTAAGGCGACACGGTACCGGAAAGACTACGCGACTAAGGTGACACATTAATTTACTATGACCAACTTTCTAACTATGTTGCCGACAATTCTACTACTAGGGGGGAGCATCCAAGCAACGAACCAAATGACGCCACAACCTAGAGCAGACAAAGCACCCAAGATGCACTCGGGACAGAGCCCACATCTTCCAATCTCACACGAGAATTGGTTTATTTTCCAACTAAAAGCTAAAAACAGAAAAAGAAAATAAAAATAACAAACAAATTAAGTATGGTATGAGTCAGACCCAAAAACTGAGCCCAAGCCCAAACCTTTATTAGAGTCCAATAGAAACCAATTCGGCCCAGAAACCCGACCCGACCCAGAGGCAGACCACAATCACTACAATTTCATTGCCGCCGCCACAATCGAGCCAACCACCATCGTCCTCAAACCACGCACCACCTAGGTGAGTAACAACCGCTCATCATCAACTGGGTAGACTGGCAAGATTTGAGTGACCGGCGAAACCCGATCCTCAAAACCAAGAACAACAAAACCCAACACCGCCACCCACGACGCCTCTCCTTCCAATCTCCTCTCTGACTCGCTCGCCACCACGCGACACAAACCCAGCGATCTAGCGCAGCCACCAAAGCCGAAATCGAACCCCGCAGCCGACTGCTTATTCACCCCTCTCCTCAAATCTCTAAACCTGAGATCGAGGAAACCATGATTGCCAACTTGCAGCCTAATCGGACACCAGTCCCTCACTGCCCCGTCCGACCGCACCCAAAGACGTCAGCTAGGTCAAATCCAGCGCCAAAATGCCGGACTACCTGACAAGATACACCGCTGAATAAAACTTATTTTTTTATTGTGCATGGTGGCACGTTCCACATAGTCAAGGCTTGTTTTGTTATTGTAATTTATGTGTTTCTTTGATGTTATGTACTTTGGCTATTTTAATTGCACATGTATAATTGTTGTACGAGTTCATGCGGAAATAAAAGTGATGAGAATGATTTTGCTGGAATCGAGTTTTAATTCATCCAAACGCGCGGGTAAAGTGGAAGCCACTCAGTAATGGCGTACATGTCATCCACGGCGGGAATGGCAAAAATTTGTAGCATTCCAAGGTCGGGGATGCTCACACTTGAAGAGATTGGATGTTATGCCTTGAATAGTATGTTCTCCGCCTTCAAGTCTCCATTGAAGATGCTCACACAATAAATTCATTACTGCTAAATGTAATGGTGACCAAGCAGTAATGAATTTATTTGTATAACGCTTGTGGATCCTTTTTCATCATTGAGCTATTATTGAAATCCTATTTCAATATGGCTCCTAGTATGACAAACAACATAATGCGACCACCAGTATGATGATAGATGATATTAGGCATGATATGCTTTTGTTTGAAAATCAACTCCCATTTTTCATTCTCGAGGATCCATGTGATCCAGGCGAGTTTATTGCGCATTCAATTAGAAATTGTGATAGTTGCATAAATGTTCGACTTATGTATGCTTAATTGAACTTAATATTTAGTCTTATTGTTATGTTTTCGGTATTTTTACTTATGTTTATTTGTTTTTGTTAATTTTGTGGAGAAAATAAAGAAAAAGAAGTTAATTGAAGGAGTTTTGATGCGATAAGGAAAAAAATTAAAGAATTTCTTACCAATATATGAAGATAAAACTAAAGTGGACAAGGACCAGCTTAATCAAACAACTATATAAACTCTTTTTAGGGTTTTTGAAGCCTAATCGGCATATTTTGGAAGAGGAGATCGAGCAGAGCAAGAGGAAGCCTCAAGAGGAGGTCATGCGTCAAGATTTGAGATTATCAGCTCGACGCGTCGAACATTCGTGTGCCAACTTTTTTCTTCATCTTGTTTGTATCAACTTTCTATGGATTGCTTTGATTCATTTTTCTATTTCATGAGTAGCTAAACTCACCTTGTTAGGGGCTGATCGAAACCCTAGATATGTTTCGATTTTGAACCCCTTGTGATTTATACAATTTTGGATGAGAATTTCTTCATTATGAAATAATTGATCACTTCTTTCGTATGTTTCTATGGGGGCCAAATTAGTTGCATGTGTTAGGGTCTATTGTCTTGAGTATGTATGCGAGTGTTAACATCGGTATGTATTCTAGAGAGATAAAAATAACAAAATTAGGTTATGTAAAAGGACTTACCAGTAGCTTTAGAAGCCTTGTTATTTCTCAAACACTCTACAAATTTTAATGACTTTAATTGGTTAGTCTTACATTACCATCATAAGGTTGCCAATTAGGGATCAAGTGGAGGGGGTTTATCAACCCCGAAACATGTCAAGTAAGAGAGTGTAATACAATTAGTGTCCTAACGATTTTGGGTTAATTGTGGGAAGCATTCATCTATTGTTGTGTGAATTAGGTCTAGGGTAGATTGGAACTTTCTAGGGTGTAGAGAATTGTCTAACGCTTGTTGAAAAAATAGGTGTTTAACCCTATTTTAATTAATCATTTTGAGATAATTAAATTAATATATTTATTTGTTCTAATGGTTAAAGGGATGGATGAGAAATTGTCATCCAAAGATGGCTAGATGGCTACTCGAAACGTAAGAAAAAATATTTTTTGTATTTCGAAAAAAGTTACTTAATTAAATAGAAAGACCAATGACATTTTATATTCTTGGAATAAGTTATTGAATTAAATGGAAAAATATTTGGCCTTTCAAATTCCTCTATCTATAAATAATAACATTTTCCTCCTCATTCTTGACTCACTCATTCAGAAAAGTATCTCCTCCTCTTAAAGTCTCATTTCAAAGGGTTCTAGTTGAGTTCTAGTTTAGGTGATAGAAAAAGGTGATCTCCAGCTCGTCTAGAAGCTGTTGTGTAGTGCAAACACAAAACTCAAGTAGCCGTTGTATCCTAGGAGACCTACGCCAAGCAAGCCTAGTGCACCAGAGTAGACAACATAAACATTTTTAAGGAAAGCGTGTGGTACACATGACTCGACTTTTCTTCCTACTATTAATTTCATCATCAACCATTCGGTAACAAGTTCATAGATTCTTGAATTTTATTCTTGAAATTTTGTTTAATCTAATTAATTAAACTAATTAGTATATTTAGATTTGGTCAATATTACTTAATATTTCCTACAATCTTAAGAATGTTTATATGTGATATTGACTAACGTGGTTGCCTAACGGAAGGTTGTTGCCTTAAGGATTTGGTTGCATGCACAAAAGTAATGTTGCCTTAAGGAAATGATTGCCTTTGGAGTTATGTTGCGCAATACGAAACGTTGCCTAAGAGAATTTACTCCAAAAAAATTACCAATTAGCTACCTACGCTAATGAGGTTCTTTTCAAGGACAATGGAAAGTTTTCTTGGAATAAAGAAGTACTATGAGTTGGTTATATGCCAAATTCAAGTGATTTAATATTGAGATATTCAATATTGTTGAAGGATAAAATATGATAACTGAACAACTGTAACTCTTTCATTGATAAAATGTCTTATATATAAGTTGATACAATCTGTTACAATAACTGTCCCGATATAACAAGGATTCTATGTAACTCTACCTCTACTAAATTGTATCTAATTAGGATAAGACATATCCCAGAAGTTATTGAGAGTAAATCTCCTCAAACACTCCTTTTTGTATCGATGGCCTAATGAATGATGCATAACATATTGCCTCACTAAAAACCTTGCCAAGCAAACAAAAACCTCATGGGTAAAACAAAAGCTTGATCTAAGGGAAAAAGAGTACAACACATCAACTACAAAAGCTAACACATGTGATGTAGACTTCCCCTAATGTTTACAGAAATGTAACTCCTCCTGACTGTAAACTCAGTCATGGAGTTCAGATAACTTGCGCATACCAATGTGTCTCACATGTTTCACAAATGTAGATTTGGGTAATGACTTGGTAACAAGTTTGTAGCATTATCCACCAAACCAATCCGGTTCACATTGATACTCAGTAACCGTTGTTGTTCGTTGATCGTAGAAGTACCTCGGTGAAATGAGTTAAGTATGACCACCATTTATGTAACCTAACTTTATTTGTCAATGCAAGCCGCATTGTCCTCAAATATGCAAGTTGGTGTTGTCATAGTAGATGAAAATCCACTAGATCCTCGAATATGGTGTATTACTGTCCTAAACCAGACACACTCATTAACCTCTTTATGCAAAGCTATAACCTCAGATTGATTCGAGGTAGTAGCAACAAGGGTTTGTTTTGTTGATCTCTAAGAAATCACAATGTTTCTCATAATAAAAATATAACCAGTCTATGAACGACCTTTGTATGGGTAAAAAAGATACTCAACATCAACAAATCCGACCAACACATCAACTAGTGTTTCGAAATAGAGGACTACCGTAAAATTGCTTGCAGTAGGGGAGGTACTCGACGAGTCGAACAAATGCTCCTGTTTGTTCTAGGGTACTGGTTTAGATGGGTTGAAACCATTCTGTGATGGGTCGAAGGACACCTTCGGTTTATCACAGTTCACTACCTTCGATGGGTTGAAGAGCCCAGAACCTGCATGCTACAATTCAACCATCCCTTTTTCCAGAAATTTCAAGGTTCTCTCTGCATTCTTTGTAAGGAAAGAACAAGCCCACAAGTCAATGGTTACCTTCAAGTACCAGAAGGTGTACTATACTCCATTCCAATGACTTTGCATTGGCTCATACTGAGAGAGCAATGTCTAGATGTGTGAACCAAACTATATTTAACCAAGCTCTAACTGCATGAATATGTAGAATCTCATCTCCAAAAGATCTTTACTATCATTATCTAGTGAACAAAATAGATCCTTCTTGGGGTCCAGATTGCGAACAATCATTGGCGTACTAACAAAGTGTACTTTGTCCATATTAAATCGCCTGAGCATTTTTTGGACATAAGCAGATTGGTGAATAAGGATTCCACCAACTCGATGTTCCATCTCTAATCCTAGATAAAATCGAGTCCTATTAAGGTCTTTCATCTCAAATTCAAATTTCAAGTAGTCAATTGTCTCATTGATCTCATTAAAAGTCTCAATGATGTTCATATCATCTACATAGATTGTTACTATAACATATCGTGAACTTTTTCTTTTAATAAACACACAAAGGCTTAAGTCATCATTATGTTATCCCTTCTTAACCAAGTAGTCACTAAAATGTGTATATCACATCCTACCGGATTATTTCAACCCATATAGTGAACATCTCAATTTAATTACATGAGCACTCTATGGTTTAGAGTTACTTGATTTGGGTATAACAATAGCGTCCGACACTTTTATGTATGTCTCTGAATCAAGATCCCCATATAGATATGCAGTAACCACATCCACTAGCTGCAAACTCAGTTTTTCACACACTACCAAATTGAGAAAGTAGTGGAAAGTAATGATGTCCATAACCAGAGAATACATCTTCTCATAATCAATACTAGGGAATTGAGAAGATTCTTGCACCATAAGTTCTTCTCATTGTGCTTCCCAAAGACTCATTTGTGTATAATTGGTTTACCATTCGGTGGTCATTGTACTACCAAACCGAAAAATTTCCATTTGTAAGAGAGTCTAGTTCAATCTAGATTGCAACTTTCCACATCGACCAATTTGCTCTACGTTAACCGTTGACAATCCACAACAGAGCAATGTTCCACTTCATTGTTGCCAATTCTTGAGTGAAGGAATAAGTAAAGGCATCATCAACGAACATGGAAGAACCATCCATAATACCGCTAGCATTTGATTAACTTGATGAGATTTCTTTGTTTGCTGACATTATCATTGAATATGAGGTATCCCCCCAATGTTTGTCAATGTCGACTTTTAGACACAATTAAAGTTAGAAAATAATCTCATGTGTTGATGATGAATGGTTATGCATCGATGGCTTGCCTTTTCACCGACAACTTATCAGTAGATTTTGACCGATGTTACACCCATACTATGGGCAGGAGAAACACTACCTTACTCGGGTGTTACATTAACTTTCCCAATGTCAGGGACTTTCAACCTTACAGAATTTGCAACATGTATAACCGATCTCGTCACTTTTATGATATTAGTAAAGAAGTCGGGCATCGAATTTGCTACTTTTTGAAGATCAAAAATACATTGCACTTCAATCTTACACTGAGATGTGCATGGATCATGATGAGACATAGAGGGGACATACCACATCAATTTATGAAGTTTAACCAGAATAGAATCATTCCTATTGCCCCATAACGGCGGGAAGTATATCTCATAAAAGTGACATTTTGCAAAACAAGTAGTAAAGAGATCTCATGTCAAAGGTTCCTAATAGTGGGCAACCGTTGGAGATTCAGAACCACCATAAATGCATAATCGTCGTTGATGACCCATTATTGTACGTAATGGAAGCGTAGTAGGTACATGTTCCGTGTAACCAAGAGATGCAAAGAAGTGAGATATCAGGTTCATATCCAGTAACCAACTGGTACACACTGAATGGTGGGCGGTTTATGGGTATCAAGCAAATACTCATAACTGCATGTAGTATTCCAAGTGAAAACCATTGGCACAAATATTTTCAAAACTGAGCAAGGTTTGAATGGCCTTTTAAGCTTGTATAACACTCAATCTCGCCATCATATATCAACAAAACAACCTCAATTGCAAAGGGTATAACCCTTATAGAGTGCTGATATGATATGGTAATACCTAAAAATATCTCATGTATAACAACATCTGACCGGTCAAAATGACTCTTGTAGATTAAGCTCCATGACATGATAAAAAAAACCAATGTAAAACCACATCTGGTGCAGAATTTCAGGTTGGTCAAATATTTTTCTGAATAATAATTTGTTGATAAAACCGATGTAAAAAACATTAAAAAAAACACCAATTCTACATACAGGTTTCTACGGGTCGAGAACACCACTCGACGGGTCAAAAGAAACCCAAAATAGAATTTGATTTTCCGATACCAAGTTTCAATGGGTTGAAAAAAATATTCGACTGATCGAAAAACTTATCCCGAGGCACCCATTCGATGGGTCAAGAAAATATCTCGATACGGCGAAGGTGCAGAAGAAGTGACCGAGGACCACCTTCGATTGGTCAAAGGTATTTTGTGTACAAATCTTCAATGGATCAAAAATTACATAACCAATCCAAGGGTGGCCTTCGATGGGTCGAGAGAAAATCTCGACAGGTCGAAGGTTCCCCTAGATAAAGAACATCCTCCTTTTGTGTCTCATTTTTACTGTATCTTTGTGTCATTATGCCATATGTAATTGTAAACATCGAACCGTACACCTAATTTGTAGTAAAATAGCATTCTCAACACTTTCATATACCGAAAAATAGAAAAAATTCATTACTCGCCAACTTTAAAAATTACATCATATATGTCTTATTCCATAACCGAAAAAAATAACGTCTCAAACCATGAATAGAACCAAGTCAAAAAGAAAACTAAACTTGATTACATAGCAAAGACATGAGCCTAATACATAGACTACTTAAAACCCGTAGTCTTCAGACTTGCTTTCGTATTGTCTTCTATTATAAGATTTGCTTCATCGCAATGTTCCATTTCATAGTCTTTAGTGAAGTTAAGTCTCATGTACCAGATGTTGCTTACACTTCTTGTAGGCAGGTTAAATATCCTTAGGTGCATAACATTGTTTGTGCATGTGCTTGGTAGAACCACATCTATAGTAAGATGACAAGCGCGAATTAGAAGCATAATTGAAAGAATTTCTTCCATTCCTAGGACCGGAATGATTCTTATTGGAGTTATTCTGGCCATTGTTTTAGTGAGTTCAAGTCAAGTTCCGACTATATCTTCTACCACGAACTTTGCCCCGTCCTCCTCTTCCACCATGATTATTGGAAGGCTCAGAATGACCATTCCTTCTATCCTTACGTGTCTTCCCACTAGTGTTGTACGATTCATGAATCTTTTTAGTACCGGCTGGCCTAGCATTATTGATGAGAAAAATCTCGTGCTACCGCTCTTTCTTGGCCAACACATTCATGAGATCATTGAATGATCTAAGTCGTTCTCACGCAAAATCCATGCGATATTGGTGCATAATGTTGTCCATGAAGGTAGGAAAGCTAATTAAAGATTTCTCGATCATAGCGTAATCGATCTTTATAATGCTACAAATACTCAACTCTGATTGAAGTTCTAACATAGCTTGATTAAAAGCATTAATAATTGGATAATCCAATAACTATATTGAATCCCATCTTTCTTGCAATTCTGAAAGTTGTGCATGATGCACATTATTGAACATGTCTTGTAAAGTCACTCACAAAATCGCGGGGTTATTCTTTAGAAAATATTGTTTCTTTCGAACTAGATGTATATGCTGCCTCAAAAATATGAGGTTTTGAGTTTTGATTTTTGCGAGCTAGAGTTGGTGGCTCAGTACTAGGTGGTAGTGGTGATGGTTGGATTACATCAGTCAGATTCATACCGAGAAGCGTGTTCTCAACCTCTGACACCCAACAATTGTATTCTGCTACTTGAGGATCAAGGATATCAAACTCGAGCCTTTTCAACTCTGTTGATGTCAGCTACAAGAGAGACAAGAGATGTAATTAATTTACCGATCGAAAAAACCACGATCACTAATATCAAGCTTAGAGAATAAGAACCATGATCAATGATGTTTGGTCACAAAAATTAATTATCAATAAATGGTGGTTCAAAACCATACTCATAAATCGTGATGAACCATCATATAGTATCGATTTCTCTTTATTTTATTTTATTTTATTCTAAACCGTAACTCCCCCAGGACCGTCACTTATGCTCTATGGATATAGGTCCATAGAAACTATGGCACATATATGCAATAATAACAATATCACAATCCTAAGATCTAAGATTTTGCAGGAAGTAAGTTTTATTCCTAGATTTAGAGATTGACGGTTTAAAAAATGTACCTCAAGGATGTTATGCTCGGTATGAAAACTTCGCTGAAAAGAAGTTTGAAGCGAAAAACCAGATTCCACGAAAACCAACGGTATAGAATTCCGGCGAGAACGGTGGTGATTAACGACAGTGATGGTGATTCCATCAAGGGAGGTAGGTTAGCGGTGGAGACTTTTTATCTTTAGGGGTTTAAGGTATTTTTCTATGGTGATTGTTGGCTATCAACTCAGAACGTGTTGAATGAGAAAATATGATAAATGAACAACTTTAACTCTTTAATTAATAGAATATCTTATATATAGACTGATACAATCTGTTACAATAACTGTCTCGATATAAGAGAGATTTTATGTACCTCTATCTATACTAAACCGTATCTAATTAGGACAAGACATACCCCGGAAGTTACGAAAAATAAATCTCCTTAAACAAATATGAAATCCTTTATGAATTTGACCAAGTAATCAATAGAGAAATAATATCGGATATTATTTGTTGATTGGGAAAATAACATGTTGTTGTATGTATTTTTATAAATGGCAATTGAAGGTGTAAAGGCACCAAATGAGGAAGAAGTCACATCGGGTCCTTTGGTTGAGAAGGAGGATGTGAAAATGAGAGTTACTAGTATTGAGGTGATTATTGACTTCTACCCATTTCGAAAGGGTGATACCAAAATCTCGGCAGTATTAGTGAATGATGGTCATATCTTGGAAATAGAGGTAGAACTGAAATTCTAAGTTAACACTTAAGACTTCACGATAGAAGAGGTGGAAATTGCATCAACGCACAAAGTTGTTGCTTCTTGGGTGAAACTTTGTGAGATCATCCATTTTAGTTACACACTTCAATATGGGAAAATCCCAATGGTGCGTTAATGTTTTCACCATTTGTTAACTATATAGCAAGATATACCCACTTTTGAAAGGCATTGTTTATGTATACATGTTATTGGCAGTCTTATTAAGGACGCCATAATAAAATAATATTGCAGCCTAAGCTAAATCATGAAGTCATCATTATCAATGACGATGAGGTGGAAGTCAATCAAAAGGCTAGAGCAAGGACAAACTTCCAGAATGAAGGCAATGCATGCTATGAATGACTTGCACCTGATGACATCATAAACAGCGAGAATGACATAGAGGCAGTCAAAGATTATGATTGTAGGATTGAAGACTTGGAACTGTGGTATGACCAAGCCAAGTTGGATGAATAATTAAGAGTGAAGAAATGAGGTTCAATTTTTTTATTATCGGAAAGTAGCAATTCATAAAAGAAAGTAGACAAGTGCTAAACTGCCAGAAAAGAGTACAAAATCAGCATTTCTACAAGCTCCACCAGGCATGACACATAGGCACAGAGCTTATAGAAACTAAAATAACAAAAACAAATAATCTAGCATATTCCCTGAGGGTTGCCGCATCCATCACCACGAAGAGCATTCACGATGGATGATGGTGGTCGAGAGACCTATCGATTAAGACCCATCATCTATTTTGCAAGCGAAGCAGCACAATGTGCTACACAATTCGCATATCTCGGAATCCATTCCCAAGCCAAATGATCACAAGCTTGAGCCTTCCTTCTAACATTCTCCAAAATGAGATGCACTTCCCATCCCTCAGAGCTAGAATAATTCAGAGATGTAATTAACCCCCTAGCATCAAACTTCAGAATATAGTCCTTAATGCCAAACCTGATGGCCCAGTAGGTGCCCTTCTCAATAGCTAAGGCTTCACCAACCACACTGGATTAGCCAATAAAGACTCTACCAAAACACTCAACCATGTGCCCATTAGAATCTTTGACAATCATTCCAATACCGGTTCGATTAAGAACATAGTCAATACCAGCATCCACATTAATCTTAAGTTGCCCCATAACAGGTTCAGACCAGTGAATATT
Source organism: Geum urbanum (assembly GCA_946800695.1). NCBI lineage: Eukaryota > Viridiplantae > Streptophyta > Magnoliopsida > Rosales > Rosaceae > Geum > Geum urbanum. The sequence goes on along the minus strand of OX326998.1, from coordinate 17,771,562 downwards.
ACTCTTAACTAGCCTGGGACAAGAAATGCTCCTCAAACCCAAATTTCTAATGGCATCATTAGCACCAATCCCAACCAATAATAGAGTAGCAAAATAAGATGGAGGGGACTGCCTAAATATGAAGCAACATATCGACTTCCAAATCTCCCACATCAGATAACCCATATGGGTAAGTAATACTAGACATTCCTCTTTGTTGCTAGTTTTAATGACTAAGTTCGACAACCACTCAAACAAAGTAGTAACAATGTCCTTAATGATTTAAATGCCCAAAATAGAGCCAAATCACACACCTACAACTCAAGGACAGAGAAGGAGAATGTGCTCAATAGACTCCTCTGGCGCCTCACAAATCCTACACATTGGAGAAGAGCCTAAGTGTCACATGTAAAGGTTGAAATTTGTTGATATTACCCCAATCAAGCATTTCCAAAGAAAGCATTGGATCTTAGGTTGGACCTTGCAACCCCATACCAACTTCCAAAAATCAACCTGAATGGAAGCTGATGCATTAAAATGGAAGGGAATGTTCGTGTTACCCAATTTATACAAACGATGGTACCCATACCTAACCGAATATCGCCCATTACAATTCCAAGGCCAAATTCGATGGTTTGGTCCCACACCATCACCCAATGGAATACTATGAGTAAGCATAGCTATTTCAGGAGAAATCAAGTGAGAAATATTCACCATCTTCCAACTCCTATCATTCCAATCAATCAATTAGTGCACCATCGTAGGAAGTCCATGCGTCGCAACCATCCCCCCATGCAACACAATATTTCCCTGTAATACCACAATAGGCTTCAACTTCTTGATCTCAGTAGCATTAGGAACCCACGAATCATCCCAAATGTTGATCTTCCTCCCATCCATAACCTGTCAATGTGACTCAGCCAAAATAGAATCTCTAGCCTCAATGATACTAGACCAACACGAAGAGAACCTATAACGGTTTTTTGCATTCACAAAATCACATTTAGGAAAATATCTTCCTTTCATCATCATAACCCACAAGGTATCATGCTCATTCAATAACCTCAAGCTTGTTTAGCAACCAAGGACATGTTGAAAGAGTGTAAATCCCTGAAACCAATACCTCCCTCCGATTTTGGCTTCCTAATGGATTCTCAAGACTTCCAATGGATTTTATTTCCCGTATCTGAGCTTCCACATCAAAAGTTACTAATGATAGCATTTAGCTCATCGCATTTTGGGAAACAAAAAGCAAGCCATGGGAAATATAGGAATCGCAAAAGCTATTGACTTAATCATTACTTCACGTCCAACAGAGGATAGAGCCCCCTACTTCCATCCAACAACTCTTTTAACCAATCTATCCTTGACAAAAGACAACACCGCTTTCTTAGATCTCCCCCAGAAAGTAGGGAGGCCCAAATACCTCCCAGGATCATCAGAAGGTTAAATACCAATGATCAGAAAAACCATTTGGTCCGCCTAGTTGGGAAAGAAATACAAGTTGGACTTGTTGTAGTTCACTGTTTGACCAAAGGCTAAGCAATATTCCTTGAGGATAATAGAGAACCTATTCACATTCTTAAGAGTAGTTCTAAGGAAATAAACAGCATCATCAGCGAAATACAAGTGAGAAAGGATAAGACAAGACTTGCTTACCTTGACACCAATAATGGAACCAATCTCCACCTCCCTCCTCACATGTAAGGATAGAACTTCATTGATAATCAATAATAAGTAAGGAGATAGTGGATCTCCTTAGCGAACACCACGATGAGGTTTGAAGAAGCTTTCCACATTACCATTAACCACCACAACATAAGATACCGATGCCACACATTGCATGACCAAGTTAACCCATTTCACAGCAAAACCAAAGGCAAGTAAGGCTTCACGCAAAAAATTTCACTCCACACAATCGTAAGCTTTGGCCACATCCAGCTTCAAACCAAGCTCGGATCTCTCACAATTTTTCTAAAGTTTGAGGTAGTGGAATGTCTCATGCACCAAACAAATGTTGTCTTAGATAAGCTGACCCGGCATGAAGGCAGTTTGGTTGCATGATATAAGGTCCAAGAGATATTTCTTGAGACGATTAGCCAAAACTTTGGATCGAATTTTATAAGAAGAATTACAAAGACTAATTGGTCGAAAGTGAGAGGTGGATTCCGGACAAGGTACTTTAGGGATGAGAGCGATGCGAGTGCGATTCAAATGATCCATAGTAACTCTGCCACCCAAGAAATCCTTCAAGGTATTATTGATAGTGTCGCCTACAATCTCCCAGAGTTATACAAGTAATCATCTAATTGGGTGGAATTTGTGGTAGGTGGGTTTTCGTAATAAATAGTCAAAAAATCTTTTGTACTGCTTCTCTTGACAAAAAAGATGGAGGGAGGAAGTTCTTCTAAACAATATGACTTGATTGTAGGCGTAAAGTTTGAGTGACGTGAGTAAATTGAAAAATAGTTTTGGATTGGAGCTAAGAAACTAATTAAGTGAGCTAATGGCATTATCTAGTGACAAATCTCCTTACCCCTTGGATGCAATGTTAGCATAAGCACTTCGGCTCTGCCATATTTTGTACACGCTTGCCAAAAAATAAATCAAGGAAGTGCGCAAGTGAAAGAAAAACAAGAACACGTTGAGTCCCACATCAAAGAATGAGGAGGGTGCACGTTTCCAGATAAGTACATAACAAATTAATTATCATTAAGAATGGGGGATCAATAGCCACTGCTCGTACTACATCTACATTTAGTCCTCTTTGCCTTTCATATAACTCATACTTACTTAAGCATCAGAGTATGATAGGCAGGTCACTTTGCCTTCACTTCTAACGCTCGTCTTTCATCTTAGCGTCTCAGTAGAATCAAGAGGGCACCAACCCAACACCCTCGTCTCCTTTCATCCAGATGTTTCATCCGTATCCGGTTTGATTCTGGTACAAAAATTTGGCGCCATCTACGGGTTCTTTCTCCCCCGCATCAGTAAAACCCGTTCGCTCTACCTAGCTAGCCCGTTTTCTCATCCCGCCTAGCTTACTAGGTGCCATCATCTAGTTAGTCTGTTTGCTCATGCCGCTAAACCTCAAGCTCGTCCGTTTGGTTTGTCAGTTTGGTTTCTCAAGCCCATTTGAATTATCAAAGTTTGGTCTCTCACGCTCATCTGGAACGCTCGTTTGGATAGCCCATTTAGAGTGTACGTTTGATCCTTACGCTTGCTTTGGGTTATCCGATTGGTATGCCCCGTTTGGTGACCCCTATGTCAAGGCGTGTGGTAATTAAAGACCAGCCCATAATACCAAGTAAGCGGCAACCAATTCCAAGTCGCTCACAAAAAAATGACAATAAATTCAAAGTTGCCAACTCACCAAATAGAGTCGGTGCCTCCAAATCAGCTAAGAGAGGCGTAGCTACAACAATATAAGGGCATTCATCGTTTGCATGGAGCCAAAGTGACATCGTCCACCCCATTTTAAAAGAAAACAAAGAGCAAAGCGTTCATTTTGATTTCCCCATCCCTTGGCGCCATCACTAAATCACTAAATGAGCTTACTGTCACGAGCTTACTTTTCTGCTAGCACTCGTGAGGCCTTAACACTCCCTTTATGCTAAGTCAGCCTAACTATCGCCAACGCTTGGCTAGAACAACCGAAATATCGAAGGGAGAAGAGCTTTGAAAGAAGAACTTGTATTGCTAAAGAAAGCTTTACAAGAGTTTGATAGCTCATAGAGTTCCTACTCTTCTTATCTCTAATCTCTCTAATCTCCAATCTACCTCAAATGGGAGGGGAGGTTCCCTATTTATAGTCTTCACCTCCAAGCCTATGTGTTTCTAGACTAATCTAGCACATATACAAGTATAGAGAGTTCTAGACCTATCTAGACAACTCCAAGATGTCCCTTGACGCTTCTAGAGATCTCCGGAGTAACCTTGACCCATGAGCCTCTCTAAGGTTCTAGAGAGTTCAAGATCTCTCTTGATGCTTCCCAAGTCTTCCGAAGACTTCCGCGACCTTCCGTAACCTTCTAAGGCCTTCCACGGCCTTCCGGCACCTTCCGTAGTATTCCGGGTGCCTCAGTACCATTTCGGACCCTTCCGGATGCTACCACGCTGTTCTGGACCCCTCCGGAACTGACCCCACTGTTCCGGACCTTTCCGGAACTATCTCTGCTGTTCCGCACCCTTCCAGCACCTTCCAGGCCCGCCTGGGTGCGTCTGACAGCCCTCTCGGGTGCTTCTGGAAGCCCCCGGGTGATTCTGGCAGCCACCCGGGTGGCACCCGGCTGCCTCCTGTTGCGCCAGGCAGCCCCCTGGCTGGCACCCGGCTGCCTCTGGGTGCTTTGGACAGCCCCCGTATGTCTCTGGCAGCCCCCTTTGGGTGCCTCTAGCTGCCTTCGGATGCTTCTAGGGTGCTCAAACCCTATCCTTGAGCCATGCTTCCCTCGCGAATGCTTAAGGCCATCCTTGGAATGTTGGCGGGGCGTGACATTCTCCCCCACCCGATCTCGCGATGCCCTCATCGCGGCTTCCCCATTGTAGCGTCAGATCTCATCCTTGAATCGCCACAATACGTCCTCGGACTCCCAGCTGGCTTTCGTGTCAGGTAGACCTCTCTACTTGATAAGGTACTCCTTGTGGCTTTGCCTCCCCAGGCGATAAGTGACTCTATCCGCGAGCACTTTTCCCACGACCTTCATTATCACCCGATGCGTAGCTTCCCTAGCTGGCTCCTTCACGAGTTGTAATGCCGATAACACCTTCGTGCCTTACTTGGTGACCTTGGTTGGCACTACACAAACCCTGTCGCCGTCCATGATGAACATGCTTTTGGCGAACGGTATCAGAATCGCCTTGACCCGATCATGGAACTCCATCCCCAAGACAACTTTGTAGTCATCCATGGGCACTATCGAGAAGTCTAATTTCCCATGCCAAGCCCCCATGCTTGTCTTGACTCCTCGAACTCTCCCTAGAGTTGGCTGAGCTGGTGAATTAACCGCCTTCATGAAGTTTCCTCCATCGTTGCCCTTAAGTCCCAACCTTTGGGCCTCCTCAATGGAAATGAAGTTGTGGGATGCACCTGTGTCGATCATCGTCACCATCGGCTTTCCCTTTATAGTGATGTCGACAAAGTGTAAGCCTTTACCTTTATCCGTAGGAGTGGATTCGATCGCATTCAGCAGCTGTATATCCCCCATACGTGCATCCTCGTGGCCACCCTTGGCCTCCATCTCACTTTGACGGGTCCCTAGAATTGCGCTCAACGCATTCTTCTGTGGGCAGTCCCTCGCCCAATGCGGACCATTGCAAAGGAAACACCGGTTGTCATTGAGCTTCCCCAAGCTCCTCGTGTCCCTTTGTTTGCCCTTGTCCAATCTCTGTCCCGAGTGGTTGTTTTTCCGGAACTCGTCCCTGCGTGGGCCTCTGTTCCTCTCACGAAGGCCTCTGTCTTCCTCACCCTTGACATGAATACTCTCTTCTTCCCTCGGCTGGCTGCTAGTCTCCTCTCGACTAGTGTAGTCGATTAGGCTTTCGGCCACAGCTATGGCGGTAGCAAGGTCTTGCACCCCACGTCGCCTTAACTCGGCCTTGGCCCATGTTTGGAGACCATCCATGAAATTGAAGAGAGCATCCTTGTCGGTCATATCGGGGATCTCAAGCACTAGATTGGTGAAATCCTTGACATACTCACCAATCGACCCCGAGTGCTTGAGCCTTCGCAATCGAGCTCTTGCCTCGTCCTCGGCATTCTCGGGATAGAATTGCCTCTTAAGATCCTTCTTAAATTCATCAAAGGTAGAGATGGTGCACGTACCTTTTTCAATGTCTCCTCGCCTTCGCCTCCACCACAACATGGCTGTGTCGGTGAGGTAGAGAGCCACTGCTCGAATCTTGGCATCCTCCTCGTTGATGCCTACGGCTCCGAAGTATTGATCTAGCCCCCATAAGAAGTTGTCCACTTCACGAGCGTTGCGCGAACCTCCGAAACTGTTTGGCTTTGGCACCTCCACGTGCCTAGCCTCCCCCATACCACTGGTGCTTGTCCCCGTCGATGCCAATGCGCGCTTGCATAGGGTCAAGTCCCCATGCATCTCCTCCATGCGTGCAAGCGTGCTATTCGACTCCTTCTCGTGGACTTGACGCATCCTTGCGAGTTCCCCCATGAACTCCTCGCGAATCTTCCCCATCTCGCCACGCAAGGTCTCCTCCAATTGGACTAGCATCCCCTTGATCGCAGTGTGGATGGCGATATCCTCCGCCTCTAAACCCTCCACTTGTTGGCTTAGGTTCTCCACCTGGGTCCCCATGCCACTCACAGCCTCCTCCACCTGAGCTAGGCGTGAGTCGAGAGAAGAAAGCATGTCCTTTGTAGACCTCTTTGGGTTGGCAAGCTCTTCGCGAACTCCCTCTTGCGTCACCACATCGGAAAGGTTGGACCCTGACCCACTTTTGGTAATGTCAAGCGATGCACCTTTGCTCGCTGTTTGCTTCACCATCGTTGAATGAGGCTCCGAAGGAACTTCGGCTCTGATACCAACTGTCACGAACTTACTTTTCTGCTAGCACTCGTGCGGCCTTAGCACTCCCTTTATGCTAAGTCAGCCTAACTATCGCCAACGCTTGGCTAGAACAACCGAAAGATCGAAGGGAGAAGAGCTTTGAAAGAAGAACTTGTATTGCTAAAGAAAGCTTTACAAGAGTTTGATAGCTCATAGAGTTCCTACTCTTCTTATCTCTAATCTCTCTAATCTCCAATCTACCTCAAATGAGAGGGGAGGTTCCCTATTTATAGTCTCTACCTCCAAGCCTATGTGTTTCTAGACTAATCTAGCACATATACAAGTATAGGGAGTTCTAGACCTATCTAGACAACTCCAAGATGTCCCTTGACGCTTCTAGAGATCTCCGGAGTAACCTTGACCCATGAGCCTCTCTAAGGTTCTAGAGAGTTCAAGACCTCTCTTGATGCTTCCCAAGTCTTCCGAAGACTTCCGCGACCTTCCGTAACCTTCTAAGGCCTTCCACGGCCTTCCGGCACCTTCCGTAGTGTTCCTGGTGCCTCCGTACCATTCTGGACCCTTCCGGATGCTACCACGCTGTTCGGGACCCCTCCGGAACTGACCCCGCTATTTTGGACCTTTCCGGAACTGTCTCTGCTGTTCCGCACCCTTCCAGCACCTTCCAGGCCCGCCTGGGTGCGTCTGACAGCCCCCTTGGGTGCTTCTGGAAGCCCCCGGGTGATTCTGGCAGCCACCCGAGTGGCACCCGGCTGCCTCCTGTTGCGCCAGGCAGCCCCCTGGTTGGCACCCGGCTGCCTCTGGGTGCTTCGGACAGCCCCCGTATGTCTTTGGCAGCCCCATCTGGGTGCCTCTAGCTGCCCTCAGATGCTTCTAGGGTGCTCAAACCCTATTCTTGAGCCATGTTTCCCTCGCGAATGCTTAAGGCCATCCTTGGAATGTTAGCGGGACGTGACATTACGGTGCCCAAGGCAAAAATGAAACAGAGTGCGATGCCCCCACCAAAATTCACCGTCCACTCAACTCGATAGAGAGCAATTATAGGAGCTTTTATGCCCGCCTACTACTAATGCCAACAACATAAACTGGGTGCCTGCGCCAAAGGGTTTGCATTTCCTAACTCCACCGCACCCCCTCTCCCCACGAGAGGCTTGCAAGCGGCGTTGCAGCGCCAATGTAACTCAACAAAGCACATAGTCAAAGCTCGCCAGACTTACTACTTCGAGTGCGGCCTTCCGAACCCGCCCATTTGGGGACTCACATGCAAGTCTGGGAACGGGCGTATATATATAATTTAAAGGGGCGATCCATAGAGTTTGGGCTCATAGCCGCCCACCCAAGTTTCAACGCTCGGGCTTGCTGAGACTATCACGAAGCTAGATAGGGCCTTAATTACTTGCACAAGCGCTAACTCTCACCATCAAGCACGAACTCGGCCAGCCTACTCTCAATATAGCTCGACTAATGCATTTAAAGACGCCCAGAAGGCCAGGAGGACAGTGCTCATCATTTACGCAACCAGCTAATTACTCTCGCCCCCCAAACTATATGTCTGTTTACATTTAACTAGCTACATCCGTTCACATGCATTAAACATTCCGTTCAGATGCATTAAACGCCATGCATTAAGTTACTAACTTGATTACATCCATTCCACGTTATCCCTATGCTATGATCGTTCACTTAGCTAGATTGCTTTACATTATTTTTCCACTCCACTATATACTGTACTACAGCATCATGCATCTAACACATCATACTGTTTTTAAGCAAACAACGCAAAAAAAAAAAAATACACCTCATGAAACTCCACTCCCGCTTATGGTAATGCATGAATATATGTTATAATCTCAGGTGTATGACGTTACTCCACGCATGGCTATACCTTACTCATTTGTCGTCCACCTACTTGTTAGCGGTAGCAGCGCTGAACAAGAACAGAGCGGTTGACCGCCATCTCTAGACAGAGCGACAACCCTGCCGAGGGAATTAATGTGAAACGCCTCGATGCTCAGAAGATTGGTGCCTCAAACTCCGCTCGCCAAAGCTAGCGCACCCCACAACTCGTAGCGCCCACCCAAGACCGACATCCTCACGTTGAAAAGCTGTAGCGCCGTAGGCAGCGGCACAACTCGCTACTGAAGTCACCAGCACCTCCAAAGCCCATCTGCTTCAGGCCGCTACGTTCACCCCCTCAAGCGCCGCTCATTCTTTTCAAAACTCGACATGACCGGGGGACTCGCCGAGGCTAGCGTCAAAGTGCAACCATTAAAGAAGGCAGCGCCCATGTTAGACTTGAATAGTTTACATGGTCTGTGTTTCTACCGAATTACGCGCGGGGGCGTAATGGAGCAGAAGCAACATGAATAGACTTCCTTCCTCCTCCTGGTGTGTCCGAACGTTGGGGCTGTTCGGATGGGCGGGCGTTCTCTCTCTCCTCGGTTGTGCGGACTCCTTTCGAACGGTAGGATGCTTCCTCTTCTGTAGGGTGATCGGGTGCGCGTGTTCGGGTGCGGCTGTTAGAAGAATACAACAACGAAGCAGGCGGTCAGGGGTCGAGACGGGGTGGCCCGCCTTCAACGCTCCGATGCCTAAGTCAGATGATGTATTGGATATAACAGTCAAGCGAACGTGCGGATGAGTGTTTGATGCTTGGATCAGAATGAATTGAATGCCCTTACCTGCCATAACTACCTTACCCATATAGGTGGTTGAGATTGGTGCTCACTTGTGCTCTTCGATGTGGGACTGGTGTGGTTCTGCTGGTGCGTGATCCGTGCGTTCGGGCGCGCGCCCTACGGGCGCATGTGCGCTTGGATGAGGTGGGTCTGGTGAGTGAAGTTGGAGCCTCCTTGGTGGTCTTGTGGGTGGTCCGGTAGGTGTTGCTAACCTACTTAAGTGGATAAGTATGTTAATCGTACAACTAATGATGCAATACTAACAAGTCCCCCAAGTCCCCAAGTCAAAGAGAACTTTCTTGACTGGGGAGTTGAAAAAGGGTTCGTGCGATTAACAAGAATACTTATCCGATTGAGCAGTGGTGCGTGATCCTGTAACCCCCAAGTCCCCCAACTCTCCGGTCAAGGAAGGGCTCGCATGACGGAGTGGGACCTGGGCGTCCGAGCGTGTATCTGTTCGTGCAATGGTGTACCTATGGGCCCGGCCTCCAAAACAAGACTTGCTATCTTGGAGCCGTGCGCCCAGGTGGGGTTTGTCTTGTAAACATACATAAGTATAACAGATATACAGGTATATAGGTATGATGCATGAATGAATGATATGATGCATGAATGTATGGTATGATGTGTGAATGTATGCAAATGTTTTTCGTAACACCGGCGTTGGGATGGCGCGGTGCACCGCGTACATCAACGGGGATGCCGTTCCGTACGGTGTAGCGTCAACGGAGGGATCAAGACCGCGACCTACAAGTAACGCGCTACGGAGGGGACGGACCGCATGCCCGTGCCGTTCTTCGGCTTAGCACCCTCAGAGAGGGGACGAACCCCATGCCTCCGTTATGACAGCCGGCTTGCTTTCGCGTCCGGGGAGGGCGTACCTTTGCCCGCGCTCATCAATCCTGGAACGCGCAAGGAGGGGTCGGACCGCACGCCCTTGGCGTTCCGAGTCGGGGTCGAATGTTAACGTTGCGCTCACACGGAGGGGCAACACCCCACGCCCGTGCCGCCCATCGACTTAGCACGCCCAGAGAGGAGTTGGCCCCATGCCTCTGTCATGACAGCCGGCTTGCTCTTCGATCATGTAACGGTGCGCTCACGGAGGGGACGGACCCCATACCCGTGCCGCCCATCGGGCTCAGCACGCGCTCAGAGAGGGGGCGGACCCCATGCCTCTGCCGCCTGATCCGGCTTGCTAATGCTTGCGCGTACGTAGAGGAAGAACCCCATCCCGTATGGCGCAGCTCTTCACTCGGAGCACGGCCAAAAGGGAATTCAGTCGTTAGTCCTCTTTCGGGGCTCCCGAGTGGTACATGTACTAACCTGATGGTGTTTCTTGAGCGCCCGTTCGTGTGAGTGGTGTACGCGCCAGTATGAATGGTTGGTATCGTGGCGTGTTGTCCTTGCCTTGGGTTTGGTGGTGCTCCAATGAGACATTTTGAGGTGACATTCCTTTTGACTTCTCTGGGAACCGGTGTGTAATAAGTGCTAGCCGTCGCATTTAATGCTAGCGTGCCCCTGCATTAAATGCTGCTATTGTCATGATTGCCTGAAGGGCAGACGTCACGCGCGTGGGAGCGTAGGAGTGGTGCATGAGTGCCACGCGTCGGGCTGTTGGAGACCGTGCTAGGGTTTGAAGTCGAGGCGGGAAGTAGAGGAGTTGGCGCGGTTACTTGGGAGGGCAAGTAAACCGCCCAGGCCATGCGTCACGATCCGACGGTGGACACGCGAAAAATGGACGACTGGCGTTCGTTCGCGTATCCCGTCCGAGTAATATAAATAGGGCTCCCCTGGCCTTCGTCTTCTTCATCACTTTCATATCTTACCGAAATTCTGCCGGAATCACCTTGCGATCTGCCTCCTTGAGCTGTTCTGTGTTCGTGTCCTCTGTTACCGGAATACTTGCTCAACGTGAAAGACTCAGCCTACAATACCCTAATCTGGTGAGGCTCTCGTCCCTGGTTTTGTTTTTGTTTTTGGTTCTGTGTTTTGCTGGGTTTTTGAATTTCAAGGATATGGTGTGTTCTTGAGTGGGGTGTGTTCGATCTGTTTTTGGGTGATTTTTGTGGGTTTTTGGTGTTTCTGGTGGTGTGCCTTTCTTGCTTTCTTTTGCCAAGTGTTGCCCCTGCGCCCGTTCTTCTGGTATATCCTGGCGCTCCTCCAAATCTGCCTCTGTGTGAACGGGCTGGGTCACCCCATACGGGCGGAAGTCCCCCAGTCCCTTCGTACGCTCGGTACGAGCGAGTGCTCGATGGGAGCATGCGTGCCGCCAGACCGTCTGGGCTTCCGTTTGTTGTTTTCTACCAGGAATATGAATAAGATAAATTTATGAAGTACTATATTGGTTTGCTAACCTTTCGTGCGTGTGCTTGTAGTGAAGAATATCGAAGTCCACGGCCACCGATATGGATGAAGCGGTCAAGCGTCGTCTGCTCAGGATGCGGAATGTTGCCGCGAAGCTCCACAAGGTGGCGGATGACGGTGGTGGCCCGTCCGTCCCGGTGGATAGTACCCCACCTAAGACCCCTGTTGCAAGTGTCGCTGACCCTGCCCCGCCCGTCCAAGAGATGCAAGTGGATGCTCCACGCCCGCCACCAGGTGATGCGGCTGGATCCAAGGCCCAGGCCCGGGCGGAGCGCGAACAGCAGCATGTGGGGTGCGAACGGCGTCAGTCCGAGCGAGATGATGTCGGGGGCAGGCGGGAGGTTGTTCTTGCGCTTTCGTCCTCAAGTCGTGCGCCCGTCGCGCCTCCGTCTTCAAGTCGAGCGCTTGTTGCTGCTCTGTTTTTAAGTCGACCTTCAAGTCCTCCACGATACTTTTGCTCTCCAGATCCCTCGCTCCTGTCTTTGGGTCCGCTAAAGTCTCCCGAGCAAGGGGAAGGCGAGGAGCGGGCGCAGAAGCGCCCCCGAACTGAAGGATCCTCTCCCGGCCCCGCTCCTGGGCCGAGTGGTGATGTGGTGGATGGCGTGCGCCGTGCGCTGGTGAATGGTGCTGCCTCTCTTGGGTCCCTGCTGCAGCCGCTGGAGGATGCCGCGCCTGATGGGCTGGACACGGTCTTCGTGGCGTGCATCCGCCTGATGCAGCAGGTCTTCCGCGTCCGCTCGCAGGAGATTGCGGAACTTGCACGCCTCAGGGCCGACGCGCTGGAGCACCGGAAGGTGGTGGAACAGTTGGTGGCTAGGGCGGACAAGGCTAATGATCTGGCACGTCGGTACATCGCCCGTGCGGATGAGGCGGCTGTCCGGGCGGATGAAGCTGCTGCCTATGAAGCTTTGGCGAAGATTGACCGGGATAAGGCCTTGGCCGAGGTAGAGTGTGTACGTGCCGTGCCAAAGCGCGTCCGTGCCGAAGCAGCCGCCCGGGAGGCGTTTCCGGTGTCTGAGGTTGAGGGGCAGGCGGGCGCTCAGGTTCCTGCGTATGAGAAGGAGGTGGGGCCTTCTGGGGGACCTGCTGAGGCGGAGCTGGAGCCGGTGATCAGGCGGATGGATCCGGGTGAGCAGGTGGAAGCTAAAGTGGCAGCGTCGTCGGAGGAGGGTGAAGAGCTGGATGTTGATACTGGGGCGGAGTAGAGTAGTGTTTCTTTTCCTTCTTTTCTTTTGTAATAGAGTAGGTTTTGTAATTGGGCGAATAAATGAAGTTTCTTTTCTTTCCGTTTGTGTGCCTTGTTTTTTTTTTTTGGCATCTTTTGAGTAAGCGCGCCCACTCCTTTGCTTTGAATGGCTGTGGGTTTTAGCCAAGTGTTACATTTGCGCGAGTAGCCTATCCCCAGTCCCCCGAGTATATGGGCGGGTGGGGTAAGGACGAACGGGCGTGCTGACATAAATAAATGGAAAGGGTACAATAAGTAAAATATGATAAGATTCTCACGAGAGTACTTCCCCGAATGTTGGGTGTTCCATGGGTGCCGTGGTCGTAGTGCCAGCGCTTCCCCCTATGGGCGGGGTGTCCCTCTTCTGTAGGATTGCCCCAGTCCCCCAGTTGGATTGGGAGAGCCTGACTGCGCCGGTCTGATCGATCGGGTGGTCTGTCTCCCTGCCCTTCCAGTAGTCTACTGTTAAGGCGTGGCCCCTCATCATTCGTGCGTGGATCGTGCCCTTCGATCTGTGGGTTCCGAGGCGAGGACCTCCTGCCTTCCCCGAGGTTCTGCGGTTTCCTCGTGATTGTATCCCCGAACGTGCCCGATCCCATGCTCGGTTGGGAATCTTCCCAAGAGCAGATGCCCCGCGACGATCAATTTTAGTTTGCAGATCCCTGGCCTCCCGAGTATGGCGTTGTAGGGGGAGGGGGTGTCCATGACGATGAAGTCCGTCCGGATCTCGCTGTGTGGGTAGTCGGGTGCGCCAATCTCGACCCGCAGACTGTCACTCCCGATCGGATATGATGTCTCGCCCGTGAAGCTGGCGATGCTCTCATGGTCCTGCGTCATTTTGCTGGCGGGCCGCCCGAGCGCCGTGTACGCGTCGAAGTAGATCACGTTCATGGACGCCCCACTGTCTACTAGCACCCTCTTCACAAGGAATTGGTCGATGATCGCGTCGATCACGAACAGCATGGTGCTGTCCTCCGGGTTCTCCTTCTCGTCCTTTGCTGTGAAGCTGATGGTGGGCGCTCTCCTTGCCCCGATCGTCAGTACTTCCCTGCTCGAGCGATCGGGCGATGATGTCCTCTCCTTGCGCTTGCCTCCTGATATCGTACTGATGGTCCCACTGGTCCTGGCATTTGTCTGGTGCTGTTGTCCTTCCGCCCTGGGAGGGGTTGTCCGTTCGTCTTTTAAGTCTTCAAGGGCCTTCTTCAGCATGATGCAGCTGTTGGTATGGTGGGTGGCGGCATTGTGGAATTCACACCATACGTCCGGGAGTTGGCCGGTCGGAGCTCCTGCTCTTGTCATGTTGTTTGGTGGCGGTATTCGGTGTCGATGCAGGCGGAGATGCTGCTCGAGCAGTTGCCTATCGACCGTAAAGACCTCCTGTCCCGCCGGTCGGTAGCGCGGTGCTGGTGGAAAGTGGGCGCTCTGCTGCGTTTGCCCCCATGCCTGGTTGTAGCCGTTGCCCTGATGACTGCGGAAGAAAGGCCTTTGGTAATTCTGTCTGTGCGTGTCCCGGTTCCTCTTAAAGCCCCCGGTTGGCCTTTCGTCGTCCTCCAGCTGCCGTGGTTGGGCGTTTGTCGCTTCTGGTCTGCTGGAACTGGGTTCGGAGGCGGGCCCGTACACTCGCGTCTCCACTAACGCCTTCTGTACGACCAGGTCCATGATCTCGTCGTAGTCGAGATGCTCCTTCCTCACAAGCTTCTCTACGAATGGGGTGGCGAGCATGTTGTCCATCAGGGCTACCTTGGCCACTCGTTTATCAAGGTCCCTACACGTGCTTGCGAGCGTCCTCCATCGGTTGATGTAGCTCGACAGGCTCTCGTCCATCCCCTGGCGGACCTTGAGGAGGATGCTCGCGGTGTTGTATTTGCCTTGGAGCCTGTAGCGCTTCTGAAAGCTCTCCGCCAGTTCGAGGAATGAATGGATGGACCCTGGCGGGATCTCGTAAAACCAGCTCCGTGCTTCCTCCGCCAGCGTTTCCTGGAACAGGAAACACAAGGTTGGGTCCCAGTATCGGGTTCCGTCCGTGGTGGATCGAAACTCGTCCACGTGCGCGCGTGGATCTCCGCTCCCGTCGATATCTTCGCGTGGGGGTCCTTTCTCCTCTCTAGTATATGCGCCGAGAACGGACTGACCCGGGGGGCGAACGTCCCACCCTGACCGGCCAGCTTGTCCTTGCGCAGGCGCGAGACTTCCTCCGCCAGCTCCTCCATCCTCCGAAGGATCAGAGCGTTGTTCGTCGGGGGCGCCGATTCCTCCACGGGTGAGGGCGCTCGGGCCGCCTGGGCGTTGGTCCTGCCGAACGGGTGTTGCTCTTCGCTGGTGGTCTCCTGGGTCTCCTCGTGCTGCTCCATCTGCTGGCTGATGAGCGCGTCCAGCCGATCCTCTAACCTCTGACGGATTTGGCGCTCCGCTGCTCTCTCGAGCGCCACCTCCCGTAACTCCTGGACCAGGCTGCTGATGCGCTCCTCGCCATCGTCCCCGCCGGTCGCTAGTGCATTCCGCCCCTGTGAGTCTGGCGGCGTCTCCCCATCGGGCGTGTTGCTGCCGTTAGTCACCGGGTTGAGCATGTGGACCTTTGATTTTTGTGGTGTTTATACGAGGTTTGCAATTTGTAAGTTTCCCACAGACGGCGCCAGATGTTTCTACCGAATTACGCGCGAGGGCGTAATGGGGCAGAAGCAACACGAATAGACTTCCTTCATCCTCCTGGTGTGTCCGAACGTTGGGGCTGTTCGGATGGGCGGGCGTTCTCTCTCTCCTCGGTTGTGCGGACTCCTTTCGAATGGTCGGATGCTTCCTCTTCTGTCGGGTGATCGGGTGCGCGCGTTCGGGTGTGGCTGTTAGAAGAATACAACAACGAAGCAGGCGGTCAGGGGTCGAGACGGGGTGGCCCGCCTTCAACGCTCCGATGCCTAAGTCAGATGATGTATTGGATATAACAGTCAAGCGAACGTGCGGACGAGTGTTTGATGCTTGGATCAGAATGAATTGAATGCCCTTACCTGCCATAACTACCTTACCCATATAGGTGGTTGAGATTGGTGCTCACTTGTGCTCTTCGATGTGGGACTGGTGTGGTTCTGCTGGTGCGTGATCCGTGCGTTCGGGCGCGCGCCCTACGGGCGCATGTGCGCTCGGATGAGGTGGGTCAGGTGTGTGAAGTTGGAGCCTCCTTGGTGGTCTTGTGGGTGGTCTGGTAGGTGTTGCTAACCTACTTAAGTGGATAAGTATGTTAATCGTACAACTAATGATGCAATACTAACAGTCTGGCCACACGTAAGCGTGCTATTCGTAAAGGATCGCGCTAACAACAAACATGCGCCTCACCGTTGCACCTCCGCAATACGTACTTTTCGCCAGTACATCTCATTGCCCACTTCCTCGTTAGTCCAAAGCTCCTGTTATTGATCTAGGCATCCACAAACACAGACTACAAAGATGACGCACAAGCTAAACTACAACACGCAGTTCAGGCTCTGTTAATCTCGCATCGCCAACGTCTACCCAGTCTAAAGGTCCTAGAGGGGGTGAATAGGCCTTTACCACTTTTTCGTTTAATCTGTTCTCGGGATAGAAAGATATTGTCCTATCCCGAAACGCAGCATACGAGTAATAGAATGTAAAAGCAGTAAGGAAAGAGTGACACAAGATGTTTTTGATAACGCAGAAATCCTACAACCAGGATTAAAACTGCGTGCCGCTAACTCTTGAGGGACAAACATTTCCACTATCGAGTAACACACACAATTATAAGTCTCTCGTACTCTGGGGATACATAACCCGTATGCTATCCTGACTAGTCTACCTACCAGTTCTAACAGAGCTACACTACTCAAACTATGTGTTTACAACTTGGAAAGTATTCAGAAGTATCAACTTAGATCTTAACTACTCTCAAGTTATACCTTCTTGATCAACTTCTTGGGTTGGGCATCTCCATACTTTATCTCAATGGAATGCACAATGCAATGATGCATATGAGTTTTGAAAATAGTTTTTATGCTTGAGAATCCATGTCTATTATGCACAGTTATGAGCAACCAAAAGACATGGAAGGGGAAGAGAAGAAAGAAGAGAAACTACACACGAATGTGCTCTCAAAGAATAACCAAACAGAATAACCTAAACCCCAAAGTATCTCACTCAACCAACCAACTTTTCAACACAGCCTTAGACACCTTATATAGACAAGCAATACAGCAGCACAATGCAGCAAGTAAGCAAAGCAAAGGTCAAAGACAGCAAAAAAGCACGTGAAAAAGCAACACATAACGCAGCCCTAAGAACTGTCCTAATACAGTACAGTATAGACCAGCTACTGATGGGACAACTACAAATCTATAAGGTAAAAACAAAACCAAGACAGCTTTTGTATTTCCTTATAAACAGTATGACATTGCAGCGAGAAACAACACACAAACAGAGGTCAAAACAGCACTGAATCTCGTGGTCAACAATCATAAGAGAAAGCCTATGGCAGTCCTAGAACAGACCCAGTTTTGACAAGACAAATTAAACACAGTTTGCAAAGCAGAAACATGTTTCAAAGCAATGTGCAAGGTCAACATTAGTTTTCCATTTTGGGCAAGATGAGTTTTAGAAGGGAAAAAGCTATACACAGCCTACTACCAGAAATGGCAAAAACCGTAAGCAATAAGCAATAGCACGTGAAGAAAGTGCACATGGGAAGAGCCAAATTAACCTTTTTCAGATTGTAAAGCACATGCGTAAAGCAACACAAAGTCCTAAGAATCACATGTTGGCTTAACACACCTTAATTTGAAATGTAAGGTCAACAATCAGGAACCAGAGTACATGCATAAGAATTAGCCTAGGCTGCTGTAAAGCACATGCATACTGAACCAAGTTTAACCTAAGTAACCGAACCCAGTTATGAACATGTTTACAGAGTCATACTAGAACAGTAGGGATACATGCATACCAACGTATCCTAGATGAAAAACATGTCATGCAATGAATGAACTACCTGATTTAGCAAAGAGATAAGTAGGAGATGCCAACAACTTCAATCACTTGTCTGGATGAACTTCTAGTCTTATTGTGTTTTGTCTAACGTCAAGGAGATGCCAATTCTCGTGTATGCCTTCAATCTCCCCCTTTGGCATTCCTTGACAAAACACAGTCTGAACAGAGTACCTGCATAGACAGAGTATCGCACAAACAATACATGTAGCCAAAAACTATCCAAAGTACTTGAACCAAAATAGTTCAACACTCCCCCTGACTGGTTAACCATGATATGACCACAAGTACCTATCCTAGCCAGGTACCCATCCACCAGTACCTGCATAGATTAGCTAGTTCTCCCCCTTTTTGTCTAGGAAAGACAAAGGGTAAAACCACAGATAAGCAAATACCATAGATAAAAGTTCCATTGTTCAGGAACACATCAAAAACCAAAAACCAGAATCCAAGCTGTTCAGAGAAAGGCCGAAAGGAAAGAAACAACAAAGAGAAAAAAAAATAGAGATCAAGATAGATTTGCAAGTAGAGATTCAGGCAACGTCATCGTCAGCATCCTCAACCATAATACCAATCTCCCCAATATGAATTGTTGCACCAGAGTCGGAGGGAGACGAGGCCGCAGTGCTATCCACAGGAGGAGAAGAGACACTGGGCTCAGGAGTAGGGTCTGCTGTGCTTGAGACAAGGATAGAGATTTCAGCTTTAAACTTCTCGAACTGCTCGACTAAGTGCTCCTTCAGTTCTTTGACCGCTATGCTGAGCAGTGACTGAACTGCTGCCTTGAGAAACTGCTGATCCATTGGCTCCACATACTCATTGGATTGGTGGGCAGACTTGTTGATAGTGAGAGCATCCACCATGCAGAGTTCTGGACCATAGCTGTCACTTCCCCACAGAGGAACCCCAGCATCACCGCAAAGCTTGGTGATGAGACAAGGAAACACCAAAGCCTTAGCAAGTGAGATGCGGTGGCTCACACCAGCAGTCCTAATGGCCTGAAACATAAAGTACTCCGCATGAATAACCGGACGAGGTGGGTCATGGCTGAGATAGGCCATCAGTGTAGCTTGCTTGAATGGGATCTTGCTAGTCTGTGAGGCTGGATAAAAGAGTGTCCGAGCGAGGAAGCCAAGAGCCTTGAACCATTCAGTCATAAAACGGCTTGAGAGGAAAGTGCCCGTGACTGGTTCAGCTGGAGGAGACGAGTAGAGATGGGTAGCTAAATCATGAATGGTATAAGAGTTTGAATACTCAGTATAGCTTTGCAGAACACCGTCTGTGGTAGTAGGGAGACCTAAAGCATGCCGAATCCCAGATGGAGAGCAATTGACTTGAATACCTTGAACACAGACACAAACCTGTTGCTTCAAACGAAGACGAACTTCCGCTGACATCGTCTCAGGGAAGTTAGCATAGAATTCTTGGACCAAGGTACGATTGTACCGAGGTAGGGAGCTGAAAGCCTTGACCCATCCCAGACGGGTGACTAGAGTGAGCAGAGCAGGATGCAAGGAGGAGAAGTCGATGGGCCGTTCAGCAACAATGGGTCGGTTGATTGTGACATAACCAAAGAGATTACGAGTTTCAGAGGAGACAAAATGAGAGACTGGAGGAAGTAGAGAGGAATCACCAGGATGAGACTTGGAGGGTGCTTTGGGCTTGGACTTCGCAGGCGTGGGCTTGCCCTTGGCAGCCACAGGGGTGTCCTTGGCCTTTGACCGAGTGACCCTTTACCTCAGGGGTTCAGAGGATGAGGAAGCAGGAAACGAACCGGATGGTCAAGCTGTAGCCGTCCGTTTGCGCTTGCGAAGAGCAGGCGGAGAATGGGTACCAGTTGATCGGGCAACAGTAGGAGATAGATCTGGTTGAGGCTGATCGACAGGAGGAGAAAGATCCGCGTGAGGTTGAGCGATAGAAGGAGAGGTGGCAGGAATAGCATCTTTCATGGGAGGAGCTTGTGGAGATTCGGCAACAGGATGAGATGAAAGTAGACCTGATTCAGAGGTGATCCTCGGCGAAGACGGTGGAGGTGAAGGCTTCTTGGAGACAGATGGCCCAGACTTGGTAACCTTTTCTGGCTTGACATGGTGTTTAGGCGTACGCCGTTGGCGTTGATAGGTGGAAGAGATATTAGCCGGAGAAAGCTTCTTACTCTCAGGAGCTTATTTTAAAGGAGAAGGCTTATGAGATGGAGGAGGTAGAAGGAAGATTCCCTCAGGGATGAAAGGATCTGGGTTAGCCATGGAAGAGTTTGGGAGAGAGAGAGTTTGAAAAGAAGTGAGTGGTTTTCCGTTTCTTATCCTCACCATTCAGTGGATTTAAAATAAGGAGAGAACGGAAGAGAAACAGTTTGGTGGGAGAGAAAGAGTTGCAGTGAAAACGAAACCACTTATGAATTCTGTGGAACTAAGAGGTTTCTCCTCTTAAACACACCATCTTCACTCTTCACTTTCCAACTTCTGCAGAGTTAAGTCAGAGATAGAAACAATAATAACCTAGATCTATGTGAGACACGCATGCACCTAGAAAACTCCCCAAAAGCAGATAAAAGAGCACCCATGCATAGATAACCCTAACTTCCATTGGATAATAGAGGATACCAGTGTACCCAACAGTACAAGAGCTGCTCCCCCTCACGTGATGCACAAAAGAAAGTTTATTTCAAGATTTTACAACCTGTCAGCAATTATCTTGGGATGGAAACAGTCAGTGAAAGCCCAGATAACAGACAAAATTCAAGCAAGATTCACAAAAGTGTGACAGCTAACTTTCATATGTCTTGATGGCGCAAATGTTTCACATGAGTCTATGACTAAAAAGTAACATTAATGCCATGTTCTTGACACAACAATCCTTGGAACCATAAGAGTGTGTGTGTGAAAAGTTCACCTAAGGGAGTACAAGTTTGGAGCATCAAATGATATGAGGACATCAAGAGTAACCAAGTGACTTTGTCACAACCTTTTGGGAGTTCAGGAGCTTCAGCATAACAAGGACTTTGTCCAAACTTGGCCTTTGGCCGTAGTCATTTATGTTCAAGGCATTTTTGCCATTCTCTTTAATATGTCCAAGAGCTCATCTGAGAAATACGTCCTCATAGGTCCATGTAACAGAGTAGTTACCATTATGTCCTGAGCGCAATGCTCGAAAGAATAATGTGTGTTTCAAGGACACTCAGTGGGTAACTAGTCTGAACCCATCAAAGGATAGATAACATCTCAGGGATCCTCACTGGTTCCGGTTAAGGTGCACCCAGCATGAGACTAGCCTATCCTTTTAATTTATCCATTCATTAAAGGTCACCAGATTTTCACATTTGTTCTTCAGTAACTAGTTCAACTCACTCAGTTTTCTAGCTCAAACTAAGTACACCCCACAAGAGTAACCTTTGTGCTCAAGAGTTCTTTCTAGTTCCAAGAAAAGATTCAAACCACATGCACTAACATTCTTAAAGATATAGATGCATATACACAAGAGAAAGATGCAGCAAACGTCTATCAAGAAACATGAAATAAGAACACAACACTTTAGATCAAGTTCAGAAATATTGTCAGGGATGTATTCACAGACTCGTATCCCAACAATAGCCAACAATTATTTATTTTAAAAAAAATGCTGAGAGATAAACTTAGACCAGTGAAGGAGAAAACTCAAGTAATGGTGCATACACCAATGACCTTCCTAAGACTTTCAAACCTTAGATTGTCCAAGGGCTTAGTGAACAAATCTGCCAATTGTTGTTCAGTTGGAATAAATATCATTTCAAGATGATTATCTTCAACCAAGTTTCTAATGAAATGATATCTAATCTCTATATGCTTGGTCCTAGAATGCAACACAGGATTCTTTGAAATATTGATTGCAGAGGTGTTATCACAGAACAGGGATAGGATACCTTGCTCAAATCCGTAGTCGCTCAGCATGTGTTTCATCCAAAGAAGTTGTGTACAGCAGCTTCCAGCAGCTATGTATTCTGCTTGGGCAGTGGATAATGATACGCAATTCTGCTTCTTGCTATGCCACGATACCAAGTTGTTCCCAACGAAAAAACAACCACCCGAAGTGCTCTTCCTATCCGTGGCATCTCCTGCCCAATCCGAGTCCGAATTCCCTGCAATCTCAGTGTTAGTTTTTGTTGTGCATAGAATTCCAAAAGCACACGTACCTGAGACGTATCGAATGATATGCTTGACTGCCTTCACATGGGATTCCTTGGGGTTGGCTTGATACCCAGCACAAACACCCACACTGAAGGAGATGTCAAGTCTACTGGCTGTGAGGTAAAGCAAGCTTCCAATCATGCTTCTATAGAGAGTTTGATCAGCATTGGTACCCTCCAGATCCGCACTGATTCTGCATGAAGTCCCCATTGGGTTCCGGATGGGAGAGGCTCATTCCATCCCAAACTTCTTCACAAGTTCCCTTACATACTTTTCCTGCGATATGAACAAACCATATTTCCTTTGCTGAACTTGTAGTCCAAGGAAGAAGTTTAGCTTACCACATAGACTCATTTCAAATTCTTGCTTCATTAGAGTGACAAACTCCTCAACAAGTTTCTGAGAGGTAGAACCAAACACCACATCATCCACATATATTTGAGCAATAATCATATGATGTGAAACATTCTTAACAAACATGGTTTTATCAATGGAACCTCGCACATACCCATGGTCAATCAAGTGTGTAGACAATTTTTCATACCAAGCTCTAGGAGCTTGCTTCAAACCATAAAGGGCTTTGTCTAATCTGTAAACATGATTCGGATAGCAAGAGCTCTGAAATCTCGGAGGCTGTTCCATATAAACTTCTTCTTTCAAAATTCCATTTAGAAAAGCACTTTTCACATCCATTTGAAAGAGATCAAATTTCAGAAAACAAGCAATGGCTAAGAGTAACCTAATAGACTCAAGTCTAGCTACGGGAGCAAAGGTTTCATCAAAGTCTAGGCCTTCAATTTGGGAATATCCTTGCACTACCAACCTAGCCTTGTTTCTAATAATGATTCCCTTTTCATCAGTTTTATTCTTGAACACCCATTTTGTTCCTATGACATTTTTATCCTTAGGTCTAGGAACTAAATGCCAAACACTGCTTTTCTCAAACTGATTGAGTTTATCCTGCATAGCAACAATCCACTCCGAGTCTTTCAAGGCATCTCTAATGGTCTTAGGCTCAACATTAGACACGAAACCATAGCAAGCAATTCGATTTATAGCTAACCTATGCATCGTAAGAAAGCTTTTGAGACTAACCAGATTACTTACAAGCACTTTAGACTTACTTCGGGTCTGTCTTGGCTCATCAACCATGCCAATCACATCTGAGGGAGAGTGATCTTTTTGAACTTGACGTTTCCCAACACGATGTGACTTCTGGATAGTCAGGGTCTGATTTATCCCAGCACCTTTAGACTCAGATTCTGTATCCTGGGATATATCATCGGGTATGAGAATCTGTTCATCAATGGGAGTCTCAGCATCTTCGGGAGATGTCTCAGTGCTTACATCCTTAACCTGCGCATTTCTAGAAGAATGGTTGTGAGAGCATACAAGAGAATCATTGATAGCCACATTCACCGTTTCTACAACTTTGCAAGTTCTCTTGTTGTAGACACGGTAAGCACGGCTATTCAATGCATAACCTAGAAAGACACCCCTATCACATTTAGCATCAAATTTCGTCAAATACTCACGGTCTCTGTAAATAAAGCAAGGACTTCCAAAAGCTTTTAGGTGTGAGATATTTGGCTTCTTGCCTTTCCAAAGTTCATAGGGTGTTTTACTAGTACCCAGTCTAAAGATCACATGGTTAAGAGTGTAACAAACATTAAAGATTGCTTCGGCCCAAAACATGTGAGGTAAATCTGCAGAACTCAACATTACCCTCCCCATCTCAACCAACACCCTATTCTTCCTCTCAACAATCCCATTTTGTTGTGGTGTGATGGGGGCTGAAAACTCATGCTGCACACCTTTTTCTTCACAGTACTCCGCAAATAAAGAATTTTCGAACTCGGTTCCATGATCCGACCTAATTCTCAAAATACATTTGTTTTCGGAAAGCTTTTCATTTGAAATCCGTTTTGCTAGTTCTAAAAACTTCCCAAAGGTTTGAGTTTTATCACTTAAAAACATGACCCAAGTAAATCTAGAAAAGTCATCTACCACAACAAGCACATATTTCTTTTTCGCAAGACTTTCAGTTTCAACAGGTCCTACTAGATCTAAGTGAAGCAATTCAAGAATATTAGAGGTTGGCCTACCATTTAAGACAGGATGGGAGGTTTGGGATAGCTTACCCATTTTGCAGTCTCCACACATATCTGCAGCTCTCCCGGACAGTTTGGGCAGACCACGAGCTCCATCCTTCGAGGACAGTTTTACCACATCTTGATGATTGAGATGGCACATCCTCCTATGCCACAGATCTAGCAAGCTTTCTTGTGTCAAGGATCGGAAGCACATTTCAGGTTCCAACCTCTTGTTAGAACGAACACAGTAGCAATGATCTCTAGACCTCTCGCCTTTCATCACACATCTTCCTTTTCCATCAAGAACAGTGCACTGAGATGTGTCAAAGGTCACTGTCTCATATTCGTCAACCATCTGACTCACACTCAGCATGCAGACTTCTAAACCTGCTACCAGCAGAACGTTCTTCAGGGCTGGGAGACCAGGAGTATCAACTGTCCCGCTTCCAATAATCTCTGCTTTGGCACCATCACCAAACATGACATCACCAACTGGATGAGTGTCATCCATGGACGTAAACCATTTCCGTTCTCCTGTCATGTGTTTCGAGCAGCCGCTGTCCATGTACCAAGAATCAGATTTCCTGGTGGAAAGGGCAGTCAAGGCAACGTTGCAAACAACTACAACATTTCTTGCAACAATAGGTGAGGTCTTCACTCTTGAGAGAAAACAAATAACTTCTTCTTGTTTCGTCTTGACACCAGGTTCTTTGGGAGGCATAACGCTTCTTGTATCCCTGGTTCCATGAAAAGATCTTCTGACCCAGTTTGAAGAACCTGGCTTGTTCTTTGGCTTCGGGATGGCAAGGGACTGTGCAATCCTAGTCAGTTCATTCAGAGATTTCTGAAAATGAGTAAGCAGATCATTTCTCTGTGGAGTCTTTGCCAGTGCAGGATTCCTTCTCAGCTTGTAGCAGTACCATCGAATATGTCCACTGTTCCCACAGTGAAAGCACCTGATTTGCGAGTTTTTATTGAGCATGGACACCTTGGAAATTTCAGGGGCAGCATTCTTTAGTTGAGGTGGAGGCTTTCCCAACACCGAGCTGGTACCTTTTACAAATGTAGTCTTCCCCGAGCCTTTGGGTTTGTCATCATCCTCAAACCCCAACCCTTTCTTGCTGCCATCCAGTCTTCCCATCCTACAGATTTGGGATAGCTTCTCCGAGCCAATGGAGAACTTTGCGAACTGGTTCTGGGCGTTCAGTAGGGATTCTTCAAGTTTCACCTTCTCAGCAGTGAGCACCATTACAAAAGAGGACTGACGGTCCAGTTCTTTCTTGAGCAAAATCACTTGATCTTCGAGTTGAGTCTTGGCAGCACTCCATTCTGCTTTCTGGGATATGAGCTCTCCTTGTAACCTGGAATTTGTCTCCTTACTCAATGAAAGCTCATTAGTTAGAGCTTCATTTTTAGCAAGCATAGACTTAGAAGCTTCACATAAACATACATACATATCATGTCCTTCATCATCAGAATCCTTGTCTTCAAGAGACTCATCTAATGTGATATGAGAAACAAAAGCAACCTTTTCATCTTCTTCTAAATCAGTTTCAGAATTTTCATTTGAATCACTGTCACTCCATGTTGCTTTTAGTACTTTGTGGGACTTATTTCTCCTGTTAGCACAATCCACAGCCTTATGTCCTACTCCATTGCATTCAAAACATTTCATGTCCGTTTTTGGGATAGAAGAGGACCTGATATCCCGACCTTTCTGTGAGACCTTATTTCTAAAAGGCTTAGAACTAGATCATTTTGAGAAGTTCCGATTAGAGTTGAACGTTTTCCTTTTCCTTAAGAATTTCTCAAATTGTTTGGTTAGAAAAGCGAATTCATCATTTTCATCATCTTCATTTTCATGCAACTTTTCAACCTCAACTTTAACCGAACTTAGTGGAATGGATTTCTCATGCATGGGCCTTTTCTTGAGAGTCTCATAGGTTTTCAGATTACCAACAAGTTCTTCTAAATGATAAGTGTCAAGATCATGTGCTTCATCAAGAGCATTCATTTTTGAGTCAAAGAAAGGAGGTAAAGCATTTAGAAATTTCCTAACAATTTTATTTGATTCTATGGCTTCGCCTAAACTACGGCACTGATTTGTGATATTGAGTACACGACCATAGAATTCATCAATAGACTCTTTGTCACTCATGCTTAAACCTTCGAACTCAAAAATAAGACGTTGAAGTTTTTGTTGCTTAACACGAGAGTTACCTTCATGAGTGTTGATGAGCACTTCCCATGCCTCCTTAGCAGTAGAGCAATGGATGATCCTTTGGCGCTCTACTTCGGATACGGCATTGAATAGACAACTTAGAGCTTTGATGTTTGCTCTAGCCAAGTCCTTGTCGGCTTTCTCCCATTCGGACCTCGGCTTTGAAATTCTTTCGGTTGATTCATCGCCTTTTGGTTTTGTGGGATGTGTCCAGCCTTCATCTACAATTTGCCACAACATATCATCATCTTGGTAGGAGAGGAATGCACTCATCATGATTTTCCACTGTGAGAAATCATGTCCGTAAAAAAAAGGAGGAACATTTATGGAAGACTCTTTTTCACGATCCATAACTGACCCATCAGAGGATCTCACTAGCAAAGGCTAGTGGCTGCTCTGATACCACTTAAAGGTCCTAGAGGGGGTGAATAGGCATTTACCACTTTTTCGTTTAATCTGTTCTCGGGATAGCAAGATATTGTCATATCCCGAAACGCAGGATACGAGTAATAGAATGTAAAAGCAGTAAGGAAAGAGTGACACAAGATGTTTTTGATAACGCAGAAATCCTACAACCAGGATTAAAACTGCGTGCCCCTTACTCTTGAGGGACAAACCTTTCAACTATCGAGTAACACACACAATTACAAGTCTCACGTACTCTGGGGATACATAACCCGTATGCTATCCTGACTAGTCTACCTACCAGTTCTAACAGAGCTACACTACTTAAACTATGTGTTTACAACTTGGAAAGTATTCAGAAGTATCAACTCAGATATTAACTACTCTCAAGTTATACCTTCTTGATCAACTTCTTAGGTTGGGCATCTCCATACTTTATCTCAATGGAATGCACAATGCAATGATGCATATGAGTTTTGAAAACAGTTTTTATGCTTGAGAATCCATGTCTATTATGCACAGTTATGGGCAACCAAAGACATGGAAAGGGAAGAGAAGAAAGAAGAGAAACTACACTCGAATGTGCTCTCAAAGAATAACCAAACAGAATAACCTAAACCCCAAAGTATCTCACTCAACCAACCAACTTTTCAACACAGCCTTAGACACCTTATATAGACAAGCAATACAGCAGCACAATGCAGCAAGTAAGCAAAGCAAAGCAAAAGTCAAAGACAGCAGAAAAGCACGTGAAAAAGCAGCACATAACGCAGCCCTAAGAACTGTCCTAATTCAGTACAGTATAGACCAGCTACTGATGGGACAACTGCAAATCTATAAGGTAAAAACAAAACCAAGACAACTTTTGTATTTCCTTATAAACAGTATGACATAGCAGCGAGAAACAACACACAAACAGAGGTCAAAACAGCACCGAATCTCGTGGTCAACAATCATAAGAGAAAGCCTATGGTAGTCCTAGAACAGACCCAGTTTTGACAAGACAAATTGAACACAGTTTGCAAAGCAGAAACATGTTTCATGGCAATGTGCAAGGTCAACATTAGTTTTCCATTTTGGGCAAGATGAGTTTTAGAAGGGAAAAAGCTATACACAACCTACTACCAGAAAGGGCAAAAACCATAAGCAATAAGCAATAGCACGTGAAGAAAGTGCACATGGGAAGAGCCAAGTTAACCTTTTTCAGATTGTAAAGCACATGCGTAAAGCAACACAAAGTCCTAAGAATCACATGTTGGCTTAACACACCTTAATTTGAAATGTAAGGTCAACAATCAGGAACCAGGGTACATACATAAGAATTAGCCTAGGCTGCTGTAAAGCACATGCATACTAAACCAAGATTAACCTAAGTAACCGAACCCAGTTATGAACATGTTTACAGAGTTATACTAGAACAGTAGGGATACATGCATACCAACGTATCCTAGATGAAAAACATGTCATGCAATGAATGAACTACCTAATTTAACAAAGCGATAAGTAGGAGATGCCAACAACTTCAATCCCTTGTCTGGATGAACTTCTAGTCTTATTGTGTTTTGTCTAACGTCAAGGAGATGCCAATTCTCTTGTATGCCTTCACAGTCAATGCAAACGCCTCGACAAATTTGAAACTTGGCGTATTGGAAAACTGATCACCCTGCTCCGTTTAACCAAGGGGAGCAACTAGTGTGCCAATAGCTATAGCTGAGCGCCCATATCCCTTGCTACAAACGCCTGCTTATCAAACTACATACAACCGTAGGAAACCCAAAAAAAAGAAGGAAGAAGAAGCAGGGTGTACCAAGAAGAATGAGCGGGACCGAGAGTGGTTACTTTAGCCTCGCAACA
The DNA here is from genome assembly GCA_946800695.1 of Geum urbanum. Taxonomy (NCBI): domain Eukaryota; kingdom Viridiplantae; phylum Streptophyta; class Magnoliopsida; order Rosales; family Rosaceae; genus Geum; species Geum urbanum. The sequence goes on along the minus strand of OX326998.1, from coordinate 17,743,073 downwards.
AGAGTAAAAGGGATAAGGCAAGAGGGCTTAGTCTTAAACATTCTATTTATTCTCGTACAATTATCTATTGTATTTCGACGGAGTACGTCACAAGATAAGTTTTTTTTTACTCTCTTTTTCCTAAATGTCAAGAATGACCGTTCACATTCAGTTAATCACACATGTCTATATTAATTGTATAACATGTTGTCCGCTTGCTCATTTATGTGCCAATCATATACACGCTTATACACATGACAACTACGAGATTGGGCGGGCCGACTATAATGTGCATCATGTTACTCTTTTATGCATCATGCTCACTTGGCGTTTGTTCATTATATTATGCACTTCATGCAACATAACACATGACATGATCATTACGTATCACTACACATTCATGATACCTCATTGTCACCTTTCACTTACGCAGTAGCCAAAAATGGGTAGCGCTACGGTTTCTTCATTACATACCTAAGTGTGCGCCACAAAGGGGTAACACTTAGACATGCGGGCGAGCGCTATAAAAGCGAGTGTATCTACGCCCAAAAATGGCAACACCTTCTTACATCTGGGCGCTTAACAAACGCACCATCTGAGTGGGCCCCATGACTGATCATCATACGCGTGGTTCCTCAAAACGCTACTCTATGAAGTGACACTCCTTGTTTGGTTCGAGTAGTTCATACTTTTACTTCTGAAGCGACCCGCTCAGATACGTCATATACTCAAAAATGGTACTCCGCTCAAATATAGCACGTTCACAAAAGTGACATGCCTATTCACGTTGTGATCTGGGCAATGCAATGCTATTTTCTTGCTTATACGTTGTTCTTCCCCTTCATAACGCGGGCGGATCATTCTTTCCTACGAAGTTGAAGGGGACTATGGGGTACACCCAACTGTTTGACAAGTGAGGTCAAGTGTGTACGAAATGGGCGAATCAGTTCAACTCCCCATTCAAGAATGATCTTGACATGGGGACTTGTTAGCATAAGCGCTTTGGCTCTGCCACATTTCGTACGCTTTTGCCAATACACAAACCAAGGAAGCATGCAAGTGAAAGGAAAACATGAACATGCTGATTCTTACATCAAAGAATGCGGAGGGAGCGCGTTTTCAAATAAGTACATAACAAATTAATTATCATTAAGAATGGGGGATCAATAGCCACTGCTTGTACTACATCTACATTTACTCGTCTTTGCCTTCCGTCTAATCCATACTTACTTAAGCATCAGAGTGTGATAGGCGGGCCACCCCTCATTCACTTATGATGCTCGTCTTTTATCTTAGTGGCTTAGCAGAATCAAGCGGGCACCTACCCAACACCCTCGTCTCCTTTCATCAGTATCCTCTCTGATTCTGGTACAGACATGCAACATCCAGGTTCTAAAGTTAATCGAGCATTAATAAAAATTTGTCGCTTATTGTCTTCTAGTTTAGATAAGAAAATTTTAGAGCTTGATGAATCAGGATTCAATTCCGTTTACGATGATGAATCAGGCTAATGACTGGAATATGGAATTGAACCCATCTGTTGGTTTAACGAATGCTACTGCAATGTAACTACATGGAATAAAGCCATTAATTTATATTGAACAAGTGAAGAATGACGATCCTTTAACTACGACCACATATATAATTTACTATATAACAAAAGTCGTTCTGGAGGGTTTCCTGTTCCTAAGGCAACTGTTCAAAGAGGGCATTTTCGTCCGCATATTGGAACCGTACGACGCGTGCGGAGGGTTGGTTTTCCCTATCATCCTCTCTCTCAACATTTTGTTCTCAGCCCTCTCTCTCTTTCTATCAAGCTCTAGCTCCCTCACCCACTCCTCTCTCTCAACCCCTCAATCTCTCAACCAATTGAGACCCATAAAATCTTTCACCCAATCATTTTATTTTCGGTCCTCACCGGATATAATTTTGTTCTCTCTTTCTGCTAAAAATCGCTTTGCTCTCATCTCCCTGTCTTCCGATCGTGCTGAAAATCACTTTGTTTTGGATTGCTCTTGCTCTCTTTCTCTGTCTTTCGATCGTGTTGTGGCTTCTCATTACTCGAGGCTGTTTTGGTTATTTGCGATTCGTTTGTCCCATCCTCGGATCTATCCGATCGAAGTTCTCCGATTTTGGTGAGATAAGATTCTGAAGTGAGCGATATGGGTTTGATTTCGTGATGTTGAAACCCACCTTTGTGATGTTGATTTGTGTTTTTATTTTGGTTGCAGGCGAACACAGTGTATGGAGCAGTCAGAGGACTAGAGGTATGTATGCAATACTATTTGTTTGTTCTATGGTGGTTCTATTTTTTTTTTGTATATGTAGTCGAGGACCATTTCTTTGATTTTTAGCAGTTTTAGAGGTGATGTACATTTTATTGACAGCTTCGTCAAAGCTACCAGTCTCTTTCTTTAGAGGTCAGCCTGTAACACCACTTCAGCTACGACTTTGGGGTCTCTTCTCATATATATAGCCTCTTCTCTTTAATTAATTTGGTTCTTATACTCAGTAATACTCTACATCTCTTTAATCTAGCTTCATTGTTTTGCCTAGTTGAATTAAGATAATTTGTCTTGAACTCTTGATGAGTTGAAGGCAAAACGATGTATTGGGTCTGTCCGTTTAGAGTTTTATGGGTGATTTTGAGTGACTTTTAAGTTGAAGCTCAACTAATTTAGTTAAAGGTCTTTAAAGTTAAAGATTGTGGGTCTAATTATCGTATCAAATGCAATTTGGCAATTGCTTTTATAAGTTTTATTCCTTGCATTAGTTTGTTCCTCTCCAACACTTGGTGCATTATTTTTACATTATAGAGCAACAGGTTCGTGTTGTTGTTGTGGTGAGGGCGACCAAGGAGAGCTCTGAGTCCTTAAGCACGCTCAGTATAGTTCAGTTTGTTTAGAATGTTGTAAGCGCTCTCCCCCTTCCCTGTATCCTTTCATAATCGAATTCATTTGTATGAAGGGTGTGTGTTATTTGGTTTATAAACTGCCTCCCATTGTCAAACACAAGGATTAGAGCTTGATTTTCCACTTATGAGATAGTTGGCTGTGATGAATATAGCTAATGCATGATCCAAGGTTTAATTTTGGCTATGATTTCTTTGTAGAGTACATGAGGGTTAGATTTGATTGAGTTTTAGACTTTGCTTTCCAAGGTTTATGTTATCGGTGCCAGGACCATCCTATTATAGACCTAGATCTTGCATGTGCAGTTGTCATAATTTTTATGCTCGGATGAGTGCTAGATGATTGCACCGTTACTTCTTTTTCATGTGGTTTTCTGGATTGTCTTTGTAAAATTGCAGAGAATTGATTTTTTTTTTAGATATTTGGGGTTTGATTCTGTGAATACAAAGATGTAGAGGTAGATAAGGAGTGAGTTTTGTTTTTGTAATTTTAAGATTGAGATTGCTATGATGACAAAGATATATGCATGAGTTTGGTGGAACTTGGGGAGTTCCACGACTGGTTTCTCAATGTAAGAATTGGTTTCCTCCAAGTACAAATGAGCTTAAGTTAAATGTAGTTGGTGCTTATATATTAATTATTAATGAACTGCATGGTAATGGAGAGGTGTAGTGAGAGACCATAAAGGTGTGTCAGCTTTTTGTTCTTCATTTATGGCTGTGCAAAATGCAACTCATGCTGAATTGTTGGCATTCAACTATTGATTGATGGCTCTCGAAATACATAGCTAGGGTTGTTGTTGAGTCAGATTCTTTACTTGCAGTGCAATGATGTCAACAAGAAGGTATAAATCTTTCACCCCTTAGTGTTTTAATTCAAGATATCAAAGCTTTAATTAGGACTACAAAGTTTCGTATATCTTTTGCTCCAAGAAGTTGTAATAGAGTTGTTCATAGGCTATATAGCTATAGTTATGAATCATGTAATAACCTTGATTGAGTGTTCACTTCTTCGAATTTCATTCTGGATGCGACTTAAAAATATTAGACTAACGTACCTTATGTCTAAAATCTTATTGTGACATATTTGCAATATCTGCTTTTTTTTATTCTCCTGATCTATTTTCCCTTACAAATCTATTTTTCAGGTTTTTGTTGTCATATACGGAGAATTGTTGGGGTAAGTGTTTTTTTTAGGGGATATTATTTTTGTCCAAATATGTGTGCAAATCCTGTCATTTTATTGTTTTTGTTATTTTTACAGATTTTTCTGACTTTTGTTGGGTTCGCTTCTGTGAGGTAATCATTTTTTATGATCGATATTTTTAGTCGATCTCAGTCGTTTTGGGCATTTTGTGATGACCTGTTTTACTTTCTAGAGTTTTTGGGGTTCTGATTTGGTGAAATGTGTTAGACATTTGTTTGAAAGGGTAAATAGATTACAGTTGTATTATTAGTCACTTTCATGTTGGAGAATAGACTCATTTAATTTTTTTTTCTGTTAAGAGTATTTGCTTTTAGCTTTTCTCATTTTCTTAGTGATATAACCCTATTTTTTCGGTTGAGATTGAATTGAATAAATTCTATATGCGTCTTCGTAATTGATTCACTAAAAATAAAAACTAAAAATTATGATGTCGTAATTAGGTTATTTTTTTCCAAAAAATTGATGACATGTGAAACTGTTTTACTATTCAAATGACAAGTTTTAAAATTTTGGTGACTTATATGTTGTCTATTCTTGCTATTCAAGTGATCCGGCATTTTTGATGATGTTTTAGATCATGGTCTCTTTTTGTTGGCTCTTTGTTATTTTTCATAAACCTTTGTCTTTTATGTTTGGATTAGACTCTCTATCTTTGCAAAACCATTCTTTGCCTTATGGTAAAAGACTATTTGTTCCATTTTTCTGTCTATAATCCTATATTTTTTATTATTGTTCAATTCAAAATAATTCTTTCACCTATTTTTATTTCTTAAAGTGGGAAGGAACTTGGATTTCCAAAGTGTAGTTGTCACATATAACAACTAAAAATGATAAATCACGTCCGGTCTTTTAGGTAGAAAAGGCAATAAGGATGATGCCATAAATGAATGTGGCCTCAGGAAATGAAATTTTTTCTATGCTAAAACTTTTAACATGGATGATTAGTCTATTTATATAGGTTTTGCTAATTATACCTATTGTTGGTCCTGGACATCTGATGCCACAGGTATTATGAGATTTTCAATGTAGAGATCTCTAAAATTCCCGTGGGATTAGCTGTCCCCATCGTATATAGTGTATACTGTTCTTCCTGAGTAAGTGTGTAATTGTGTTTTTTTGTGGACAATCATTGTTTAATTTTTGCTATTGGGATTTTGATATTTATTTGATCACATGATTGTTTTGTGATTTAGTCAATGGGAGAGGCTTAGTCTAGGGAGTTATGAACTGATTCTTAAAATTTGAAACTTTTCATTTCTATTTTTTAATTTGACCGCTGCTATTTTTTGGGGTGCTTTTGGTTTGAGGTGTATAATTTGGGATTAGTTCTTTGCATGTCTTAATGGACAAGGTTATTGTGGTCAGAAATGAAATGTGTATGCTTAAATTTAGAGACATTAAAAAGAGCAAATTAAGATTGGGATAATCAATGTTAAGTTGTTGAGTTCTCTTTGTTTTACATTTTTTTTTGAGATTCTTAATCGTCGGATATTGTTGGAATTTGTGTATTGTTTGATCAGGGTATTGATGAAATTTGGGTATTGCTTTATTTCTTAAAAAGAAGTTACATTTTAAATAAATACATCCAGCTTTATGACAATTGGTTTCGTTTTTCAGATTGTATCTCTATTTGCTCTAGACGATTTCCAATCTTTACAATCACATCTGGTCCTCACTCCATTTATCATTGGTCCCTCTCAATCTCTCATTAGTCTCTCTCAACTTACCAAAGTAAGCTTTCTCAATATCTCGGTTTGGATCTTGATTTGATGTTTACTTTTTATTGCATCTTTATAGTTTGGCAGGTTGGTTTTCACTGAAATGCATTTGGTTTATTTTTTAAGCTTGGTCTTGGATTTGTTTCATTGGTTGTGTCATTGTTGTCTCATTGATAAAATTTGTCTGTAGAATTACATACTTTGATTTTTGAGTATTTAACACTACTCAGTGATTGATAGTATTGGAACAGACGCTTGCTTAATGTCCTATTGATTTTATCGTCTCCTGCTTTATAATTATTGCCTGCTTGCTGAAAATTATTGGAGATGATTAGTTCTCCTTTGCCTTGACAACAAGTCTTTCAGCATGCCGCTTATAAGAAATATTACGAGTGTCGTAAAGAGGAAATATCCGCATGAAATTTGTCAAGAATCGTTTGCATGCCATGAAACACCATCACCATGGAGCTACTTGCAAAATGTCGAACCTTCTGGATGCAGCTCAAACCATTCAGCCAAGAGACGTTTTCGTCGTAGTGAGACATTTTTTGCTGAAAACTTTTCCAATGATGTGGTAGACCCAAATGTTTCCAATTCTCCATCTATTGCAGTTAGGAACGATGAAAATGAAAGTGTATTAGGTAGTTATGCACATGTACTAATGCTATACATATTACAATGGTTATCTAATAGTTTGTGTATGAGTAACGGTGCATTTTTGCCTCATAGGAAATGTAATCATGGATTCCAGTGACGTAGTAGAACCATCTATTGCAGCTAGGAGTGATGAAGATGTTGATGATAAAAATGAAAATGTGTTAGGTAATTATGCACATGTACTAATGTTTTACATATAACAATGGTTATGTAATAGTTTGTGTATAAGTAAAGGTGCATTTTTGTCTCATAGGAAATGTGATCATAGATTCATCTATTTTTGGTCAATCATCCTACCAAAGAAAGCGTCAAGGGAAATGATGTTATTTATAATGTTTGCTTGATTAATGGAAATCTATCATTTTCTAAATATCTTTGTTAACAATCTGTCACTTAGGTGTGGTCACTATGTACAATGACTCAGACGATGATGACAACATATGCAGTCAATGTAATGCTTTCTTTTGGTCAGATGAGGCATTGAAAAAAAGGATAGAGGACAATTGGTTTACACCACATGTTGTGCAAAAGGAGAGGTACGACTTCCATATTCGCTGCCAACACCTGAATTTTTAGAACAATTATTGAATCCAAATAATGGTCATAAACGCAAAACATTTTGCGAAAATATTCGAGTTTATGTTTGCTTTTACTTCCATGTGTGCAAAAATTGATCACAATATAAACAATACCCCTGGTCCTTATGTGTTTAAAATATCTGGACAAGTACATCATAAAATGGGATATGTGTTTCCTTCTGAAAATGAATGTCCTAGATATGTCCAATTGTATGTGTATGATATGGGTAATGAAGTTTTAAATCGTATTCCTGCGATCGATCCAAATAACGCCAATAAAAAACTTGATCCCATTATTGTTGAAAAATTGGCCAATATGCTTGATGAGGTAAATGAACTAACGAAGAAATTTTGATCCATTTGAGACGAATTTGAGAATGATTCATTGCCTAATCTTAATATGAATATCCTAGATCGTCAAGAAATTGATAGTAAACAATATGAAATGCCATCTGCTTCTGAAATTTGTGGTTTGATCGTTGGTGACATTGGAGAGTTTGTTCTAATAGAGATATTGTTGTTCGATCAAGATCTGAAAATTTTAAACGAATCTCAAAGATACATCCAAAACTGATGGCCTTACAATATCTCTTGCTTTTTCCATATGGAGAGAATGGGTTTGAAATTAATACATCATTGCGAGTTGTTGGATAGAAACATGAAAAGAAAAAAATAAAGTTGACAATGGTAAAATTTGTTTGTTATCAGGTGCATGATAGAAAAGACGATTCAAATACTTTATAGAAAGGAGGAAGATTGTTTCAACAATATTTGGTTGATGCATATGCAACTATGGAAGAAAATCGGTTGGATTATATTAGAAATAATCAGCCAAATATGAGGTGTGAACAATTTAATCAATTAATTACCTTTTCTTCAAATGGAGTCACAAAATGTTTGGATGTTGGAAAAATAATTTTTCTTCCAGGTAGTCACACAGGCAGCCTCAGAGATATGCTCAATAATTACCAAGATGCCATGGTGATATGTAGATACTACGAAAATCCAGATTTGTTTATAACTTTCACTTGCAATGTTAAATGGCCAGAAATTGTTAGATATTTTCAGAAAAAACCTGGATATCGAACACAAGATCGACCATATATTATTTCTCAGATTTTGAAGATAAAAGTGGATGACATGGTTGCTTATGTAAAAACTGGGGAGCCTTTTGGATCTGTCGATGCACACGTTTGTATAATTGAATTTCAACAAAAGAGGCCTGCCTCATGCTCATATCTTATTTTGGTTGAAAAAGCTGTATAAATGTTATTCATCGACTGCCATTGATTCAATTATTTCAGCAGAACTATCGGATAAAAATGCTTAACCAGATCTTTTTGAAATGGTTAGAAAATTTATGATCCATGGTCCTTGCAGACAATTGAATCCAAAATCTCCGTGTATGCGAGACGGATCATGTACAAAATGTTTTCCCAAACCATTCAAATTTGACACTATGTTTCACGCAATCAAAGCTCTTGAATATAGAAGACGCGATGATGATTCAAAGTTTGTGGTCAAAAATGACATTCATATTAGCAATAATTTTGTCGTTCCATGCAATCCGATTTTGTTGTTGAGATATAATGCTCACATAAATGTTGAATCATGCTCTCAGTCAATGTTGATAAAATATTTATTCAAGTATATAAATAAAGGTTCTGATAGAGCTCGAGTGGCGGTTGCTGACAATGTAAATGATGAAATCAATAATTATTTGAATTGTCGATATTTAGCTCCGCATAAATCTGTTTGGTGTTTATTTTAATTTTCAATTCATAACAGATTCCCTGCAGTACAATATCTAAAAATTCATTTGCCTGGTCAGCAAAGTGTCTGTTTCAATGAAGGTCAGTCTCTTGATCAAGTTGTAGATAATCCAAATAATGGTCATATGATGCTGACTGCTTGGTTTGATGTAAATACTATTGATAAAAAAACATGTAAATTGACATATGCAAAATTTCTATCTAAATATATTTGGGATACAAAAACAAAAGCATGGATTCAAAGGAAAGTTTTGGGCTCTATTGGTAGAATTGCACACGTGCCACCACTCGCAGGCGAATTGTATTACTTACGAATGTTGTTGAATATACAAAAAGAATGTCACGATTTTACTTCTATTAGGACAGTCCATGGGATTATGTACCCAAATTTTCAAGAAGCATGTCGGACTTTGGGTTTATTGGATGACGACAAAGAATGGATGGAGGCAATGGTTGAATCATCATTTACAGGAACCTCTTATCAAATTAGACAATTATTTGTTGCCATTATTCTTTTTTTGTAATATTTCTGACCCACAATCTTTGTTTGATGCACATTGAAAAAGCCTGTCTGATGATGTTGTATACAAAATGCAAAAGGAATTTAGCATGAACAATCTTACTCTGTCTGACAATGATTTGAAGAACAGTGTTTTGCACGAACTCGAAAATTTATTGAGCATGTCTGGAAGTTCATTAAAAAATCACAATTTGTCGATGCCAAGATTGCGACAGCTACAAGAGTTTAACAACAAATTGATAAGAGAGGAGCTGTATTTTGATTGTGAAGTGCTCAAATATACACATTCAGAGTTTGTTGCAAAATTAAATTCATGTCAAAAAATGATATATGATCAAGTGATTGAAGCTGTGGAATCAAAAAATCATAAATAATTTTTTGTTTATGGTTGCGGAGGAACTGGAAAAACTTTTTTGTGGAATACAATTATTTCTAAACTAAGATAAGAAGGAAAGATTATTTTAGCCGTTGCTTCTTCAGGTATTGCTTCTTTATTATTGCCAAAAGGTAGAACAACTCATTCACATTTTATGATAAAACTGAATATGGACAAAGTGTTGGCATGTTCGATCAATAAAAAGTAGGGCTGGGCACAAATCCCGCAAATCCCGGTCCCGTCCCGATCCCGGCGGGATTTGAAACTAAAAATGTCCATCCCGTCCCGTCAGAAAAACAACGGGACGAGACGCGGGACTGAAATTTCCCGTCCCGTTAGGCCCGTCCCGTCCCATATATAATTTAAAATTGATCTTGACAGTTGATTTCAATTTTTTATTGCTATGTTTTTAATCTTGTATTGCTATGCTTTTAATTTTCTTCTTTTCTTGTTAAACTTATGATATGTGAACTTGTGTAACAGATTATAGATGTTATTCTTGTTATGTTTGATATTATTAGGTTATGGATTGTGACTTATGAATGTAAGCAAGTTGTGTAATTGTAATCAGATCATAGATGCATGTTGTGATTTATGAATGTAAGCAGGTTTTTCTTCTTTTTTGTTTCCAATTTTGTGGTGGGATTGGGCCCGTCCCGTCCCGATCCCGTCCCATCCCATCCGGAATTGGGCCCGGCGGGATTTACTCTCAAAATGCAAGACCCGTCGCGTCCCATCCGGGATTAGGCCCGGCGGGATTTATTAATTGTTGACGAGATTAATAGATATGCAATTGATGTAATGCCAGGTGATAAAAGAACATATTTTAGCTCTGATTCTATTTCATTCAACTCAGGATCTTATGATAGTAACCATTTTTTATACCCTGTAGAATTTTTAAATAAACTTGAATTCAGTGGCATACCAACACATGAGCTTATTTTGAAGATCGGAATTCCAATTATGTTATTACAAAATTTGAATCAAATAAGAGGCCTATGCAATGGAACATGCTTAATTGTAACAAAAATGTTCGAAAAATTGATTGAAGCAAAAATATTGACAGGAACTCATATCGGAGAAAATGTTTATATTCCTATGATTGTTATGGTAGCAAATGAAACAAAATGACTATTTACTTTTAAGAGACGTCAATTTCCTGTCAGAGCCTGCTATGCAATGACAATTAATAAGAGTCAAGGTCAATCGTTAAATCAAGTCGGCATATTTTTAACTGAGCCAGTTTTTAGCCATGGACAATTATATGTTGCACTATCAAGAGTCACATCAAAAAATGGTCTTAAGATTATTATAAACAATGGTAATGACATACCCTATAATTATACAAAGAATATAATTTACAAAGATGTTTTACGAAATTTATAATAGGAATTTAAGATACTTTGCATATGTCTTTTTCTATACATAGCTTCATTTTTGTAATCTATTTTTGCTATATATACATAAAATGTATATGACACTTTGTATAGGTGACTAATTTATAAGAAAATAAATTTGGCCATATCTAGGGATAGTTTGATACACACTTTTCATATTTTGATATTACAAAACTTAAGACATATTCAAAGATTTATTTTCACTATTTAGTCCACATTCTTTCTGCCACATCAACCACTACGTTTGAATATATGGAAGAAAAAAAATCACCACGTTTTGGTTCTTATCCTTTTCAGAATACTCAGTTCATTCCAAATAACCCATTTCACAGTTCGGTTCGATCATACACTCATATCTTCAGTTCGTTCTGAACCAAGCCATCCTAGATCAATCCGTTTTGTTTCCAATCAAATCAATTGTAATGATTCATCTAGATTTTGCAACTTGCGCTGCACCAAATTCCAAATTAAAAGATCCCGAAATGCCTCGACCAACTGATTATGGAGGAATTGTTCACCCAATTCAAGGATGGATGACGTTACCTCCGGTTACGTCACCTATGGTTCAAATAGAGGTGATGTGGCTGTGTATAAAAGGTAAGCTGCAAGAAAAAGAGAATGTTCAATCAAGGACAGAAAAGATCTTCCCAATGAAGGTCTCACATTTTTGCCTTTTTTTGGTTCATGGAGTAGATATATGTGAATGTTACTGATATGAAACTTCAAGAAAAATATCTATTGTTGTGATAGATTAAATGAGTTAATTTCTGAGGTCAATATGTTGAATATTGATGCCCTTGGTTTGAAAACATAAGATTGTTGTTGTGGTGATGCTCACCTGGATGTGAATATACTTAGTTATTTGTCATTGTTTAGTTCTCATTTGATTTCAGGAGCTATTTTGTATAAGGAGGATTAAATTGCATAGGTTTGTTCGATTTGATTTTATGTGGTTGTCTATGTTCTTATGTGTGCTGTTTATGAATGAAATTGATGTTGCTCGAAGCTTAGTCAGTAGTGACTATTGAATAGATTTTATGTGCCATGAAATGAAGTACCAGAGATTTTGGGGTCTAAAAGCTTTTTTATGTGTACACAATTTCACAGAAAAGTAATGTTAGTTTTTAAGCTTCTCTTTTTGTTTTCCTGAAGTTGGTTGCTCAAAACATACATAAATATTACTTTGCATTACTTATAGAAGAATGATGATTAAGTTCTCTGAGAATGGTCTTCTTTTGCTGGTTTGGGTAATTTTTCAATCCTAGCCAAATGTGATGCCCGAGCATGACTATAATTGGAGATGGTGTAGACATGTAGTTATGATGTTTAGTTGGTTAGTTTCGTACATTGTTCTGCACTTTGCATATTTTCTTCTATCATTATAGTTGTCTTCATAATCTCATATGCTCATTCTTTTTCTTACTGTGTTTCAGTAAGATCCCTTCCTGCTTATTTACATTTTGTTTAATATAGATCTCAGTTTTGTTTCTTACTTTGAAAAAAATCTTAATATTGTTCCTGTATCGTGGACTTTTTTTGTATGTGTTTATTATTTTCCCTGTTAGCATTTTTCATGAATTTTCTCATATTCCTAGGTGGATCAAAGATGACGAAGTTGATTAAGGACATTACAACATTCACGATTGGCATGACTCTCCAGGCACATGTTTCACTACAATGGAGACCGAGGCAGTTTGAGAGTACGGAATATGATGACCTCCATTATCTCTTGGTGGATGAGGAAAAAACTGATATCACTTTTTTTGAGTTACAGATTGGACAGTAGTATTTCTTAGTTTAAAGTTTAGATGATCTTATTCATTTTAATTACTTGCAACACCTTTTCTTTTGTTAAAAATAGTGTATTTAGATATATCTTTTTATTGTGTCTCCTGGCATGAATTTTTTCATCTTTAATCTGTTTGTTTTCTTTATTTTCACACAAGCATTCAATTAGGGAGGCAAAAATGTGCAGTCTAAGTAACATGTGTAGCTTTTCTTTATTTTCTTTATTTAAAAATGTGCAGCTTTTTTTAGTCATTTTCTTTATTTTGGTCATTTTCTTTGTTTCATGTTTATTTAAAAATGTGCAGCTTTTTTCACTTCCTCACATCCATTTAGATGTTCATGTTCTCTGAATGTACAGTCTCCCACTTTTTAATGCCAGGACTTTATTTTGTGTGATGTACTAGGATGAAGTGCCTTAATGCTTTGTCGGTTATAGGTAGCTCTGAAGATAAGAAAAAAGAAATTCTTTGAAAGCATGCTAATTAAAAGGTTTGAATTTGATCATTATCTAGCTTCTTAATAGATGTCATAAATGTGTGCTTTCTTTGTTTCAATTATTTACATAAAGGGGGATATCTTATGGACTAAATCCTTATCTTAAGAAGTTGTCTGTTATTATTTTCATATTTAAGAGTTTGTCGGTACAGTACGAACTTGAACTGAGCTATAAATATTTGTATGAATTATGATTTAAATCATATCTGCTATCTTTATAGCATGTACTATTAGTTTATATTTTTCCTGTTTTTTCCTGATTATTTTTTAACTATGGAATTTCTCATGGCATGATTACCATGCTCTCTAATCTCTTTTTTCATCATGATATATCATAAAGGTCTGTAGGTTTAACTTCTATCATTGAATGTCTCTAGGGATCCTGAATCCATATTATAATTGAGGAATGCTATTATGGACATATGCTAGAACTAATGACAGTAGGATATATATGAGATATCATGGTTTAGATCAAGGAATGATACTGCCAGACAAAAATTTGCAAACCATGATGCAATTCTATGCTTCACAGAGGAGACCAGTTTCAAGCGAATTGAAGAAAATCTGCCAAACTTTCCAAAATATGCATTTTGATTCCTTGAATTTCAACACCTATCTTCTGAGGCAGAATGCCAAAACTTCCTAGCAGGTGAGAAGTTAAACATGTTTAATATGGTTATATAATCTGTATGAATGGATTCTAACCTTTTGGTCTTATCATCTACAAGTTTTCTATGGATGCATTAAGGCTGTGAAGCTACCATAGGAAGTTCCAGTGAGGAACTCAAAGAAGAAAGAATTCAAGACTGATATTGTGTTCATGTTCATATGGTACTTTATTTACAGTCTTATCAGCACTAATTATGTATACTATATTGTTAAAATTGAATTTACTTATAGTATATACATTGGATGTACAGGAGAGAGGAACTGAGAATCTCACTATGGGGAGATGCTGCAAAATCATTTTCACTCCAAAAGGTCATTGACTATCTTGCACTAGTTCTTACAGTCTTCACTAGAATGCGAATCATCAAGTATAAAGGTATCGTGCCTAAGTTGATGCCTATGGTTTTGCTTTATTAAATTTTTGCTATTTTAAAGTGCCATGGATATTTAAATACTTTATTTATGATCTCTATTGTGCCACATCATAAGCTCATATTGTTTGACCATATATGATGTATATACAATTAACCATCTACTGTTTATGCTTTAAATTGATATTTCATGTTGATGCAGAAAATGTAGGTGCATCCAGCATAGTTCATACATGCTTTATCCTCAATCCACAAATAGAAATGACAGAACAGTATCAACTTGAGTAAGTTCGAGGATTTTAATCAGTAATTCAGATTGTGCAATAAAAGAGATCATTTTTAGAATTTATATTCTGCCATATTCCCCTCATGTTAAAGATTTTGTCATGTCAGGTTCTCTAGAGTAGGGGACAAAGTGAGAATTCCTGGTCCATACTCCAACTTAATGTTGTCGGGGGAAATCAACAAAACAGACAAATGAATTGTGGCTAAATTGAAGATGTTGAATCCAGTTATGCACACGGTATGTAACAATGTAGGTTATGTACCCAAAATTAGTAAAATGGCATAAGCTCTAGGTCTTTAAATATGATTCGTCGTCTATAATTTCAGGACTATTTCAATTGCTTGGCTCTTCATGTTTGCAGTTTCTTTTCATATATATATATATGATTCTTAAGTATTTGAATATATGATTTATTTCAATTTAATTTCTATTACATACCAAGTCAGTGTACTGTTATGCGGTCATATGAAGGTTTTTCGTGCAGAGAGGATGGTGGTACCAGTGTTGTCCTCAAGACAAGTGATATAAGCCTATGATGAAGGAGGAAGGGGCTGAAAACATTTATTTCTGTTCTGCTCATGGTCAGTAGAAGCCAAAAAGAAGGTAACATATATCATTTTATCTACACAAAGATGTTTTCATCTTCTCCATTTCAATCTGAATGTTGCTCACTTTAAGTCCCTGATACATACATGTGATTATATATCATGCAGCTACAGAGTTTACATGATTATTGAAGATGATCATGACCAAGCAAGTCTGACTCTCATGGGAAATGCAGCAAGAGAGTTGTTTGGAGCAACCTGCGAAGAGTTGTTTGGAGCAACCTGCGAAGAGCTATTGAACAAGGCATTATACCCTTCAGAGACAGCCCTCCCAGCTGAGATTCGTTCCAATGTTGGGCACAAATTCCTGTTAGAGATAAGGATTAACCAGCGAGGTGAAATCTTTTTGAGGAGTACCCAACCAAATGAAGTTGTTGACATAGCAAGTGATGCAGATGATTCTAAACGAAGAGCTTTAAAAAAAATTTCACTGATGAGCCCATCTTGGAAACTCCCCAAAAAATGGCAATTGCAAGGAAGCGTGGTAACAAGGGTGTCAGAAAAAAGTTGTTTCAAATGGAAATGGAAAAGAAGAGCAAGAGGTATGAAGATATTTGTAAAATAGATAATTATGATGGATTACAAAGATTGTATTTATATGTTTAATTGTCATGGATTACAGAGATTTGTAAAATAGATAATCTGAGTAACAGTTTCATTTATATGTTCAGGGATGAAGATGCTGGCAGTTCAGTGGAAAAAAAATTGCAGCAAAACAATAGGTACATTTGTCTATGCTTTATTTGTCATTGTCTGCTTCAAAGATCTTCTGTTTCAAAGATTTTGCCGTTGTGGCCATTGTCTGCCTTAAAGATCTTCTGTTTGTTTAATCAATCTGTTACATTTACAGGTGACTGTGAGCAACGAGAATGAAAACGAGAAGTTGTCTTTTGGTAACAAAAAAGTGTATATTTTGCTGAATTTTTGTACACGCTTGCAACTTCTAAGTAAATGTGTGATCAAAAATTATGGAATCAACTAATGTTGTGATCAAGAGTCACTACTTGATCTGGGGGTTAGCTGTTGTGTGTATTTTGATATGTAAAGAAGCTGTGATATGAAGTTCATGTGTGACATGAAGCTATGCTATGTGTATGTATTATGGTATGTAAAAAAACTCTAATATGTAGTGTGAATCAGATGTAAAGAAATTTTGTGATATGTACTTCATGTGTAACTATATTGTGGTGTTTTTTTTAACTTTCCATATTAAAGGAATGAACCTCCTGACATGAAGGGCAAAAGATATAGGAAGTAGAATTTACAATTTACACTATAGTGATAGTTTATAATTTACAAGTCATTCGTGAACTTTACTTAATGTAATTGAACTCAGGTTCAGTAAGTTGCATGCTAAATATGTGTTGCATGAATAAGTTATTTTGTTAGTCACTCTCACTCTTAGCATGGAATACCGGATGGTTCTTTTTGAAGTTAAGTACAAACAAATTTTCATATCATCTTCACGTTAAACCGCGCCTGCGGCACCGGCCTCCACCTAGTTTGTGTACAATAAATGGCATCACTAATAGCTGGTACCCAACACCTAGGTCTTCAACTTAACTAGAACAAATTTTTCATTTCATCATAGACCATTTTATAGTTAAAAGACCGTAATTTAAAACCTTTGTTAGTAAAAATGGTACGTGAATTAAACTCCAAAATTACGTACGTGTATAATTCAGTAATTTTATATGAATAAAAATCGTAAAAATTCGGCCAAATTTTTTAAAATTTTTTTAGAGGAAGAAAATTAGGGAAATCCAATTAAAAATAAATAATATATATATTTTAAATTTTTTATTAAAAAAACGTAAAATTCGCGAATAATTTGGCTAAGTCAATAAACGCGTTTTTTTCCCGAATCTTTCAAAAAATTCGAAAAACATACGTCTTTTTTTTAAAAAAATTCGCGATCCGCGAATTAACTAAGTAGGTTTTAAACCTGACAATTTGTCGACATTAAGAATGTGAAGTATCCAGATCATAATCTTTTTTGCCTTTGGGTGTATTTCTTATAACATTATTCTCTAGAAAGCCTATGGAACAACTAATTGGCGTTCTATAAGTTCCTGATAGTGAGGAAACCTCCTCGACCTGCTTGCTTTGATACTTGGCCATTCCCATTTATGAATTGAGGCCATTGATGATTGATCAATCCCCAATTACTCCTAGTCAAACACACCCCGAGAAAGTGTAGTCTTCTATTATTCATATGATTAGGCCTCTATATATAGAGGTAGGATTTACATGATCAGTATAAAACTAATAAGTTTTTATATAAACATCCATATAAATATAATATTTACAACAATTGATTTTTTATAAATAAAATTGTACTTTATTTAAGTTAGTCACATTGAAATATCTTATAATTCAATGTACAAATTTAGCATGTGCTCTGAGTTTCTCGGTTGAGAAAACTTGTGAGATTAGTGATCAACCCTAGCGCCACCACCTAGAATTTGATCGGCCTGCATGAGTTTCTCACGACCTTCCTTGTTGTCAGTCTCCTCCTTCCCTTCTTAAATTCCTTCCCACCAACTACTCGTCCCTCCTTCTCTTTCGAGCTCTCTGATTGCGACTTGTGACAATGGCAAGCTATGATATCATTTCCTGCAATATGCGTGGATTGGGATGTGATGCAAAGATCGACTCCCTTAGATCATTGATTATTGCCAAGAAACCAGGTATAGTCTTCTTACAAGAAAAAAAGTGCCGATCTCAATCAAGATTTGAGCAAATCAAATCCCAGTTAGGGTTTCAGCATGGAGAGATGGTTCCTTGTTTGGATACAAGTGCGGGTGGTCTTATGGTGCTTTGGGTGGATGACATTGATCTACATCTGTGGGATTACTCACCTTGGTTCATGGATGAGGAAATTAGGGTTCCGACGGCCTTAAGACAGTCTTGGCGACTAACCGGGATATATGGTACACCATATGTTCAGAATCGTCATAAAACAAGGAGATGATACGTAGGTTATCCCAAATAAGGGTTTTGGATTTGTGGTGCGTTGTAGGAGTCTTCAATGAAATGATGTGTTCGTTTGAGAAGTTGGGCGGTCCTATTCGTCCAGACTGGCAGATGAATGATATGATCCAATGCATGGATGACTGCGAACCGAAAGATTTAGGATATACTGGAGCTCTGTTTACATGACATGCTTTTATCATGCAATGTCGTTTGGATAGAGTACTTGCCACGAGATTGTGGCGTCTACAATACAAGGAAGCTCAGGAAATTAATTTTTCGCTTCTCTGTTCATATCATGTACTTGTCCTAGTCTTGGTTAGACAGGAAAAGGAAATCTGGTTCCCAGGAAGACAACAGCTCTTTTTTTCCCATTTTGAGGTAATATGGGCAGATGATGATTCTCGTTTGGAGGCAGTTAAAGCGGTATGGCAGTGTCCTAGCCAAAGGCTTATCCAGAACCAATTTACTTCCAAGGTGGCCAATACTAGGGTGGGTCTGTGACAATGGTCTAGAGAGATCTTTGGCAGCCAAACATAAGAGCTTGAGTCGATTCAGAAAGAGATTGAGGAGTTCTTAAATACGTCTTTTGATGTTGTAGATATCCCTCCAAGGAAGGAGTTGTATGCTAGGCAATAAACTCTTCTCCACCAATAAGCTACTTATTGGAAACAAAAGGCTAAGAACAAGTGGCTAAAAGATGGAGATAAAAGTACAAAATACTTTCATTGGAGAGCCAGGAATATGAAGTAGAAGATCTGGATCAAGGGTTTGTTTGATAATCAAGACTTCTTGTAGGATACCCCATCTGGTTTGGAATTTGTGGTGTTAACTTACTATCAGGAATTGTTTGCTACGGGAAACATTACCCAAGTTGATATGGAGCCGATTCTGACTTCATTGTCTCCAGCCTTTACTCCAAAAATGTATGTGGGCCTCTTAGCTGAGTATACAAATGAGGAGATTCGACAACCACTCTTTCAGATGGGACCTCATAAGGCATCTGGACCAGATGACATGCTTCCCTTATTTTATCAAAAGTACTAGGATGTAGTGGGATTGGATGTCATAGCCACTATCAAAAAATTTCTGGTTTCAAGTTAGATGTTACACAAACTCAACTTTACTCATGTTTGTCTTATACTGAATTGCCCTCACCTAACTAAGATAACAGACTATAAACCGATTGCGTTGTGTAATGTGATTTTTAAGATTTGTACTAAAGTCCTGGCCAATCGGTTGAAACCGATTCTGAACCAAATTATAGATCCGTGCCAAAATGCTTTTTATTCCATGGAGGCTAATTACTGACAATAAGTTAGTAGTTAATGAAGTAGCACATTCCCAAGATCAATAATAAAACAAGAGAAAATGGCTAGGAAGGTCACTCAAGTATGACACGTTCTAAACTTTGCTCACTCATGTATGACAAATATCATTTTGCTCACTATCAAATTACATTTGTACTCACTTTGTTCACTCTGGATTCTGCAAAATTTGAGATTTTGAATTCGAGTTATAATCGGCCAAGGAAACCTATTAGGCATTGTAGATCTATTCCTTATGAGTCTTTTCATACCAAGATCGAGCCTTGATTTAACACGAGGAAGGAGAATCAAAGGTTTGAAATTTTAGGTGTTCTTGACTTCAAAGGTTAATTTGACAACTTCCATGATGAATTGGACTTTGGTGTAGTTGAGAAAAGTAGTTTTGGGTTGATTTCGCACAGATTGAGCTCCGCTAATTGGAGTGGCGCCGCCAATTTCTCAAATTCGGAGTGAGCAAAGTGAGTACAAATATAACTCGATAGTGAGCAAAGTGATATTTGCCATGCATGAGTGAGCAAAGTTTAGAACGTGTCATACTTGAGTGACCTTCCTAGCCATTTTCCCATAAAACAAAGTAAAGTGACTAGCCATATGTCACGTAAAGAGACTAACAAAGCAGGATAGCTGTGTGACTATCACGGGAGTTTGAGCTTATCACACCTAAAAAAAGATAAGAAACACAAATGTTGTTGGGTTAGGCTAAAACTGAAACAATCTTGAGCTTTGAGGTCACAAGGCGTATTGTCCAATAAGTCATAATTTTGTCGCCAAGTTGATCATGTTCAGATTTGGGCCTATTAAATTTCAAACTTTTGCAAGCTAGGTTTGAATGAGCTTCACTCATGAATATAGTTTTGTTTAAATAATGGTTCTATCGCCTCTAGGGGTGGGTACGAGATGGGTCGAATCTATTTTTGTCCGTCCCTATTCCTATCCCGAATGGGACAGGTCGGGATGAGATTGAGTATTTTAAAAGTCCGTCCCGGTTATCCTGAAATCCGTACGAGACGGGACAGGACGAGTCCAATTTAAAATGAACATTTAATAGAGTATTAAACAACAAAAAATTGAATGAGATGAGATGGGATGAACCAAATTTTGGGTTCAATATAAAATAAATATAGTTTGATAAGACTTAAAAGTCTACACTACACAAAATAATACCGTTTTACTTAATGGTTAATTACAAGAAGTAAAACTACAAGCAATTTTATTCCATGTTGAATTTATACATTTAATTTATACTACAAGAAGTATAATACTTTGATCGTTAGAAGGTAATTTTAATTTTTTTGTTGAATAATGCTATTAGTTTGATAATTTAATATGTCAATCCTTAATAAAATAAATAATAAAATAGACAAAATATATTACGTGGGACGGGATGGGTCTGTCGAGATTTTAAAATTAAGACCCGATTGGGATGAGACAGAATAATGAAAATTTTATTTTTTGTCTCGTCCCAATCCAAACACGATCGGGACGAAATTGGGTCGGGTTTGAAATTTACTGGATTCGTGTCCACCCCTCTATTGTTTACGCAAGCCCATTGAGCTGATATTGAAGGCCCATTACCTCGTTCGTCCACGCTAAAGCCTACAACGATCCATCTGCAAAGCTTCCTCTTCCTCCCTCTTATACAAAACTGAAAACCCTAACAACGCTAACAGTCCTCACACGCTTGCTTGCCGCACTGTTCTGGTCATCAATCTCGACTTGTTCAACGAGTAACTTCATTTTAGTCTAGCCTCGAGCTAGCAACAAAGCCAACAATAACAATTTGGAATTGAAATCTATGTTGGGAGTTTGGGCATGGCTTACAACACTTTGATGTTCACGAGAGCATCAATCTATTAACAGTCCCTCTCAGTTTTTGCCGCCACAACACAACACAACACAACAGGTTTGTCTTCGTTTCCTCTTCCTCTTGTTTTGAGCTCATGAGTAGTAGTGGTAGTAACTTAAGGTGTCTTTGCTTTACTTAAAGTGTCTATGGTCTGTTTACTTTTACTGCAGCAATGGCCGAGCTAAAGCTCTCAGAGAGTCGAGACTTGACCCGAATAGAGCGCATAGGCACACACTCCCACATCCGTGGACTTGGGCTCGACTCCGCCTTAGAAGCTCGTGATGTTTCGGAGGGCATGGTGGGCCAGACGGCGGCCCGCAAGGCTGCCGGTGTGATTCTACACATGATCAAGGAAGGGAAGATAGCCGGCCGGGCTGTTCTATTGGCTGGACAGCCCGGTACGGGCAAGACAGCCATAGCAATGGGGATGGCTAAGTCACTTGGGCTCGAAACGCCATTTGCCATGATGGCCGGGAGTGAGCTGTTTTCTCTCGAAATGTCCAAGACCGAGGCGCTGATGCAGGCTTTTAGGAAGGCTATTGGGGTGAGAATCAAGGAAGAGACGGAGATTATTGAAGGTGAGGTGGTGGAGGTGCAGATTGACCGGCCTGCTGTGGCCGGAGCCGCTTCTAAGACGGGCAAGTTGACGTTGAAGACTACGGAGATGGAGACCGTGTATGACTTGGGGGCCAAGATGATTGAAGCGTTGGGAAAAGAGAAGGTGCAGAGTGGGGATGTGGTTGCTATTGACAAAGCGTCCGGGAAGATCACCAAGGTTGGCAGGTCATTTTCGAGGTCCAGGGATTATGATGCCATGGGGCCGAGTGTTAAGTTAGTGCAGTGCCCCGATGGGGAGTTGCAGAAGCGTAAGGAGGTTGTGCATTGCGTCACACTTCATGAGATTGATGTTATCAACAGCAGGTATATCCAAAACTCAGCCTTCATTTTCTTCTATATTTCATAACTTTATATTCTGTAGTCAGTTCCTCTTAAGTATGAGATCTAAACATTAGTGTCCCTCCTATCATGTGGACATTGAATATTTGTTTGCTCTGCCTATTAGAGTATTAGTGGGCATTCCTCTAATGTTATAAGTTTCTTAGATGAGTGATTTAAATTGAAAGATGGGCATTTGCATGATATATCTAAAAGAATGTTTTTAGGAATAATCTCTCAGACATTCTAAATTGTAAAAGTCTTGAGACATGTATTTTGATTTAAAAGGGACAGGCCTGTGTTACAAAATGAATTAGAGAAGTTTTCCCCTCAAGTCTTTAGTTTTTTAATGCTTCAATCATTTTTGACATCTCTGAACTTTCCTTGTTTTGTATAGGGGCCTCCTGTCAATGGCATGTATGATAAGTATTCAAGTTGTTCTTGCATGCAGTCACTTGAAAAAGCTGCTCTTGCTGTTCAAAACTGCTTATATTTCTTTTTTGTGGTAAAAAAAGAGAGTAGATTTTTTGAATAGGCTACATGGATTAAGAGAAGGTTTTGAACCAAAAATCAGTACTAATGATTTTGAATTGCCGAAGTGGCTGTAGCCAAATTGAATGGTTAAGAAGTTTACTGGCCAGCCATTGAGAGATTTGTGTAAATCTTCACTGAGGATCTATTCCCGAGTTCCTCACATTTATTTCAATGGTCCATTATCTTAATGCTTTTGTGTTGTCGTTTATTATTTTTTATGTTTTTGTAAAACCTTTCATTTGTAGAGCTGCATGTACCAAGAAAAGGGTTGAACAAAACTGAGTACCCTTGATCTTGAATTGCCAAATTGGTTGTAGCCAAATAGATCAAGAAGTTTACTGGCTGGCTGTTGTGAGAATGTTCTGAATCTCTGTCAATAGATCTGCTTACCAAGCTTCTCACAATTGTTTTTTATTCTTTCTTTCTTTGCTGAACTGAATGGGTTTCAGCAAGGGGAGAGAGGGAGCTGTCATAAGACTTAACCTTTAGCAAGCGATTCTTTTCTAATATCAACATGATTGTCACTTTCCAAGAAAATTTACTTAGACTCCCCAGTTTTGTACTCGATGTGCTTGTATAGTTTTCTTTAATTAACGTCCTGTACTTATATCTCTGGGAAAACCATTCGTGTCATCTTTGAAGCATCTGATAAGGAAGCGTAAATAATAGAAATTGGAAGCTATTGAAGAGAATGAAGGAAGGGGAACATGTGTATTATCTTGCATATTTACAGCTGGTTTTCATTTGGTGAAAGAAAAAGAACATTCTCTTTTACTTAAAATTGGTTTCATTCTCTCCATATTGTAGATGTGTTTTCCATTTATTTATATTAGACTATGTTTACCTGTGGTCAATATTACCACTTTCATGAAGAGGAATTTAATAGATGGACTTTTGTTTTTAGGGTTAATGATATGATAAATTAGAATGTTTTCTTCCTTTGATATAGCTGCATATTCATTTGAATTTGATGTTGTAGGAATTGAAGATGTTTATCACTCTATATGCGTGTATTAGTTTTGAGTGGTTGTTATGATTATTATTATACTTGCGTTCTTTTTACTTTACAGTCGCATACATTTGAGTTTAGTTGAACATCTTTTTTTACCAAAAAATTAAATATATATAATAATCAAAATGGCTTGCAACTGACTTTTTTATGTTTCATCTCTACTTCAGACTCAGTGGCTTCTATATTACAGTTAAAGTTTAAATTTCTGATTGAATTTATTACCTCTTCCAGAACACAGGGATTTCTGGCCCTCTTTACAGGAGATACGGGCGAAATTCGTTCAGAAGTGAGAGAACAGATTGACACAAAGGTAGCAGAGTGGAGAGAGGAGGGGAAGGCAGAGATTGTTCCAGGTGTACTCTTCATTGATGAGGTGCATATGCTCGACATTGAATGCTTTTCATTTTTGAATCGTGCTTTGGAGAATGAGATGGCTCCAATATTAGTTGTTGCTACAAACAGAGGGATCACTACAATCAGAGGCACAAACTATAAATCCCCCCATGGTATTCCAATTGATCTCCTTGATCGCCTACTTATTATCACCACTCAGCCTTATACAGAGACTGAAATTCGCAAGATTCTTGACATAAGATCCCAAGAAGAAGAAGTTGAAATGTCTGAAGAGGCAAAGCATTTGTTGACCAAAATTGGTGTAGATGCATCCTTGAGATATGCCATCCATCTCATAACAGCTGCTGCATTGGCATGCCAAAAGCGAAAGGGAAAGATTGTTGAGATGGAAGACATTAACCGAGTTTATCATCTCTTTTTGGACGTGAAACGATCAACACAGTACTTGATGGAGTATCAGAGTCAGTACATGTTCAATGACGCTGATGAAGATGATACGAATGCCATGCAATCTTGAGTTATGTTCCTGGACTTGGAAATGTTTTGTTGTTATGCGCATCTGCCTTTAGTGAATATGCGGCTTTGAACTTTGGTTGGGGGAAAATTGCACGGCTACACTTGTAGGGGGCTACAACTTTGAATTTTTAGTAGTTTGTTGGGCTTTCTATGTGTAGGGGGTAATTAGTTTGTCTACCAGCCATTTTTTTATGGCAAAGACGGAAGGTATGATATTTATTAATGAATTAATAATATTACACAGTAGACAAGTACTAACACGAGTAAACTAAGATAATGTTCGCATAAATTTATTATACGCAAATTAGAAAGGAGGAAATCCTCCTAGATCCCATACCGTGATCCAAAAGATCAAAATGCAAGCCCGAGGAGCCTTAAAGCCAGGCCCAACTGACCCAACCCTAGGTAAGCCCAAATTCCAGGTCCAGAAGCTGATAGAGAGCACAAGAACCACTCCCTTCGTCGCACCCGATGGCGCCGACCTCCGAGCAAGTCCAAACGCCTACACCTCGTTTGGAACCTCGCCGCCTAAGCTCGTCGTCCGATAGCCAACCACCAGCAGTTGCGCAATCCTCCTGCAAAACTTACTCGTCACAATACAAGTCAAAAGCTTTCTGCGAGCGATCAACACCCTAAACAACCGCCTCTGACACACTCGTAACCACTTCTTTAGACATGCCCTTGGTGGGCGCCAAGCATCGAAATCTAAGAACCCAATGGAAACAAAAAATCCACTACGCGCCGATCACTTGCGTAGTGAGGAGGAACAAACGCAGGGACAAACCCCTTTTTCATCGCTAGGAGCAAGCGATCGGGAGGCCACACCGGAAAGGGAAACCGTGATGCTCGACGAAAGCCAGGACTTCAAGGGTATTGCCGCCATCGCACAAAGTTTTCTAGGGGTTGAGAGAAAATTTCGTATAAAAGTTTTATTATTATAAAGTTTAAGTAAAAAATAAAATTTATATAGTTAAAAAGTAAAAAATAATACTGTGAAAATGATGTGTGAATGTTAAAAAATAAAAGTTAATATTAGAACGGTTAAAAAATAAAGTTAAAACAGTAAAATACATTAAAAAGATTTGAGAGAAAGTAAAAGTAAAAAATTTAAATTAAAACTGTAAAGGTAGAAAAGTAAAACAAAAAATTGTAAATTTTTTTTGTTAAAAAGTAAAAGTAAAACTGTCAAAGTAAAAAAGTAAAACATGGAACTGTAAAAAAGATATGTTAAAAAATAAAAGTAAAAAAAGGTAAAACTTGTAAAAAAAAGGAAGGAAAAGACTAAAATACCCCATTTGAACAATAACTATAAATAGTTTTCCATGTTTGTTATATAAGGAATAAGATCACCTATAATGTCTGGAACTATCCGAAAACATCAAAGTGATGCCTAAAGTTGAAAAATGGTCAAAATGATGCCTGAAAATTCAAAACGCTATCTAAGGAGTGTCCGGACCGGCTGAGCTCCCGGTCTCAGTAATGTTGCTAACGTGATAATTACTGTTTTCCTAAATGACCTTTTTGCTCTTATAATTTTTATTTCTTATTTTTCCTTTCTATTTTTTATTTTTTTTTCCTTTTTTTTTCTCTCTTACCATTTTGCGTCAGGTATGGTTGACCTGCGTTGACCTCTCCTCCCCAGTGAGTTTTGATGCCGCGCCTTTCGGCCACCATACCAGCCAATCCTGGTATGGATTTGATCGGCTCGGGATGATCTTTCGATCCCCCATGGTCTCCGACTCCGATACGACCGGAGCATGCTGGAATTTCTCTCAAAAATAGTCAAAAAAACCTAGGTTTTGGGTCGTGACGTTTTGAATGATCAAGAGGTGAGCAATTTCTTCAATCCAAAAACATGGGGTTGGATCTGTTACATGTTACTATGGAATGGTTTCATTCACTTTTAACATTCATTTCGCATGATTCATATCTTTAATAATTTTCGTTAAAATGATGTCAGTTGATTTGAAATTTACCATTCAAGCTTCATGGCATAAATTCGATTTCAGTCCCCATCTATTTCATATATACCATTCGTTTCTTATAGATGATGATTGCAGGGTCTTAGTTTCAGCCAAAAGACAACATTCGCTTGATCAGCAAGTCCTTCATTCTGCTGTGTTTTTAAAATAGCTAGTCCAACTCTTCTATACTTGATGCATTCATGCATGTCATGAAGTGATGATAGGCCAAAGTAGAAATGGGATGCTTATTCTCCATGTTTCCGATATAAATGTGTCGATTGTATGTTTCAATCAAAACTAAAGTTTCTTTTTGAAACAGAAATTGGTTAGAGTTTAGGAACTATATATGATCTTTGAACTATGATGTTCAATTTTTTTGTTGTTGTTGAGGTTTAGGATTTAGGGAGGAGCTGTTTTTGATTGAATATTAGTATGTTAACTTATTAGTTGGGCCTACTTAGGCTTTGAACATGTTCGTGTATCGTGTATCTAGTTTCACTCAATTTGTTATATATGGTAGTGTGCTGATGAGCTGAGAAACAAGCTTCTCTGCATGAATTATGAACTAGAGTCAGCAACAATGAGGGCAATCCAGGAAGTAAGCAAGAGCGAGGAGATCACAAAAGAATTGCTTCATCTATTGAAGGTAGCTTATGAAGAGAGAGATGAAGCAAAATACCAGTTGCAAAAACTACTCGACATGTTCTTGCCTATACCAACTGAAAATGAAACCAATCCTATAATGCCAGAAGCCAAGAATGTAGGCACATTTCCTCAAAATGCCTCAGAATTCTCAACAGTTCAAGGTTCTGATGTTGCATACAAGACTGGCTCATGTCACACCAAATATATCTTTGCTGCTGATTCAAGTAACTTTGGATTTCACAATAAGGCTGGTGTTCAAGCATATGATGAGTCCATCCACCCTACCATGCCTTTATCGAACTCGAAGATTGTTGATCCTGCTGATGTTTTGATCGATAATATCGTTAAGGTAAGACCACTGCCTAAGAAAGGAAATGGAACATGAGCCTTTACTTCAGACTCTTCCTGTTGCTCCTCTTCCAAAGTGGAAAAACCCTCCACCTGTTCCTCCATTGAAACTTTCATCGAATCCCATTTACGGATGTAATTTAGGCTCATCCGAGCAGATTGAAGCAGTCAATCCGATTCGTGCAATACAAGGCTCAAGCTCACTAGGATATTCTCAGATACCATCTTCATCTGTGTTGAACTTTGCACATAGTTCTGCTTGTATAAAAAATGGAGTTGGTAACAGTTCAAGTGATTTCATTCAAAGTCAGATTGGAACATGTAAAAGAAGAAAAAGAATGTTCTGATGAGCATAGCAAATCCCTCTTTTCTGTTTCTTATAAATCTTGGTGTCTAAAAGTTAGTTAGGGTTTTGGGGTGACTTGTAGTAAAAGAAATCATCTTTTAATTATGAATACAATAAATTCTACAAAATGTTGTTTTCTGGGTTTGGTATCTGTAGTAAATGATATATTGATATTGGATTCAATAAGTATATTGGACTTGCATGTGTATCATATAGTTCAATCTTAATTTTAAAACGTGACAAGCAGTTATTTAATTGGATTAATTTCAACCATGATGTCTGGTTATATCAGAAAGCATCAAAGTGATATCCAAAGGGCAAAATGATGAATGTACCCCTCTAATTTGAAAACAGTAACTGCCACGTCAGCAACATTACCGGAGACCGGGAGCTCAACCGGTCTGGGCACTCCTTAGATAGCGTTTTGAATTTTCAGGCATTACTTTAACCATTTTCAACTTTAGGCATTACTTTAATGTTTTCGGATAGTCTCAGACATCATGAGTGATTTTAATCCTATAAGAAATTAGTATTTTGGTTTTGTCATCAACAATGAACATGAACAACTAGTTAATTAACAACCTTGCTCCATCGTTTGGAGCACTCCGACTGCTTGGAGAGTAACACAAGAATCAAGTATATTTAGTTATAGTGTGTACGTCCACAAGTAATGTACTTGATTGAGAAAGGAAAACAACAAGAAAACAAAGATACCAATTGCTAAAACTGTAGAGGTTTGATTCTCTTAGCAATCAACAAATAATAGTGTTCTCAAATCCCATAAACAAACCAATGTTCTTGTCTATTGATTCACTTATTTAATCTCAATTCAAAGAATACTAAACTTGTTTAGGTGAGAGAAGGCTTAAAGCTTCAGTAGTATTCACAATAGGAGGTTACAGTATTTGTACAATGTCAAGCCTAGCTAATTAAAGATCATCATGGTTACACAATCCCGATTACATGGGGTTTCCTAATATTCTTAGTTACAGTAGGAAACAACTTTAACTGCATGTATTCTATTCACACGGCTGATTTCTTTCCTTCAAAACTCCTCCTCAAGTTGGAATGGATGTTAATGACATTCAACTTGCTAAGAAGCGCTTGAAATTGTATCTGATTCAATGGTTTTGTAAACAAATCAGCAGTCTGTTCCTTAGTGCCAACATGTACTGTTTGAATGACTTTGCGCTGCAGCTTCTCATGCACCACATGGCAATCAATCTCGATATGTTTTGTGCGCTCATGATAAACATGATTGGAAGAAAGGTGAATAGCTACTTGGTTGTCTCAAAACAATGTGGTTGGCCACAGCTGTTTAATGCTCAATTCCTGCATTAAATTTCGAAGCCAAGTAACCTCTCAACAGGTCCTTGCCATAGAATGGTACTCGGCCTCTACACTAGACTGAGATACAGTTGTTTGTTTCTTGGTCCTTCAAGAAATAGGCGCTCGGCCAAGCATGATGCAGTAACTTGTTATTGACCTTCTTGTATCTTTACACCTTGCCCAATCAGCATCACAGTAAGCAGTTAACTCAAGTTTACCAGTAGAATGGAGCAGGATACCTTGACCAGGAGTTTGCTTGAGATAACGCAAAACATGGTGTGCTACGTCTAGATGTGGTTTTCGGGGTTTATCCATGAACTGTGTTAAGATGTGGACAACATAGACCAAATCAGATCTAGTGATCGTCAAATAGATCATACGACCAACTAACCTTCTGTATTGGGATGGATCTGAAAGAAGCTCTCCCCCTTGCTGTGTAAGTGAGAGATTCAGATCAACTGGAAAATATGCAGGTTTAGCAGCCAAGTAGCCTGTGCCCTCTAGGATTTCTAAGGCATATTTCCTTTGACTTAATACAACACCATGTTTGGATCGTGCCACTTATATGCCCAAGAAGTATTTAAGCTGTGCTAAATCCTTCAACTTGAAATGCTTCGAGAGAAATAACTTTGTCTTCATGATGTCGTCCACACTATTGCCAGCTAAAATCACGTTGTCAACATATATTAATAATGTTGTGAACTTGCCTGCTTGGTTTCAGAAGAACAGGGAGTAATCACTCCAAGATTGTTGAAACCCGGCCGACTTGAGAGCTTGTGACAACTTGAGAAACCACTGCCTGGAAGCTTGTTTTAAACCATACAAGCTTTTGTGTAATTTGCACCCGGTATGCTCCTCCTTTCGACCAAAATCAGGAGGCAACTGCATGTAAACTTCCTCATGAAGATCTCCATTTAAGAAGGCATTATTGACATCAAGTTGGTGGGGATGCCAGCCTTTGAGAGACCCAATGCCAAGAAGAACTCGGACAGTAGTGAGCTTAGCTACTGGTGCAAATGTCTCTCTATAATCAACTCCTTCAATTTGGCTATACCCTTTTGCCACAAGGCGAGCTTTGTAGCGCTCGACACTCCTATCAAGCTTGAGCTTAATCTAGTACACCCACTTGCATCTGATAGGGCGTTTATGTGGTGGCAAGGGAACGATGCTCCAAGTTTTGTTATCTTGTAACGCTTGTATTTCCTGTTTCATTGCATCACACCACTCTTTTTGTTTAACAGCCTGTGAAAAAGAAGTTGGTTCTCTTGAAAGGGAGAGATTAACTGTGAAGGCACGGTGGGGAGTGGAGAGATGATCATAAGATAAAAAATTGGAGATAGAATGTTGTGTACCAGTATTTGGAGAGGACGGTAGAGCAGGCTGAGAAGGTAAAGCTGCCTCAATGTGATAGTCATGCAAGAAATTCGGCGTCCGTGTGGGACGAGAAGAACGTCGTTGAGTTGGAGCGGAAGCAGTAGTGTTTGGTTCTAGGGTGAGAGGAACTTGGTCGTTGTTTGCAGAAGGTAGGGTTTCAGTATCAGATGGACCAACAATGGTATCAGATTGAGATGTGATT
The DNA here is from genome assembly GCA_946800695.1 of Geum urbanum. Classification (NCBI taxonomy): domain Eukaryota; kingdom Viridiplantae; phylum Streptophyta; class Magnoliopsida; order Rosales; family Rosaceae; genus Geum; species Geum urbanum. Next base: position 17,712,037 of record OX326998.1, on the reverse strand, counting down.
GATAGTTCTATTTGAGTGTTGGTCGGGTTGGTAGGAGAAAGAGGAGGGTTGTTGGTAGGTGGAGAGACGTCTACAACCCTACGAGAGGATAGGACCTGAGAGTTCTCAAACTCATCATCAAAAACCCTAGCTTGAAAAAAGAGACCTGGTTTTTGCCGAAGCCCTAGGGTGGTGCAAACCCTTATCTTGGTGTGAAATTGTAGAAGTTGGATAAGGAAATACATCTTCGTAAAAGGTAACATCTCTAGACGCAAAGATTTTTCCCGTTTCAAGATCAATGAGTTTGTATCCTTTTTTTCCATGGGGATATCCAAGAAAAGCACACTTAATGGCTCGAGGATCAATTTTTTTGGGCTTGTTAGGATGTGTAGAAGCAAAATAGAGGCAACCGAAGACTCGAAGATGAGAGTAGGTCGATGTTTTGTGGAATAGGATTTCGAAAGGACTTTTAGAGTAAGGGAGTGGGAGTACGGATTATGAGGTAGGCAGCAGTGAGGATTGCTTCCCCCCAATACTTTTTTGACAAGTTGGCTTGGAAAAGAAGTGCTCGTGCCATGTTGAGCAAATGTTTGCGTTCAACAACACCATTTTGTTGAGGTGTGTTGACATAACTCGTTTGATGAATAATACCATGTGATGCATAAAAGTCTTTGGCTTTAAACTCAGGACCATTGTCACTACGAACTATTTTGGCGCGGTCATTGTACTGATTTTGGGCTAGAAGAATAAAATCAATTAAAATTTGTCTAGCTTCCGATTTGTGTATCATCAAATAAACCCAAGTGCACATAGTGAAAATCATTTACAATAGTAAGAAAATATTGTGCACCAGACGTAGAAGGTTCATGGTAACCACCCCAAATATCAACATGAATCAAGTCGAATGGAGACTCACTGGAAATCGTACTTAATGGAAATGGCTTTCGAGCTTGTTTAGCCAAAGGAAAAAGAGAACAAGTACTCGCATCACAAGCTTTATTAGGAAAGAAAGAAAATAAAGGAGGAACTTTAGACGATGGATGACCTAGGTGTTGATGCCAAACTGAGGACGATTTGCTACCAACAACATTGCATGTGCCTTGCTAACTTTGATTGAGCCAGTACAAACCATCCTTCTCATGACCCATCCCAATCATCCTCCCCGAGTATAGGTCCTGAATGAAACACAACTGTTTGAGAAATATAGTGATGAAAAATGAAATATATGCTAGTTTACTGACGGAGATTAGATTGATATAAAAAGATGGGACACACAAGACATTATGTGGGATGAACTGAGGTGAAAAACGGACAGAACTAACTTGACTAACTTGTGTAGTCTGACCATTAGGAAGCCTAACGAACCGATTTGTGATGGAATATGAGTGTGTGAGCAATCAAGGGTTATAAACAATGTGGTCGGTAGCATCGCTATCTAAGATCCATACACTATTATTATATGGAACGTTAAAGACTTTACCTGTGATTTCATCATAGATAGGGTTTTTACCAACATGATTAGCGGAGATTGCATTGTTTGCCTTTAGCATCTCAACGATCTGTCTACACTAGTCTTTGGAGAAGGAAAATTGTCCATTATCGAATCCTTGTTCAGTAAGTGTCTGATTTGCACGGCTAGATGTACTGCCGCCTCCTTGCAACACTTTCCTTTTGTTGCATTCATCATAAGTGTGTCTAGTGTGCTCGCAAAAAGTGCACTTAAGGTGTGACCTGCAGTGCTTTGTTGCATGTGTACCTCTATGGCATTTTGTACACCGAGGCTTGCGTTTTCCCGCATTTGTGTAGGCTATGTTCTCTCGGCTATGGTCTCTAACCGAGAATGCCGCTCCTTCTGGCTGCAGTGGAGCCTTATTCCGACTAGAGGCTTCTGTTTGCTTCTCTTAGCGCAGTGCCATGGAGTACACTGTGTTGAGGTTTTCCAAGGGCTCAATTAATACGACTTGGCTTTGAAGTACATCATAACTTGAGTTGAGCCCCATTAAGAACTTCATCGTCTTTTGGTTCTTGAAGTATTCACCAGTCTTTGTTCCTGCAACATAATCACATGGTGCTAGATCACAGATATAGTCCCTCTCATCCCACAATCCCTTAAGCTTTGTGAAAAAGTTTGTGACTGAGTCGGATTCTTGTGTACAGGCAAGAATAGAGTTTTCAATATTGAATAATTGAACAGTATTGGTTTGACAAAACCTCTCTTGAAGCTCAATCCACATAGCGCGTGCCGAGTTGCAATGCTTCACACTTCCTGAGATGTCTTTTGACATGGACCCAGTAAGCCATGCCTTGACTAAGGTGTCACATCTGTCCTATTGCTGCTGCTCAGTGCCTCCGGTGGTAGGCTTTGTGCTTGAACCATTGATGAATCCCGCCTTGTTTTTGATCTTTAAGGCATTCTTCATGGAATGGCTCCATTCTGAGTAGTTGTTCTCCTCCAATGACTGAGGTACGAGGACCATACTTGGTTGATCAGAATGATGTATGAAGAGTTCTTGATTGGGAAACTCTCATGGATATGGTTGTTGAACCATTGCTGCCGAGGATGAGGCTTCTTGAAGGAGCTTTTGCTTCAAAAGCTCCATGACTAACTTTTGCTCTTCTCCGTCTCCCATGATCCAGATAAGAGTTTGCTGGATATTTTCTGGGTTGTTTAGGCCTTGGATCAGTGCTCTGGTACCATAAACAAGTTTATGTGACAGAAGGCTTAAAGCTTCAATAGTATTCACAATAGGAGGTTACAGTATTTGTACAATGTCAAACCTAGCTAATTAAGGATCACCATGATTACACAATCCCGATTACACAGAGTTTCCTAATATTCTTAGTTACAATAGGAAACAATTCTATTCACACGGCTGATTTCTTTCCTTCAAGAAATACTACTGACATCAGAGAGCCGAATCAGTCGATAGGCTCTTTCTGCATTTTTTTACTTGAAATGTGCAGCTTATGATCGATCATGATGAGCAACGCAACACAAGCACCTAGCTAGCACGAGTTTTTTTTTTAAACAATTCGCACATTACGATAACGATTAATCAAGTTAACTACGAAGAAACAATACATTATGACTAACGTGAAAAATATTGAGGTGACTTTTGGGTCAAATTTTGAATTTCTAGTGACTTATGGGTCATGGACTCCGTCCGACTTAATGTGAAAGAGTTGTCGGATTAATTTGACTTGATTTTAGTAATTAAAATAAAAGACGAATTAAAGGTCCTAGAGGGGGGGGGGGTGAATAGGCATTTCCCACTTTTTCGTTCAATCTGTTCTCGGGATAGCAAGATATAGATCTATCCCAAAACACAGAACACAAGTACTGAAATGTAAAGACAGTAAGTAAAGAGTGACACAAGATGTTTTTGATAACGCAGAAATCCTACAACCAAGATTAAAACTGCGTGCCCCTAACTCTTGAGGGACAAACATTTCCACTAACTGGTAACACACACAATTACAAGTTTCTGGCACTCTGGGGATACATAACCCGTATGCTATCCTGACTAGTCTACCCACCAGTACAAACAGAGCTACACTACTTTAATCTATGTGTTTACACTTTGGAAATTATACAGAAGTATCAACTCAGATCTTAACTACTCTCAAGTTAAATCTTCTTGATCAACTTCTTGGGTTGGGCATCTCCATACTTTATCTCAATGGAATGCACAATGCAATGATGCATATGAGTTTTGAAAACAGTTTTTATGCTTGAGAAACCATGTCTATTATGCACTATAAAGAGCAACCAAAAGACGTGGAAGGGGAAGAGAAGAGAGAAGAGAAACTACACTCGAAAGTGCTCTCAAAGAGTACCAAAGCAGAATAACCAAAACCCCCAAAGTTTTCACTCAACCAACCAAGGAGCCAAGACAGCAAAGGACTCCTTATATAGGCAAGGTTATTCCAGTGGTCAAAGACAGCTAATAGGCACGTAAAACACAGCAGCACGCAAGCCTAAATGCAGACCTAAAGCAGTCTTAATGCAGACCTAAAAAGACAGCTTACCGATGGGACTAAAGCAACCTAAATAGTGAGCAAAACCAAGGCAGCTTTTAGGTCTTACCTTAATGAGCTAAGGTTGTCTAAACAAGGCAAAAAGGTTCCCAAGCTCTTGTACAAGAATAGCTATAACAGTAGTCAAAAGAGAAGCACGTTTTTGACAGCCGAAAGGAGAACCAGGAAACCCAGAAATAAAGGGGTAAGACAACCAAAAAAAGACAAACCAGTTTCTTAGGCAACACATGTGAACAATAGTCAACTCTCCTAGAAAACTACCTTAATCACATCAGATTTTCATAATCAAAGATCATACAGATTAAACACAAGTAATCTGGATTTTAGAAGTGATTAAAGCCATGAAATATCACACCAGAAAAACGTTCCAGAATGTCTGGGATACATGCTCAGTGTTCTATCCTAGATGGAAAACATGATATGCAATGAATGATATACCTGTTTTTCCAATGAGATAAAATATGTAATGTCATTTTAGCTTTGATGATCCTTTATTACTGTGTTTTGTCATAGTTCAAGAAATAGCCAACTGCAAGTATGCCTTCAATCTCCCCCTTTGGCATTTCTTGACAAAACACAGTTCTTCAAGAGTACCTGCAACACAGTTGTAACACATACAAACATATGCAGCAACCAGGATATCTATATCACATAGTATCCTGCCCATAAAGTGATAACCAGTTCAAACAGTTCTCCCCCTAAGCATATGCAGGGGTAAGGATATATATGTCCCATAATATCCTTCCAAAATAATAACCAGGTCTCCCCAACTCATACCTGCTGCATAGTTAGAACATAAACACATGTAATCCACATCACATAGCAGCACAAGAATAACAAGAATAACCGGTTCTTCCCCTTTTTGTCAATGAAAGACAAAGGGTTCAAACAAAAATTAACCACCAGAGTAATTGTTTGTCACACAACACAAAACCATAAGATTGTTCAACACAAAAACCAAAAGAAAGAGACCGAAAAGAAACCATGATCAGAGAGTACAACAGAGAGTCTTCACACAGCATATCCAGAGTCATCATACGCCACATCCTCATCATCTGCACCCATTGCTCCGAGGTGAATAGTGTCTCCAGAATCAGAGGGAGTAGCATCTCCTTGCTTGTCCGAGGGAGGAGAAGACACCGTTGGCTCCTGAGCAGGGGCGGACCCGGCTTGGCTGGACAGCAGAAGAGAAAGCTCAGCCTTGAACGAGGTGAACTGCTCCTTAAGATGGTCTTTGAGTTGCTGGACTGCATCGGTGATCATGGACTGAACAGCAGCCTTCAAGAACTGTTGATCCATCGGCTCGACATACTCGTTGGATTGATGGACAGACCGGTTGATGGTTATAGCATCGATTGGGAGCAATTCAGGACCCAGAGCATCTCCCTGTGTAAGGGGAACACCAGCATCACCACAGAGTTTGGTGATGAGACATGGGAAAACAAGAGCTTTGCCAAGAGCATTGCGGTAAGAGACACCAGCAGTACGAATGGCCTGGTACATAAAGTACTCAGGAGGGATCATCGGACGGAGAGGGTCATGACTCAGATATGCCATCAAAACAGCTTGTTTGTGAGGAATTTTACTGGTTTGGGTGGCTGGATGGAAGAGAGAACGAATCAAAAAACCCAAGGCTTTAAACCATTCGGTCATGAACTTGCTGGAGAGAAAGGTTCCTAGAACAGGTTCTGAAGGAGGAGACGAGTAGAGACGCAAAGCAAAATCTTGGATTGAGAGGGTAGTAGAGTACTCAGAGTAGGATTTCAGGACACCATCAGCAATAAGCGGAAGAGACAGAGTTTGACGAATCCGAGAGGGAGAGAAGTTCACAGGAATGCCACGAACAGTGACACAGATTTGCTGTTTGGAACGCAGACGAACCTCCGCAGAGAGATCAGAGGGGAAGTTGGCATAGAATTCCTGAACCAAAGTGCGATTGTAGCGAGGCAGGGAGGCCAGAGCTGTGACCCATCCCAAACGGGAAACCAGAGAGAATAAGGCAGGGTGCAAAGAAGCAAAGTCAAATGGTCGTTCCGAAACGATGGGACGATGCATGGTGATATATCCATACAAACTGAAGCAATCAACAGAGATGAAGTGAGAGCGATGAGGGAATGAGGAGGATTCACCAGGTCGTTTGGAGATTGTGGAGGTAGAGGCTTTGAGAGTGGATTTTACTTGAGGAGAGGCACATGGTTTGAGAGCTTTCTTGGCGGGAGGAGATACCGCAGACTTCTTGGCTTTGGAGCGAGTGACCCTAGGCGTAGTAGAGATAGGTGAGATCTCAACAGAATGAGTGGAGGCAAAGCCAGAAGAACAGACAGTGGTGGTTCGCTTCTGTTTGCCCAAAGGAACTTGGGGAGAGACAGAAGGAGGATCTGCAACAAGAGGAGAAACAGGAGTAGGGTCTACAGCCATGGGAGACCGTGGAGGAGAAGGAGGCTGAGCAGATGGTATTTCAGGCTGAAGAGGAGGTGGTAGTTCTGAACTAGCAACATCTCGTAGAGGTGAGGTTGTGGGGGAGACAACAGAGGCAGGAGAGCTCTGTTTCTTCTTCTTTGGAACCGCCTTCTTGGCTCCAGAGGATTTTGAGACCGTCTTCTTTCGCAAGTAGGTGGAGCGAACGGCCGGAGGCTGAGGTGCCTCAGCAGGAGCAGGAGAGACTATAGGGCTTGGATTCTGTGGTGGAGGAGGAGGTGATTTTGGTAGTGGAGCAGGAAGGAGGATAACCTCTTCAGGAATGAAAGGGTCTGGAAGAGCCATGAGAGGGTGAAAGAAGAAAACTTGTTTAGGAGGAAGGAAGGTTCTGCGATTTCTGATTCGAGTCATGATGAATTGAGAAATTTAAGGGAACTGAGAGAAGTTGAAGTGAACCGGTTTAGGAGAGAATACAGAGGAATCGAAATCGACGAAGACCAAGGAGACTTCTCCTATTTCTATGCGCAATTATCATAAATTCAAATCAACTCCTTGGAACCATGCATCAAGACCATTTAAGCACGTAAAGGAAACTGAAACAACCCAGTAGTTTTTCAGTCTCATGTAGTCACTTCAATGCAGAAAGTGCTACAGTGACATATCCCTAGGATACCACGTATGTGGTCTACTCGGGATACCTCAAAAGCAACTAAGACCCAATTATACAAGAGGACATGCAATATCCACTGGGATGCATGGGACAAACCTGAGTAATAAGAAGTATCGATGTACCTACCATCATAAAGATAACTCCCCCTCACGTGGTGCATATACTAACACAAGATTTTGAAATTCAGAAAGATTTGCAAACTGTCAGCAGAGACTCTGGGATGGAAACAGTCTATAGAATCCCAGACCACAGAAAGATTTAAGCAAGACTCATAAGAATGTGACATCTAATTTCCATATGTCTTGAATGCTCAAATTTTTTCACATGAGTATATGACTATAAAGCAACATCAATGCAATGTTCTTACAAATCAGACCTTGGAACCTTAAGAGTGTGTGTGTGAAAAGTTCACCTAAGGGATTACAAGTTTGAAGCGTCAAATGACATGAGGACATCAAGAGTAACCAAGTGACTTTGTCACTACCTTTTTAGAGTTCTGGAAATTCAGCATATCAAGGACTTTGTCCCAACTTGGCCTTTGGCCGTTGTCATTTAAGTTCAAAGCAATTTCTCCATTTTCTTGAAATTTTGTCCAAGAGCTCATCTGAGAAATACGTCCTCATAGGTCCATGTAACAGAGTAGTTATCATTATGTCCTGAGCGCAATGCTCGAAAGAATAATGTGTGTTTCAAGGACACTCAGTGGATAACTAGTCCGAACCCATCGAAGGATAGATAACATCTCAGGGATCCCCACTGGTTCCGGTTAAGGTGCACCCAGCAAAAGACTAGCCCATTCCTTTACTTAATTCATTTAACAATAAGCACCAGATTTTCACAATTGTTCTTCAGTAACCAGTTCAACTCACTCAATTTTCTAGCTCAAACTATGTACACCCCACAAGAGTAACCTTTGTGCTCAAGAGTTCTTTCTAGTTCCAAGAAAAGATTCAGACCACATGCACTAACATTCTTAAAGACATAGATGCATATATACAAGAGAAAGATGCAGCAATTGTCTATCAAGAAACATGAAATAAGAACACAACATTCTAGATCAAGTTCAGAAATATTTCCAGGGATGCATGCACAGACTCGTATCCCAGAGTGAGCCAACACTTATTTTCAGAAAATTATTTCATAAAGTAAAATGCTGAAAAATAAATTGAGACCAGTGAAGGAGATATCTCAAGTGATGGTGCATACACCAATAGCCTTTCTAAGACTTTCAAATCTCATGTTGTCCAAGGGCTTAGTGAATAAATCAGCCAATTGTTGTTCAGTTGGAATAAAGGTCATTTCAAGCTGATTCTCTTCAACCAAGTTTCTAATAAAATGATATCTGATCTCTATATGCTTGGTCCTAGAATGCAACACAGGATTCTTTGAGATATTGATAGCAGAAGTATTATCACAGAACAGGGATAGAATACCTTGCTCAAATCCGTAGTCGCTCAGCATGTGCTTCATCCAGAGGAGTTGAGTACAGCAGCTTCCCGCAGCTATGTATTCTGCTTGGGCAGTGGATAATGATACGCAGTTCTGCTTCTTGCTATGCCACGATACCAAGTTGTTCCCAACAAAGAAGCAACCACCCGAGGTGCTCTTCCTATCTGTGGCATCTCCAGCCCAATCCGAGTCTGAATACCCTGCAATCTCAGTGTTAGTATCCGTTGTGTACAAAATTCCATAAGCACACGTACCTGAAACGTATCGGATGATACGCTTGACTGCCTTCACATGAGATTCATTGGGGTTGGCTTGATACCGAGCACAAACACCCACACTAAAGGAGATGTCAGGTCTACTGGCCGTGAGATAGAGCAAGCTTCCAATCATGCTTCTATAGAGGGTTTGATCAGCATTGATGCCCTCCAAATCGGCACTGATTCTGCATGAAGTCCCCATTGGGTTCCGGATGGGAGAGGCTCCTTCCATCCCAAACTTCTTCACAAGTTCCTTCGCATACTTTTCCTGCGAAATGAATAAACCATCTTTCCTTTGCTGAACTTGTAGTCCAAGGAAGAAGTTTAGCTTACCACACAAGCTCATTTCAAATTCTTGTTTCATTAGAGTGACAAACTCCTCAACAAGTTTTTGAGAGGTGGAACCAAATACCACATCATCCACATATATTTGAGCAATAATCATATGATGTGAAACATTCTTAACAAACATGGTTTTATCAATGGAACCTCGCACATACCCATGGTCAATCAAATGCGTAGACAATTTTTCATACCAAGCTCTAGGAGCTTGCTTCAAACCATAAAGGGCTTTGTCTAATCTGTAAACATGATCGGGATAGCAAGAGCTCTGAAATCCCGGAGGCTGTTCCACATAAACTTCTTCTTTCAAGATCCCATTTAGAAAAGCACTTTTTACATCCATTTGAAAGAGTTCAAATTTCAGAAAACAAGCAATGGCCAAGAGTAACCTAACGGACTCAAGTCTAGCTACAGGAGCAAAGGTTTCATCAAAGTCTAGGCCTTCAATTTGGGAATAGCCTTGCACCACTAATCTAGCCTTGTTCTAGTAATGATTCCCTTTTCATCCGTTTTTTTCTTGAAAACCCATTTCGTTCCTATAACATTCTTACCCTTAAGTCTAGGAACTAAATGCCACACATTGCTTTTCTCAAATTGATTTAGTTCATCTTGCATAACCACAATCCATTCTGAGTCCTTTAAAGCATCTTTAATGTTTTTAGGCTCAATGCTAGAAACAAAACCATTGCAAGCAATTCGATTTATAGCTAGCCTATGCAAAGTAAGAAAACTTTTGAGACTAACAAGATTACTCACAAGCACTCTAGACTTACTTCGGGTCTGTCTTGGTTCATTAACCATGCCAATCACATCCGAGGGAGAGTGATCTTTTTGAACTTGACGTTTCCCAACACGATGAGACTTTTGGATAGTCAGGGTCTGGTCTATCCCGGCACCTTCAGTATCAGATTCTGTATCCTGGGATACATCATCAGGTATAGGGTTCTGCTCATCAATAGGGGTCTCAGCAGCTTCAGGAGATGTCTCAGTGCTTACGTCCTCAACCTGCACATTTCTTGAAGAGTGATTTTGAGAGCATACAAGAGAGTCATTGATGGCTACATTCACCGTTTCTACAACTTTGCAAGTTCTCTTGTCAGATTCTCTTGTTAACGGCTGTTCAAGGCATAACCTAGAAAGACACCTCTATCACATTTAGCATCGAATTTAGTCAAATATTCACGATCTCTATAGATAAAAAAGGGACTACCAAACGCTTTTAGATGTGAGATATTTGGCTTCTTGCCTTTCCAAAGTTCATAAGGTGTTTTACTAGTACCCGGTCTAAAGATCACACGGTTAAGAGTGTAACAAGCATTAAAGATTACTTCGGCCCAAAAAACATGTGAGGTAAATCTGCAGAGCTCAGCATTACCCTCCCAATCTCAACCAACACTCTATTCTTTCTCTCAACAATCCCATTTTGTTGTGGTGTGATGGGGGCTGAAAACTCATGGTGTACACCATTTTCTTCACAATAATCCGCAAACAAAAAATTCTCAAACTCAGTTCCATGGTCCGACCTAATTCTTACTATGCGCTTATTTTCAGAAAGTTTTTCATTTGAAATGCGTTTAGCTAGTTCTAAAAACTTCCCAAAAGTTTGACCTTGAGTTTTATCACTTAAGAACACGACCTAAGTAAACCTAGAAAAGTCATCTACCACAACAAACACATATTTCTTTTTTGCAAGACTTTCAGTTTCAACAGGGCCTACTAGCTCTAAGTGAAGTACTTCAAGAGCATTAGAGGTTGGCCTAGCATTTAAGACAGGATGGGAGGTTCGGGATAGCTTACCCATTTTGCAGTCTCCACACATACCTGGTGCTCTCCCGGACAGTTTGGGCAGACCTCGAGCTCCATCCTTTGAGGACAACTTCACCACATCTTGATGGTTGAGATGGCACATCCTTCTATGCCACAGATCTAGCAAGCTTTCTTGTGTCAAGGATCGGAAGCAAATTTCAGGTTCTAACCTCTTGTTAGCACGAACACAGTAGCAATGATCTCTAGACCTCTCGCCTTTCATCACACACCTTCCTTTCCCATCAAGGACAGTGCACTGAGATGTGTCAAACGTCACAGTCTCATATTCATCAACAATCTGACTTACACTGAGCAAGCAGACTTCCAAACCCGCCACCAGTAGAACATTCTTCAAGGCTGGGAGACCAGGAGTGTCAACTGTCCCGCTTCCAATAATCTCAGCTTTGGCACCATCACCAAACATGACATCACCAATTGGATGAGTGTCATCCATGGAGGTAAACCATTTCTGTTCTTCGGTCATGTGCTTCGAGCAGCCGTTGTCCATGTACCAAGAGTCGGATTTCCTGGTGGAAAGGGCAGTCAAGGCAACGTTGCAAACAGCTACAACTTCTCTTGCAGCAATGGGTGAGGTCTTCACTCTTGAAAGAAAACAAATGATTTCTTCCTGATTCTTCTTGACACCAGGTTCTTTGGAAGGCATGACTCTTCTGGTATCCTTGGTTCTACGAACAGATTTTCTGACCCAGTTTGAAGAAACTGGCTTCTTCTTCTGCTTCGGGATGGCAAGAGACTGAGCAATCCTGGTCAGTTCATTGAGAGATTTCTGAAAGTGAGCGAGCAGATTGTTGCTCTGTGGGATCTTTGCCGGTGCAGGATTCCCTCTCAGCTTGTAGCAGTACCGTCGAATATGTCCACTGTTCCCACAGTGAAAGCACCTGACTTGTGAGTTTTTCTTGAGCATGGATACTTTGGAAATTCCAGGGGCATCGATCTTTAGTTGAAGCGGAGGCTTTCCCAACACCGAGCTGGTGCCTTTTACAAACGTAGTCTTCCCCGAGCCTTTGGGTTTGTCATCATCCTCGAACCCCAAGCCTCTCTTGCTGCCATCCAGCCTTCCCATCCCACAGATTTGGGATAGCTTCTCCGAGCCAATGGAGAACTTTGCGAACTGGTTTTGGGCGTCCAGTAGGGACTCTTCAAGTTTCAGTTTTTCAGCAGTGAGCACCAGTATAGAGGAGGACTGAAGGTCCAGTTCTTTCTTGAGAAGAATCACTTGATCTTCTAGTTGAGTCTTGACAGCACTCCACTTAGCTTTCTGGGATATGAGCTCTCCTTGTATCCTGGAATTTGTCTCCTTACTCAATGAAAGCTCATTAGTTAGAGCTTCATTTTTAGCAAGCATAGACTTAGAAGCTTTACATAAACGTACATACATGTCATGCCCTTCATCATCAGAATCCTTGTCCTCAAGAGACTCATCTAATGTGAAATGGGTGACAAAAGCAACCTTTTCATCTTCATCTAGATCAGTTTCAGAACTTTCATTAGAATCACTATCACTCCAAGTTGCTTTTAGTACCTTATGAGACTTATTTTTCCTATTAGCACAATCCACAGCCTTATGTCCTACACCATTGCACTCAAAACATTTAATGTCCATTTTTGGGATAGAAGAGGTCCTGATATCCCGACCTTTCTGTGGAACCTTATTTCTAAAAGGCTTAGAACTAGACCCTTTTGAGAAGTTCCGGTTAGAGTTGGAAGGTTTCCTTTTTCTTAAGAATTTCTCAAATTGTTTGGTTAGAAAAGCAAATTCATCATTTTCATCATCTTCATTTTCATGCATCTTTTCAACCTCAATTTTAACCGAAGTTAAGGCAATGGATTTCTCATGCATGGGCCTTTTCTTTAGAGTCTCATAAGTTTTCAGGTTTCCAACAAGTTCTTCTAAAGGATAAGTATCAAGATCAGAAGCTTCCTCAATTGCATTCATTTTCGAGTCAAAGAATGAAGGTAAAGCATTTAGAAATTTCCTAACAATTTTATTTGATTCTATGGCTTCGCCTAAACTACGGCACTGATTTGTGATATTGAGTACACGACCATAGAATTCATCAATAGACTCTTTGTCACTCATGCTTAAACCTTCGAACTCAAAAATAAGACGTTGAAGTTTTTGTTGTTTAACATGAGAGTTACCTTCATGAGTGTTGATGAGCACTTCCCATGCCTCCTTAGCAGTAGAGCAATGAATGATCCTTTGGCGTTCTGCTTCGGAAACGGCATTGAATAGACAACTTAGAGCTTTGATGTTTGCTCTAGCCAAATCCTTGTTGGCTTTCTCCCATTCGGACCTAGACTTTGAAATCTGTTCGGTTGATTCAGCGCCTTTTGGTTTTGTGGGATGTGTCCAACCTTCCTCTACAATTTGCCATAGCATACCATCATCTTGGTAAGAGAGGAAGGCGCTCATAATGATTTTCCACTGTGAGAAATCATGTCCGTAAAAAAAAGGAGGAACATTTATGGAAGACCCTTTTTCACGATCCATAACTGGCCCCTCAGAGGATCTCACTAGCAAAGGCTAGTGGCCGCTCTGATACGACTTAAAGGTCCTAAATGGGGGGGGGGGTGAATATGCCTTTCCCACTTTTTCGTTCAATCTGTTCTCGGGATAGCAAGATAGAGATCTATCCCAAAACACAGAACACGAGTACTAAAATGTAAAGACAGTAAGTAAAGAGTGACACAAGATGTTTTTGATAACGCAGAAATCCTACAACCAGGATTAAAACTGCGTGCCCCTAACTCTTGAGGGACAAACCTTTCCACTAACTGGTAACACACACAATTACAAGTTTCTGGCACTCTGGGGATACATAACCCGTATGCTATCCTGACTAGTCTACCCACCAGTACAAACAGAGCTACACTACTTTAATCTATGTGTTTACACTTTGGAAATTATACAGAAGTATCAACTCAGATCTTAACTACTCTCAAGTTAAATCTTCTTGATCAACTTCTTGGGTTGGGCATCTCCATACTTTATCTCAATGGAATGCACAATGCAATGATGCATATGAGTTTTGAAAACAGTTTTTATGCTTGAGAAACCATGTCTATTATGCACTATAAAGAGCAACCAAAAGACGTGGAAGGGGAAGAGAAGAGAGAAGAGAAACTACACTCGAAAGTGCTCTCAAAGAGTACCAAAACAGAATAACCAAAACCCCCAAAGTTTTCACTCAACCAACCAAGGAGCCAAGACAGCAAAGGACTCCTTATATAGGCAAGGTTATTCCAGTGGTCAAAGACAGCTAATAGGCACGTAAAACACAGCAGCACGCAAGCCTAAATGCAGACCTAAAGCAGTCTTAATGCAGACCTAAAAAGACAGCTTACCGATGGGACTAAAGCAACCTAAATAGTGAGCAAAACCAAGGCAGCTTTTAGGTCTTACCTTAATGAGCTAAGGTTGTCTAAACAAGGCAAAAAGGTTCCCAAGCTCTTGTACAAGAATAGCTATAACAGTAGTCAAAAGAGAAGCACGTTTTTGACAGCCGAAAGGAGAACCAGGAAACCCAGAAATAAAGGGGTAAGACAACCAGAAAAAGACAAACCAGTTTCTTAGGCAACACATGTGAACAATAGTCAACTCTCCTAGAAAACTACCTTAGTCACATCAGATTTTCATAATCAAAGATCATACAGATTAAACACAAGTAATCTGGATTTTAGAAGTGATTAAAGCCATGAAATATCACACCAGAAAAACGTTCCAGAATGTCTGGGATACATGCTCAGTGTTCTATCCTAGATGGAAAACATGATATGCAATGAATGATATACCTGTTTTTCCAATGAGATAAAATATGTAATGTCACTTTAGCTTTGATGATCCTTTATTACTGTGTTTTGTCATAGTTCAAGAAATAACCAACTGCAAGTATGCCTTCACGAATTAATTAGAACAAAAAAATGACTTCACGAGATGTTATTATATATGCATGGCGGGTAGCATGTCAATATAGAATTATGCTGAAGAAGGCATCAAAATTGTTGTCAACTTGTGATACATCGATGAGATTCCATGAAGGATGAACAAAACACAAAGAGAATATACTAATTATTCATTTCTTATTCTTTTTGACATAGTCTTCGAGTCGATTAAGTGTCTCTGGCTAGCTTTTGTAGTTTATCAGGTGTCCGTATTACACCAAGACAATATTTGCACCAACAGTCACGGTCGGCGCTGAGTATAGGTTATAGGTTTTATAGGTCTGCATCTAGAGCTTCTATTAAGAAGATGTTCCAAAATTGAGTCCAAGTATGTATTATATATGTATTTGGGCTTTTATATTTCTGTCTAACCTAGAGCTCCATGATATTTTCGACATCTTAGGGCCGATTCTGCAATAGTGTTCAAGGAGAGTACTCGAAGTTCAAGATGTAAAAATAACTTTATATAAAGCTCAGTGTATATGGAAAACTTTGGAAACTCATGGAGTATGACAATTCTCATTTATCACCTGAGCAAAAAAATTCTCATCGTAGTAATAAGAGTTTTCATTTATGTAATTATAGTTTTATTTGAGATAATTATTTTAATTTACTTAATAGGAATATAGTTACAACATGAACAAGTACACTACAATTATACTTAATTAATAGACATACACAAATGCACATGTCCATGGCCTCCGGCAATGCAAAGGCACATACCCTAAACTTTACTTATCACTATTTAGAGACTCGTAAATTATTCAAACAATTTGGAATGCATGCAAACAACAAAAAAATGCAGCACCAGGGAACATCACTTGTAACAAAAAACCACAGCAACGTACCCAAACTCGCAAATTACCATGCATGTGAAAGCTTGATAAAGATTTACAAGGAAAAAAATGACGAAGAAGAAGCTTAAATATTTTTTATTATCTCAAAGTTAGTTACATAAAGAATAGTAGTAGCTTATATATTACGGAAAGTTATCACACATTGACGGACACGTGGTGATAAGCTACTGTATACAAACTAACACCGGGCGTGATAAACATGTTGTAATCCAACTCACTAACTAACTAAACTAAGCTCATTACGCTAACACTCCTCCTCAGCTTGATGGTGTTGAAAGTACTCAACCCCGATTTAGCTCCCTAAACCGGATTCGAACCCCTTCGAAAACACGAACCAACAAAAACCGTAGAAATTTTGGCAGAGTTTCGTTACTAACGTGGAATTACCATTACCTGCACGCGGAAAACACACTTCATCCTATGCCACAAAAAGCAAACCGTGGGCACCAATCCCATCCGGATTTCTCAATATATCAACAATAATGTAAAGTAGTACATATATCTATACTTTACTGAAATTCGGAGTAAAATCGTATAGCATAAACAACAGATTACTCAGAGCGACCTCTAGTGTATAAACATATCAGTATACCACAGTAGGTAGAACAATAAACTTACTGGAAGAAACAAGGTAGCTCGAGCACTATGCCTCCGACCACGACGTGCGACACCAGAGCCTGAACTGCAAACTGGGCACGGAAACCGAAAAGCCCAGGGGAAAGACATGAAACACGTTAGAGTGAGTGGACGAAAATAAATGTCTTTCACCAGTTAATATATATGTTTAAAATAACATATGCGAGTCTAGGTAAATAAAAATAACAAGTACACGAGGTAAAACCATAATCCTCCAGCGTACTGAGCATGCAAGTATAAATCTCACGGGGTCACTCATGGACACACACCGTGCTAGTACAGTCCGAATCACGAGGTCCTTAGTCCCCGTGATTCTAAGCCAGAAATGGCCTCGGTTCCGGGGAAACGCCCCTCACCGGTCAGGTCGGGATAACGACGTCCCTCCTGGCGGCCTACCATCGGGGATTAGCCGAGAGGCAAAGTGTATCGATACAATAACGTAACTGAGACTGTACTGTGTGAAAACCAAATCATAAACAGTTCGATGCAAATGTATGAAACAAAATAAAAGTGTATGCATATTCGTATACGTATATCCGTATAAGTATAATCGTAAACACATGCTCATGTAATCCGAAATCTCATACGCATGCTCAAGTTCATAAAACGTATATAAAGACTCGCAAACAATCCGTGAAAAGAAATGTCCACTCACAGACTAGCGTAACGCGATATGCGTTAACCCGTGATCCGGCGGAAAGTCCCTCGCCAAAACAACGATCACGAACCCCTGAATAATCACAATAACCATTCCTCAAAATCATCATTCAACAATTCAAAATAAATCATGAGAAACCACTGTTCTCGGAAACACACAATCCGAATACGACGAATCGTCGAAAATCCGATATGTACATCTCAATACCTCGCTATACTTTCGGATGCTCAAATCGAGAAACGAACCTCCCCACTGCGATCGGGGCGCGATTTCGAGCGAAATGACATGCAACTTGTCGAAAATCCCAAAAAGTCAGACTTTGACCGCCGTTGACCGTTGACCGCTGTCCACGGCGGCGCCACCACCAATCTGAGAATTTTCCGGCGGAGCAACTCCTATTCCACTCAAAATCATCCACTGAGCAACTTTGTCAACTGCACCGAAGTCCAATTCTCACTCTAACCATGTCAATTTCAAACAAAACCGAATTGGTACACAAATTTCACATTCAAAATTCTCCAAGCTCAAGCAAAATTAGATCACCAAACTTACATGGTAGCTTGTATGTGAGGAGAGCTTCAAAGCCCACTAAAAATTGCAGCTCAATTCGGCCAAAATCAAGCAACCCGAATTCACCAAAAACTCCCCATTTTCAAGTCGGAATTTCTCCTTTTCCGGTGAGCTACACCGTGCATGGTGGCCGGAGACGTGATGGGGACGCCGAGACGCTTCGATGGGGTCCTTCCCCAAGGCCGGAGGTGGCCGGATTAGGCTCGCCGCCGACCACCGTGGAACGCCGTTGAACACCCTCCATAACTTTGGTCAAACCGAGTTGACCAAGTCAACTCCCAAAATGGTAAGTTTGACCTGCCCAAAACAGCAGGTTTCCATATATAGGCTTTCCATTTTTGGAAACTCCCAAAATTACGTATTTCGACAACTTTAAACATCCGTAACTCTCGCGTCGTAACTCCGATTCCGATAATTCTCACGGCCACAAACTCGACTCGACATGCTCTTCAATAATCACCCGAAGTCAAACACATCGACCAAACCAATAAAAAGTCAACTGTTCAGCCCAAACACATATTTAATCGACTAAACAAACAACAAACGGAAATATTCGCAACTAAATCTTCGTAACTCGAAATAATGCTCCGGAAGTTCCCACAAACTCAAAATTAAATTATGAACAACTTCCGTGAAGAAGCCAAAACCAAATTCTCGACTGGTAATTTAGTCGCTAAGAAGTTCACCATTTAAATCCGAACTTCAAATATTCATAATTAATTCCTCGGTCGTCCAAACAACGATCCGGAACCGCCCACGAACTCGAAATCACACGTACAACGACTCTCGAGAAGAGACCCAGCTCCAATTCTCGTCCAATAATTAAGTCGTTAACAAGTTCGGCGATTCACATAACTGTCGAAAATCCACGACTACGCTGTAACTCACGAATCAAGCTGATTATACTTCTGATTCTGGTCCGGGTCATCACAGGTGTCTTCTATAACATCAAGTTGTTGTTGAGATATATGTGTTATAATGAACATAGATCCTTGGTAAATATGTCTGCCAATTATTCTATAACCAACCTCAGTTGATGATCTACACAATCCATGTTGTTTATTGCTACATTATGTTATAGGCATCTAATTTAACATAACAACAAATTCAGTGGTAAATTTTCGATCATCTGGGTCTCTTGTCCAATCTACATCACAAAAAGCATGTAAATGAAGTTCTGGAGTTGTTCATCTTCTATATACAATACCAGTGTCCAATGATCCTTTCACATATATCAAAATACGCTTAACAACATTTAAATGATCATAGGTAGGAGCATGAAGGAATTGACAAATACTGAAGATAACCAACCATTGTTCTAAAATGAGGAACATCACTAGACAAAAGAGGAACTCCTGAATCTCTAAGGAGCTTAACTCAAGACTGACATGGTGTGAGATGAGTGTTATAGTCATCCAAACCAGCTTTGTGAACCAGGTCCTTGGCATACTTATGCTGTGACAAAAATATCCCATTTGTCATGTACTTGATTTCTAGACCAATAAAGTAGTTCAGCTCACTCATGTCTTTGATGTCAAACACAGAATGTAGTGATTATTTAGTTTCTAGCAAAAGTTGATCATCATTCCCGGTGAAGATATATCATCAACATATAACAAAAGGTAAGCAATAGATGTGCCACTTACTTTAATAAATAAAGAGGCATCTGCATAAGAAGATGAGAATCCAATCGATGGAAGAAAGTTGGTAAATCTCTTATTCCATGCTCTAGGATCTTGCTTGAGTTCATATAATTTTTTTTGAAGCTTACACACATGATATGAAATATTGGGATCTTCAAAACCATGTGGTTGAAACATATATACTTCCTCATTAAGAATTTCATTTAGAAATGCATTCTTTACATCAAATTGATGATGAAGTTTCCAACCTTTACATGCAACAACTACTATGATGGCTCTCACAGTAATGTGCCTTACTACTGGTGAAAATGTTTCAGCATAATCAACACTATACTCTTGACTAAAGCCCCTTGCCACAAGTCTAGATTTATGTCTATAAATGCTTCCATCTGCATTTCTTTTGATTTTGAATAACCATTTGTAGGAGACAAGATTCTTATCAGGAGGTAATGGCACTAATGTCCAAGTGTTTTGATTGATGAGGGCATCATATTCTTCTTGCATTACAGCTTTCCACACAGGTATTTGAAGAGTAGTCTTGAAACCAACAGGTTTTGACTCAGTGGGATTTTTAGGTTCAGAGGAGATAGCACTTAGATAGCACTTCTTCTTAGATATATCTTGCTTATTCCTTGTGACCATGTGATGATTATTAATATCAGTAAGTCCTTCAATATGATTTAGTATGTTTTGATTGTTGTGTCTACGTCTAGAGGCAGCACATTCAACTACCATAGATACATCTTCACCATCTTGTGTCTGAATGTCAAAACCTTCATCCTCTTCTTCAAAATGAATATGAGTTTGATGATCAGGACTAAATGACACGACTTGTTCATTAAAAGCTTCAGTGGAGTGGTCAGATGAAGGAATAGAAGCTTGTGAATGCTGACCTGATGGAATTGTTGTGTTAGATGCGAGTTGATGGAGAAGGGACAAATGTAGTTGCATTATGTTCAAACAGAGTAGTTGTGGACTGAACACGAGGAAAGTATATAGAGGCAGAATGACATTAGGAAGGCGAATCTCTTGTTGTGTTGTTTTGAAGACCATATGTAGCTCTGAGCTTGAGTAATGCAACATATGGAAAAATGTTTCATCAAATAGTACATACCTTGATATGATAAAAAATTTGGAATGTTAGATGATAGCAAATATATCCCTTATATCCATAAGCATATCCCAAGAATATACACTATAGACTTTTTGGTGTCATCAATGGATAACAAGAACAACCAAAAACTATAAATATATGAATTGAAGGGATTGTAGAATATAATTTTTCATATGGAGACTACATCTTAAGCACTAAAATTGGCATCCTATTAATAAGAAATATAGCATGAGCACATGCATGATACTAATAAGAGGAAGGTAAAGATGTTGTTTGAAGCAATGTCACTGCAGTCTCTCGAATGTGCCTATTCTTGATTTTTGATACACCGTTTTGTTGTGGTGTGTAGGGACAAGATATCTGATGTATGATGCCTTTTGAGGCCAAAAACTCTTTCAACTGTGTGCTAGTGTACTCACCACTACCATTACTCCTGAGACATTTAATGGTTGTAGAAAATTGATTTTGAATTAGATTAACCAAAGTTGTAAAGTACATAAACACCTATATATTTGATTTTCATGGGAAACAACCATATATATATTGTAAAGTCATTTGTAAACAACAGATAGTACCTAAAACCTCCGAGAGATGTATGAGGAGTTGGTCCTCATACATCTGAATGTACAATCTCAAATGACCTTGTACTTTTACTATTTTATACTAAAAATGGTGGTTTACTGAATTTTCCTAATACTCAAGCTTCACACAAAGAGGCTTCACTTACTCTTGAACTCTGAATTTGACACTTGTTAAGCATACTTTGCATTACTTCATTTGTTTGGTACACCTTTGGTGCCAGATGGAATGTTTTATCAGTTGTCCAATGTTAGCAGAAATAGCTTCAAGTTTGATTAAAGTTACTTGAGTCTTGTTTGACACTTCTTGCAGTCCTGGTAGCCCAATAGGTATGGGATGTAACCCATTCTTACTCAGTCTTTTGAACAGAATTTTGCCCTACACCTTGTCCTGAATTATCATCATAACCTTATCAAGCCACACATAATAATTATTCTGTTTACATAATTGGTTAATAGATAATAAATGTGCAAACAAATCAAGTATATGTAGAACATCTTTCAGTTGCAAGAATCCCACAGATGTATTACCAGTATGAGTAATATGAAGAAGATTAACGTGTTTGTTTGCCAGAATTTCCATCAAAAGAGTGATTCTTGTTGCCATTTCCTCTAGAATCATTGCCACCATGAAATGGTCTACCTCCATTTGCAAAAAGACTTGTCATACTAAGTTGAGTGTTCAAGAGAGAGAGTGGACTAAATGGAGCAAAACCAACAGGATAAGGAGATTGGATAGACAATGGAGCAAAACCATGTGGCCCAACAAGAGTAGATGGTAAGGATGAAAAGGCAGGTGTGGTAAGAAGTGTATTAGGATTTATAGGAACAGATGATGAGATAAGAGATTGAGGCTGTGAAGTGGAGGAAGAAGCTATTGAGCTTGCAGCTAGTGGTGGTTGGTTCTAAGCAGCCATAGCAATCAGAGGCATATGAGCAGATTGATGCTAATGAGCAATGTCAACTTCAATTGCTTTCAGGAAGGTTTTGAGTTCACTAAGTGAACAAGAAATAAATTGAGCTCACAACACAGTTTTAATAGCAGCATATTCAGCTTGTAGGCCATTCAAAACAGTCACCACACTGTCTGCAGCATTAATCAACACACAAACAGTTTGTAGAGCATCCTTAGCTGCTTTGATACGATCAAGAAAGGTTTCAATGCTATATGATCCTTTTTAAATATTCTTCAAGTTAGACTTCAACTAAAGTATATTCTAACGATTTGGTGTAACAAAATTGAGTCTAATGTTCTCCCATAGTTCCTTAGCAGTTTTGCTACCAACAACAGTAGAGTTTATGATAACATCACTTAATATTTTCCTTATAATAGTCATAGTACTCTTATCCTGATTGTTCCACGCAACATCGGCACTGGACATTACGCAAGTGCTATCAGAGTTCACCTCAACCTGTGGTAGACATGGCAAAGAGCCATCCACATGACCATAGAGGTTTTGAGTACGAAAAAGTCAAGCAAGATAGTTTGCGCCATCAAGTATAACAATAGGTAAGTAAACATTGATGCAAGTAGGAGTAGCCATACCAGATTGATTCAATCACCTTAGGGTTTCAGATCACAACAATTTCTAGATCTAGCAAGAATTACGCAGCCAAATTCCACAAACGATATAGATATGATATATGCTCACAAATCTAAAGCTTCGATACAAGAGATCAACACAGAATCTCAGCACCAGATCAAAGATCAAAATAGGAAGCAACAAAAAAACTTAGCTGAAATTGAGAAAAATTCAAGGTGAACCACTACGACGAAGATTCACTGTAGAACAACACTAACAAAGCACCAAATCAGAGGCTCCGATCAACGTGGCTTTGATACCATGAAAGCCTGATAGAGATTTACAGAGAAAAAAATGACGAAGAAGAAGCTTAGATATTTATCATTATCTCAAAGTTAGTTATATAGAGAACAATATTAGCTTATATATTGTGGAAAGTCATTACACACTGACTAACACGTGGTGATAAGCTACTTACAAACTAACACCAGTGCGTGATAAACACGCTGAAATCCAGCTCACTAACTATCTAAACTAAGCTTATTACACTAACTTGTAATTCATTAAGAGAAACTTCCAATCAGCCATACATTATCATATGTCCAACCAGTGGCGGAGCCACTTGAAGACCAGGGTGGGCACATGCCCCCCTGAGATTTGATAAATTATAGCGTTTGTGCTCTAAAAGAATATGTTTCCACTTGCCACAGTGGTAAAAGAAGAAGTGAAAGTGTGTTAGGTCTTGAGTTCAGGTCTTAGCTGTTTTTTTTTTTCAAGGCTTCTCTGTCCTTTTTTTTTATCTTCTCTCAAGTTATATGTTCAAGTTTATGTATGTGTATATGTATCTTCTTCCCTTAAGTTATTTACTTGCTTTTTTGTCTTCTTCTTTTTTCTCCTAAATTATCTATATATTTAATTAACTCTATGTGTTCATATATTTTCTTCCCTTAAAGGCTTAAGCTATTTACTTAATTGCTTTTCTAATTTTTCTTTTCTTTCAAGCTATCTATTTAAGATTTGAGTTCATGTGTGTATATATATTTCTCTATGATGAAAGCCCCCCTCCCCCTCCCTCCCGTTCTAATCCTGGCTTTGCCCCTGTGTTCAACCAAATTGCATCTCAAACCAAACAACCAACATCAACTTCAACTGTTCTTATATATCACGAAAACAAGTGCATCTAAAAACAAATCAATGAAAACTCTTAATTATATAATTATATAGACATGTGCTAATCAGACCTACAAGTACTTATAACTAGGGGTGAGACATTAAAACCGAAATTTGAAAAAAAAAAAATCAGGCCGAAACTAAGCCGCGACCAAAAAAATCAAACCTGATACAAACCAAACCGAAAAAAACTGAAATATTTTGTTCGGTTTCAGTTTTTAATTTCAAAAAATTGAACTAAACCAAAGTATGCAAAAAAATACGTCATTTTGGGTATATTTTTGTAATATATTATATATAAAAAATAATTTTAGGCATCAATGGGGCCATGAGGTGTAGGCTTCAAACTCTACATGATATGTTTTCTTTGTCCACATCATTACTATTTTGCTAACTTACACGGAAACTTCAAATTGGTCACGAACGCTCGAAAATGTGATTCCAAAAATCTCTATTTTGGAAGCGCGTTGGAAGCGTAAGATTCTATTTTTGGAGGTGTGATTTCAATTACATTATTTTTTTGAAGCGTTTTGGAAGCGCAAAATTGAAAATAAATAATCATCTTAAGAGAAATGAAACTTTTTTTTAGCTATGTATTGATTTTTTTTCTATGAATTCCAACATTTATGAACTCTTGCATTCATAAACAATTCAATCAGAACTAGAAATTTGTATTTTAGATACTTGATTTTTTTATATTTATATATATAATAAATATTTATTATTTTATTATACGCTTCCTCCGCTTATCCACTTCTCTCTTTTTTTAAAAAAAAAAAATCGCTTCCACACTTCGCTTTCACGTATCCACACCTGTTTTCATGTAACCTAACTATTTTGATACATAAACTCAATCAAAAGACGACCATACCTTTTATATCTAACGGTCGTTGATTTTTCATATTTAAAAGTTTAAAAGTTATCTATAATAATTTCATGTATAATAATGACTCTACAAGGAAATTCATTAATGTTAATAGAAAAAAATAGTTAATATTTATTTCTTATTAATTGCACCATTAATTGTGTTTGATTCAAATACAAACTTTAAGTTTTCCATACAAAATTAAATGTATTAAAAAAAAGGTACGTCATAATTATATAATTAAGGAAACTTGATCCACTTTCCTTTCCTGATTTTTACATGATTTACTCAATATTTTGTGTAAAGTATATTTAATTATAATCAAAATTACATTATTCAATTGTATATATATCAAATTATTGTAGAATAGAAACTTTCATAATTTTTTACGTGATATTGACATACAATAATTATAGTATGATTGATTTGAATCACTCAATTTAATTATTTGTTTCAAATCAAAGATCAAATACAAGTGAGAAAGTTACTTTTGTGATCGACTAACTATCTAGTTCTTAATTTGATTGAAAAAGAGTGCTTGATCATATATGTTTACATGCATGGCATGATAATCATGTTAGTACGTAGATTTAGTGACAAAAATAATTTTATATTGAGGAGTTCTCAATCAAATGTTCATATATCACAATGAGATAATTAATTATGTAGAGTTAGTAGCTAGATAACAACTTATTGAAAATAAAGTAATAGTAATGCACGTACTTCATCTTCATCTGAATTAGATTTGGACAATTTTCGAGATGATAGATTAAAGTTTAAGGTTTGAAGTTCATAGTTTATGGTTTAATATTAAGGTTTAGATTATCATATTTTTTGTTTAGGGTTGACGACTACGTACATATGAAAAACTTTTTTTTTCTTAACACGTTAGTTTAACTTGATACATTGTTAAGAGCTTAGGGTTTAGGTTGTGGGGATTGGTGTTAAGAGTTTAGGTTTTAGGATTTAAGTTCAATTTAGGATTTCATTTAAATGGTTTAGGGTTTAGGGTTTATTGATGATATTACATTTTTTTTGATTAATTATAATATATAAATTTAATTTAATATGTAAAAGGATAAGATTGAATTTGTAGGTTAAGTATTTTCTCATAAATTAATAAAGAAATAAATTATATATGTGACATAGTATGCCACATCAAATTGATTCCTACACCTCATGGCCCTATTGAGGCCCCCTAGTATTACCGATTATATATACACATGCAAAATTGAAATCATAATCTCTAAAATCCTAATTTCTTAATTTATGCACAATCATCATCAAGTTCTGTCATATAAACGAGTCAAAGTGTTAAGCGACTTGAAATATTGTCTTTTTACACAACTTTTTAGTTATTTTTTATATTTTTTTATGTATTATGGAAAAAACTGAAAAAATTCAGAGAAAAATTTGAACTGAACCGAACCAAATAGTCACGATTTTTCTTTCAAAAAACTAAAAATTGAACTGAACCAAACCAGAAAAATGTTTTGGTTTTGATTTTAACTAAAAACTGAAATGTTCGAACCGATTTCCACCCCTACTTATAACAACTTATAATATAATTTATGTAGCGTTGACACTCTATTTTAGTGGTGTGTCACATGTCTTAGAGTCTGAGGCACTCTGACATTTAGGAACACTGTATCCAAAATGGATGTGTCCCAAAATATTTACTATTTAGGTACTTAGAGATACACCTTGAATACTTAGAGACACAATTTTTGAAACTCAATGACATTTTAGCACATCAAATAATATATATATATATATATATATTGATGACATTTTTTAACGTAGATACCAAAAATTATTAATTATAGAAATATGAGACTGAGTATGAGATACATTTGATAGATGAAAAATCACCCTCAAATATAATCTTATTCTTATGCAAATGTATCAATGTAGTAATTGATAAATATGGGTCAATACCCGCAGAGGATATGTGAAACTAAATCTTAAAATACTAATTAGATGCAAAAGTCAGCAAGCTGACAGCTTCGACCAAAACACACAAACACAACAACAAACTTAGGCTACACTGCTCTAAATGCCACAAAAATTTAACAAAATATACTAGCCTCAGTACTGGACTACTACACAAAATTTGAGAGTTTTCAGAGTTGAATGAGTACCGAAATAATTGAGCAAAGTACAGCTATGATCAAAAAATAAAATGCTAAAAAGTAAATATGCTTAAGAATGCAAGGTTTTTAAACATATAAATGAATGAGCTATTTACCACTGTCAATCCATCTTTCTAACACATATTTAACCTAATGCACATATCCGATGAATGAAAGTTTCCAGGAAGAATCGATCGTTACAACCATATCCTATTGCCTAATTCTTATGCATATGAAGGTTTGTCATGATCTTATGGACCTCCCTTGTTAGTGTGTGATCCCGTAACACACAATTATCGCACACTTAGTCACTAACAAACGGGTCAATATAGCTCAGACCAAACGCAGGACAACAATACAGGCTCCAACTTTAAACAAAAAAACTACACCATCCGAACGTCCACGCGTTCGGTACAGCAAATGGAAGATACTAGGACTGGCTATGTAAAAAAGACAGGATCCCACATCGAAGAGCAACAAAAGACCCCATACTCAACCAACAATATAAGCAACACATCTACAACAGATACAAGGTACACCCATTACTCTACCAATACTACTGTTACACTTCATACACTAATTTAAGCGTCAGAGAGTCGAAGGCGGGAACACCCCGTCAAGACTCCTAACGTCCGTTTGGTGTATTACTCTTAACAGCAGGTAAAGGACGATATACGCGCGATAGCTCAGATCACCCGAAATAGCCCCACCCGCAATTCAACTAGAAATCCTCGCAGAGTTTGGTAGAAACAATTGGCGTCGTCTGTGGGAAGCGAGCAATCGTAAACCACCCGAAACCACAGCAGCAAAGATGGCGATAGACCACATTACACCCGAAAGCCGGAAGACAAGAGACGCGCCCGTAGACGCGATTAGCAGCATCAACAACCTGACGGAGGACGAAGCAGCAACCCACCTCGCGAAAGAACTCCAAACAGCGCGAACCGAAAGAGACTAGGAACGCCAAGCCTGACAGCGCTTGGAGAATCGACTTGACGCGTTCATCCGGATCCAGGAGACCCAACGAGAGGAATCAGGACCAACGGAGGAACCAGGGGCAGGCAGGCAAGTCATCAGAATCAACCCACCATGGGGACTGCGAAACAACCGACTCCCGGGACCTCCACCACCTCCCGAAAGAATACGAGAGTACGATGACGAGGAACCTACCGCGACAGTTGATAATGCCATGCTCCGGAGAATGGCAGAGATGGAGACCGAAATCACATCACTCAAGAAAAGCACGCACACCAGGCCAAAAGGAATGTACACTCCTCGTGTGAGCCCCTTGTCGGATGATATCCTGGCACAGGGCAGGGATCCGTATTCCAAAATCGTCAAGATCACCAGGTTCAACGGGAAGGGGGACCCGCGAACATACATCGACGAGTATCAATCCACCACCGCAGGTACCCGGTATTCGGACGCAACCCTCTGTTTCCTGTTCCAAGAGACACTGACGGCAGAAGCATGAAACTGGTTCTACGAGGTGCCCACGGGATCCATTCGCTCGTTCGGAGAGCTCACGGAGTGTTTCCACAAGCGATACCGGTTACAGGGCAAGTATAACACTGCTAGCACGCTTCTAAAGAACCGTCAGGGGGATAATGAAAACCTATCCGGCTTCATCAATCAGTGGAGGGCCCTTACGAACACGTACAGGAACCTCGATAAGAACGTGGCAAAAACGGTGCTATTAGAAAACCTGACGGGAACTCCGTTCGTGGAGAAGTTGGTTAGAAAGGACCACCTCAGGTATGACGAGATCATCGACCTAATCGTCCAAAAGGCACTGGTGGAAACCCATGTGTACGGGGCACAAGGCCCAAGCGCAACATCGACCTCGAAAACACACGGCACACACAAGATCACCCGCCATCCCTCCATATAGCCAAAAACCCACCGCCAAAAGCACAGCGTACCATATCCCGCAAGCGCGAAGATCACTATCGCGAGCACAAGAACAGCAAACAGTATCAGCAAGCGCATCGCGAACGTTCACCACCGCGAAACCCATCACCCAGAGATCCCCACCAGCGACGCACAATCTTCTCCATTACCCAGGGCACAAACGAGGAAGTGCTCAAACAGAATAAACGAAAAATCTGCCCTTCCATGCCTAGGGCGCCCAGCATCGCCCATATACGGAACAACAGGGGAACGTGGTGCATGTATCATGATTCGAATACCCACAACACCAATGACTGCGAAATCCTAGCCAGAGAAATCGAACGACTGCACACAGAAGGAACGCTAATCTTTCGAGCGACGAACGTTGAACGCCCGACCACGGATATACGAACAAGGGGTACCATCAACAACATCTCGGGAGGGAAGCGGAAGGCTGAATACCCACAAGAACGGGAAGAACCCCAACCTAGGGACGTATTTGTGGTACATCCCAGAAATCTGCCAAAGGCAGGCAGGGAGGATTGGCCTCCAATCACTTTCACCTATGAGGAAGAAGGCAACCGGAACAGCACGCTCCCGTTCTTCATCGACGAAATGATGGACCGATACTTAGTCAAGCGCATCCTCATTGATAACGGAGCCTCCGTCAACATCATCTTTCGGGAGGCATACGAAAGTCTCAAGCGCTCGAAATGCAAGATGACGCAGGACCATGAGAGCATCGCCAGCTTCTCACGTGAAACTACTTACCCCCTCGGCAGCGACTACATACGATTCGGCATCGGAACACCAGGAACCCCCCAGAGCGAGATCAGAACATACTTCGTTATCATAGACCTCCGCACGTCCTACAACATGATCCTTGGGCAGCTGGGTATCTCAAAGCAAAGGTTGATCATCGCAGGCCATATGCTTCTGGCAAAGTTCCTGACAGACTACGGAATCGGCACAATCAGGGAATACGCGACTGGAGGTACTCGCAGTGGCGGAGTGCTCTCCCGAATAACGGAGCCTCTGTCAAAATCAACTTTCGGGAGGCATACGAAAGCCTCAAGCACTCGAAATGCAAGATAACGCAGGACCATTAGAGCATCGGCAGCTTCTTAGGTGAAACCACTTACCCCCTCGGCAGCGACTACATACGATTCGGCATCGGAGCACCAGGAACCCCCCAGAGCAAGATCAGAACAGACTTCGTTATCATAGACCTCCACACGTCCTACAACATGATCCTTGGGCGAACGGGTATTTCAAAGATAAGGTTGATCATCGTAGGCCATATGCTCCTGGAAAAGTTCCCGACAGACTACGGAATCGGCAAAGTCAGGGAACACGTGACTGGAGGTACTCGCAGTGGCAGAGTGCTTTCCCGAAGAGCAGCAACCTGATGACCCGCGTGACGGACTGAACACTATCCGGCCCGCCATGGAGCGAGAAGGACAACGCACGATACAACTGTCCCGCGAACACCCAGAGCATAGTTAGAACCCGACATAGCGGCTCGACTAATCCAGGTCCTAACAGACTGCCAGCAGGTATTTGCATGGTCTTACGCGAACATGCCCGGAATCGCCCCAAGCATTATCTCCCACAAACTCAGCATCAACTCACTTGCAAAACCGATAAAGCAGAAATGGCGGGCGTATGACCAGGAACGATATACGGCTATGCAAGCGGAGGTAGACAGACTACAGAAAATCGGTTTCATCCGAAAAGTCGACTACCCGAAATAAATCTCCAACACCGTCATGGTCAAAAGGCACAACGAATCTTGGCGCATGTGCATAGATTATAGTAATTTGAACAAGGCATGTTCGAAAGACAGTTTCCCGTTACCCCGGATAGATCAGCTCGTAGACACCACTGCCGGGCACAAACTACTATCCATGATGGATGCATACTTGGGGTACAACCAGATCCTCATTAACCCTGAAGACCAGGAGGCCACGTGCTTCACAACAGACAAGAGGCTCTACTGTTATATAGTCATGTAGTTTGGCCTCAAGAACGCAGGCTCTACCTACCAAAGATTAATGAACATCATATTTGACGGGCTAATGGGCAAAATTGTAAAAGTCTACATTGATTACATACTGGTCAAAAGCACCAAGGACATGGATCATCTCGAACACCTACGAACCGTACTCAAACTCCTGATCAAGAACGGCATGCGATTGAACCCCGCCAAATGCACGTTCGGCGTAACAACAAGCAAGTTTCTCGGATACATCATCAGCAAGGGGGCATCGAGGCCTCAGCAACAAAGGTCAAGGAAATACTAGACATGCAACCCTCCACGACTAAGGCCAAACTGCAAAGCCTAACGGGAAAACTGGCATCCCTTAATCGCTTCATCTCCCGCTACTCCGACAAATGCGCACCGCTCTTCAAGGCCCTCCGAACGACAAACAAGCGAAGCGTCATTTAGACAACCGAATGTGAAGCTGCATTCACATCCATCAAGCAATACCTCTCCTCAATTACTCTCTTTTCCAGACCCATAAAGGGAGAAACCCTATATCTATACATGTCTGCTTCTCTAACGGCCGTCAGTTCGGCCCTGGTTCGGAGAGAAACAAATTCTGAACTGCCAGTTTTCTTTGCCGGAAAGGGCATGACACCTCCCGAGACCCGTTACCCAACGATCGAGAAGGTGACACTCGCACTCGTTACAGCAGCAAGGCGACTCAGGCCATACTTCCAGGCCCACAGCATCCACGTTCTTACCAATGTCCCATTACGACAGGTATTGCAATGGCCCGACCACAGTGGCTGTTTGACGAGATGGGCCGTCGAGCTAAGCAAATACGACATCCATTATGTGCCCCAAACAGCAATAAAGGGCCAGGCTATCACGGATTTTATAGCCGAGTACACAGAGGTCAAAGGGGAAACACGACCTGTCCTCCATACGCCGCCCGTTAGCACGGAGCCTCCCAAGGAAGAACCCCCAAAACCTGAATCACCATGGAACCTTTACGTGGACGGCTCGAGGCACCTTGACCATCCGGCCTCCTCGTCGAGGACGAAGACCGGCACGCATCCACTTCTCCAGGTTGGCAGATGGGGAGAGCTCGAACGAACTCTTGGAGGAGCCTGTGTTGATGGTGGGGGACTTGCTTCGAGATTCGGAGAGGGGACGGCCTTGGCTCGCGCGCCTATCCACGCGTTCAACGCGAAGCTCGCAGCGCTTCTTACTACGTGTCTCCTTCTCCTAGAGGAGGCGATCCTTTCGGGCCTGCTCACCCTCCTCCCCCCTTCGAGTGTCGAGGGCCACCTCTTCACCCCGCCCTTCGGGAGTAGCAGCAGAGACCCTGACAGCCGCGCCCACAGCTTAAACCTCCTCGTCCACCTCCAGTACCGGATCGAGGTACTGATTGCAGTCCGGAGGGTGCAGCATGCCCTGGGAGTATTGCCCTGCACAAGACGGCCGCTCGCATCTTCGACGACCATGCGGGCCTGCCGGGTCCTCTCCATAAGCACCAACATACGTTGGTGGGTGACATCTTGCTTGGCGGAGGATCTGGACTTTTTCATCTTGGCTGCAACAAGAAAAATACAAGGGTAACCCCGACAACCCACACAAACGGAATGAACAAACGCAATAAACATGAAAGAAACATACCAGGGGGCGTGAGAGACTGCAACGCTCGACAACCTCCCAATGATTGGCCGCCTAGAAATTTCGTGCGTCCGAGTAGGGGTCGAAGGCAAATTTAATCCGCGGCAACCACTTTTCCTCCAAACGGGCGAGAGGGTACGAACTTTGGTCTACAAAAACACAAACGCATTAGCAAGCACAAATACAAAACTTCAAAGAAAGCAAACGTCGTTAGCCGACACTACAACACCACACCTAGCGGTTGAAAAGACTCGGGGACTCGATGTATCTGATCGCGCCCACGCGATAGAGCACCATCCAGCTTGTCGAACTCCCACTCGCCTCCGACAAGACAATGATACCTGCGCCAGGCTATGGAAGAGGAAGGGGGCTCCATTAACCACCACTTCGTTCGGGGCTCCACCGTTATCGTACCCTTGTCCATCATGCACGGAGAATACTTCAAACGGAAGAAATACCCGATCTTCGCACGTGTGGGGAACTGCAGCCTACTGAGCTTCTAGATGTTGTGGAAGGCGATCAGCACGAGTATCAACGTAGGCCCGCATTGGCCCAAAGTGATATTGATGAGGGCGAGCGCATACTGAAAGAATGGGTGGAGGGGAAGCTTCAACCCTGCCTTGAGCTGAAACTCGCTCACGCACACGAGCCGCGCGGAGTGCGTGTGAACGACTAGCCTTGACGGAGGGCCCTCAGCCTCACCGTCCGGGGGATATGGTAGTCGCGATACCATCGCTCGATCTCGTGCACTGACGGGGACCCCTCCGGCTCCTGCACAACTTGGCCATCCGCAAGTCGCCACAGCATGGGCCCGCCCTGGGGAAGCACAGGAAGAGCAGCCCCAGGCCCCCGTTCACTGCACGGGAGGACAACGTAACCGTCCGACCCCCCAGAAGAAGATGACGCCTCACTACTCGGCACCATCGAGGCACCACTACAAGAAAACTCCACTTAGACCACATAAACTTTAATGTTCCGTGGTCTAAGTGGAACTTGGACGACGGAGATCATCTCCGTCGTCCAAGTTCTACCTGGACGACGGAAATTGTGTCTCCATCGTCTAAGTGATGACTTGGACAACGGAGAAGATTTCCGTGGTCTGAGTTTACACTTAGACGACGGAGAAGATTGTCTCCATCGTCTAAGTGTAAACTCGGACAATGGAAATCTTCTCCGTTGTCCAAGTCATCACTTAGACGACGGAGTAAATCTTCTCCGTCGTCTAAGTGGACACCCTAAAACCCTAAACCCTCAGCCCTTAAACCCTAAATTACGAAACTTACACTTAAACGACGAAGATGCACATCTCCGTCGTCCAAGGGTTTACTTGGACGACGGAGAGGTGCATCTCCGTCGTCCAAGTGCAAGTTTCGTAATTTCACATCTAAGACAACGACCATGTAGACCATGTCCCAATGCATATTCTTTCCGTCGAGACCATAGAGTAAACAATTCTTAAAGTGTGAGCGTCGACGATTTCAAAATTAGAGTTACGGATTTTCGTGTATCCATGTTTCCGGTTTGTAAAATTTTTGGATTTGCGGTTAACTGTGTCGATGAAACCCTGAACGAACTCAGTATTTAGTGGAAATTATTCTACTTATATAAGGTGTTATGGCGAGTATATCCAACGGTCGTTTTGTCCAAATTCAATTTCGTTAATATCGATGTGCAATGAGCCTATACGTACCGACACTTAAATTATACATATTAGTAGATACTTAACAAGTTTGAATACGTAAATTAATTCATCGTCTTAAATCCCACTTTTTATATATACGATTCTTTAATCGATATTTTACGACAATTCCATTCAAATTACAGGTCCAAAAATTCATTACAAATTATTTTTAAAAAATAATTTTACGGAATTTTCACCTAGACCACAAAGATGACCATCTCCGTCGTCCATGTGTTCACTTGGACCGCGGAGATTGTCATCTCCGCGGTCTAGGTGAAAATTTCGTAAAATTATTTTTTTTTAAAAAATTAAAAAATTCACTTAGACGTCTAAGTGAATTTTTTATTTTTTATTTTTTAAAAATAATTTTACGGAATTTTCACCTAGACCGCGGAGATGACAATCTCCGTGGTCCAAGTGAACACCTAGACGACGGAGATGGTCATCTCCGTGGTCTAGGTGAAATTTTAAATTTTTTATTTCTGGCGGTGTTTTTCCCACTAAAAATTTGGCAAAAATTTAAATCCACTTAGACGACGGAAATGACAATCTCCGTCGTCTAAGTCAAAATAATTGGCGGTATTCTTTTCCCGCTAAAATTTTGGCAAAAATTTAAATCACTTAGACGACGGAAATACTGATTTTCCGTCGTCTAAGTGATAAAATTGCGGCATTGTTTGAAAATTTAAAGCATTTAGACGACGGAAAATCAGTATTTCCGTCGTCTAAGTGTTTTAAAACTCTTTAAATTCATCATTTTCTCAATCTCTCTTCATTTTTTCCTCTCCCTCTTTCCCTCTTCCTCTCCCCCCCCCAATCAAACCACCCACCATATATCATCACCATCACCATCCACCATCATCACCACCACCACCGTCGCCGCCACCACCGACATCACCACCGTCGCCGCCATCAGCGGCATCACCACCGTCGCTGCCACCAACACACATCACCACCACCTACAACATCGCCTCCACCACCACCACACACCACTAGCTACCGCCTACATTGTCGCCTCCACCACCGGCCTCCACATTTCGGCCAACACCACCGGCGCCGCCACCACCACCACCATCACCACCGCCTATAATTAGTTTAGTTTTAGGTTAATTTAGTTTATTTAGGCTAGATTAATTTATTTTATTATATTATGAATTTTGTATTTAAATCCATAATAATTTAAATTATTTATTCATTATGAATTTTGTACGTATTATATATATTATTAATAATTAACATTCAATAAATTTTGCAATATTATGAATATTGATATACAAAAAATTAAATAAAAAATTCATTAAATGCTAATTATTAAATTATTAATTAGCATTTCATGAATTTTTCATTTAATTTTTTTTTTACAAAATCACCACTTAGACGGCGGAGATGGACGATTTCCGCGGTCTAAGTTTTCACTTAGACGACGGAGAATGAATTCTTCGTCGTCTAAGTGCAAACTTAGACCACGGAGATAGACGTTTTCCGCGGTCCAAGCGAGCACTTAGACCGCGGACATTCTCCGGGGTCTAAGTTTTCACTTAGACGACGGAATTCTCCATCTCCGTCGTCCAAGTACTTGGACGACAACACTGTACTTGGACGACAACACTTGGAGCACGGAGCTTGGAGGACGGTGCTTAGACGACGGAAAACTGTACCTAGACGACGGAAATGGTCCGTGGTCTAGGTGCATTTTTCTTGTAGTGCACCTGGCCGCTCGGACCGCCCAACCATCGATCCACGTCGCTCCATATTCGGCACTGACGACCTACGCAAAGCACCACTAGCGTTAACGAATAGTGGGGAGATGCTCAGTATGCTATAGGACAAAGAGTTCGAAACACTATAGGATGAACCACGAGACCCTATACGGAACTTAGGGGTTTGCGGAAGGGACTCATCGCTGGATACAGCTACCAATTCCATGGTTCTAAGAGAAAAGTAAACGGGGCATAAGCCAAACGGCGAACGCGTAAAGTACCGCGACCCCAATTCCCCAACAAAACAGGAACCCACTTTTCACAACACCCAAAAACTGATCAAACACCCAAAAAAACAAAAACCTCAAAAACAAGAGGCTGTTCTTTGCAACGCACCCAGAAAAGCCCAGAAATTCTTTTAAGCACCATCACAAAGGAATGCAATACCTTACCCAGCAAAACGTACTCCACAATAGCAAAACCACAAAATCCAGAAATTTACCACAAACAGTAACAAAAATGAGTACAACACACAAAAGCAACACAAACCACACGTTTTGAAGCAAACAAGAACAAGAAACTACCTTTAAAGACGAGAGGAAGATTTACAAGACTAAAACTACAAATCGATCACAAAAAGAGCTTCGGGATGGCGTTTTGGCAAAGTTTCAATTGAAGAGCGAAAGTGTAAAAAGTGAGAAAGTGAAAGCCGAGCTATTTATAGGCAACGAAACTAACCCTAGGTGAACGCCTACCGTTTATTTTCAGCACTTCCAACCGTAGGATTGCAACATGTGTCCCACGCGCCCCACTCGTTCCCGCCAAAATTAATTACCCTACCGCTTCGAATTCAGCGCGCCACGCCTCACGCATGCAGCTAACAACTGAAAAAAAACCGTCTGACACATGAGCATGTCAAGCGACAGATAACCGTTACGAAATCGAAAAGGTTGGAATACGAAAAGACAAGAGGGGCCCACTTCAAAAACAGCAACATCGTTTCGGAGTCCACCCGATAGAGCAATATCGATAGGCAAGTGGAAATTATGCTTGCGCTATCATGGGCACGGTTGATACCATCATGATCTGCGCCATTGATCGGGGCTAACGGACTGAGGTCTGTGACCTCCCGTTACGCATCATCCCGATAGAGCAATACCGATAGGCAAGTGACAATTATGCTTGCGCTATCATGGGCACGGTTGGTACCCTCATGACCTGTGCCATTGATCGGGGCTAACGAACTGAGGTCTGGGACCTCCCGTCATGCATCATCCCGATAGAGCAATACCGATGGGCAAGTGGCAATTATGCTTGTGTTATCATGCATGGGCATGGTTGATACCATCATGACCTGCGCCATTGATCGGGGCTAACGGACTGAGGTCTGGGACCTCCCGTCATGCATCATCCCGATAGAGCAACACCAATAGGCAAGTGAGAATTATGCTTGCGCTATCATGGACACGGTTGATACCATCATGACCTGTGCCATTGATCGGGGCTAACGGACTGAGGTCTGGGACCTCCCGTTACGTATCATCCCGATAGAGCAATATCGATAGGCAAGTGGCAATTATGTTTACGCTATCATGGACACGGTTGATACCATCATGATCTGCGCCATTGATCGGGGCTAACGGACTGAGGTCTAGGACTTCCCGTTACGCATCATCCCGATAGAGCAATACCGATAGGCAAGTGGCAATTATGCTTGCACAATCGTGGGATAAGTAGTAACATCACTTGTCGCCACATAAACGGATCCAAATAGCAACATCAAGTTTCGGAGTCCACCCTGATAGCGAAACGGCAACAAACGTTCACACTATCGCGGGACGAGTGAAAAAGACAAGTAGCCCCACGACACGAACATTCGACATCCGACATCCGACCTTAAACCAACTCTTCATCGGAGAGTTGGGGGACTCGGGGTTACTAGGGTGCGGACCCCTCCTCGAGTGACCACGTGTGCAAACCGGAAAAAGCTTTGCAACTCCCCAATCAAGAGCTGATTTCCTTGACTTGGGGACTTGGGGGACTTGTTAGTGTGTGATCCCGTAACACACAATTATCGCACACTTAGTCACTAACAAACGGGTCAACACAGCTCAGACCAAACGCATGACAACAATACAGGCTGCAACTTTAAACAAGAAAACTGCACCATCTGAACGTCCACGCGTTTGGTACGGTAAACGGAAGATACCAGGACTGGCTATGTACAAAAGACAGGATCCCACATCGAAGAGCAATAAAAGACCTCATACTCAACCAGCAATATAAGTAACACATCTACAACAGATACAAGGTACGCCTGTTACTCTACCAATACTACTGTTACACTTCATACACTAACTTAAGCGTCGGAGAGTCGAAGGCGGGAACACTCCGTCAAAACTCCTAACGTCCGTTCGGTGTATTACTCTTAACAGCAGGTAAAGGACGATATACGCGCGATAGCTCAGATCACCCGAAATAGCCCTACCCGCACTTTTACTAGAAATCCTCGCGGAGTTTGGTAGAAACATCCCCTACATATATCCTTCTATGAACCCATAGTCATGGACCCCAAGATTTACAAAGAATAAAGCATTAAGATCTAGAAAATGTTTGAAAAGCTACAAGGGTTCACATGTACACTATGGGCATGTCCTGCTAGACCTAAGATTTCAATCACTCGACAAAATAATCTATCCGGTGTATTACTATAGAGAATCAGGTGGGAGTAGTTATCCTCAGTCGCCCGTATCTTATGACAATAGAATCCTAGCATGCATACTAAGTTGGCCACCAAAGAAAACATACAAAGAATTCATCGTTGAACCACATAGAGAAAGAAACCTCATTCAAAAGAATATGCAAAATTAAATTAAAGTGTATGCATTAAAAAGACTTCATATACGGCGCTTCAAGCAGCCCCTTAACATGATATTTAGCTACTCATAGTCATAATATAATAATCTAAGAAAAACATGGAGTTTATACAAACAAGAAGGATGAAGAGGAAAGGCTTATGGTTGTCAGTTCAGCGGGTCGAAGAAGATCTTCAACGGGTCGAAACTGGGCGGCTGGACTTCTCTCTCGTGGCTCGCTACTCCTTTCTCTAGTATGTGCTCTTCAAATTGCTGATTAGCCTTTCCTAAAACCCTAACGTGAGTTTATATACTGCTTAGATTGATTTCTCATAATTCTTATTGGTTTCGGCTTCTTTATTTGCACATAACTCCTTCTTTTTTTCTAATTGCACTAGGAGTCCTCTTTTTATTCTCTTTTTCTTTATTTCTCCATAAAACCTAATAAAACAAAAATATTATTAAATAACTCAAATTATAACAATAAACTAAATATATGAGATTAATTAAACATAGTCTAAACGCATAAATATGCGACTATCAACATTCTATAGTTGTATTAGAGTCGTACACCGTACTGCAGTGTTGTCTATAACTTTGTAGTGTTGTTTTATTGTTTTGATTCTTAGTATTTTCACTTCCAAGACATGATTTTTTTAAATGATACGTTCATGAATAATTTGATTATCTAACATTTTAGTTTATTATATATACTCAATATTAAATTTTATTATTATTTAAATATTGTGTTCATGTCCTCTATTTTTTAGATTTTGTCGTGTCTTATGTCTTTCAATGTCCTTGTTCTTATTTCCATGTCCATGTCCGTATCTGTATAACATATTTATCTCATAACGGAAAATTGTTTAAACAATTGTCTGATATCATGCATGGTTATAGTGATGTGCTAATAAATTACAACGGAAAATTATTTACACAAAACAGACAAATATCATGATTTGTAATATCGTTTAATCTCAAAAAAAATATTTTTTTACCCAATAAAATATTTCTGATCCATTATCAAATACTGTGTTTCTTGATGAGAGTGATTGTTAAATACAATGTACATGGGGTTTCTTGGTAAAACTTAATTGTAATTACTCTATATATACTCTTACCATATATGCATTTTGAACCCAATACACATAACCAAATTAATGTGGTATATACTTGGCTGCATGTAATTAAATTTCCTATTTCACCATTCCAGATAGGAGTCCAAGCTCCATGAATCTCGTCTGTCTTGCCATACAAACAGAGAGTCAAAAAAATAAAAGAAAAAGTCTATCCAAAATTTGAATTAAAATGGGACCTAGGTGAACTTATTAGGGTACCCCCGTATAAAGGAAAAGAACAGGAGTGCCCTCAGGAGTGTGATATGTGTGTGTGTGTATATATGCCATGCACCTATTTGCGGGAATCTCTTGGGAAGTCGCTTCTGTCTGTTTGCTTCCTCCTCTGTACCCCTAAAAGCCTTAACAGCCTCCTCACATTTCTTTTCACTTCATTTTCTTTCTCCTCATCAAAGCTCTCTTCTCTCTAGCTACTCCCTCCTCCTCCACCACCACCACCACTTTAACGTACTGCCTCCTCTACTATTGAGATATACCCAACACCATCATCATCATCTCCACCATCATGTCTTCTCATTCCACCCACCACTTCTCTCTCACACACACACCCTCATCCTTCTCATCCTCCTCATCTTCTCTCTCCAACCACAATCACCTTAAACAATTTCCTTCAGGTCAGACAGGACCGGCTTGTTATATCTTTACATTAGTTTAATCTTAATTTCATTCCTTTTTTTTTTCTCAATTCGGTATCTGATTTCCACCTACTTCCAAAGTTAATTTCTCTCTTTGTTTAATTTGGATCTTATTTGCTTCGTAATCTCATCTCCATTTGTGTTCTGAGCTTGCATGTGTGAATCAAGATCCATCCTTGAGACTCGTCGATCAGCAACTCCGGCCATCTTTCTTTGTCTGTTTTGTTTGTAATTTCCGGCCGTTTAAGAGCTAACTTTTTAAAATAAATCTCAGAGAGATGCGTGATATATCATGTGCTCTGATATAGCTCTCTCTTGAGTATTGAGTCTGGAGTTCTTGGATTCTGTCTCTCCAGTCCAGTCTCCTTTATATTGGCATATCTCGTGTATTTCACTATGCCTATAACTGCCACCTCGGCCATCACTAATCATATTTATTTCCCACTGTTGTCCTTTTCGTTTACTATTCTTAATTTGTTAAGAGTAAATTGTCGCTTACTAATCTTAATATTAACCATTAATTGTTGATACTATACAATACAGGTCTCTGGTTGTTCGGATCTAAAGGCAAGAGGGTTTTCCCCTTAATTTGCAATGCGGTTTCCAAACCTCGCACTCAAGGTAATTCTTTTCGGTTCGACCATTTTGTTTTCCTAGCTTGTACGTACCTTTTCAAAGAGGAAAGGTAAAAATCAAAGGCTATTACTTTTGACCATGTACGAATCCAAATTACAAACTCCATTCTTCGTGCAGAGTATGCAGACGTGTTGCAACCAGTGATTAAGTGGCGTAAGAATCATACTATTGTGGGGGATGACACACAAGAAGACGAAGGAGCAACGCCTCTTCCTCGTACCAAGGTCCTTAACCGACTCTGTTCAAGTATTTTATTAAGTTCTATGGTCTCCTTTAATTTGGGATTAATTATATATGATTAACTTCCATCGATCAAATATATAGGAAGTCGACTCTCCATCGAGCGAGATCATCAAGCAACATGTGGAGTCCATCAAGTCCATGTTGTCTTCCATGGAGGATGGAGAGATCAGCGTATCAGCGTACGACACTGCTTGGGTTGCTTTGGCCGAAGACGTCAATGGCACTGGTTCGCCTCAGTTCCCTTCCAGCCTTGACTGGATCGCCAACAACCAGCTCCCTGACGGCTCTTGGGGCTACGAGAACATCTTCTCCGCCCATGATCGTATCATCAGCACCCTCGCCTGCGTTGTCGCACTTAAGTCCTGGAATCTCCACCCGGACAAATGCGACAAAGGTGAGGATTATTAGCCGGAAATGTTATTCACACTCTCAATTTGTCATTCTAGCTACGAGATAGTAGATACTAATTCATTTTGGTAATTTTTTTTCAGGGATGAAGTTTTTCAAGGAAAATCTAAACAAGCTGGGGGACGAGAATATCGAGCTCATGCCTATAGGGTTCGAAGTAGCGTTCCCTTCGGTTCTGGAAATAGCTCGGAGCTTGGACCTTGACGTACCTGACGACTCCCCTGTGTTGCAGAAGATCTACGCCTGCAGAAACCTTAAGCTCACGAAGTAAATATATTAAGTCTTTAATTTTTTTTCCTTTATTCTTTTTGTGTTCTCTGAAAAGTAGACACCTTATCCATGCAAAACTGGTTTCCGACTCCTTTATACACGTGTGTAATGATTAATGCGTGTGGCGATGGAGTAGGATACCCAAGGACATACTGCACAAAGTCCCCACCTCACTTCTTCATAGCATGGAGGGGATGGCCGGACTCGACTGGGAAAAGCTTCTCAAGCTCCAGTCCCGAGACGGCTCGTTTTTGTTCTCACCGGCGTCTACTGCGTACGCGCTTCAGCAGACCAAGGACCCAAACTGCATGTCGTATCTGTCAAGAGCAGTCCACAAGTTCAACGGAGGAGGTCGGTTTCTGATGAGTTCGATATAAGCTCAAGCATGCGTGTCTTGAAACCGACATCTCCCCCCATTAATCTGCAGGAAGAGACTCATCTAGCTTTTTTTGTTTTCTTGCTTTACAGTCCCTAATGTTTACCCCGTAGACTTGTTCGAACATATGTGGGCAGTGGATCGGTTGCAGAGGCTAGGACTGTACAGATACTTTGAGCCCGAGATCAAGGAGTGTATTAACTACGTATCCAAGTACGTGCATGCAGTACTAAACAGTTTTTTAATTAACCGACGTACGTATGTATATGTTAGCAGGTTTCTGATGGATATTTAATGAAGGTATTGGACTGAGAAAGGAATATGCTGGGCAAGAAACTCGGAGGTTCAGGACATTGACGACACTTCAATGGGGTTCAGACTGCTCCGGATGCATGGCCACAAGTTGTCAGCTGGTAAGTTTGGGCAGCCCAAGGGGGAGGACACGTTAGTTTTGAAACAATCGCTAGAACTCTATCCATTTCGAGATTTGCATGTTTTTTTGGATTAGGTCCATTTTTATATTTGTTGTGTAGTGGAAAGATTATGGATATTTTTTTGTTTTAGTTTAATATAAATGAACTTACTTTGGCAATTAAG
This sequence comes from Geum urbanum, assembly GCA_946800695.1. Taxonomy (NCBI): domain Eukaryota; kingdom Viridiplantae; phylum Streptophyta; class Magnoliopsida; order Rosales; family Rosaceae; genus Geum; species Geum urbanum. Next base: position 17,669,296 of record OX326998.1, on the reverse strand, counting down.
TATTGCCGAATGCATGCATGCAGATGTGTTTAAGAATTTCAAGAAAGGAGACGAGTTCTTCTGCTTCGCCGAACAATCGAGCCAGGCGGTGACCGGGATGTATAATTTGTACAGGGCGAGTCAGATGGCCTTACCGGGAGAGAAAATCCTCTTTGAAGCCAAGGAATTTTCAACCAAGTTCCTTTGGGAGAAACGAGCTTCAAATGAACTTCTGGACAAGTGGATCATAATGAAGGATTTGCCTGGAGAGGTTTGTATCTAACTTACATTCATTTAACCCTCAAAGATAATATTTGTACACTGAGTGAACTGTGACCTTTTGGTTAGGTTAGCTTACTTAGTCGACACATGTTACGGCTAGCTTGCTTAATTGACACATGAGAGGTACTGATCTGTTGGAATTAGTTTATGGAGGTGTGAAAATATTATTGACCAATAAAAAAGGATATATGTAGATCGATGCTCATATATAAGTTGTCAAAACGACTATCTGTACCCTGTAACTATCAATATTGCAAATAGGTGGACTTTACTATCAAAATCGGACAAATCATAGAAGGACAAATTAGTTAGCAGAGAGTGTGTATACAAGGTTTCATAATTGAAGATGTCCACTGACATTTTGTTTTCACTAAGGTAGGTCTCAAGAAGGACTTCATTTACATATATAAGATATCATCCAACTACAAGGAGTAGTTTTATAAGAAATCAGCAGTTAAAAATAGGGCAGCTGTTATTTTACACTACACACTAATCATCAAAGTTTAAGAATCTAAAGAGAACATTTTGAAAAACAGGTGGGATACGCACTAGATGTGCCATGGTATGCGAGCTTACCTCGACTCGAGACTAAAATTTACATAGAACAATATGGTGGTCAAGATGACGTATGGATTGGCAAGACACTGTACAGGTATCACTTTCATTTCATTTCTTTAACAATTTCACATGCTTTGTATGCTTGCATTTGTCTTATGTTTTGGAGTGCGTAGTGTTCTTACATTATTAAGGTAAGGGAACTACTAATATGCTCTTTTATGGGGACACCATTGGAGTTCCGATTATTCTTGCAATCTATTATAAACTTTTGAAAACTTTGATACTAACAACTATTTGCTTGATTCTTGATTATTTTGTTCATTTTTAGTATGCCCTACGTTAACAATAATGTGTATCTTGAGCTGGCAAAACTAGACTACAACAATTGCCAAGCACTACATCTCACTGAATGGGACAACCTTCAAAAGTAAACACAACAAAACCAAATTCCCCATCAATCACTTTGATTTCTTTTTGTTTTTCAACTACTTCACCCTATTGCCTTGGTGACTCCCCACATCAATTATTATGATACATAGGTGGTACGACGAGTGGAAACTTGGAGACTACGGGTTGAGTAGAAAGAATCTCCTCAAGGTTTATTTCGTTGCCTCGGCGAGCATATTTGAACCGGAAAGAGCAAATGAGAGATTTGCATGGGCTAAAACGGCCACCATAGTTGAAACGATGAAGTCGTATTTTAGTGGAGAAGCTTCTCATGAAGATAAGAAGGTCTTTGTTGATGAGTTCCAAAGCCTTTCTAATATGCGAGATTATGAGACTGCAAGGTAATGATAATCTAGTAAGAATATGATATTATATAAGAATGTGTTTTGGTAACCATGTATGCATGGTAACAATGAATATATGAACTAGTTAGTTTATTTACTATATTTTAAGTATGTTTGGTTTATCTGTGTTGTATAGGAGGTCGAATCCAAATAAGATTACTGGGCAAGGAATTGTTGGGGTTTTGTTGGCAACCATAAACCAACTCTCATTGGGCACAATGGTGCTATATGGCCAAGACATTACCCAATCCCTGCGTAAAGCTGTGAGTTCTAATTCTTACTCTAGGAAGTTGTTGTTATTCGAAATCTAACTAAAAGGAAATTATATATTGTTTGTACTTGTATACTGCGACAACTAATGCTATTTTTCTTGTGCGTGCATACGTCGTTGGTAGATAGTGGGAAAAGTGGTTACTTAAGTGGCAAGCAAATGAGGAAATGAATCAAGATGAAGGCGAACTACTCGTGGAAACGATAAATCGAACCGCTGGCTTTTCGCTTTCTCAAGAGTTGCTATCCAGTAATTCTAAACTTGAGCAGCTTTTCAGCCTGACTAACAAAATTTGCAATCAACTTTGTTCTTACCAAAATAATAGGCACAAGGTTAGATGATGATTCATTGAAGGCAATCGACCGATTGCTTTTCCTAAGTTGGATGAATTTGTCAGTAGTTGACATGTTTCCCTTTTATATATTGTTCCAGGTAAATGACAATGACGACTGTGGTGGAATAGAAACCAACAATATGACAAGCCAGAGAATAGAAGCAAACATGCAGCAGCTTGTGGAATTGGTGCTAGAAAAATCTTCGGATGGCATAGAGTCCTTAATCAAGCAAACCTGTTTCACCGTAGTGAGGGGCTTTTATTATTCATCTTATCGTGACCCTGAAGTCATTAGCCACCACATTGACAAAGTGCTTTTTGAGAAAGCAGTCTGATGGATGTGCAGTATTTAAAACTAGCATAGCTCTCGTTAGGTCATCATAGATGTTCTTCTCCTTTCTCCCTCCGGGCCCTCTCTTTCTATCTCCCTCTGTCCTCATCTGAACCACAGGTTAGGTCCTTCATATTCTTAAGATCGAACTACAGTTCGAATGAAAGTAAATAGATTTTATCAGTCTTATAAATTTGCAGTTTTGCATTATAAACAGAGCTTGCGCGCGAAGCACGTAAGCTAACAAAACAGAGAACAAAAAAAGCACAGAAGGCTGAGGAATGAATCGGATGATACCAATTAAAAAACTCATAAGATCGAACTATGTAGGTTTAAGTGTTTGGAAATTGCACAAGCGGCCACGGATCATTATGAATGAATTTGATATTTTCACAGAATTGAAGAAAGAAACTTCTCCATACAATCCTTAATCTTACTTCTGAAAATTTCCATCCTAACTTACTCTCGCTTTTGAAAATACCCAACTCAATGGCAATCGATTTACATGTACGATGGCCGGTTTGGTCATATTTAGTTAGCAGACAAGTCTAGATGGCAAATCCATTCATGTAGTGATGTAGACTAGTTTGCAAGAAAGGTTGGTCTCTTTCGAATGTGTTCATGTAGTGGTTTCCTCCTAGGTGAAAGCGAATTAACAATGGCAAACATTGTTGCATACAAAGACAAGATGAAGCGGTTCGTGGCTGATCTTGAAACTCGAGTGGAAATTCATCAAATCCCACATCCTAAGATTTGGTATATATATATTGTTGGAACCACTTGCCCTAGCTAGGAATGAATATGTATAAGTAGTATGACAAGCATGGCAAACTAACACCGCCCCTCACATGCAATATTAACTTTGCTCATGAATACAAAAGATACAGGTAATCTGACGAGATTGGAAAAGACAGGATTAATTCAGGCCCGGACACTGCTCTAACGTTTAAGTACTTCGACATCTTATTAGATGACACCTATTGTAGGCCAATAAACTTTATAGCTAAAATGGGCCAACAATGTACATCAAAATAACAATTATTACATTTAGATATGGGCAGTGAGAAACTCCTTTAAGCTGCGCATGCTAGGGTCTGCCAAAGCAAAGGAAAGCAATGGCTATATAGATACATGGTTGGGGTAGGCATCATGATCTCTCTCATTCTCCCTGCATTCTCTGCAGGGTTGAGTTGAATCATGAAAAAAGTATGATAGAAAAGCATAGCTTGACGGTATTTATTATTAGATTTCGAAGTGGAACTTGTGGAAGTGAAAGTGGAAGTGTGATATACTATGATTCTCAGATATATATTCCATGACAGAGTGGAAAATAAAGACTTGCTATAGCTTAAGAAGAATAGGCTTTGAATGAAAAAGCATAGAGTAGCAGACATGAGGGTTTTCAGTGTCAGTTAGTAGGAGAAGAACGAAAGGTAAAAGGGAATGACTTTGTTTTGGATAGTAACCATTTCTGGCAAAAGGACATCTCAACTCGCATTCCAGCCCAATCTCCAGATCACTGCTTTTGTGATTTTGATGCTCGGTTTGGTTTCTGGATCACGACGAGGGCACGTGAAGAAATCTCCTTCACTTTCACTTGTTCTTGCTGGTGTGACTTTGTAAGAAGTGAATCTACTTATCGTTTGGATTTCTATTTAAGTAGCAGAAATTCAGTTAAATCGAAGACAATTTAACTATTTAATTTCCACATTTAACTTCTGAGCTACCTTGGATAAGCTATATTTTGGGTGATTAAATGATCGAATAATCTCTAATTAAATTGATTATTTACAAGCGTGATACTTATATAATAACACACGTATTGTTTTAATAATCAAGTAACTAGCCTTCCTGCACGCGCATATGCGCGTGCGAAAAGCGTCGTGCTCGCGCGTGCGGCTTATTGGTGGCATTTTTAAAAGTGTACAATTATATCGTCGTGAGCAATGGACTTGGGCAATTAAGTGAAGACGATATAATTGCACACTTTTAAAAATATCACCGATAAGTCGCACAGGCGAGCGCGACGCCTTTCGCACGCGCATATGCCCGTGCAGGAAGGCTAGTAATCTTATTAAATTAATAAATTTAATCAAAGTTATTAATTTAATCAAGCTCAGTATACTCTGTTGAGAATTCAGACATATGCACATGCATCCGCAAGAAAAAATTCATCAACACAGTAACCCTGAATTTCATGTCTTCATTTCCATGAATGAATACCCTGCAGATTTTGATTCACTCATTTGCATTTTGTTGCTTCAAGTCAATAATCAAACAGGACACTGGATACACATGTGCACATTCATCTTATAATATTTAAGATGATTGTGGACATAATTTAGAAACCTTACTTTGTTTTCTTTTCATCCTATTTTTTGGCATTTTCGTTTCATCCTATTCTTTGGCTTTGTTTACTTTGCATGTATTTCCAAGTTCAGGAAGGGTAGAAACTGAAACTTACCCTGAGATGATATCTCTTTTGCAATGACTGCCGAAAAAGACCATTGTACATTGCACACATCCACCAGGCAAATAGCAATGTCTCACAGATGAGAACTGTTGTCCTGGGATCAATTACAACACCATGAAAGAATGCTCCACTTTTCAGTTTTGTAGAAAAGAGATTTGCTCCACTTTTTCAACGGATCGATGTGGCCATGCGGCAAGGCCACGATATTGCCAATGTGGCACTTAACTGCCTATTGAACGGAAAAATGACAATTGATCAAAATTGAAAAGTCAAACGGTGAAAATAAAGTTGGATGTAAACATGAAATTGCCTAAATATTAATAAGAAAAATTTGTTGAAGAAGTGACTTATGTTTATGTTTGATATTTAAGACGAATTAGTCATTTATGTTTGACAAATATTTTATTGATTACTCATGTTTTACTTTGTTATTGAGATTGGTCATTTTATCCGTTTTAAATGTTAAAAACCACACATGTGACACACACATGCTTTACTTAAATAGATATTTTTGTCATTGTCAAGCTAATAAACTTACTTATATGCACTTTACAAATAAAGAAATATATTTTTTTAATGTCTGAAAAACGGATAAAATTACCAATCTAAATGACAAGATAAAACATGAGTGACCAATCTGACTTAACTGTCAAATATGAGTGATCATTTTAACAATTTTTCCTATCAATAATTTGTCTGCATTGACTTGATTGAGAAGGAATTGTTACCTTTGTGTTTGTGTTAGGTACGGTCTTAAACTAAATGAATACATAGAATTTGTTTTGGTCTTGAAAAAATGTAGAAACTTCATATATAGTTAGTGAGTGTGCTCGTCTAGAGATGAAGCTTAGGCAACTAAGGAGTAGTACACTCGAATTTTTTTAGTTTATTGTTACTCTGGTTTGTTTGTCTAAGTATAATCAAACTGTGATTCACAATAATGATGCGTATGGGTTTTCTATTATCAGGTCGGACAATTCAGTGAAGTTCTGTATTACTGTTATCATTCAATGAATATTATCACCATCTCAAATATATATATGGACGTTGAATTTGAATTTGAATTTACACAATGAACTCGATCAAGATCGACATTCATTAACTTTAGAGCATCCGCGAGTTTAAGGAGCAGCAGGTACGAGCTTACCACCATTAGTGTGATCACTAGGATTACAACCAGGAACTGGCTTCCCTTCGGTTGTTTGTTTTGCATGGATCAGAGACCAAGATCCTTTTAGCCTCGACTCCTCCATGGACCATGGTTAAAAGCCATTGTGCTCATGATGAGCATACACATGACATTTTGTGATTGATACACCCATGAGGCCACGACCGACTTCTTTTTTTTCAACTGGTTTAGGGCCCCCTCTCGTAGTTCTTTTGAATTTCAAATAGTCTTCAAGATCTTCTGTTTTCGTGTATGAGATTATTTTTCTATTTGATTTACTTTGGTGAAGACTATGAGCGATTGGAGTAGGGACGGATCCAAAATTTTGAAACAAGGTGCGCCCACTTTATTTTATATATATATATATATATATAGATTTAATTGTACCATATTAAGACTCATTCTCACGCATTATTATTATAAGAAATATAACATAAGCAGAGAGACATAAACTTAAATCCCAAAAATAAGAAATTTTACATTGATATTAATCAACTATATGTTACCCTTCGAGATCCGTTTACTTGAAATTCAACAAAAATTAAATCATTGTCAATATATACTACCGGCATATTATTTGTCAATATAGAGACAGTGAGTGTGTATGTATATATGTATGTAAAAGCTTTTTACATTGATATTAACCAACTATATCTTATCCTTCGATATCTGTTTTACTTGAAAAAATCAACAAAAATTAAATCATTATCAATATATACTACCGTCTTATTATTTTTCAATATAAAGAAAATGAATGTGTTTGTATGTATGAACTTTGTTGTTTAATGTTTAGGGATTAATTGATGGAGTGATCAAGCAATGATAGTCGAGTGAGAGGCGAAACATATTCTTTTTTTGTTTGAAATCTTGGTTATACATTCGAACCCGAGGAACTTAGATCTAATACCAAATTGAACAACGACAAACGTGGCACGTAATGACCATAACTGTACGGATATTGTCCTAATTTAATCACATTTAAAGTATTAACCACAAAAGGCCTCGATACAATTAGGAATAATTCACATTCATTTAAATTATATTTCATCTTATCTTATTTTAATGTGAAATCTCCAATCCAACAACATTCACGACAAAATAATAGTTGCATCAGCTCGCGCAGGTTAAGTGCAGGTGGAAATTTTCCGATTATTCAGTATTATTTTGGAGCAACGTAACAAATCCATGCAGGTTGCACGAGCTCGTGGAATTGGTCTTTTGGATGGCATAGAAACCGTGACGAGGAGCTTTCCCTATGAGATTCTGAGAAGTTATTTTGATGAATGTGCAGAATGTAATATCAGCTACTTACCCTCTGATGTACTTATGAATAGTAGATACTATGGAGATTTGTATGTAGTAAATAGATCTCCAGTAAGGTTTTTGGGGAAGACTTGTAAACTTGCATTACATACAGACCCCGAATGAATTAATTAAGAATTATGAAGAGGATGTAAGCTAACAAAACAGAGGCACAGAACACATGAAGTGGTGATTGGAATTGGTATATCAAATGAGTGAACCATCCTTTTCTGACAATCATACCCCTGTGGCAAACCAAACCAAACCCATAAGAAAGAATACTACTGTAAATGAAGAAGGATTTGCAAATTGCACAAGCTAGACAGCACTAATCATTATGAAAGTCATACACTTTTAACTAGGCATTTGCACAGACTTGAGTGGAAGATTAAAGATAAGAGGACTGGTCTTTGAATGAAAAAGCGGGGAGTCGCAGTCGGTCATGAAGACTTAGAATGTCAGGAGAGATGAGAAAGCCGAAAGGGAAATGACTGGCTTAGAAAGTAACTAGTTTTGGAAAGGAACATCCACCCCAAGCTCTAAATCATTGGCTTTTGTGAGGTTGATGTATGGGTCTGTTTCAGGTTCTCCAAGTTGGCATGCGAGCCAACCCTTTCACCATCTTGGAATTCACAGCTCTTTGGTGGGGTTATGGTGATCTGAGCAACTCAGCAACATATCAATGTCCGAGTAACAAATTTTCCTTGGGTATCAATCATGATATGAAGAGTGGTTCATCAAAATGCTCAGGGAGGCCATTCAGTTAAAACTTTTTTGCATCGTTGCACACCACCAGAGACTACAACGGCACTGAATCCCCAAGCTCATCATGAATTTGGAGAATGGCAATACAATCAGAAACCACAAAAGTGCCCAAATTTAGTTTGGTTGAGCTGACATGCATCAAAGATGTTAAAACCTTTGATTTATATCATTCTTATACTCAACATGGTAGACAACTCTAATGTCTATCACGCAGAAGGCCTTGCGTGAAGAAGTGCGAGTAGTGACTTCAAATATTTGAACCAACATATATCAACAACAATCATTTCAGAGAGATAACAAGGCAATAGATCGTAATCACATGAATTCAATTGACACACTACAGGTTAGTCCAGCAATCTTCTGCCTTAGCGTGACATTTATAACAAGCAAACTTAAATTCATTCAGCATGATTCTAAAAGAAGTTAAAGTGCCTACTTTCCAGATCTTTAAAAGTCACAAGCACATAGTAATGCATCATCAGTACACTCACAACAATTCCAGAGAAAGCAGAATTAGTCATACTCTAATTCGTCAGGAGTAACTGGCCTTTTGAGGGGTATGATCGACTTCTTTTCAACATCCCGAGATAACGCTTTCCTCATATCTGAAACATAAAAACCATATAAATGAGGATGCGAAAACAGTTCAAGGTAAAGAGATTTAACATTGCAATTTTTCAGGAACACGCACCTAACCCATCTTCCTCCCCTGAATAATACCGTAGTACTCTTCGGTAAATAATATAACCAAGCTGTGGAAAAAGAAGACAAAGAGGAAATGGATAGTTACTATTTAGCATCAACTTAAGGTTTTAGAAACTGCAGACACATAGAAGTCAACTTTAGATAGATTCTGCAAATAACCGGAACCCAATTCTATATCAATTGAATGAAGGCCCGATGCAATAATCTTTAACTGAATATTTTGAAGTGTCCTGCACATCTTTGCATTTTGAGCAACTTCCTATAATGATTCAAAAATAAAAACTCTCAAGATCTAAAATGATACCAGATATCACAGTTACCAAACAAAAATCATGGAAGGAAAGTTTTGCAAATGGAATCACTAGTATTCAGACAAATACAGGTCAAAACATACACATTACCAGATTACAGGAGAAATGCTAAATCTATTTCATGAAAATGATCAATTAAATCATCTAGAGGATTTCAAATATGTCTTCCTTATGAGAAAACCTGTATGTAAGTACCATAGGCAAGTTTAAAGATATATCACCTTTTCATACATCTTTATGGCTGGTGTGTTTGATGCTCTCACAAAAAGATCAACAAAATAACCTTTATCACTGCACAGAAAGTTCTCATTAATAACAGAACTAAGAGTTATAAAACAATCACTTGATGTATAGAGAACCCAGTCGGGTTCATAATGCTATTCCAACAAGTCAAAATGCAGTACCAAAATGACAAGAGCAGAAAAATAAGCAATGCTCATTGGATTTGAAAGAACAATATGAGAAGAACAAAAATACAGATACTAGATGGGAGGTATGGGCAGGGCAGGATTCAATATATGGCCTGGGATCTATATATATAAAACCATTCTGGATTGTGTAAAGAAAACAATTTCTCAGATTTCCAGTGGGGTACAATGATGCCCAAGAAGACGCATGAGCTTAATATGCTTGAATGAGAAGCAAGACAAACTAATGCAATTCCACATTACAGTATATTAAACGGTAGATGCCCTTCTTACATCTTATCACTGAAATCTTCAAGAAGGTTCATGAGTTTCTTAGCCAACTGCTGCCTTCGATATTCTGGAGAAACTGTTACTGCAGTTACATGACCATGCCACGACTCACCTTGCCCTTCAACCTTTCCCATAACTGCAATCATAACAGAATCAGACACCTAATTAAATTTCTTCAATGAAAAATCACAATCTACAGCATTCTTTAGCATCATCTAGACTCCAGTAGTCTAATGCTTAGCTCTCAATTACTGAGCATCTAGTGAACCTCTTGAAAACCTCATCTTCCTAAAGTTTCCAATCATCTCATGATTGAGTGATGCGCAAACATCCAAAGCACTCAACAATCCTCCAAGGATAGGCTAGCACAACCAATTTCTCAACCCCAAACTGTCTCCTCTCACAAATCTCCTAGTATATTGTATTTTCCAATTCCAATTAGCCAGACAACATTATATTAGCGATACTATAAACTCCGTAATTTCCAAAAAGATTGGCCTATGTATAATTCACACCAAGCTAGATAACAAAGAAAAATCTCATTCCCAAGCTATTCCTGACCCTCTTATCTTATGTTAATCAACTAAAAATGGGATATATGTCCCTACTACAATAAAAGGAAGCGTTACTTTAGTGTCATCAGACATACCAAGTTTTGAAGTTCCAAAAAAACCAAGCCAGAAAATAGTCATGTAACTTTTCAAGATAATGGTTTTGATGGGCAATTTGGTAAACGGAGTAGGAAAAATAAGGGATGTCTATACGGCCGGGTGCGAATAAACTGGTGATTGAGGAGAAACTGCCGAACGCACGTCCATAAGCCATTATCCTCACAATCTGAATTAAAATACCGACCACTCTCTTCTTCTTTCTGTGAACAAACGAAGACAATGCGATCCGAATCTCCAATGACCGTCACCAAGTTCACTGTGAAGGTGTGCTCCCTTTGAATCAGCTTGTACTTTTGTTTACTGATTTTCAATTTGGTGCATCTGAGCCTTCGTCTTTCAATCCTTTGATAATCGATAAAGCAGAAGTAATCTAAGTACTTGTGAGTTTTAATTTCATGGATTTTTTATTCTGATTTCCTGGGTTTCATCCAGGAACTAACTTATGTCGTTTCTATGCTAAGAGTGAATACTAACTTCTAAGATGTTTCAAATCCAACTTTAAAGGAAATGGAAAGGGAATGTCTTCTTTTTATGATGTCAAATGAGCCTCGTGATCTCATGAAATAGGGAGAGACATTGGGACACTTCAGGTCTTGAAGGGTTGTCTTTGAAGTTGGTTGAAGGGAATCAAGTAATGCCAGGAATTGATTCACAAAGGTACCTCTATTAATTGTACCTAATCCTTCATCTTCTTTTTCAATTAAATATTTTGACTTGAATGAGGCACTCTGTGATCTCTTAAGCGTAAAACTTCTTTTCAATTTGTTGTTTTGGCAGGTCTAAAGGATTTATGTTTACTGTTGAGTAGAAACCACGGAAACCAATCCGTTTTCATATATCTGTTGCGAGTCCAGTGATTGGTTGGTATAGCAACAAAGACATTCATGATGTTTTGTGAACTTATGGGGTGGTTTGAGTTTGAAGGTTTAGAAGATGATTTGGTTAGGGCTTTTAATTAGGAAGGTTTGTTGTGTAATGTTAATTCTTAGATCAATCTATTTGGTTGAGTGAATTAGTTCTCTATTTTCACATGGTTCTTTTGATCTACAATTTAGCAATTCCAAAGTAGCATTCTCCCTACACCACTATATTTCCTTTCTATTTGTAGCAATTCAGTTATGGTTGAAAAGTAGGTCTGGGTGTTTTTCTCAAGGGTCTTGAGTTTAAACATGCCTCTATGATACCCTGCCATTGAATTCATGATTGGGACTGAATTAGTGTGGATATAATTTTGTGATTCAGCCCTTTCTCTCTGTTTCTTTTTCCTATTTGTGGAATTGAACGACTGAACCTCTCAATTTGATATTGTGAAAAGAGCTTTGGTTTCATGACTTTGATCTGATTTGGTTAAATGTTTAGAAGCCAATAGGCATTAGGCATAATGAGAAAGGACTTTCGGAATGGTAATGTTAAGTATGTCATAGTTTTTGGTTCCGGTACAGCCGTATAGGCGGTCTTGCCAAGTTTTGTATTATAGGTACAAAAAAGATGTGTAAAGTGTAGGCATGTGCTGTAATTAAGCAATTATAGACCATTATTTTCATGGCATATTTATACATGAATGCAAACTCAGAATTTGAGAAAGACGACACAGTAGTCTTTTGCAACTTAGAAGGACAGTGTTAACTAACTCAGGTAACAAAAGTTTTAGACGGATATCCATATATAGGTAGATGGCTAAATGGAATATGAAATACGGAACAAGGGAATATGAGCAGCTACTTTAAACGTCCCCTAAAGGCTAAGCCTCGTAATGGTAATTTAATGCGCATAGCATATGCAAGTTAATTTTATAAATCGTGAAACAAAATGATAATTAAATTATAATAGTGTCTCCAAATATCGGCATTTCACACGCATATGCAAAGATATTGGAACTCAAACTTTTGGAGAAGCTGAGGATTAACCAGAGATCACGAAGATGAAAAGCAAGGCAGCAATGGTTGAGATTGGATCTGAAACAGTGTGTTCGGCTAACAATCTTATTAGGGTGTATAGAACATAACATGGACGCTTTCACGCGCAAGTGCGATGCGCTTCCGCACTTCATTGGAGGTTTCGACGTCATTTGATATCTCAATTTTTTTGTGTTATTCTTTTAATACATTCTATTTGTGTGCTTTTCGTTCTATTTTCATACAATAGTCATAATTGGAAAAATAAAAAATATTAGTGATTGAATTATATATTTCATTAAATAATATAATTGCACATCTTCAATAAATTCACTAATAATTTGCACCGCGAGAGCGACGGTGCGTATGCGCGTGAAGGAAGGCTAGTTAACATAAATTCAACAGTATAAACAAAACTTGGAAACCTTTTAAGCTACTTAAGATTGGGAGTGTGCTTACTGTAACCCATGATTCGATTTCCAGGGGCTTCTGCAACATGAAAATAGTCGGGCCATCTTGCTAAGTAGGTCATATAGTGTTACATATTGAACTGCACAAAGATTGAACAATACCATATCTATCTCTATCAAACTCCCACCACATTTTTCAAGAAACTGTATTCAATTTAACAGAGAGAGAGAGAGAGAGAGAGAGAGAGAAGCTTACCGTTTCAGTGAGGTGGTCAAGATTGACCGAAGTGAAACGAAGAAGATCATTACAACAGAATCTGCGAATCGTAGTCATTTTTCTTCTTCTTCTTCTTCTTTGAAGGAGGCAGGCCTGGAATTTCAACCTGGTAAAATAGACTCATAAATTGGGGCTTGTTTTTTTTTCTCTTATATAGCCGTAATTGAAAACCCAACCCGAATAAACCGGGTCGAGCTCTGTTGACCCGAACCAGAAAGTACTAATTTATATCTTTCTGGGGTCTCCTAATTAAAATTCATCAGCGTTTCCAATCTTGTTCTTCCCCAAATCAAAACCCTAGGTAGATATGGATCTGATGAAGCAAGAGATGGAGGCCAAGCGGCAGAGGCTGGCCGAGGAGAGCAACGGCGGCAAGAAGCGCTACTTCAACCGCGCCGAGATGGAAAAGAAGCGAATCCAGAAGCTTCGTGAAGAAGAGAAGCGCGAGCTCGAAGCCAAAGCCAAAGCCAAGCGCCAATCCTCCTCCGCCGCCGCCGCCTTAAACTCATCCTCCTCCTCATCCGCTGCCGCAGCAACTTCCACTTCCGCCTCCGAATCAAACCCTAACTCCACCGCGGCTGCTTCGGCGAGTAGGCCCCTAACCGACGAGGAAAAGATCGACCAGATGAATATTCCTCGGCCGGAGGTGGTCCGCCGCCTCCGTATGCTTAAGCAGCCGATGACGCTGTTCGGCGAGGACGACGACGCGCGGCTGGAGCGTCTGAAGCACGTGCTCAAGACCGGAATGTTCGAAGTCGACAGCGACATGACGGAGGGGCAGACCAACGACTTCCTCCGCGACATCGCTGAGCTCAGGAAGCGCCAGAAGTCCGGGATCGTCAGTGACCGGAAGAGGAAGAACTCCGAGGTCGTCGACGGCGTCGTAGAGGACGGCGAGGGAGGGGTCAGGGAGGATGAGCTCAGTGACGGAGGGTCAAGTGGAGCTGATGCAGAGAAGGACACGAAGCTGATGAAGGCCAATTTCGATGAGCTGTGTGATGAGGATAAGATTTTGGTGTTCTTCAAGAGGCTGCTGAGTGAGTGGAAGCAGGAGCTGGGGCAGATGTCCGAGGCCGAGAGGCGAGCCGGGAAAAAGATTGCTACTCTCAAACAATGTGGTCGATACTTGCATCCATTGTTCAAGTTTTGCAGGAAGAAGGTGACAGACAAATACTTTTTTATGCTGTAGTTTAGTTCTGATGATTATACTGTAGTGTTTCATGCTCATCATTGTGCATTTATTTGTGGCTTGAACTATTACAATTAATGGTTTAGGATGTATTTTAGAGGCCCTAGTAAGCATTGAGTGATACCAGAATGGAGATCTTAGAATTGTGTAGAACCAAAAATATATTCAGCAATCTTATTAAGTTGCTCATACACCAAGACAGAGGTTTTGTTAAAAGATGACTTATGTAATCTAGACTCGGGTTTCTATATAATGCATTCACAGAGAGTTGAAATTGACTGGCTAGACTATTGGGGCTTTGTCATGATCCTGCTAATTGTGGTTTTGATTGCTAATGAATGCATGATTTATGATCAGTATGTGACTCGGTGTTATTTTCTACTTGCAGGTTCTTCCTGATGATATTCGTCGAGCATTGATGGTGGTGGTTGATTGCTGCATGAAGCGAGACTACCTAGCGGCAATGGACCAATACATTAAGATGGCAATTGGGAATGCACCGTGGCCAATTGGTGTCACTATGGTTGGTATCCACGAACGTTCTGCTCGCGAGAAGATTTATACTAACAGTGTTGCTCACATCATGAATGATGAGACAACTCGAAAATACTTGCAGTCGGTGAAGAGGCTGATGACTTTCTGCCAACGACGCTACCCAACTATGCCATCTAAAGCTGTTGAGTTCAACAGCTTGGCTAATGGTAGTGACTTGCAGTCTCTGCTACAGATGGAGAGTGACTCTGGCAGTAGTCAAGTCTTTGAGGAAAGGCTTCGGATAATGCCTGCTCCATAAGTTTTGAGGTAGATATGTAATGATATGTATGTCAATCAAGCGATTTCTTGTTTTAATGCAAAAACAATCTGTTTGGCAGGGTTTGCATTATTAGATAGGCAAATTGAAACCATTCTCAAAGTATGTTGTGGTCATTTCATTTCCCTGTTTACTATGAAGGGCCAAAACAAAGCTTGTAGAATTGTAAGATGGATCAATTGCAAAGATGCATACTAGTATGAAAGTGCTTCATAACTCTATTCTTTCTACAACTTCAAGATGACACATACAAATTCCTGAATTATATATGTTTTTGGAAAGTGTTGACATTCACTGATGTGAGGTTAACATCTGCTAATTCTAGTAAAGCATAAATTCATGAAGATTAGTAGAAATCTTCAGTTTCCGACTCTGTAAAATTGAGAAGCATCACCGGGTCTCCCCCAATCTGAAAGTGTCTTCAAAACCGCTGGACACCCTCTTCCTCCGCTCAGCAATCATATCCGCGTATGCCTGCCAAGTAAATGAACATCTCAGCAATTGTATCATATATTTCGGTCTATAACTGAATGCCAGAAACCATAGTGATCTTGGTGCCAAATTAGTAAGTTAATCGAATACTATAGTGCTCCAACCTTTGGGTAAGAATACTGAAAGATGTACCACCACAAGCTAATTAGGAAGACTACGACGCCAGTAGCTAATACTGAGTGCAGAATCAGCCAGCTAAAGGTAATCACCAACGCTCCGATTGTCCACGGTTGACACCTAGAAACAAAAATGGTAGTCAAGAACTCAAGTAAAGGCAACGAAATAAAATAAAGTCCCAAACTAAGTGGAACCAGAAGCTTCAGATAAGAAGCCAGCAACAAGAAAACTACTGAAACAATTAGAAGCTGAAACAGAAGAGCTGAAGAGTGTGGATCCATGGAGGGAGGGAAGGGTCTCACCAGGATGGTTTAGTGTCCCAAACAGTCATATTCGAGAGAAAGGTAGTTCATGTAGCCATCCATATCATCCACAGCTCCATCTTCATCCAAGAACTGAGACTCTCTCGGGTCACCAGATTTGCTACCAAAAGCAACACTCTTGCTGCGAAAGCTTCTTGATTAGTTGATTTTGGATAGGTTTGTTGCGCTCCATCAGCAACCACTACAGCCCAGCCCACTCACCATGGTCCCTCTTATCATCTCTTGTTCTCTTCTGCAGAGTACCTGCCCTGGAGTTGCAATAGCTTGTCTGCTTGGTCTGTAGTAGCTAGTTGTTATTTTGGTTTGATCTGTATTTGGTTTGTTGCTAGAAGAGTTTGTAACCTTTGAGATATCTCAACCTTTTGGGTGCTTCTTTATATTCTGTATGAACTCAATTGCTGGGTATCAATCAAAAATACAAACCATTTCCTCATTTTCTTAGCTCTCTTTCTAGTTCATAACAATTTGGTATCAAGAGCCATCTATGGCCGGCGGTGCTACACGGCGGCACCCTGCCTCCGATCCCCCAGATTCCAATGTTACCAATTTCCCACCCCTCACTTCCACCACCACCTTCCTCCCCTCCTCACACGGCTACAGTCACTCCACCCAACCCAAACAACACAAGTGTCTTAGCCACTCAACAGCGTCAGCTGCGCACCACTGTGGAGTCCCTGCAAGCCGGCCAGGCCACCCTGGACCGTTTGGTGGAAGAACTCCGGTTGAGTCGTACAACACCGCTCGGACAGTTTTCTCAAGAGGCTGGAGGCGCTGCACCTTCCTTTAGTGGTGGTACTTTTACTCCTCCTTCTAGCAGTGCCTTCGTACCTACGACGGATTGGGCTAACTTGGGCCTTAGCCATCCATCCCCAACGGCATCAACAACTGTGGCATTTGCTAGCACATCTGCTACTCTGCCTCGTCCTCGTGCTACTGTTAGTCCCTCTCACCAACTTGGTAGCGATTTCACCTTTAGCCAGAATACCCACAACGCCACTGACATCTCTTTCACCCTCAATTCACTCACCGGACACTATTTTGTCTGCGTTTAGGCTTGCGCGAAACGTAGAAACGAAGGTGAAGGCAAGGCGTGCTTTCAACAGAGCCCAAACGCAGTGACGACTATGTGATCACTGTGATGAGATGTACTCTCCAACTCATCGATGTAAGAACCCGTCAACATTGATTCTGGTTGCAGACTCCATTGAGGAAGAGTTTCATGAATGCACGGAGGACGTCGCTGCCGGGGACGGTGATGTTCCGTTGCTCCATGCCCTTACAGGATCTCGTGCAGCTCAAACAATGCGCCTTAGAGGGAGGATCGGCCACTATCCCATTCGCATATTTGTAGATTCAGGGGCTGCCTCAAATTTTTTGAATCCATTAATAGCCGACCACTTGAATCTGGACATAGAGTCTTCCAAGACCACGACCTTCACCAACGCCGCAGATCAAGCTATGTGTACCAAGGGCCTTGCTCGGCATGTTATGGTGAGTATTCAAGGTTATCAATTTACAGATTCCATCAAACTGTTAACTGTGGCAGGATGTGATCTGGTTCCCGGGGCAGAATGGTTGGAATCTCTTGGATTCATAGGATGGCACTTCAAACACAAGATTATGGCTTTGCTGTGGGTGGTGTTCCTCACCTCTTGCAGGGTATAAGAAACGTGGTTCCATCGCCGGAGTTGCAGAACATCCACGCCATTGTCACGGCCTCACATCAAGCTTCAATAGCTCATCCTCATCTCACGGCCCAACTCCATCAATTTCGAGCTTTATTCTCTGACCCTACTTCCCTACCGCCACAACGTGACTGTGACCACCGTATTCCCCTGCTGCCCGGCGCAAATCCGTCACTTCGAGGCCATATCGTCAATCCCCAACCCAGAAGAATGAGATTGACAAACAAGTTGCCGAATTGTTGGGCCGGGGTGAAATTAGACCCAGCAACAGACCATATTGTTCTCCGGTGCTTTTGGTGTCCAAGAAGGATAATACCTATCGTCAAGGATGTGTGTGGATTTTCGTGCTCTCAACGCCATTACCGTCAAGGATCATTTCCCGATCCCTCTTGTGGATGAGTTACTAGACGGGTTGCATGGGGCCGACGGGTTGCATGGCTTGATTTGCGATCTGGTTATTACCAAATCCGGATGCATGTCGACGACATCCACAAGACCGCATTTCGTAAACACGATAGTCATTATGAGTTTACGGTAATGCCGTTCGAATTTACGAATGCACCCTCTACTTTTCAAAACCTCATGAATTCATTTTTTAAACCTTTTTTATGCAAATTTGTACTCGTATTTTTTTATGATTTACTTGTGTATAGCAAAGGTTTTGAGGCTCACATGAAGTACTTGTCGAAAATCCTTGAGATATTGCAGACCCATTCTCTAAAACTAAATGAGTCCAAATGTTCTTTTTGTCATCCCAGTGTGGGATTCTTGGGCCATATAGTGTCTCCGTAAGTCTTCTACGGAGGTGCATGTGGATTCTAGCAAGATAAGTGTCATATCTAATTGGCCAAGGCCCACTATGTTGAAGGGCTTACGAGGGTTTTTGGGCTTGTGTGGGTACTACGGGAGGTCTGTTAAAGGCTTTGGTCAAATATCCAAGCCTTTGACAAAATTATTGAAGAAAGATAACTTTGTTTGGGATGAAGCAGCGACGACAGCCTTCACAGCACTGAAGACAGCCCTAACCACCACACCAGTTGCTCCAAGCCTTTTTCCATTGAAATTGATGCCTCAGGAGGGGGAATTGGACTTGTGCTTCAACAAGAGGGACATCAAGTGGCATATCTAAGCAAGGCACTCTAAGGGAGAAATCTAGCCCTCTCCGTATACGATAAGGAGATGATGGCGGTGGTTTTTGCCGTTCAAACATGGCGTCCATACTTGCTGGGTCAAAAATTCAAGATCATTACAGATCACAATACATTGAAGTTCTTCTCTGATCAGCGCATCACCACACCATCCAAGCAAAAATGGCTTCTGAAACTTCTCTCGGCTACAGCTTCAATATAGAGCATCATTCGGGTTCACTCAACGACGCTTTAGATGCTCTCTCTCGCCGACATGAACTGTGTGCCATCATGGGGATTACTACCCCAGTGTTTGATTGGGTTGAGGAGAGACACCAAGCTTGTCTAATTAATCCAGATGCTTTACTGTTAATAAAAAAGATTGCAGAAGGTTCTTCAATTCCAGCCACCTACTTAATGCAACAGGGTAAGTGTACATATACCTAGCTTATCACCCCACTCAGTGCGTACTTAACGGCTTAATTATAATTGTGCCTCACCACTAACGTGACAGCAACCACCGGCAAGATAGCTCCAACTTCGATGACCAGCACGACCCCCACATTGATAAGGGTAGCGCCCACGCGCCGAGCAGAGAACCAGTCAGAGAGCACCTCAGCAAAAAGGGTATACACACTGATCCCACATCAAAGAAACTGTAAGAACCCAAGTCCCAACCACTTATATATACCGATCAGCTTAGCATTAATGGTACGCATTCAATACTCAATCACGCTGTTACTCTATAAAACTCACACCTTGTTTCTGACTTAGGCATCAGAGACTTGAAGGGGGGTCACTCCCGTCTCTCCTTAACAGTTGTTAATCTTAGTAGCAGGAGCGATTTGGACCTGAGTAATCGTTGAGCGATATCGAAGGCAAGGCGACCGACAACGATGAATATTCGCAACTCAACAAAGTGACAACGAGATCGAAGAACTATCCAGCGACAACGATATCAGTCCTAAGACAACACCAGCGATATAGTTATTACTGTTTTCATTATATCTGATCTTCTTGTTCAATATCTGATATCCATATTGGTATCGGGTATTAACATTGACGCCGTTTGTGGGAACTGCACATTGGAAATTTTTTTCCCAACCACGAAGCTCACAGCAAGCGACGAGCATGGATACCAGCCTAACATTAGGTATGACGCCCAACACCAGACGAGAACTTCCCCATCAAACACTGGCCACGAATGAGCATGGCAGACATCCCGAGCTTACCCAACAACAGGGGAAGCGACACGTTGCACAGGACCAGAATGCCGCTGACAACGCGGATAGGCGCATCAACGATATGGAACATCGATACAAAAAATCCATGGAAAAGTGCCTCGAACTAGAAATAGCCCGGGAATTCGAGCATCAGCGGTACATACAAGCCGATGCGAGGTTAAGAGCTGCAGAACAATGCCAGTTCAATTTAGAATTAACGGCCGACTCCGAATGCATAGAACCTTACGAGGTGATCCGACATCGAGAAATGGTCATCCTATCACCGCTACGACCCCGTCACCTGTAAGGAATTGGATCGCCCCCAAGACCGGATAGACTACAACGGAACCTTGAGCCAAAATTAAATAATGTCGCACGCATTACATCACTGCCCGATTGGACACAGCCACCACCACTGCCGCAACACGAGATCGCCCCGGCAAAAAATCAGATCGATACAGGTATGGGGCAAGAGTCGCTGGCCTCAAAGTGATGATACTACAGCTATCACAACCCAAGGCGAGCTATCTAGATCGCACACTCCCGACAGTACGTGTCGAACCATTTTCGGCCGATATTATACGTTGAGGCTGACACCTACTGGCCAAGGTCAAGCTTGAGCGGTAAAAGGGAAAAACGGACCCCTCCCTCCACACCGACATCTTCATCTCGACGACAACCAGCAGAGGATATGATGACGCTACCAACTGTTACTTATTCATGGAAAGCCTCACCGGTGAGGCGCTCAGATGGCTCTTCAGCCTACCTCCGAAATCCATAAAATCTTTTCCGGAACTTATTAGAGTTTTCCTAAAGCGTTATATAACGTCGGCTAGCTACTCACTAACTTACAATCAATTGTAGGCTATTCGACAGGAACCCTCAGAAGAACTGTCCGCGTTCATCTCACGATGGAACACCGTTATCGCTAATTGTCAAGGCATCACTGACGATTCAGCCTTTTGAGTGCTCAAGAATGCACTACAACCTGGGTCGCTAACATGGAAACTCAATGAGAACCCAGCGATCACATACGGTGACCTACTCGACTGAGTGACATGCCACGCCCAACTAGAATTACAAACTTTCTGCTCCAACCCCACACCGACACAACAGGTAAACACATTTAATAACACCACGATAACCAATGTACAGAGTGCGCTCCCCGCACCATAACCTGTACGAGCGACATCGCCTAAGTATAGAGCTGGGTCGCGCGATCAGGACCGACAGCATTGGAGGCACAACAGTCGAAGAGCGGGAGGAAATCAAAGATATAACAGCGGCAGGAACAACTACGCCAACAACAATGGAAAGCGGCCGCGAGACGAAAGGAACGACCGACCCCACAACAACGTGGCACCGCTACCACAACCAGTCTTCAGCATATTGAACGCCAAATATACCGACATCTTAGCAGCTCACCCGGAGTTATTCACCTTGCCAAAGAAGTCATACCGGGCAATAGAGTAAAGAAACACATGGAAGTGGTGTAGCTTCCATCAAAATGAATCACACGATACAGAAAAGTGCCAAGGCGTGAAGAAGGCGATATAGGCACAACTGGAAAAAGGAAACCTATCGAAATTCAAGGCGGGAAGCCACAACCCACCAATGCCAGTAGTAGCAAGCATCGGGAGCATCAGGAGAATAAACGCCATCACGAGTGACAAGTCTAAAATAGAACGAAGAAACGAGCAGGCAGTATGCAGACTACGGCAAGGACCGGCCAAGGCCTCCAAGACCGGGTGGGGATCCATCACGTTTTACGAATTTGAGGAGCAGGAACGACCACCGGTATCGGAGGACTATCCTTTCCTGGTCAACGCCGTCATCGACCTATGCAGCATCAGGAGATGTCTCGTAGACACGAGATCCTCCGTCAACGTCATATTTCGATCCGCATACGAAGCCCTCGAACGAATTCCGTCCAAACTCAAGAAGGACCACCACCCATTAGTGAGCTTCTCCGGCAACCAAATCCAACCTTTGGGAAGTGACTACCTGAGAAACGCCTTAGGACAAGAAGGCTGCAACCCATTTCGAGTTCCTAGTAGTGGACGTTCCATCATTCTACAACGCCATTATCGGATGCAATACACTAAAAAGGATCAACGCTATCATATCACAGAGGATGTTGACGATGAAGTTCCCCACACCCAGCGGTATATGCACCATCAGGGGAACGACGCCCACGTTACCAGGATCAAAAGGAAGTACCAACTACCCAGCACGAGAACTGTGTTTGCTTAAAAACAACAGATCGACAGAAACTCCAGACGACGCAAGAGAGGGATTACTCGCGGCTCGACCCGTCAGCGAAGTGTCAACAAGGTTCATCCCGATATTGGATGAGCACCCTGAGAGAACAGTCAGAATAGGAACCAACCTGGATCCAACAACCAAAATCGCCCTCGTCAACATTCTCAGAGAGTGTGGCGATGTATTCACATGGTCTTACGCCGACATGCCAGGAATATCAACAGACATCGTTTCACACAAGTTAGGAATCTTGCCCGATGTCGTGCCTAAGAAACAAAAACGAAGGGCTTACAACAAAGAACAGTATGCCTCCATGCAGGAAGAGGTGACCAAGCTCCTCGATATCGGATTCATCAAGAAGATCCACTATCCGGCATGGGTCTCGAACTTCGTAATGGTTATGAAAAGCAACAATAAATGGAGGATGTGTGTCGACTACACCGATGTCAACAAAGCCGGCCTAAAGGACTCCTTCCCGGTACCAAGAATTGACCAACTCGCCGATGCCACCAGTGGCCACAAACTTCTGTCAACGATGGATTGCTACTCCGGATACAACCAAATCAAAATGAACCCAACAGACGCCGAAGCAACATGTTTTATCACCGACCGAGGGCTATACTGTTACAACGTCATGCCATTCGGAATGAAGAACGCGGGAGCAACATACCAACGATTCATGACGGAGCTACTAGCCCCATTGGATAGCGATAAGGTAGCGGTTTACGTCGTCGACCTAATAGTCAAAAGCAGACGCCGAGAGAACCACGTTAAAAACCTAAAAGCGGTTTTGGATACCCTCATCAGCAGCGGAATGAGACTCAACCCGACGAAATGTATCTTCAGAGTATTGACGGCCAAATTCTTGGGATACATGGTAAACCAAAGAGGAATAGAGGCCAACCCGGAGAAGGTCCAAGCCGTCCTAAACACAACACGACTAATAACAAAAAAGGAACTTCAAGCACTAACCAGTAAACTAGCATCACTAGCTCGATTCATCGCACGCTATACTGACAAATGTAATCCGTTCTTCAAAGTAATAAGGGTCACGAACAAGAAAACGGTGGAGTGGACTGACGAGTGCGAGCAGCGTTGGCCGGCATCAAGCAATATCTTGCCCAAATTCCATTCCTCTCAGCTCCTATACCAGGTGAAATTTTATACATTTACTTAGTTATTTCAGTAACCGCCGTTAGCTTCGCGCTGGTAAGGCGGGAAGCAGACACGAAAGTACTAGTATTTTTTGCAGGAAATGGACTAGACAAAGTACCCAGCGCTAGAACAACTGGCCTTAGCACTTATAGTATCAGCAAGACGCTTAAGACCATATTTCCAATCACACACCGTCCACATTCTGACAAACCAACCACTCTGCCAAGTGCTAGCAAGCCCCAACCACTCGGGTAGACTGACCAAGTGGGAAATAGAACTCAGCGAGTTCGACATCAAGTATCAACCAAGAGGGGCAATAAAGGGTTAGGCGATAGCGGACTTCATATCAGAACTCACACCGGCGTCAGAAGACCAGTCACAACCAACAACCTGCACGTTACCCTCCACGGCGCCCATACCGCCACTTACACCAGTACAACTGTCACACTGGAACTTATACGTAGACGGATCGCGAACGACGATCGCAGCAGGAGCAGGAGCAACCTAAACCGGCCCTAGCAGAACCTACGTCGAATACGCCCTACGATTCACATTCCCAACATCCAACAACGACGCCGACAAAAGAAACAGGCGCCTCACTATTCTCACTAGTCTACGGAGCAAAAGCGGTCCTGCCATTAGAAATCACGCACCGAAGCCCGAGACTCGAAGGATATGACGAAGACACAAACGAGGACGGGCTGAACATGGCCAACATACTCCGGGAAGAGGAGCAGGATGAAACCAATATCGCACTTATGGCAAACAAGCAACTAGTCGCGCGACACTACAATAGAAGAGTCAAGGCGCGAAAGCTCCATATCGGCGACATGGTCTAGAGAGAGGTTATCCCTAAGCCAAAGGGACTAGCCCCGATGTAGGAGGGACCTTTCAAAATCATCGAAAGCATCACGCCAACTACATTCATCCTTGAAGATAAGAACGACCTCAAGGTACCACACACATGGAACGTAGAGCACCTCCGGTATTACCACTAGCAAAACAGGTTCTAATATTATGGCAATTACGGGGTTACAAAAATTTCTGCATCATACCAAGGACTAGCCTCATCCTAACATAAGCGTGGTATCGCCACCAATGAAACAAAAATTCTTTAGACCTTTACTTGTAAAAATAAAATGCTCTCGGGCCCAAATTTATGTAAAGCCCGAGATGCATAGTAAAAGCCCATTGAGGCACGAAGTGGAGTAGCTAATTTGGTGAACCACTATAAACATCTGTGTCTTTTGCTTATCGTCTTTACTTATCGCTACTTAATTACTTTCATTCCATACCTCGAATACTAGTTATTCCCGATATGAGCATTGGCATGTCCGGTCTGACATAGTGGCAGAACGAACATACAACAAGCAAACAAATTTCTTTCAGACCTTTCATTTGTCAACGATACCCAACCATACTTATAAAAATCCAGCAAAAAATATCTTCCCATTTAAATAAGCATGTCGGTCAGCATTATGACCCACGGTCACGATACTGACCAAGCAACAAAATAGCCATAACGGCAAGAGTACTAAACATCGTACATCTAGATTGTTCTAAATACTAACACTATTACAGAGGGCACCGGGCTTTACGCCGGGCCGCCAACATCACCATCTTCCAGGATCATCTCACACTCGGCCTGATGAAATCGCTCACGGTACTTGATCGCCAGCCCTTCGCTCCTTACCTGAGAAAAATGTTCAACATCACGAAAATGGCGGGTTAGGGGAGTTGATAGTGACGCAATGGGCGTTAAGGGATGGAAGCCGTTAGGAGTCATACCTTCAAGAACATTGCCCCGCTGACAATCCGCCTCATCAGCCTCCTCATGCTTCACCTTGGTCAAGGCCTTCTAACTGGCCTCACGCCTCAACCTACGTTCCTCGTTGATAAGTTGCAGGTCGGCGTGATACTTCTCGTTGACCCACCCGTTCTCGAAGAAACGAGCTTGAGTCTACTGAAGACCATCGCTAAAGGCCTTGCGCAACAACGCGTCGAAGGCCGGGCTGGCCTTGAAATTCTCCACTGAGTCAGCCATCTCCTGCTCTCGCCGATCTTCAAGCTCTTTAACTTGGCCACGAAGAGCAGTAACCTGGCCCTTCATGGCAGACAACCTAGCCTTAAAGATCTCCACCCGTTGCCACTCCTCTTTCACGTCCAGCTCTAGTTGCTTGTCGTGCGTGAAGAAGGCGTCCAGGCACTCATTGGCGAGCTTCTTCTTGCCTTTTAGGGCCTCAAACTTCTGCTACAAGGATTTCCACTCCTCGCTCGCCTTCACTAGCTCCTCGTTCTTCCTCAACAGCTCCCCACTCACGTGAGCCAGCTCCTCGGAAGAGGTAACCAGGGTATGCTATTGATGACACATCAGCTGAAGAGCAGCGGCAAAGGACTGCAAGCATTGATCAGCACCAACGACGATGTCGGCCACAGTACTTACAGTGGGGGGAAGGAGAGATAGGATCTCGGCCAAGTACGGCGGCGGCCCCTCCCAGGTACTGGATCGAGCGATGATGACGCTACCGCCCACAGCAACGTTAGGATCGCCATAAGGGAGATCGCCCGAGTAGAAACACAGTCTTCCATATCAATAAACCAAAGGTTATCGGCATCACCTGTTTCAGCATCAGCCACGCTGACTTTCTTAAAAGGCACGGCGATAGTAACCTAGGCGGCATCAGCATCATCGGCAATGTCGATAGGAACACTAGGGGCAGTACCCAGCCTCCCCAACCGCTTCTGAGGAGCATTGGCGGCCTTGGGTTTTTGCTTGATACGCACGGGCGAGCGCGAGGAAGTCTCGGCGAGGGCGGTCACAACCTTCACCTACACATTGCTGCCAACGCGGTTGGTCTGGGACTTGGGCGGTGGAGGAATATCGGTAGGCTCAGCAAGAGTAATGTTCTTGCCAGAGTGAACGTCCAAGTCAATCTTCTTGGCGGCGGCAGCCTCCTCCACAAGCTAGGCAATAAGATCATCGATATCGCCATACGAACTGCTCATCTTTCGGTCTCACTTCTGATTTTTATAGCCAACTACAAAGCACACAAGCAAAAGATCAGCACCATGACAAAGCACACACAAACAACATGAGAATAAAGGAAAATGCACAACAATACAATACCAAAAAGCAGGGCGGCATACTGGGCATCTTTGTGAGACCGATCATCTTCATAATACGATAATCGGCAAGAAGGTACACGCTCTTAAATTTCTCACTAAAACCCTTCTCAACCCTATGACATCGCCACTTTTCAGCAGCAGACAAGGCGTACTGGCGCGTAACTACAAAATAGGGACGAATAAGAAGAGGAAAGAATGCCATAACGCCACGAAAAACAGAAAGGAAAAGGAGCAAAGAACGCCGAGGTAAAAAGTCACCTCGGGCCCAAAAACGGCTGGGAACGCGACTGTTAGCAAATGAAGACCACCCACTGGCAAAAAGTGCTCACCTGTCTAATCCAGGCATGAGCTGGCAAAATCTGAGAGACCAAGGGAACTCCTATGCCTTTGTCGCAGCGAGAGCGTCCCGCTACACCCCTTCTTGGTTGAGTACGCAACATCAAAGTAAAACAATACTTCGTTGCGAGTAGAATAATCCAAACCGGTGAACTTCCATAAGGCAAACATAGCGCTCAGAACCTGAAGCATCAGCGGCGAAACCTGGCCCACCGCACATTTAAGCTCCCCAAAGATGTACTCATGAAAAGGTGGAGCAAGAGACGCACACCGTAACGCATCTGAGCCCGGTCGAGGGCAATGAAGCCCTTTGGCGGCCTCGAAAAAAGTTCACCTTTCGCCAACAACCTAAGGACCACGCTGTCGCCCACTTGGAACTCAGACCTCACCTTTTCCAACTCATCCTCCGATAACGACTTAGAAGGTTCATCGACTTCTTGGCCATCCCTCAGAGTCCACAACAGCAGCTCGTCCAATCCTAGCTGCCGCGAGCCGGAACCAGCACCACCACCACCGGGAAGCGCCGGTGTGACCTCCTCAACGACATCGATATCGGGTTGGGGGGAAGAAGCCATGTCACCTGTGAAACAGTCACTGATAAGGTCAAGCCTAATGGTTCACCGATATCGGATCCCCAGTCCGCAAGCTGCTTCCCAAGCGACATACCCCCCCCCCCCCCCCCACAACAGCGATAAACGCAATGACACAATAAACATAAACGACAATCAAACAAGTACTAAGCATGGCCGGACACACATTAACACAACCGTCATCTGGACCCGAGGACTGATCCCAGACCCACAAACAAAAAAACACAACGCCTACAAAACCTAAATGACATATTGACGACACAACAAAGCGGCAATGAACACTATGAAAATACGATTGCACAAGGAAGCATCAAAACTAGAGGAAAGAACCCAGAAAAAGAAAAACCAGAAGCCCCAAACAGTAAGAAGCAACAAAACCAAGTATAACATAAAGGTAAGGAGGAGCAAGTGGTGGCGTAAGGTACCTGATATAGCGAAAATGAGGCGAACATCGACATAGCAACGACGAAGAATAATCACAGCACGACGAAATCACAACAAAACAGATAAGATCTCCCTGCCTCAGAGAAAAAAACCTAAAAATTCATATGAGTATGAAAAGTGTGGGAAGGACGCAGGGGCGAAGGCTTAAATACAAGTAGATCGGCGAGATCACGACCTTTGAAAAAGACACATTGATCCGGCAGATGATCACACGTGTCGTATGACATCACTAAAATTAGAAGGGTCTGGAACGAGAACCGGTGATCACCGTTTCAACAAACACGACCTTCGAGGTACATGCAATGATCACACTTTATAGTTACGACGGAACGATTGGGTACCCCAAGACCCCCTACGACGACATGTGGCAACCTAATACTTGACGACATTTAATGAGCACAGGAAGTAGATACACTTACCACACCGGCTAAAGAAACGCTCCAAAAAGCACGCAAACCCATCCATAAACGCTTCACCATCACCGATTCAGAAAAGGACTTGCCGTCTTGAAATCTCGCCACGATACTATTTTTATCTCAGAATACTTACATCATTATAGATACACTACACCTGCTATCGATCTACGTACTACAAAGCCGCTCGGAGGAATGGACTCAGGGACTTAAGGGTTACCAATTCAAACGAGCTCCCCCTACCGTAGTGCCCCCAATGATTTGAGCTACCCGCGACAGAGCAAAACAGCTACCTGCCTGGACAGAACCGAGTGTTTGAGTGCCATCGAGCGACTCCCTTGATCGATGCAATGTAGCCGCTCATTCGCACCCCCCGGCACTGACCAGTCCTTACATGTCAACCCACCCGGAAGGACTCCATTGGGAACGGGCCTACAGGGTTAAATCGTTACTTGGAGGAACCCCGATATGAATTCATGCCTCTATCGGGAGGAAACTTTGTTACCATTATTTGTTCTACCTCGACAGAACGGTGAATTAGCTACTCACCGATCTCGTCGCTAATCAACTAATCAAATATCGCTTGCATACACACTTGCAGGTACACCTCTCACCAAGCATCACAACCTAGGTCGCCGAGTTGGGGGACTGTATGGTATGATACCCGGCTCTAACAAGGTAATGTCGCCGTTAAGTTCGTACAGGTGACTTGTACATATACCTAGCTTATCACCCGGCTCAGTGCGTACTTAACGGCTTAGTTATAATTATAATTGTGCCTCACCACTAACATGACAGCAACCACCACAAACTCTCACCTCGTTTCTATGGTCCTTTCAAGATCTCGGCTAGAGTCAGAAATGTGGCTTATAAGCTGGCATTGCCTCCTGATTCTCGCATCCACAATGTCTTTCACATATCCTTGCTAAAAAAACATATTGGACTAGCAGCTTCTGTCATCAAACAACTACCTCCTATGGCAACAGTTGGGGAACTCTTGTGGACACCAGAAAAGATACAGGAAAGAAGCATCTACAAAAAGAAGAACATTGTAGCTAGGTGTGCACTCGTTGATTCAGTAGGCTGGTTTGCCACTGGAGGATGCGACTTGGGTCGATGCACATGAATTTAAAGCTCGTTATTCCAACTTCCAGGCTTGAGGACAAGCCTTCTTCAAAGGGGAGGGAGTTGTTGCGCTCCATAATCAACCACTACAGCACAGCCCACTCACCATGGTCCCTCTTATCATCTCTTGTTCTCTTCTGTAGAGTACCTGCCCTGGAGTTGCTATAGCTTGTCTGCTTGGTCTGTAGTAGCTAGTTGTTATTTTAGTTTGATCTGTATTTGATTTGTTGCTAGAATACTTTGTAACCGTTGAGATATCTCTACATGTCGATCTCTCAACCTTTTGGGTGCTTCTTTATATTCTGTATGAACTCAATTGCTGGGCATCAATCAAAAATACAAACCATTTCCTCATTTTCTGAGCTTTCTCTTTCTAGTTCATAACAAGGTTAGACAGAGATTAGGCAAAAAAATATGGGTTTGCAGAGATAGATTTGAGAAGATGAGAGGTGGGCTCGCAGTGGAAGAGCATAGAGATTAGAGAGAAGTGGGGAAGAGAGAAAGCGTGTCCATTTTTTCTTTAAAATAAGCAAGCAAATATCTCTTCTATGCTTTAAATCATTGGCTTGGCTCAAGCTTTGAGAGGGTATTGAGACGCAGAGCCGGCTCAAAGAATTTGGAGGCGCTGTGTGATTTCAAAATAATGACCCTTTCATCTTCTATAGATAATGCACGATTTTTTTTCTCAAAATTAGACTAACTTATGTAATTTCTAAGAACCAAAGATAAACCATTGTAAGTTATAAAGGCCTCAAACATAAACAATTAATAACTAAATAAGCCACTAAAACTTTTAATTATTAGTAATAAAGGTCTCAAACAATAGTGAAAAAATAAATTAAAACTAACCACAAGAATAAAGGGAGACAAAGAGGAAAGAAGTTTTAAAATTCAATAAATGGAGTAATGGAGAATCGAACTGATGTCATGCATGCAAAAATAACTTAACAAAAATACTGAGTAACTGCGGATTATGGGCCTTTTTTATTGTACCTATTCACATTAAAGTCATGAATATAGGCCCCTAAAATTTTGGGGCTCTATTCTTGTACAGACCCAGCTCTATTGAAACGTTTGGGAGCCCATGTCAAATTTTACAGTGAACTGAAACAAACTCAACCAGTCAAAACTCAAATGAAAGAGAGATTTGAACTTCGAAAGATTTACTTGTGAGATGTTTACATCGTTATATATCTGATATCCTCGTTATTGATGTAGTCATAGGTTATTTTCTATTACAATAAGAAGCCTTGTTTATAGAGTAGTAGTTGTTTTGATTCAGTCTTAGTTTGTTACCACGTTTATAGGAATAACGTGGGCTTTTCTTTGTTTTAGATTGATCTGTAAGGCTCTATAAAGCCAGTGTTGATACTCAATGAGAAATAAGTCATTCCCAGAACTGTTAGCTCCCTTTTTGATTTCTGTGATCAATATTCTAACATTCTGGTATCAGAACCCCCATTGGGCCTGAGAAAAGAGAGAAGCCGCAGCTTTGAGTGACTCAAACACAAAGTGAGAAAGAGAAGAATGAGTGAAGAGAAAGAGTTCCTGCAACCTGCCATTCCACACTTCAATGGTCATTATGACCATTGGAGCATGTTGATGGAAAACCTCCTGCGATCCAAAGGTCTCTAGAGTCTTGTTGAGAATGGTTTTGAGGAACCATTAGCAGGAACTATGTTGTCTAATGCACAATAGACGCAGTTGGAGAATGCAAGGGTTAACGACCTCAAGGTAAAGAATTACCTATTCCAGGCAATTGATATGGTGATTCTTGAGAAAATTTTGAAAAAACGCACCTCGAAACAGATTTGGGACTCCATGAGAAGGAAGTTTGAGGGCAACGCTAGGGTGAAGCGCTCTATTCTTCAAGCTTTGAGGAGGGACTTTGAGGTCTTGGAGATGAAAACAGGGGAAACCATCACTAATTACTTTGCTCGGGTGATGACAATTGCCAACAAGATGAGAAGTAATGGTGAGCATATGAGGGATGTGATGATTGTAGAGAAAATCCTTACAACCTTGACCAAGAAATTTAATTACGTTGTTGTCTCGATCGAGGAATCTAAAGATATTGATTCTCTATCAATTGATGAGTTGCAGAGTTCCCTCATTGTACATGAACAGAAGTTCAATCACAGCAGTGGTGAAGAGCAAAGGCTGAAAGTAACACATGATGAAGGTTATAGTAGAAGAGGACGTGGGAGAGCTGCATCCAGAGGAGGAAGAGGCAGAGGTAGGGGTCGTCAATCCTATCACAAAGAAACCATTGAATGCTATAAATGTCACCAGCTTGGACACTATCAATATGAGTGTCCAACATGGGAAAAGAAGGCTAACTATGTGGAGTTTGATGAGTCAGAGAAGCTGTTGCTTATGGCATATGTGGAGATGAATGGAGCTAATCGCAATAATTTATGGTTTCTTGATTATAGATGTAGTAACCATATGTGCCGTGATCGCTCTATGTTCTGTGATTTGGATGAGGATTTTAATCAAATGGTGAGGCTTGGAAATAATTTGAGAATGAATGTTGTTGGGAAAGGAAATGTCAGACTATTCTTGGAGGGTACCAGCCATGTTGTAACAGAGGTTTTTATGTGCCTAAATTAAAGAATCATCTTCTTAGCATTGGTCAGTTGCAGGAGAAAGGGCTAGCTATGCTAATTCAATCAAACAAATGTCGAATTTATCATCCCCTCAAGAGGTTTGATCATCCAAACTGACATGACTGCAAATAGAATGTTTGTTCTGCTATCCAAGTCACAACCAACAGAGAAGCAAGTGAAAAATAAGGTATATCTACAAGCAACAACTGAAGATATGACTTAGCTTTGGCATCAGAGATATGGTCACCCTGGTTACAAAGTTCTCAAAACATTGCAGCAGAAAGGGATGGTGAGGGGTTTGCTTGAGATCAACGGAACTGGAGTTGTTTGTACTGATTGCTTAAAAGGAAAGCAACATCGAGACTTTTTTCCTAAGAAGAGTACATGGAGAGCTTATGAGAAACTTGAACTCATTCATGTCGATGTATGTGAGCCGATTACTCCCATCTCGAACAGCCACAAGAGGTACCTAATTTGCTTTATCGATGACTATAGTAGAAAAGATTGGGTATATTTTCTTGTTGATAAGTCAGATGCATTTGCTTCTTTCAAGTTATTTAAGAGCTATGTAGAGAAAGAAACGGGTATAGCTATTAAGTGCTTGAGAACAGACCGTGGTGGGAAATTCACTTCAAATAATTTGAGAATGAATGTTGTTGGGAAAGGAAATGTCAGACTATTCTTGGAGGGTACCAGCCATGTTGTAACAGAGATTTTTATGTGCCTAAATTAAAGAATCATCTTCTTAGCATTGGTCAGTTGCAGGAGAAAGTGCTAGCTATGCTAATTCAATCAAACAAATGTCGAATTTATCATCCCCTCAAGAGGTTTGATCATCCAAACTGACATAACTGCAAATAGAATGTTTGTTCTGCTATCCAAGTCACAACCAACAGAGAAGCAAGTGAAAAATAAGGTCTATCTACAAACAACAACTGAAGATATGACTTAGCTTTGGCATCAGAGATATGGTCACCCTGGTTACAAAGGTCTCAAAACATTGCAACAGAAAGGGATGGTGAGGGGTTTGCCTGAGATCAACGAAACCGGAGTTATTTGTACTGATTGCTTAAAAGGAAAGCAACATCGAGACTTTTTTCCTAAGAAGAGTACATGGAAAGCTTCTGAGAAACTTGAACTCATTCATGTCAATGTATGTGGGCCGATTACTCCCATCTCGAACAGCCACAAGAGGTACCTAATTTGCTTTATCGATGACTATAGTAGAAAAGCTTGGGTATATTTTCTTGTTGATAAGTCAGATGCATTTGCTTCTTTCAAGTTATTTAAGAGCTATGTAGAGAAAGAAACGGGTCTAGCTATTAAGTGCTTGAGAACAGACCGTGGTGGGAAATTCACTTCAAATGAGTTTAATGATTTCTGTAAAAATAATGGTATTAGGAGGCAGTTGACAGCAGCATATACACCACAGCAAAACGGCGTCGCAGAAAGGAAAAACAGAACAGTTATGAACATGGTGAGAAGTTTGCTGTCTGAGAAAGGCATCCCCATAACCCTCTGGCCTGAGGCAGTCAATTGGAGCTTCTATGTACTAAATAGGAGTCCCACTCTATCGGTCAAAGACATGACACCAGAAGAGGCGTAGAGCAAGGTTAGACCCTCAGTTGAGCATTTCAGGGTGTTTGGAAGTGTTGCACATGCTCATGTTCCAGATGCACAAAGAACAAAGTTGGAAGATAAAAGTCAAAGTTGTGTTCTTTTAGGAGTGAGTGAAGAGTCGAAGGCGTATCGACTTTATGATCCAGTCTTGAAGAAGGTAGTAATTAGCCGAGATGTTGTTTTTGAGGAAGACAAGAAGTGGAATTGGGATAAAAGTTATGAAGAAGAGATTGCTCTTGATTTGGAGTGGGGTGAAAATGTGGAGTTAATTAATGTGAATGAATCAGAAGATGAAAATGCAAGAAACAATGAAGATGAAGATGGAGCTGCATCAAGCCTTATAGATCCCGAAATGCAAGAACCTTCGAGTGTGAGATCAAGCTCAAGGATCAGAAGAAGACTAGTGTGGATGAGAGATTATTTTTTAGGAAAGAAGACCTTTCAGATGAAGATACTGAAGCTAACTGGGCTTTATTTTCCAACACTGATCTGACAAGCTATGAA
Organism: Geum urbanum; assembly: GCA_946800695.1. NCBI lineage: Eukaryota > Viridiplantae > Streptophyta > Magnoliopsida > Rosales > Rosaceae > Geum > Geum urbanum. Next base: position 17,634,924 of record OX326998.1, on the reverse strand, counting down.
GAAGTTGTGGTGGAGGAAAAATGGAGACATGCCATGGACTCTGAGTTAAAATCAATTGAGAAAAATGGAACATGGTGCTTGATGAAACTGCCAACCGGAGCCAAGAGGATTGGGGTGAAATGGGTATACAAAACAAAAGTTAATGAGCTTGGTGAGGTGGAGAAATACAAAGCACGTTTGGTTGCTAAGGGTTATGTACAGGAATACGGTGTTGACTATGAAGAAGTGTATGCACCTGTGGTGCGGATGGATACAGTTCGCATGTTTCTTGCCTTGGTTGTGTAGAGAGGTTGGGTAGTCTATCAGCTAGATGTAAAATCAGCTTTTATACATGGCGAAATTACAGAAGATGTTTATGTTGAACAACCAAGGGGTTATGAGGTGAAGAATGAGGCACACAAAGTCTACAAGCTCAACAAAGCATTATATGGGCTCAAGCAAGCTCCTAGAGCATGGTTCAGCCGGATTGAAGCCTACTTCCTGGATGAAGGTTTTGAGAAGTGTGACAGTGAACAAACACTCTTCACAAAGGTCAACAAACAAGGTAAATGTTTGGTTATTAGCCTTTATGTTGATGATCTAATTTATGTTGGAGATGATGGGAATATGGTCTGTGAGTTTAAGAGGTCAATGATGAAAGAATTCGACATGTCTGATCTTGGTAAGATGAGATTCTTTCTCGGTTTAGAAGTATTACAGCTCATTGAAGGAATTTTCTTTAGTCAGAGGAAATATGTGTTGGAGGTTCTGAAGAAGTTTGGCATGGAACACAGCAATTTTGTTCAAAATCCAATGATCCCAGGTTTTAAGATTTTTCGAGATGATAAAGGAGTGGAGGTTGATGGCTCCTACTATAAGCAATTGGTAGGCAGCATGATGTATTTGACAGCTTCGAGACCAGATGTCATGTACGCAGTCAGCTTGATCAGTAGATATATGTCAAAGCCAACAGAGCTTCATCTCTTAGCCGCCAAAAGGATACTGCGTTACTTACAAGGAACTGTTAGCTTTGGGATCTTCTACAAGAAAGATGGAAATAAAGAGTTGATTGGTTTTACAGACAGTGACTATGCCGGAGATGTGGAAGATAGGAAGAGTATGTCAAGGTATGCATTTATCTTAAGTTCTGCTGCAGTAGTTTGGTCTTCACGCAAGCATCCAATTGTTACCTTAAGCACAACCGAGGCAGACTTTGTAGCTGTTGCTGCATGTTCTTGTCAAGTTGTTTGGATGAAAAGAGTTTTGAAGAAGTTGGGATATGAAGGAAACAAGAGTACTGTCATTTACTGTGACAATAGCTCGACCATTAAGTTAGCCAAAAATCCCACATTGCATGACAGAAGCAAACACATAGATGTGCGTTTCCATTTCTTGCGCAATCTAGCTAACGAGGGAGTTGTGCAGTTGAAGCATTGTGGTTCGCAAGATCAAGTGGCTGATGTGTTAACCAAGCCACTCAAGCTAGAGTCTTTTCAAAGACTAAGAGAGCTGTTGGGAATTCGTGATTTTCCAGAGATAAACTAGCTGTTGAAGACAGCTTAGTTTAGGGGAGGGAATGATGTAGTCATAGGTTGCTTTCGGTTACAATAAGAAGCCTTGTTTTTAGGGTAGTAGTTGTTTTGATTCAATCTTAGTCTTATACCACGTTTATAGGAATAATGTTGGCTATTCTTTGTTTTAGATCGATCTGTAAGGCTCTATAAAGCCAGTGTTGATACTCAATGAGAAATAAGTCATCCGATTTCTGTGATCAATATTCTAACAATTATAAAATACAATAGGAGAAAAAGATTGTTAATACATGTATAGCATCTAAAAGCTTCATCTCATCCAAAATTTAGGACCAAATTCCGCCTAATTTCATCATTTTGGAGCAGCTTTGGGGCTATCTTGAGACCAAATCCGGACAGTCTTATCATTCTGGAGAGCTGCAAAGGCAATCTTATTCTCTGATGGGTGACAGCAAACAGAGATGACAATGTCCGTATGATCTTCTAATCTCTGAACCAAAGTTTTATTAAGATCCCACAGATACAAACAATGATCCTTGGAACCACTAACAATATATCTCCCGTTTGTCACAGAAAATGCCGATGTCAAGCAGTACACTTCGTTAACATGACCGGTCCAGACCTTCAACGACTTCCTCGTCGAGTAGTTCCACAACTTCTGCAACCAGAAAAACAAATTTAGTGATTTACTCATAAACCACCTATATAGTTCTCCTACAACAAAAACAGATAACAATAGCCGCCAGACAATTTGCTCCCAGACTCAAAACTCAAAAAAAGCCTCAGTACCTCTATTTAACTCATAATTATCATATGCCGAAGAACTCAAGAACTCAATGGCAAGAAGACATTAAACGGTGAATCAATCAATGCCAAAAAGACCTAAAACAGTGAATCAAACATTACCCTACATCGAAAAATAATCCCTAGCGCAGCCAAAGAGCGCCACGCAATATCCAAAACTCCCTTTCTTGATCTTCTCTTGTCCGGCGGCCTTTGGCCTCATCGGAGCCTAGAGGTGCAGCTGGATGGGTATGGTGTCTCGTCCTTGTGATGGGCGATGATGGTAAGTGTACAACAAGCAGTATAGATCGACGAGGCTTAGATTCACTTAGTGCCTGTGGTGGAGCTGCAAAAGATTTGCCTCTACCCTGGATTGATTGGTGGTGTTTGGCCAAAGGTCGGCAGCGACGTCGATGGTGGTTTGCAGGAAGCAAGTGAGACGTCGTTGACAGAGGCGTGGGTGAATATGGGCTGGGATTGTTCTTTGCTATTTGCTGGGCTTAGGTGTTAGGCCTGGCCTAAAACTTTTGGTCCCTATGTTTTTTTTAATAAGTTCAATCGTCTTTGTTTTGTGTTAGTTATTTTAATTAAAATAAGTCTATACCCTTTAGTGTTAGGCATATGTGAGTTTTGTCTCGGGTTGTGCACCTGTAGTGTCTTGTCTGTTCTAGGTAAAGGCATTGGGTGGTTCTTTGCATGGGTGTGTCTTCCTAATGACAGGATGAAATGTAGTGTCGATGAAAGTTTTGTTCGACAGCACAACAAGAAAGTTGTTCGAAGTGAATCGATGCATCGCTACAGGCATATTACATTTCTACGATTATGTCGCCTTATTTGTAAAGCAAATAGAATAGTCAATGTTGTACTCTTTGTTAGATAGTGCAGTTTAAAATACAATGTAATTAAGTCGCCTGATAATATTTTGGGTGTTTTTCTTTATATAGAGTTTAGACTTTATGTCTCCCCTTGTATTCTAACATTTCATTAATCGAGAAAGATAATCGCAAGTCCTACTTCAAAAAAAAAAAAACATTACCCTGCACCTATTTTCACCTCAGAATTTTCATATACTTAAAACCCTTCTCATAATGACATACAACCCAATATCCCCCTAAAATTGATCACATTGCTAAAAATCAAACTCAGAGCTAAAATTGCAACCAGCTTTAATTAAGAAATGAATAAAGATGAAAACTTTAAAATCGAAAACTTACGAGGGTGTTATCGAGAGTGGCGACGAGTATGAACTTCCCGTTTGGGGAGAATTTGGCGAAAGAAATAGAGATTATCATCAAACAAGGTTTTGAGGCGATTCCCTTCAGTGCCCAAATATAACAATACCCATCGTGGCTAGCGGAGACAATGAGGGACCCATCTCGATTAAAGCTCACGGAGGTCACCGGAAGCGTGTGGGCCTTAACGACCTGAAGACACTTCCCGGTCTTGACTTCCCAAATCCGGAAAGTCTCGTCAAACCAGCCGGCCCTGGGTATAGGCCATATAGGCCGGTGCCTAGAGCCCCCAAATGTTGAGGCCCCCAAATTTGAAAATTTTATATTATATATATATATATAAACTATTCAAATAGCAAGATATCACTTACGTAGTTACGTACCTAACGTACGTAACCAATACTCTAATAGCCCAACCCAAACAAGGAAACAGTAGGTAAGCCCAAACTAAAATAAAACCCTATGGCTATACCAAAAGTCTGCTATTTTATTGCATCTCATTGATCTCAATCGTCTTGTCTGCTACAGCTAGAGCAACAGAGTGAACAGAATTACAGAGACACAGAGTGATCATCTCATCTTGCATTCATCTGATCATCGCAAGTTCCTCATTCATCTGATCATCTCGTCTTGCATTCAGGTATTTTTCTTTTCAAATCATCTCTTTAATTTGCATTGATGTAAACTTCTAATCTATTTTCATTCTAAGAATTAAGAATTTGATTAGAGATTAATCCTTTATTCCTTTAATCCTTTTGCTACTGTAATCAGTATATGAAGTTATGAACAATTGAACATTGAAGTATTGAACATCAATTTGTTTGGGTGAATAGATTAACACGGTTTGGGAATTCTTTTCGTTTTTAAATAATTTGTTGATGTACTCATTTGTATTGTATCATTTGTATGATAAAACGAGTTTGATGAACTTTTGTTCGAATCTTGAAAAGTTACTAAAGCATGGAGATATTTCAGACATCAATGGGTTTGAATTGTTCTTGGAACTACGTCGCTTAAGCGAAGCTGTACCAGAAGGAACAAAAAGAGCAGTTGAGGTTTTGAATTTTTTGAAAGATCTTGAGGCTTGTTATCCCAATGCTTGGATTGTCTACAGAATTCTTCTAACAATTCCAGTCACAGTTGCCTCTGCTGAGAGAACATTCTCAAAATTGAAGTTGATCAAGTCTTACCTTCGTTCAACCATGTCACAAGAAGATTGAATGATTTGGCTATGTTATCGATTGAAAAGCATCTTGTTGACAAGCTTGAATACGAGAGCTTAATCAATACTTTTGCTTCAAAAAATGCAAGAAGAGTTATGTTTGAGTAGTGGTTTTTTGAATAGCTTGAAGGTTATTTTGTAAAACAACGATATTCTTAGTATACATTTGAGTTTTTGTTACATTTTTTTTTTCTTTCTATCATTACATGTGAGGCCCCAAATTTTTTTACCGCCTAGAGCCCCCTGAAACTCAGGGCCGGCCCTGCCAGCCGAAGACGATGAGGCTCAACTGAGGGTTGAAGTTGACGCAGAAGACAAAGTCACTGTGTCCCCGGAGAGTCTTGACGCACTCTCCGTGAGGGGAGCGTGCGTCCCAGATGCAGAGGGTGCGGTCGTCAGAGGCCGAGCAGATGTAGTGGGAGTCGGAGGACTAGGAAAGGTCGGAAATGCCCTCTGAGTGGCCGACGAGGCGGCTGATGAGGGAGAAGGACGAAGAGGACCAGAGGATGATGGTCTTGTCGAGCAACGCCGAGGCTTCCGTCGTTGGATAATTTGACACATGATACGGCGTCGTCGCCGCGGAGAATCTTTAGGTGCCGGTACGGCTTGTACAGCGGCGCTTGCTGCCTGCTCCCACTGCTCGCCGTCATTTCCTCAATTATAACTAGGCCGGCCTAAGAAATTGAAACCGAAAATCGAAAAAAAAAATCTAGTCGAAATTAGGCAACGACCGCGATACAAACCGAACAAGAAAATACCGAAATCGAAAAAAATAGAAATATTTGTTTCGGTCTTTTATTTTGATTATAAAAATTAAATTGAAGTATGCAAAAAAGATATCATTTTGTATATTTTATAATATATTATATAAATATATGCAAACTAATAACCTTGAACTCCTAAAATTTTAATTTATTTATGCACAATTTTTATCAAATTCTTCCATAGAACGAATCAAAATATTTGACAATACAATACAAAGTCTTTTAGAGAATTGTTTAGTTATTTTTTTAAATGATTTTTATACATTATGTAAAAGATCGAAAGAAACTGAAATAATTCGAAAAAAAAAAATTCGAACCGAATAATCGCAATTTTTCTGATAAAAATTGAAAAATTAACCGAAACGAACCGAAAAAAATATTCCAGTTTGATTTAATTTTTACCAAAAACTGAACCATTTGAGCCAAACCCTGCCCCTAATTACGGACTCTCGAAACCAATATGGCCTCTTTCAATTGTATCAGTTGGACGGTGTGTCACTTGTGCTGCATATAAGTTATATATTAACCACCGCCTCTGTAATAAAAACTGATCAACCTCTTTTTCTTACCATCTACTTCGCATTTACCATCCATCATACACGAGACAGATGTGAAAAATTCAATACACATCCGACAGAGTTTACGCCGCATATTACATGATGATAAAACAATGATTAGGTGAAGAAAATAGAGTACAATATTTTGAAGAGGAAGTATTTCCCGTGATCAAAGGGAAGGGCATAATTTTTAAGTTGCTAGGCTACTACTACGTAGAACACATGAATGAACCGGAGGGTGTACTACTGCAAGCGGCAGTGTAACTTGATATACAAAACTGGGATTTTCAGCTACATTGGGTTAAAATGGCCCTAGTTCAACCCCCATCGAATTGTCCTTTGCAGTTGAGCGGCATCTTGTGTCACATTTCTTCCCGATAAGATGGGAAGAAGCGTTCTGTTGGATCAGGCAGAAGGAGAAATGAGTGACATGAGCCTTTTATGTGAAAGAACGAGGGAGAGTGAAAGAACGAGGGAGAGTGAAAGAAGAGAGGGTGCATTGATCAATTTGGTGGCTGGAGATTTCAGTCCTTGCAATTCCTGGTCTTCTGCTACTACCCGTTCAGAAACTCTACCTCATCTGAGCTTTCTTCATATAGTGCATAGCTATTGTCTCGAGCATCCTCGTTGCCACTACCGTGATCACTATTGTAACTGCCCTCAGAGAAACTCACAAACATTGAACCATCAGATGTGTGACTGCTCATCTGTGATGGCAAACTGATATCGCTATATGGCTCACTGTCAAACATAGGATCAATGTCGGGATAACTGCACAAAACATATTAGGATTAGACAAGCATTACATTTAGGTAAAACTAAATTGAGAACAGGAGATAGAAATCTGAAGTTTCTTCAGTTGCATCAGGGGAAGTAGTTGAAGAATAAGCGAACCTTCCTTCCGATGGAAATTCAGTCAACAGGCAGAGCTGAGGTCTTGTTTCCAACACCTGCTTCAAGAGCATGACACTGCACAAACATATTTTGCTGTTTAAATATCCATCTGATAGACACTACATTCTAATGGATCTTCTACCACTTTCAGCAACTATGATTAACAGAGAAATGATAGACATTCTATTCCACGACGACTCCACAACAGAACAAACAAAGAAAAAACAAAAATTATCAATCAGTGGGACAAAACCATTACTTCATTCTGTAGCATCTTTCATAATACCAATCGCCCTCTGATGCCAAGCCTTCTCTATTGGATATGTCCTGTTTGAGAAAATAACAAAAGTTAATCATGCGCTCACTGTAAACCATCATATGGAAACCTTCAAATTAAAGGTCAATTTCTATCCACTTACAAGATGTCTAAGAAGCTTGAAATCCCCGGATAGAATTGCATTCAGAAGCCTGTCAACTTCCACCTGCAAAACTCAATTTAAGTTTCACAGATATAGGAGAAAGAGAGCATGAACATAGAGATTGAGGTACTTACCACTTTGAGATGCATGCAATCCCGTAAAATCACAACTTCCAGCAGATTGACACCTGAGTTACCACCAAGGTTCCTAAGCAATGAAAGTTCAGCTCAAGTCTCAAATACACAGAGATCATTACAAACTCATCTACTGAGATAACTAACCTTAGAAATGCCCCGGTGATAGAGTAAGATGTTGAAAAGTCAATGTAGTTTAGTTTCTTAAATCCCTGCAAAAGTACCCACATCATTCAGATGATACCCATCATTTAACAAACATCAACGTCTGCCTGACCTGCACTATGAAACCCATGTATAGTTGAAATAAGGAAACTGAAATTAAAAGATTGAAAAGTTACTAAGGCAGAGTCATTTGCTTTGTAGGAAAATAACTGTACAAGATTTTGCTCTGATTGCCTCTCTCACATGACAACATGTACCAAAAGCATAATTCCTCAAATACCTACACACATACTCTCGCGCTGTCTATTTTACGTAATGAACCTACTATAACACACAGCAATAATGAACAGCATTCGGAGAATATTATCCTCCAAAAAGTTCAAGATGAAAAGACACACCTTAATAAGGATACGGACTTTATAATCATGCAACTTGAAACCTCTGAGAGCTAATGAAGTTACATGAGGGCAATTGTTAACGAGTTCAACACAGGCTGGTGACTTCAAACTGTCATCTCTACCTGACAATTGGCAAGTGTGCATATAAGAATTAAACTTATAAGACAAAAGATAAAGTTCCCAATGCAGTAGATGAAAATACCTGATTTTGAAGATTCAAAAAATAAACGCTCTATCAAATGACAGTTTGAGCTCACCGACACCAATGTCTGCCTCAGTTCAACGTGGCTGAAAATCGAGCAAAGAAGTAATAAATCAGCCCAAAATATAGGGATGTACAAAGAACGAAACCTCGTGATGCAGCAAAACGTAATGCCCAAAATTAAACTTACAGGCCAACAATTTCCAGATCAATGAGAGATGGACAGGCGGCCAATGCCGCACAGAGAGATGTATTTTCCATTCTCTCAATGTTGAAAAGGTGCAACCTTCTCAAAAAAGTCCTTGCAATAAAAAAAACATAGTATAAGAAAACTAGTAAGCAGCACAAAACAATTCTCAAGTCTTATTATTCAAGCATACCCTGGAGCACCACTGTCCCCACCTAAAGGGCTTAAACAGGACCTAGAAAGAACTGATGACTCCTTCCCTTGTCTGGATCTCTTATCATTCCATGAAAAATTGGATACTTCTACAGAGTTCTGGATGGTATAAACTAACGGCTGGCAAGATCCAAGTGACGAAGTCGGGCCTGGACCTACCACACCAAGCTTAAGAGACCTGAATAACCACAATCACCATTAACACCTTCACGACGATGGACAACAAATAATCTAAACTGTCACAATCAAAAAGACCTCTTAGTTGCAAAAGTCTTACTGAAGAGCTTTCCCTGCACGGTGAATCATCGTGGACACTACAGCATTGTTAACTTTCGGCACAACCGTGGTCAAGTCGATATTGGCGTAGCAAGCCGGATCCATAGCACATTTGTTAAACATGGAACAAGTAGCTGCAGCATAGCACAGGCTCTGTGTATCGAGCATCGAAAATACCTGCACATCACCACATTCACTGAGAATAACGAACTTCCACACCGATCCAAATTAGTAATACGAAATGAACTATAGCTCTTTCATTTCGAATCGATCATCCATCATTTCTAAAAGCTAAGACGATCAAACCAATACAATACGCTGTAATTAAGTTCAATTATACTCGAGTGAAAGTAAAAAAGAGGAAATAGAGTTTACTTTGATGGTGAGGTCGGGAGGTAGAACCCACGCGACGGAGTTGTGCTTGGAGGCGCGTCGCCGGGCGGAGCGTTTGCCGGCATCGAGAAGCACCGATCCCAACTGGAGAGCGCGATCGATGAGCTTGGTCTGATCGGCGTCGGAGTCGCGAGAGTTGAGGATGCGCTCGAAGGAGAGATCGATGGCGAACGGAGGCGATTCGGAGAACTCGAGGAAGGTCTCGAGGAGGTGATCGCGGTCAACGAGGTTGAGGTGGTGGTTCGAGGTAGTCCTCGGGTTTTGGGAAGGGCAAGGTCGCTTGGCCATGGATGAAGGACCGAGGAGGAGGGTATCCATAGCGGGTGGTTATCAAAGAGAAACAACACGGGGGGAGTCGTGGGAGGACGCGTGGAGGCACTATGACTGATGATGATGGTACGGTAAACGAATAGCACTACGGTTACAAGGACAAACAATACCAACTTTGCCATGTCATCATTTTTAATTTATCTAATTAATATTATTGATTTTTAAATAAAATAAGGTTCCCAAACCTACCTCAACTTGCTGTTATCATCGATCGTCTCTAGCTCCCTGCTGCTTCTTTGACTCATTGTTCCGGTGAAAGGAAAAAAAACGAGACTAACTTCCAGTTGATTCATTCTTCCACCTAGCTACAATGGTTAGTACTCTGATTCTTGTATTGTTTTCTTCGGCTTATTTGTTTTCCTGTCTCCACCTTCATGTTATTATATATATCAACTATGGTTACTGGGGAACTTACAGCATACCATATAGGCATTCCATTCGTTTAATATTAATCATAAGTGCTTTATATATGTAAAAGTGTGGGGCAGACGTAAGTACTAGTAGATAGGTTTGAAATTTTAGATTGTTTTCCAGGCTATTCATGAGATAATTTGCTTTTGCTTTTGCTTTTGATTAATTTCTTACTCAAATCTATGATTATAACCTGATAGCCATAGATTATCTAAGTTGAGAAATATGTTATTTTTTTGCTCTGGAGAATACTACGGGTGACAATGACGTGGGGAATGCTGATGAGATTACTAGTAGTGAGAATGAAGTGGAGAATGAAGATGAGGAAGAACATGTTCAAGAGCCAAAGACTGGGTAAGAATTTGATTCTGTCTATGAGGTAGAACAATATTATAGATCATACGGAAAAGGAGCAGGGTTTGAAGTCTGTCGAAGAACCTCAACTAAAGGAGATAATGGAGAATTAAAGTACATAAAATTTACATGTTCGCGTGTTGGGAAGCCTAGTAGCAGGTCAAGGTATGCATTCACACTTAGACCTGTTACAAAGACTGATTGCAAGGCTAAACTTAATGCAGGTTTACTTCCAAATGGAAAATGATCAGTATCCTCTATTGTGCTTGAGCATAACCATGAGTTTACTTCTCCAAGCAAAAGACGATTTAAAAAAAAACTCAAGAAGATTATCATCGCGTTTCAAGAAGAGGTTAGAGACAAACGATATAGCTGGAGTAAGACCGAAAAAGAATTTTAATTCTTTAGTGGTCGAAGCTGGTGGTCATTCGAATTTACCATTCACAGAGAGAGATGCCAGAAACTTTATAGAAAAGGCAAGGCGTCTAGGACTTGGAGAAGGAGATGCTATTGCTATTCAAAAGTATTTCATGAAAATGCAAGCCGACAACTCCAATTTTTTCTATGTAATGAATATAAATGAAAAGGGTCGACTAAGGAATGTGTTTTGAGCAGATGCAAGTAGGGTTGCTTATGAGGAATTTAGAGATGTTGTGACATTTGACACCACTTACTTAACAAATAAGTATGATATGCCATTTGCACCTTTTGTAGGTGTCAATCATCATGGGATGTGGATGAAGGAGTAGGTTACGTGGTTATGTGATCCTCAAGAATTGTTCAAGTCTGTTAGGATTTGTCAAGGGTTAATCCCTAGATTATAGGTAGTTTGAATCGTTCCCGTTCTGTTACCACTCTGGCATGATTCTCGCCATGAAGTGGGCTGCATTTTCATTCTGTTATGTAATCAACCGGCTATATAAAGCCTGGAACTCAGATGAATAAAGTAGATTATATTTCTGCAATTTACAGCTTCTGCAAACTGTGTCATTTGTTCTCAACATCTGGTATCAGAGCCCCAACCAGGGGCCTGACTGTGAGAGGTTAGATACAGCAGTATACTAACGTAAGAGAGGGAGTGTTTGAGAGAAACAGTGTGAGAAAAGAGAGGAAGCCAACAATGTCAGAAGGAAGTTACGTACCAGCTGCAATTCCCAGGTTTGATGGTCATTACGACCATTGGGCAATGCTTATGGAAAACTTCATTCGTTCCAAGGAGTTCTGGGACATTATCGAGCATGGAGTCACTGAGGATCCACAGGAGGCAGCAGAATCCTCTGGATCGAGGACTTACTCGACCATAGTAGCAGAGTAGACTCAACCCACAGCACCACAACGTAAACAGATGGAGGATTACCAGAAGCAGGTTGCTGAACGAAGGCTGAGTGATCTGAAGGTAAAGAATTATCTTTTCCAAGCCATCGATCGCACAATCCTTGATACCATCCTAAAGAAAGACACTACAAAAGACATTTGGGATGCTATAAAGAAGAAATTTGAAGGAAATGCAAGAGTCAAAAGGTCACATCTCCAGGCTCTCCGCAAAGAATTTGAAACCATAGAGATGAAGACTGGTGAGGGAGTAACAGATTACTTCTCTAGGGTCATGACAGTTGCAAACAAGATGAGGCTCTATGGAGAAGACATGCAGGATGTAAAGATGGTGGAGAAGATTCTGCGTTCTCTAACTGAGAACTTCAACTACATTGTCTGCTCCATTGAGCAATCAAAGGACATTGATTCCCTAACCGTTGATGAGCTGCAAAGCTCATTAATAGTTCAGGAACAAAAATTTCGTAAGCACTCAAATGAGGAGCAAGCTCTACAAGTCACTCATAAAACCAGCAGAGGGCGTGGACGTGGAGCTTACAGAGGAAGAGGAAGAGGAAGAGGCCGAGGAGGCAGTGATAGAGCCACCATTGAATGCTATCGATGTCATAGGTTTGGCCATTATCAGTTTGAATGTCCATCCTGGAACAAAGAGGCAAACTATGTTGAGATAGATGAGGAAGAAGAAATGTTGCTGATGGCTCTCGTAGAGTTGCATGAGGCTAAGAGAGAAGATGCATGGTTTCTTGACTCAGGGTCCTCCAATCATATGTGTGGAAATCAATCCATGTTCAGTGACTTGGATAGAGATTTTCAACATGTGGTGAAATTGGGGAACAACACAAGGATGAATGTAACAGGAAAAGGGAGTGTCAAGCTGATACTGGATGGTGTAATTCATATTGTCAGTGATGTGTTTTATGTTCCAGAGCTCAAGAATAATCTCTTGAGCATAGGACAACTGCAAGAAAGGGGTCTGGCTATTCTGATCAAGGGAGGGTCATGCAAAATCTATCATCCAGACAAAGGTCTGATCATCCAAACCAGTATGACAGCAAACAGGATGTTCATTCTCTTAGCTCAACAACAAAAGTCCTCTCAAAGACAACAAGACGGCTGCTTTCACACAAGGTCACAGAATGTCACTGATCTCTGGCATCTAAGGTATGGACACTTGAGTCACAAAGGCTTAAGAACCTTGCTGTACAAGAAAATGGTACGTGGTCTCCCTCAATTAGCTGCTTCAGACACAATATGTACTCACTGCATCACAGGGAAACAACATCGTGATGTCATTCCAAAGAGAAGCAATTGGAGAGCCAGTAAGCAGTTAGAACTCATCCATGCAGACATATGTGGTCCAATAACCCCAACATCCAACAGCAACAGAAGGTATGTGCTATGTCTCATTGATGACTATAGCAGAAAATCATGGACTTACTTTCTAACAGAGAAGTCAGAAGCTCTAAGTTCTTTCAAGTCTTTCAAGAAGCTGGTAGAGAAGGAAACAGAAATGTCTGTGAAATGCTTGCGTACAGACAGAGGAGGAGAATTCACTTCAAATGAATTCAATGAATTCTGCAAGCAGAATGGCATCAAAAGGCAATTAACCACTGCTTACACTCCTCAACAGAACGGTGTAGCTGAGAGGAAGAACATAACCGTGATGAATATGGTACAAGCAATGCTTTCAGACCAAGGAATACCCAAAACCTTCTGGCCAGAGGCAGTAAACTGGAGCATTCATGTGCTAAATCGGTGTCCCACATTAGTTGTCAAGGATGTTACTCCAGAAGAAGCATGGGGTGGAGCAAAACCCTCTGTGGGACATTTTCGCGTTTTTAGATGTGTGGGACACGTACACATTCCAGAGGTAAAAAGAACTAAACTTGATAATAGAAGTTTTCCATGTGTATTACTTGGTTTAAGTGAGGAATCAAAGGGATATAGATTATATGATCCTATGACCAAGAGGGTAGTTGTAAGCAGGGATGTAGTCTTTGAAGAAGAAAAACAATGGGATTGGGATAGTAGCTATAAGGAACACATTCTGGTAGATTTAAGTTGGGATGATAATAAGGAAGCAGAAAAGAAAGGGAAACAGGGGACTAGTGGTGACTTAGATGAAGCCAGGGTTAAGGGAATTGAAGAAGAGGGAGTAGTTGCTCATTATGAAATCAATGAGGGTGAGGAAAGGGTGAGAAAACCTCCAGGTTGGATGCATGACTATGTAACAGGTGAAGGTCTTTCAGAGGATGAAGCGAACATGGCACTGGTAGTGTCAAGTGATGATCCAGTGAGCTATGAGGAGGCTGTGAAGAATGAAAGCTGGAGGATTGCTATGGACTGTGAGATCAAGTCCATTGAGAAGAACAAAACCTGGACACTCACTGAGCTACCTGCTGGAGCCAAGAGAATTGGAGTAAAATGGGTCTACAAAACCAAATACAATGAATCTGGAGAGGTTGATAAGCACAAGGCACGTTTGGTTGCAAAGGGGTACTCTCAGAAACATGGCATAGACTACACAGAGGTATATGCACCAGTAGTAAGGATGGAGACAGTGAGGATGGTAATTGCTCTTGCAGCGCAGAAAGGCTGGAAGATTTTTCAGTTGGATGTCAAGTCAGCTTTCCTACATTGTGAGCTAAATGAGGATGTTTACGTGGAACAGCCAAAGGGTTATGAAATGAGGGGCAAAGAGCATCTGGTATACAAACTTCACAAAGCTTTATATGGTTTAAAACAAGCACCATGTGCTTGGTTTAGTCGTATAGAAGCACATTTCATAAATGAAGGCTTTCAGAAGTGTGGAAGCGAGCAGACACTTTTTACAAAGAGAAATACAGAAGGGAGAATGATCATAGTGAGTGTCTATGTTGATGATCTAATCTTCACTGGAGATGATGAAGCTATGATCTCTGCATTCAAAAATTTCATGCTAAGAGAGTTTGACATGACAGACTTAGGAAAAATGAAGTTCTTTCTTGGTATTGAAGTGCATCAGAGTTCTGATAATATTTTTATATGTCAGAAGAAATATGCCTTGGAAGTATTGGATAGATTTGGGATGTTGGAAAGTAATCCAGTCACAAATCCAATGGTTCCTGGGGTCAGAATGAGCAAAGATGAAGATGGAGTCCTAGTCGATGAGACTTACTACAAGCAGCTGATAGGGAGTTTGATGTATCTCACAGCTACAAGGCCGGACATAATGTTTGTCACTTGTCTTCTCAGCAGGTACATGGCGAAACCAACAGAATTACACTTACAGGCAACTAAAAGAATACTTAGGTACTTAAAGGGAACTGTAAACTATGGAATACAGTACAAGAAAACAGCAGAAGATGGAGGAATAGCAGCATTCACAGACAGTGATTATGCTGGTGACATAGAAGACAGGAAAAGCACATCTGGTTATGTGTTTTTGATGAGCTCTGGTGCTGTCTCATGGAGCTCTAAAAAGCAACCTATTGTGACCTTATCAACCACAGAGGCAGAATTCGTAGCTGCTGCAGTTTGTGTCTGTCAAGCTGTCTGGATTAAAAGAATTCTAAAGGAGCTGGGCTATTCTCATGGAAGTTGCATATGCATCAACTTTGACAATACCTCCACCATTAAGCTGTCTAAAAATCCAGTCATGCATGGACGCAGCAAACACATTGATATAAGGTATCATTTCCTGAGAAACCTTGCTAATGATGGTGAAGTCGAGTTGATACAGTGTGGAAGTAATGATCAGGTTGCTGACATTATGACCAAGCCTTTGAAACTTGATATGTTTCAGAAGCTTCGAAATCTGTTAGGAATGGTTGAAGTCTCAGACTTAAACTAACTGCATACAGCTGTTAGTTTAAGGGAGGGATTGAAGGAGTAGGTTACGTGGTTATGTGATCCTCAAGAATTGTTCAAGTCTGTTAGGATTTGTCAAGGGTTAATCCCTAGATTGTAGGTAGTTTGAATCGTTCCCGTTCTGTTACCACTCTGGCATGATTCTCGCCATGAAGTGGGCTGCATTTTCATTCTGTTATGTAATCAACCGGCTATATAAAGCCTGGAACTCAGATGAATAAAGTAGATTATATTTCTGCAATTTACAGCTTCTGCAAACTGTGTCATTTGTTCTCAACAATTGATTTCAAATGAGGATACTAAGACATTTACATGGCTTGGCTTACATGTATGTCCGGTCAGGCTCCTAATGCAATCATTACAGACCAAGATAAAGCAATGCAAAATGCTATTGCGATTGTGTTTTTCCTTGTACACGACATCGGTGGTGCTTGTGGCATATAATGAAGATTCCTTAGAAATGGAGAGGGTACAAAGAAAGATATGAGGGCATCAAGTTTACTTTTCAGAATATTGTTTATGATTCATTAAACATCAATGAATTTGAAGATCGTTGGAAGGTATTCATTGAAAAGTATAACTTGCACGACAATGAATGCTTATTGGGATTATTTCAAGATAGGCAAAGATGGGTTTCAAGTTTTGTGAAAGACACTTTTTGGGCAGGTATGTCAACAACTCAGTGTAGCGAGAGCATGAATGCATTTTTTGACGGGTATGTAAACTCAAAGACTACATTAAAACAGTTTGTGGAGCAGTATGAAAATGCTTTGTGTTAGTATAGCACCATTAGTTCATGGATTAAACATACTTACCCACTTAAGCAGGTGATCGACACCTAACCGACCACTCGAAAGACCACCAAGCGGACTATGACTTCACTCGCAAGACCGAGCCCATCTGATCAAGCACGCGCCTGACAAGCGCACATCCGAATACTCGACCCACATGACAGCAAGTGCAGCCTTATCCCACATCGAAGAGCACAAGCAAGCAACATACTCACCCATCCATACAGGTAAGGCATTTACTACAAGTAAATGGACAACTCATTTTAATAGACAATCAATTCCAATCTTAAGTACTCCAACCTATTTTCTTACACGTTCACTTGACTGTTATATCCAATACATCTTCTAACTTAGGCATCGGAGCATTGAAGGCAGGTCGACCCTGTCTTGACCATCTGACCGCCCGTTTGTTGTTGTATTCTTCTAACAGTAAGAGCCGAACATCCGAACATCCGAACACCTGAACACCCGAAGAGAGAGAAGATTACTCGTACTTGCTTCTGCTTGATTACGTCCCGCGTAATTCGGTAGAAACACTTTGCCAGATAAGGTTGAGAAAGAGAACATAGCTGATTTTCAGTCTTTCAATTCAAAGATCTCTTGTTTCACAATGTATAATATTGAGAAGCAATACCAGGAAGCTTATACAAATGCAAAGTTTAGAGAGTTCAAAAAAGAGTTGGAAGGAAAGATGCACTGTAGCATATCATCATTTGAAAGGAATGGTACAGTTACTGCCATTATTGTGGATGAAGATGTACATCTGCAATCTGATACAACAATGAGATGTGTCCCATTCTTAGTTCGTCTGAATGAAGACGAGTGTGAGGTAAACTGTGTTTGTCGTTTGTTTGAGTTCGAAGGAATATTATGTCGACCTATTATTGTGGTATTGCTTCATAAGAATGTAGGACGTGTTCCTGATAGATATATTTTGAAGCGATGGACTTCAGGTGTATAAAGAGGTCACAGTAAAGTGAAAATAGGCTATGAAAATTGGACTGCTAATCCTGATATGCAAAGGAATGATAAGATATGTAATCTATTTCAGGAGGTGGCAGATTTAGCAGATAGCAAAGATGAGGATTGTAATATGGTCATGGGGGTGCTACATGAACTACAGATGAAATTGCAACAGATGAAAGCTGCTTGTGAAAACAAAGAGGATAGTACTGCGATTGTTGATAAAACAACATATGTTGAAGAGCTTTTAGAAAAAGGTATCGAAATACTTGATCCCTTATCTGTTCGAAGTAAAGGTCGTCCTCCAGCAAAGGGAAATCAGTCTA
Source organism: Geum urbanum (assembly GCA_946800695.1). NCBI lineage: Eukaryota > Viridiplantae > Streptophyta > Magnoliopsida > Rosales > Rosaceae > Geum > Geum urbanum. The sequence goes on along the minus strand of OX326998.1, from coordinate 17,617,218 downwards.
CAACAAAGCAAATTATTCAGAAAAGAAAAGAAACTAAATCCGTTGCTATAAATAATTCCCAGGTAAGTCTCTCTTCAATTTATGTACTGTTTGGGCCTAAATAAAATATTTACTTTGGGCTTGGATGGCTGAGGTCTATCGAAGCCCGTTATGGTTAATTGTTCCTATCGAGGAAATATGAGGTCTAGCGAGATTCGTATCGAGCTTCGCCGGGAACAGACTTAGAGTTCTATTAGGACTGTGTCTTATCGAGCTGGTTTCACGCGGCTCAGTTTCTATCATAACTAGTTGATATTTGCAGGACTCTTAGAAGAGTTATGATGGAATTAGAATACTTATGAATGGTATGACACGATGCTGGTATGGAGATTCAGACAAAGTTACAAGAGCAAAGGAGTTAGAAACAGAATCAACGACTGATAAGTAAGCAAGTATATAAGGAACGCGAGGATCTTATGAAAAGCACGACTACAAACATACAAACAATCCTTGCTATACGCAATACAACCTAGACGGTTATCTCGTCCTCGAGATATCTATCTTCTTGCAACCAGAAAAGTCTGAGTGCTGTTCACCTATCGAGTGAAGGTATTTACGACTCCAAGGAAGCAATTGCAACCTGAAGGTGGAAGGGCTGCTCACTTGTATGCTGAGGGCTTGAATACTCAAAGGAAGCGAGTGTTCTCAACACTTCATCAAGAGATTGCTCTGCTCTACACGAGAGACGTGGGGGTATCAATTTCTGGATCTAGCAGAGAGGTACACATATCAAAGTCCTAGGTTCCTAGGCGAAAAGAACCTATTCGGATAGGGTTGGTGCTCTCCCTATCTTAATCGCTTACATTAGAAGTCAGGCGGCTGTAACTAGTCCATATTCCGTTGAAGAACGGTGGCACGCCAGCATCGAAGCACATACAGGATAGACCGGTACACGCGGTTGAAACATCCGATATCAAAAGAGACTGCTTCGCGGAGAAAGTCTCTTCCGGGAGATATTTCTGCATCGAACATTTTGGCACGCCCAGTGGGACATAGAAATTACTTTGTCCAATTCTCGTGTCTCTAAACAAGATACCACTGTTATGTCAAAATCGAACATTTTGGCACGCCCAGTGGGACCTGTTAATACTTCTTTGCGTCTCTAAGCGACAATTGGAGACCCTTATCGAAGGGTTTACCCTCAGTGTCGTAAACATCCACAACCGGTATACCGTGAACACACTGCTAACCAGTGTCGTTCATTGAGTAATCAAGCGGTTAAAGTTATCTTCGCTAGCGACTTCAACGCCATGGAGTTCGAAACTCTAAGTGAAACGGAGATAAAGGCACTCACGTATAACGAATACGTGGCCTACGCAGCGAAACGGGACTTACACCACGCTAGTGGTTTTCGATCATTCGAAGACAGACTTGAGCAACATAATGATCATCTTGCTGCTCAGACCGACTCCTTAAAGGAGATAGCGAGTACTATGCGGTCTATGCGACTAGAGTTGAATCAAGAACAAGAGGATAAAGAATCCATAAACGCTCAGGTAACTAGTTTGGCAGAAGGTCAAGAACGCCTACGGGCGGATGTCCAAAGCCTTTTAGACAAAGGATTGGAAGAATACCGCCGGTCAGCGGCAGCTATCACTCAAAGAGTCGATAGGGATCTGGGTTCTCTAACCAAAACCGTATCGGACTTGGCTAGGAAAACCAGACGATCAGAGGATTTTGCTTTCGAGTGGGAGGCACGTATAAATAAACTCATGGATGATTATCAAGTAAGAATAACCAAGATGCATGAGACTTACGAAGCACCGTTTCCCCTAAGCAAAGACGATCCTAATGAATGGCATTGGCCAAAGTTCTATAAACACCAAACCTTCCAGACATTTTCTGGTGACGATGATGCTAATGCGGCAACACATCTGGCTTACTTCACCTTGCAGTTAGGCCAGTTTGCCGAGGACGATGGACTCAAACTAAGGGTCTTCGGTTCATCGTTATCGGGATCAGCCCTCGTATGGTACACTGGCATCGAGAAGGGCTCGATCAGTACGTGGAAGGAGATGGAGGCCCTGTTTATAGACCACTTCGGAACGGAACGTCCAGAAACCACCGTGGGAAAGTTGGCTTCTCTTAGCCAATCGGTGACCGAGAGTCCGGTCACTTTCCTACACCGTTTCCGTTCAGAGTATAACCTCTGTAAGACCCCTCTAAGCAAGGAAGAGGTGGTAGAGATGGCCAAGAATGGGCTGGAGGATACTTATCACCAGCTATTCTTAAATAGCAAGTATTTCTCTCTAAATGAATTCATCGCTGCGGTGACCAGAGCATACAGCAACATGCAGGAGAGAGATAACAGAAAGAACGCGTCCAAATGGACGTATAGCAATAGAACTTATGACAGGTTAAAGCCAAAAACTGTGGCTTATGTTGAACCAATGGATGACCAGGAAACAGATTCTGAGGACGATCATATAGGGGTTGTGGATTTAATGTCAAGTAAAGTGCTGAAACCCCGAAAGCTTCAGAAGAATAGAGGTCCCGTCAGGCTCTCGACAGTGGCTTTTACTAAACCAGAGTTCGAGAAGTACACTTATGACGCCAACATGGCGCATGAAATTTTGGACGAGTTGTACGGTCTGCGGGTTGTCAAAGCAGACTTCGGGCCGCTTCCCACGGCTTAGCAGTTAAAGGGTAAAAAATACTGCAAGTTCCATGGAGCATGGAACCATCTTACCAAGGATTGTATCAAGCTGAAGGACCAAATCCAGAAGTGGATCAATGAAGGAAAGCTGGAGTTGGAGGGTTCGTCCAAAACAACAGCATTGGTGGATTCTGAGCCATTCCCTGCTCAACAGGTGAACATGGTGGACGTAAGTTGGCCAGCACCTAGTAGAATCCTTGAAAACAAAGAGGCTTGGAATCAACCAGCATATTTAACCGTATCATTCAAGACGGACATGGTGGATGAATATTTGGATAGGTTAAAGGATATGGGGTTGATTTTCTTCTACCCTGTCTATAAGCTTAGACATCTACGGTATGAAGGGCCAGCCCAACATTTTTGTAGATTCCACAATCACTTTGGCCATCGAACATCGATGTGTTCAACCCTGAGAGACAAGATCCAGGGCTTGATCAACTGGCAAGTGATTGTAATCACTGAAGACGGAGAGATGGATTTTCATCCTGAATATCCTCGTAGAATGCCATCTCCTCCGATCACAGAGTCTCCCGTCAGCGGTACTTCTTCAGAATGTAGTCAAGGTACACCAAGTCAAGAGAAGAAGAAGTCCAAGCGAAGGACCAGGCGAAACATAGCCTTTGCCCGACCCAAGCGGACGCGCGTCACATACGACGCATCCTGGCGAGAAGAAATATTTGAAAAGCTATGCCAAGATGGAATAGCAGTGGTGCCTAACAATTGGGGATCACCAGACCCACATCCAGATGATGTCAGGGGTCTCCCTTATTGTCAATATCACCACAAGTGGGGAAGTCACGGGACAGCTGTCTGTAGAGATCTGAAATATAAGATTCAGCAGTTGATCGATGACGGAGTAATATCGATCGAGCAAAAGCCTTCGCTCAACTTAACAACTCCAATCCCCATGATTGTTGGCATGTTGGACGTAACAGGTACTAAAACCAACAAAAGAAAACAATTCAACGACCAACCAACAGCTGGCGAGAGTCTACCTCGTACATCAAATGATAAAGGAAAAGAGAAGGCGGACCCTAAAGCAGACTCGCCAATATCCCTTTGTGCACACTGTAAGTTGAGGAGTGGGTTGAAGATCTCCTTTGAAGAGCTGGCTCAGGCAGCCAAAACCTTCCCGGAATTATTTTCCAATAAAGATCCTCAGTCCCCACCATCGAAACAAAGGGATACTCCTGCTCCCAAGCGACCAAGAGCAACCAAACAAGCCAGTGTGGTTAAAACACCCGAATCTAAGGTTGCTGAAACGCTCACCAAACCGTACGTTCCTCCAGCTTCAAGGAACATCACAAAGGAGGATGTATGGTATATAAGGGAGAAGGGAAAGACAGCCGAGGTGACTCCAAGTAAGAGGAGGAACCTACAGCGACGCTTTGGTAGGGCCAAGAGAGCATTGGATGCTTACGAGGCTGGCCTTATCAAAGAAGAAGACCTGGAGTTTCCTCCAGAAGTGCTGCAGAGGCGGTTGAACACCCTTGCAGCAAATCCATTAGTGGTGTTTGGGAAGAAATCTCACGAGCCCAAAGTGAGAGCCCAAAGACCAGGGGTTTTCGAGAGAAACCCAGAATTAGCAAACAAAGGAAAAGAATTTGAACCTACTCTAAAGGTTCACCGGGTAGTTCAGAATCAATTACCAGTAAGGAGGCGCCTTACTTTTGAAGAAGACATTGTGAAACAAGTAGGGTTGAAGACACCTCCCAAGGGAGTAGAGGGGCCACCACAACAAAGTATTCCAAGCAAGCCACCAGTCCTGCAATGGAGGCCAAGGCCTTTAGTGGTAGAAGAACAAGCGAAGGCCAAGAAATTAGCCCCAGCTCCCAAGGAAACAGCTACACCACCGACACCACCGCCAGCTATCGATCCTATTCCTGAGGATATTATACAGCAAGTTGCTCATCTCGAACTGACTACATTGTCTATCGAGGAAGGACAGCCATCGACCAAAGGTGATAATGACAACGAAGACGAGGAGTTGGTGGATTACAGTGAGGATGAGGTCGATGAAGAACACGATTGCATCAAGGAGGACACTGCAGCCATTAACATGGTGTATGTCCTATCCTCCAAATATGCTTTGCCCTCACCAGCAACAAGAGACGAATCCAGGAACATCAGTAGTGTGATGCTACAAGATGAAGAACTAGAGGTGCCGGACAGTTCCACACTCGATGGCACACCATAACTGGATTCACCAGACACAAGAGGACAAATGATGTTCTCCAAGCCCACCATTGACATGGCCATGCACATGCGACCACTATATGTCACAGGACAAGTCCAAGGAGTCCAATTGAATAAACTTTTGGTGGACTCAGGGGCAGCGGTGAACATCATCACCTTTAAGGCACTGGCCCTTATCGGTGTTCCCAAGTCAGCTATCCAAGAGACATCGCTGAGTGTCAGGAACTTCCAGGGTAGCATAACAAAGACCTTGGGGATTGTCTTCCTACAGGTACACATCGGGATAGCTTCAGGCACTTACACATTCTTTGTGGTAGAATGTACATCACCATATAGTGCCATCCTGGGACGTGATTGGATCCATAGAAGCTACTGTGTACCATCCTCGCTGCATCAGCAGATGCTATTGTGGAACATGGAGTCAGGCGAAGCAGAAATAGTCAACGCTGACCCTCGCCCATATTTTGTCTCTACTAATGCTCTAGAAGCCAGGTATTACCACAGTGACCTTAGGCCGCTGGAGGTATGTGGCGTCGATAGTAAAGGCCGCCCGATGGGTGTCACGGCCTCTGAATTAGCTCAGTGGGGGATTGTTCAAGCAAATCAGGATAGTCAAAGACCCTACACCATCGAGCTACCATCCAGACGTTCTCCATGAGTGGGTCTCTATCTGAAATAGAGGCCGAGGCTTGTCTTTTGTTGCACGAACGCTTTCATAACTTTATGTTAGAAAGCCAAGCCTTATAGAAATTTCCAATGATTGCAGCATTGGAATACGTGGATGAAGACGTTCTGCAAGACTTAGGAGAGGAGGACGAGATTCAACTAGCTCCAGCAGCCTTAGATGATATACCTCCAAAAGTGAAAGATCCCATCGAACACATTCAGATTGGGACACAGGAAGAGCCAATGTCTGTGGCTATAAGTACTTTCTTAGAACCTGAAGAGAGGCTCCAGATGATTGAGTTGCTAAAAGAATATGCAGATTGTTTTGCAGAAAAATATGAGGACATGCCGGGTCTTTCACCAGACTTAGTTTGTCACAATTTGCCTACCATCGAGGGAAAGAAGCCTGTAAAACAAGAAATGCGTCGCATGAACATAGAGACAGCAATTCTAGTCAAAGAGGAGATTGAGAAGATGCTCAAGTCAGGAATTATACGAGTGGCCAAATACAACGAGTGGCTGTCCAATATAGTTCCAGTCAAGAAAAAGAACGGGAAGATGCGAGTATGCGTCGACTACAGAGACTTGAACAATGCAACCCCTAAGGACGCTTATCCTATGCCAGTAGCTGATTTGTTGGTTGACTCAGTTGCCCACCATGAGATGTTAACATTCATGGATGGTACTGCAGGATATCACCAGATTCCAGTGGCGGATGAGGATAGACATAAAACGGCATTTCGATGCCCAGGCTTTGCTGGTGTTTTTGAGTATGTGGATATGCCATTTGGACTCAAAAATGCAGGGGCAACCTACCAACGAGCAATGAATTTGATCTTTCATGATCTTATTGGTAAGACCATGGAGGTATACATCGATGATGTGGTAGTCAAAACAAAACATCGAAGCGACCATTTTGAAGACTTGAGACAGGTGTTTCTCAGAATGAGGCAGCATCAACTGAAGATGAACCCAGCCAAATGTGTGTTTGGCGTCCAGGCAGGTGACTTCCTGGGTTTTCTAGTTCATCAGCGTGGGATTGAGATACCGGATGATAAGAAACAAGCGGTTATCAGTGCAGCCCCACCAAAGAGTAAGAAGGAACTACAACGTCTATTAGGAAAAATCAATTTCTTACGACGGTTTATTGCCAATGCTGCTGGGAAGACACAATCATTCTCTACTCTCCTCAAGCTTCAAAATCAGAAAGACTTTGTATGGGAGCCTATACATCAGGAGGCCTTCGATACCATCAAAGCATACTTAACGAACCCACCAGTCTTGGTCCCTCCAAGACCTGGGGTTCCTCTTAAGCTGTACATATCAGCTACCGACCTCTCCATTGGAAGTCTATTGGCTCAGGACGACACAGCAGGGGTTGAACGTGCTATTTTCTACCTAAGTCGTACCTTGAACGATTGTGAAACGAGATACTCTCCAATGGAAAGGTTATGCCTAGCCTTATACTTTTCAGGGTGTAAGTTGAGGCACTACATGCTATCCTTCACTACGTGTGTCATAGCACAAACAGATTTAGTGAAGTATATGTTATCCAGACCGATTCTCCGTGGTCGTATTGGAAAGTGGATTTTGGCTCTCTCAGAATTTTCTTTGCAATATGTCCCTCAGAAGGCGGTGAAAGGCCAGGCAGTGGCTAATTTTTTGGCTCATCATCCCATGGAAGAAGTGGTCGATGGACCAGAACTGGATCTCGCTCGTATCGATTTGGCCCCTTGGTGTTTATATTTCGATGGGTCAAGTACGAGTACTATGGCTGGGGCTGGGGTAGCTTTGGTCTCCCCACGCAGCCAAACTTATTCTTATTCTTTCAGGTTGGACTTCAGGTGCACAAACAATCAAGCAGAGTATGAAGCTTTAATCATTGGATTAGAACTTCTATTAGATATGGAGATCAATGACGTGCATGTCCTTGGAGATTCCCAACTAGTGATCAGACAACTGGAGACCAAGTACAGGGCAGGCCCAATACTAGAACCTTATGCAAGGAGGGCTTGTGATTTATTGAAGTTGTTTACAGAGGTGGAGTTGAGTCATGTTCCTCGAGAGAAGAACTATGCAGCTAATGAGTTGGCTCAACTAGCAACGGGTGTAAGTTTACAAGATGGAGTACGAGAAAGAATACTCAAGGTTGAAAGAAGAACCCTTCCATCTTTCCTTGCACGACAAGAAGACAAAAACGAATGGTACGTTGCTACACTTTATCACATCGATAAAGACTGGAGGCAGGAAATCATCTCCTATCTCCAGGATCCTAATAATCCGGTTGACAAGCGGATTCGATTCTTAGCTCCCAATTATGTGCTCAAAGATGCTGAGTTATATCGAAGGGGAGAAGAAAGCATACTATTAAGGTGTGTCTTTGGACGTGACGCTAAAAAGTTAATGAGAGAAGTCCATCTTGGGACTGCAGGGGCTCATCAAGCCGGTCCCAAGATGAGATGGTTGCTAAGACGACATGGCTTCTATTGGCCAGGAATGCTCAGAGACTGCATCACGTTCGCTAAAGGTTGTGAAGAATGCCAGAGACATGGTCCAGTCAACCATATGCCCAGAATACCATTACAGCCTATAATCAAGCCTTGGCCAGCTCGAGGATGGGCTTTGGATTTAATTGGAATGATTCATCCTCATTCATCCGAGGGGCATAAGTTCATTATCGTGGCTACTGATTTCTTCACAAAGTGGGTCGAAGCTCGACCTCTCAGGGTATCTTCAGCGAAGGCCATCCGTCAGTTTTTATTCGAAGATATTATATGTCGGTTTGGCATCCCTGAATGTTTTGTTTCAGACCGAGGGGCAGCCTTTATGTCTGGAGAAGTAGATACCTTAATGAAGGATCTGGGGATTCATTTTCTCCACTCTTCTCCATACTATGCCCAATCCAACGGTCAAGCAGAAGCGAGTAATAAAATCATCATACATATCCTAAAACGGATGCTCGCTGGAAATGCCAGGCTGTGGCATGAAGAACTTTTTCATACCTTGTGGGCTTACAGGACTAGTAAGAGGACCCCCACAGGTACAACTCCTTATGCACTGATGTTTGGGCACGATGCTGTTTTGCCTTTAGAGATCAATGTTCAGTCTTTACGGGTAATGGAGCAACACAATTTGATCGGTGAAGACTATGTCCAAGCAATGTGGCAAGAGCATGAAGATCTCGATGAGCATCGAATACAGACTTTTGAAAGTCTACGTGCTGAAAAACAAAAGGTGGCTCGTGTCTATGACCAGCGAACAAGGGGCATGAGTTTTGCAGAAGGAGAACTCGTTTGGAGGGTGATCTTGCCTATCGGTGAGAAAACGGAAGGACGAGGAAAATGGTCAGAAAAATGGGAAGGACCATACATCATCGATCGACTGTTGGGTAAAGGAGCAGTTCGTTTGAGAAATCGAGATGGTACTATACATGCAAACCCGATAAATGGTCGTTACCTAAAGAAATTCATACAACCTGTTTGGGAGTATGATGATCCTCCACATGCTGCTTAATCTAGTTTATTCATGCTCTTGCATCAATAAACTACAGGGGCAACTCATATACTCATCGAGGATCATAGTCATCGAATAAACCTACCAATGGGGTTAAATAATCAAGTGCCAAATTTTGTATCAGAGTAATTATTTTGTCCAAGTCAAAGTTCGATACAGGCCAGTCTTTGTGGCTTAAATTTTTGAGCAAACTATATACGAGTTTATCAACACAAAGAACTTTTACATTGCAAATAAATACTACATTCAAATACTTGGAACAATACAAAGGCTTTGCGGCCTCAGGCTCTGATACCATATGGTGAAGATGAATCTTGGACAACTGCGAAAGATGAATGAAAAATCTTAAACGGCAGAAGATGAATGAAAAAGCTAAAGGATTCATTCTTCACAAGATCCTCTGCGTGGCTCTCCATCTCTCAACCTAACAAGAGATCCAAGTTGGAGAGCGAAAAGGAGGATCCTCGGTGCTCCCAATCCCGTCTCTCAAGAAGATAAAACCTACAGATCGATCTCAGTGATTTGAAGAGATCGACCTCGGTGAAGGAGAGGGAGAGGAAGCTGGACCGTCAAGACAAGAGGAGGAGGACTACGACAAGAGTTGCACCTACCTTGACGATCATCGCCTTTGTCAAGTCAACATGATGCCCCCAACTTTTCCCATGGACTGCAGGAGGCATTAAAGAGGAACACCACCCTCTATGCATATCGACACCGAACGGGTACGAGACAGAAGTCGAAGGGGATGGAACCTCTGGATTGTGGCCTCTCCCTTAGAGTCTCCTTCAAAAAGGGAGAGCCAAGGCGACGCCTGGGCATAGATATTGCTATCTAGTCCAGGTTTGGGCATGGATATTGCTATCTAAGGAACAGAACATCGAAGGATTTATCTGGAGGTCTCTTTGGATAGTAAGACCAGAACATGTCGAGTTGGGTTTGATTCATTCTCGCAAAGGACTTGGTGTATTTTTACCAAGGAAAGGAAACCTTTTATAGCCAGGAATTACGACGGTTTGGTTTCGCATGAGTAATTACACCCAACAACAGTGAATACGTGTTCAATTAACAGTGGACCATGAAGCGGTTTGACTGCTCGCAAGAAGTGCATGATAAATGAGAAGATCTTTGGGGCAGTTAAAACGTATTTCAAAAGATTTCGATGGTCTAACGCGATACGAATTCCAAGTATAGAATTCAATTCCATTTATTGCTGGACAACCGAAAGAGTTAAAATTAGTTACAGCTTGAAATGAGGCAGTTAAAACGTATTTCAACCGAATGAGTTAAAATTTGCAATTGGAAGACGAAGCTCTTTATATTAATCTTAGTATACTCCGAGGCCACCCAGGCTTGTTGAGCTGCTAAACAAGCTTCGCTAACTTTCGCACGTGCTTCTTGTAGATGTTGAGCCCGAGCCTCGTCCTCATTCAGGAAATGTTGTACTTTGTCCTGATAAGCGGGGATTTCAGTTTCCAAGACAGCTATTTCAGAGTTGAGTTTGGCAAGGTCGGCCTCAAGAGCAAGCCTTTGGGCACGTTTGGTCAATAGAGCATTTTCCCTTGTCTCTTTCTCCTGCACAAGTTTTTGAATTTCCTCTGCTTCCCTTTGAGTTGTTTGCTCTAGGTTGCTCGCTGCTTCAATCTCACGATCAACCCCGAGTGTTAGATCATGAAAGGCTTCACTTTGGCGTTGATACTCAAGGAATTGTTCTTCTAACTTATCCAGGAAAGGAATAAATGCTGCAGGGGCAGTGGCTCGGAAATCCTTCACTTGTCTCGAAACGGCCTGAACATCCGTACTGGAGTCTAGTGGCCCAGAAAGAATTTTACGAAGCTGACAAATGAGGACCGTACGAGCAGGAGAAGTGCTTGAAGTGCTCGATGCACCTGCAAGTTCTTGAACTGCGGTTGACCCTTGCACACTGAGCAGGTCGAGTTGTTTTCCAGATGATGAAGAGGGGACAATTATTTCCTTGCAGCAAACGGAAGGTCCTTCATCATCATTGGCTAGGGATCGATCAGGTTGGTCTCCGACGACCATCGAAATTGGCTCTCCTACTATGCTTGTTTGTTTCCTTGGGTTATCAGGAAGAATTTGCTGAATGGTCACGTCCATAGAAACAGCATCGGGCTTCGATGTAAAATAACAGGAAGTGTTAGGAATATATCGAACAAATTTCTAACCTAAGAAGTGAGGTTGCGATAGCTTACTTGTTGGGGAGACAGTATTGGTGTCTCCTCAAGAGTCTGAACTTGTGGCTCTGATAAGGAGGGATTCGATGCTTCGACCTCTGGGCTAGTCTCGACTGGAGTTTGTGATCGATCAGATCTGGGCTTTGGTGAGGAGACGATTTGTTCAGCTTCTAAAGCAACTTGTTCATCATGAGCACTGGAACCTTCGCCAGAAGAGGAAGGAATGTAGCAGCCTTGAATTTCAATCTGAAGACGGTTGTACAAGGTGGTAAGGGCTACAGGTTGTTTCTTCTCCTCTTCTTCAAGTTCCGCTCGATGGAATCCAGCCAAGAATTCGACGATAAAGCCCTTGCAACACTCTTGGTGGCTGTTGACTATTGCCTTGTCTGCAACGGTGGATATGTTGCTGGACTCATCGAACCTCAGAATAAAGGCCTGGCTGTGTCCTTCGAGGAGTCTTTCTCCTAGTGAGTCAATTACGTAGTAGGCTTTGTCTTCAGCCTTGAGGACGAAGAAGTGATCATTCCAGCTCACTATGTAGACCTGAGGTTTCCTGCTTTTCTGAATGTGTTCCCACAAGTCATCGAAGGAGCAGCAGCTGTGACCTTTCAGATTAGCAAACCTTTCAGGATTAAAGAGTCCTATCAAGGTGTCATCGGCCGAGAAATGGAGTGGCCTAATGTTTGCCTTCAGGATGGTGTCCAAGTCAAAATGCAGGTTTGGATACTTCGTGGCCAGAGACTCATCCTTGCATAGCTCTTGCCATTCCCTGGAGCCTTGAAGAAGGAGGTCATCGAACTGAGAAAGAGTGGGAGTGCTACCTGGATTTGCACAAAACCAGTGTGCAATGGTAAAAGCAATGGCTGAGCAAGCACTAGACCCTGAGGCTTGGCTACTCCTTTGATCGAATGAAGCGAAGAAAGATGGAGTGACGAGGCGTAGTTGGTCGTTTCTGCTCCTAAGCTGAGATTCCAACCAAACTCCACTCTTTGGGGGTGCCCGTTTGAGTTTCTTGGAACTTTGGGGCTACAGAGATTAAGGGCCAATATCGAGATCAGTGATGAGAATCAGCAGGTTCTGAAAAGGTAATATATTGAATACTTACAGGTGATTTGGAACGCTGGGTCCTTTTCTTCTTGAAGGATTGAATTGCCATGGTTACGTCTGGCTCTGGATGGCACTATGAGAGAAGAGAAGGATGGTTATTATTGGTCTTAAGAGTTCCAAACACAAGTCGAACATTTTCTGAGTTAAAGACATACCTGTGGCCATGGAATTGGGCTCGAGTTGGAGGAAGGCTCGATGAGTGCATCTTTGTCTGCTGTCATCGGGAATTTCTCATCGAATCCACTAAAGATGGTGGCAAAGCACAGTGCTGGACTTTTGTATTGCAGCTCGACCCAAAATTGGGAATGCCAAGTGAGGTATGTTGGGGTAACCAACCTCGATGGGGACAGTGGCTTAGTAATCTCGGGGACTATCACCAATGGAAAGCCAAAGTCTTCATCGATGACTTCTGCTGCGTTAGATTTACCCTCTGCCCGCCAGAGGGTATACTTGTTAACAGAGCATACAAGGGGCATAGGGGCATCCTGGCCGAGTCCAAGTTGCCTGCAGAAGTGATTGGGAGCATAAAGCTCATACCCGGAGTCTGGAAGTGGTAGATCCTGGCAGGTGTTCGTCTTAACGAACAAACTCCTTGCTTGATTATCTTGATCAGGAGATGGCATGAAGCCACTTGAGAGGAGGCCAGGATGACGACGATCCAGAATTCTCTCGATGGCGGTATAAGGAAGCTCTTTGCGGTAGCAGAGGTGCTTGAAGCAGCTGAAGTAGGACCATTGCTTGGTCCTAGGTTCCATAAAGACCAGCGACTTGCCCAAAATCTTTTGTTCTTCGAACTTAGGGGTTCTGGAGGGACAGAAGAAAGGGAAATAGACCTGTAGCCAGAGGTCTACCATCCAGAGTGGCCCAGCTTGTTGCAAGTCGAGCCTCGATAGAGCAACTCGCTTGAGACTGTAGTAGATGGAGGCCAGGACGGGTTCAACCAAACTCAGTGGTTCTCCGCTGAAAAGGCGCTCAGCGAGATTAGTCCACGTTTTAATGACCTTTGCTGAGGTCGTGCAGAACAGGTACTTCGATAGCCAATACTCCAAGAAGGCTATTCCTCCATTCGCGTTGCTTTTCGTTGAGAAATGATTTACCCAGGCGGTGTAGGATGTAGGCCGTTTTTCTGAGGCTTTGTCGGGAGTCTGGCTGAAAGTCTGGGGAGTCCAGTTTTTCTCAGCGGCAGGAACTCCAAAGATGGTGTAGAGGTCGAGCATTGTGATGCTCATATCTCCACAGGGAAGTCTGAAGCAGTTCGCTGTGCAATCCCAGAAGCACATTGCTGCAGCAAGTGGGTGTTTGTTGGCTCCAGCTGGAAGAGAGAAGCATAGATCAATGAGTTCTGTAATTCCTGCTGTTTCCCATCGATCTTTGTCTTGCCTACGGCGTTGGCGGTACCAGTCGAGGTCGTCGGGGGAGGAGTGTGGCCATTTTCCAATAGAACAGAGGCTGTCTTTCTGAGACCATGACTTTGGGCCTGCAGAAGGGTCTACCTGGAGAAGAAGGGAAGAGTTGCAGATGGCTTCCCGAAGGACAGTTGGGAGGTCCGGACTCAATGGGGATTCCAGAAATGGGCCGAGAAGACCTGTATTTTCTTCTATATCTACGGCAAGGGTGCAAGTGGTGTCTGGGTTCGATCGAGTAGCAACGTCCTTGAGCCGTTTGACAAACTTCTTGGCGTGAACGTGGTCAAAAGGAATAGTAATGTCCTTACGAGGAGGCATTTTTCCGAGTTAGGGTTTTGACGGCGGTGAGAATGAGGGTTTAAGCTTTTTGACTGTGAGAGTTAAAAAGTTGCAGGTCTCTGAGCAATTGAAAAGTTTTTGATGAAAGATGAAACTTGTGGATGTGGACTGTTGCTCTTATAGAGGAGTCAGTCGAGCGTCGTACTTTTTTGAAGAATTGAGTAGACGTGGCGGTATAGCGTTTCAAAGTCAGTAAGCACGTTGTTCAAGGTGCATTCAAGTCTTTTCGCTTGTTCAGAACGTTTCCAAGTTCAAGACCTGAGGGGCAATGTTTGGGCCTAAATAAAATATTTACTTTGGGCTTGGATGGCTGAGGTCTATCGAAGCCCGTTATGGTTAATTGTTCCTATCGAGGAAATATGAGGTCTAGCGAGATTCGTATCGAGCTTCGCCGGGAACAGACTTAGAGTTCTATTAGGACTGTGTCTTATCGAGCTGATTTCACGCGGCTCAGTTTCTATCATAACTAGTTGATATTTGCAGGACTCTTAGAAGAGTTATGATGGAATTAGAATACTTATGAGTGGTATGACACGATGCTGGTATGGAGATTCAGACAAAGTTACAAGAGCAAAGGAGTTAGAAACAGAATCAACGACTGATAAGTAAGCAAGTATATAAGGAACGCGAGGATCTTATGAAAAGCACGACTACAAACATACAAACAATCCTTGCTATACGCAATACAACCTAGACGGTTATCTCGTCCTCGAGATATCTATCTTCTTGCAACCAGAAAAGTCTGAGTGCTGTTCACCTATCGAGTGAAGGTATTTACGACTCCAAGGAAGCAATTGCAACCTGAAGGTGGAAGGGCTGCTCACTTGTATGCTGAGGGCTTGAATACTCAAAGGAAGCGAGTGTTCTCAACACTTCATCAAGAGATTGCTCTGCTCTACACGAGAGACGTGGGGGTATCGATTTCTGGATCTAGCAGAGAGGTACACATATCAAAGTCCTAGGTTCCTAGGCGAAAAGAACCTATTCGGATAGGGTTGGTGCTCTCCCTATCTTAATCGCTTACATTAGAAGTCAGGCGGCTGTAACTAGTCCATATTCCGTTGAAGAACGGTGGCACGCCAGCATCGAAGCACATACAGGATAGACCGGTACACGCGGTTGAAACATCCGATATCAAAAGAGACTGCTTCGCGGAGAAAGTCTCTTCCGGGAGATATTTCTGCATCGAACATGTACTAATTAGTATATATTTTGTTACTCCAATATTGTTGCTTTAGAAACTAATCTCTGTTGTTCTTCTTCTTTAAGGTGTCTGAAATAACGAGCAATGATGCTGATGTCTGGAACACAACAAAGCATCCCCCAGGTTTGACTTTTGTTGTCTTGATATCGTTATTAATCTTGAAAAATTAAAATCTAATGTGATGCTTATACTCTACAGATCTCTAAAGATTCTATAAAGTTACATTATGGTAAAATCAATGCATATATAAATCAACTTCCCAAGGAATATCATGAATATATTACATCTCAAACTGATGTGACGGCGGATGGTAATTGTGGATATAGAGTCATTGCCGAGGCGATGAGATTCGGTTAAAAATCATGGAGAAATGTGCGAAAAGAATTGTTGCAAGAGTTACGACGAATGGAGTCCTTGTATAAGGATATTTATAGGGTCAAGCGTTATATTGATTTCGAACATGTACTTGATTTCGATAAGACTGGTTATGCAAAGAAAGAGTACAAGATTAGCATGCCGGATATGGGATATTTGATTGCCACATTCTATAAAGTAATGGTGATTCACCAATCCAATGTGCAATGTGTTACTCTTCTTCCTTGACGTTGACATGCCATCGGCTTTGTTAAGATAGGAAATAAACGACATTTTGAGCAGATATAATATTTGCACTTAGTAATTTGTACACATATCTGACTAAATCCTACGTACTTAACGCCCTTAAATATTTTTTATTATATCTCACCGCTCGTATAATAGCACTCACCAACAAGAGACCCGCAACTTCGATGACAAGCCTGAGTCACGCTTCGGGGTAGTTACCGTTCACGCGCCCGTCCAAAATCCTACCCAGGAACACCTCAACAAAAGAATAAGCACACTGATCCCACATCGAAGAAATGGTAAGAGCTTTGGATTCAACCACCTTTATAAGCCTAACCGCTCAACATTAATGGTACATATTCATTGCTCTTCTACGCCGTTACTCTATCAAAATATTGTCTCATGTCCGACTTAGGCATCGGAGGGTTGAAGGCCGGCACATCCGGTCTCTCCTTAACAATTGTTGGTCTTAGCAGCAAGAGCGATCCTAGTAACAACAAGAACAACAACGACCCGAGTAACAACAAAAGCGACAACGACACCCATCCTGATAAAACAACAGCGACACCGGTCCCGGTGAAGCGACAACGATATTGGTCCCGGTGAAGCGACATCAATCTAGTGATATTATTTTAATTCACTCTTTCGGTTTCTTTTGATTTTAAATATTAACATAATTCTTAGTTACAGATAATTAGTACCCATTTTAAACAACGAAAGCTGACACTTATTTCTCTTTACAGGTAAATTTGTCTCCAGGATTGATACCAATACCACCGCTTCCTAATGAGTGGCACATCCATGGTGATACAGCTGCAAAACAGTTGTGTCTTAGATATCAAGATCGTGTACAGTAATTTAAACAAATTTTTGCAAATTCAAGTCATGTGTCTGCTCCAGAAAGTATAGATATTGATGATGATTAAATATCTACGGTCTAGTGAGCCTAATTATTTTGAGATTATCTATGACTGATTCATGCATTTTAAACTTCAACAACTACAAGGTTTTTACTTCTTTTCTTGAATAAAGATTTTTATTTTGTTGTTGATAGCTTTATGTTACTGTAATGATTCTGTCCTATGTCCTAATAAACGATGACGATAAAGTATAGATCGAGTATATATGCTCAGAGTAAGGCACAAGCAATAGCTTAGGTGGAAAAACTCATTGATTCATCGAACCGATAAAAAATTTATAAACTACATAATGATGTTGATCAATTACATAAATCAATATGCCCTCTGTTTAATACAATGCCTATCATTCCTTTGAAATAAAGAAAAGAAACGGAATCGGCCGGGCCAAAATCTCCAACAAGCTCTCTACCATTCCTTAGAGAAATACATACGAAACTCAAGATCAGCATCTGGCTTCTTTACATATGGTGGAATGGCTGCACCACACAGACAACAATGTAAATCCACGAAACAAGCTGTTCACTTCACCAAGATAGACGAAACGAAAGACATAACCTACCAAACCACGGAGTCCAGTCCTGACTCCTTTGCTCCTAAGCATACTGCATATTCTCCATCTCAAACTGAACTTACACACACACACACACAAACTCACATTTCTCAAAATCTAAACCAAAACCGAATCAAACATATAGCTCAATAACATCTCTGAATTGCTTCCCTCTAGTCTCATATCTTTTTAAACAGATATATGACTTTAAAACCAAATACGAGAGAAAATAGAAAGCCTTCCATGTCTTCATCTTTTCAAACACATATATGACTTTAAAACCAAATATGAGGTTCAGGTACAATCAAGAAGACAAGAACATACCATAGCCTTCCATGTCTTCATGTTCCGCACAGTGAAAGAAACAAAACCCTACTCTTGCATATACATAACCATAGAAATTAGCCTTATCTAGGCTTACATGCAAATCTTGAACACACCAAACGGGAAGAGATTTAGTCCATCTACTTCAAAAGCAAGAAAAGAAAAGATAGAATCGTATAGACAAAAAAAACCTCCAATATATTTCCTCTCAATTATTCAATTCCAATCACCAGCATCATCTAAATCTAGGGATTAAACCAAAAGAAAAAAAGAGAGAGATTTCGTCCATCTCGATCGTCGGATTGAATGGAAGGAGCGAGCAAGGGTGGGATGCTGTCCCACGAGGTCCAGGAGTCGAAGATATGCGCTTAAGAAACCATACTTCTCCGAGTTCAATTTGGCGTTCTCGCCTCTGATCTGGATGCACCTAAACGGTTTTTGTCGACCAAACACTAATAACATTTTAGTTCAATTAATATATTGAATTTTTTTTAAGAATAAATTTTTTAACAAATTTGATGTAGATAATAAGTAACTAACAGTATGCACGCGCATACGCGCTTGAGATTTTTATTTAGAGTAGTTTTTATGCATGTGATTTGTACATAGTGCAGTTGTAGTTTATTTTTTTGCCATTAAACAGATCAATTGATAATTAAAGATAGATTAATTATCTAGGGACATTGAGGAATTTTTGAAAATTTAAGCATAAACATTTTTTGTTTAATTAATTAAGATATAAAATATACTGAGGTGGCACTGCCAACTCATTTAGTATTACTTTTCTGTATGACTTTTTTGTAACCCAAGCATGGATGAAGGATTGAGGAGGAGGGTATCCATAGCGGGTGGTTATCAGAGAGTAAGAAGAAGGGGAAAGGAGGAGGTAGGGGATACCGAAACAACATGGGGGGTCGTGGGAGGACTCGTGGAGGCACTATGTGGGTACGGTAAACTCTTTGCCATGAGTCCCTATAAGAGCATCTGCAGCGCGAGCTGCTCGAGCAGGTGGAGCAGCTGCTCCGACGGTGGACCCCAGGCTGGTAGCACGAGCAAGCCCAGAACAGACGTGCACCGGGGGAGAGAGATCGAGCTGACCGCTCGTTGACCGGAGGCTCGAGCAGCTGCTCGAGCAGCTGTTGCTCGTCCTCCTGCTCGATCTGTTGCTGACGTCATCCACGCGCGTGGGTGACGTCAGCAAGGTTAATTTTTTTTCTACCAGGCGCGTGGATGACACGCGCCGGTAAAAGTAAAAAAAAAAAATTTTACCAGCCAATTGGGTGATGACACGTGGCAGCCCGGATAAAAAAAAAAGTAACGGTCAGATTGATCTGGACCGTCCATTTCAAATCAAAAAATCTGATCGGACGGTCCAGATTCAACCGAAACGGTAACCTGGTTTTTTTTTCTGACATCTGATTTTTCTGCCATTTTGTAAAATAACCCCTAAAAAATTGCAAAAAAATCCCTAAAAATTCTAAAAAATTGCAAATAACACCCTAGTATTTTTCTATAAATACTACATCAATTTCATTCACATCTCACACAAATTTATCCTCTCCTTCCTCTTCTCCTTCTTCCTCCTCACAAATTCATCCTCTCCTTCCTCTTCTCCTTCATCCTCCTCACAAAATGTCCAATTGGCTTGCTTCCGAAGATTTGCAACTTTGTATTTCTTATTGTCGCATTAGCGTTTGCCCAATTACCGGCAACTCGCAAAAGTCCGACAAATTGTGGGAAAAAGTCTATGCCGATTATAAGGAAAATTGGGAGCTTGCGCATGGTGAATCAAGGCCGGAGCCTAGGACCCAAACCGCGGTTTCTTCTCGTTTTACAAAGTTGAAGCCGAGTTTTAGAACTTGGGGTGCCGCTCTTGCATATGCACGAAGGAATGTACAATCCGGGGAAAATTTGCAAGATGAGGTAAGTGTTAATAATTTTGTCGTAAAGCTCATCTATTACATTTATTTTAATCAATGTTGACATCTTCATTTCCTAGATATTATTTTGACATACATATTTTTGGCACCTTAGATAAGAAAAGCTCAATCATGGTACGTTGCACAAAAAAAGAAACAGTTTACCAAGTTTGATTGTTGGGAAGTGATGAAAAACCATCCAAATTTTCGGGCCGTCGAACCTACTATACCACCTCCTTCATATTCCAACTCCTATTCTACTCCTCCTTTTACCTCAATGCCTCCCCCCGTCGACGTGGAGGATGATGAAGTCATTCCAACACCACAAAGCAATGAAGAAGAAGTGTACTCTAGTCCGGTTAGACCAATCGGAGTGAAGGCGGCCAAGGAAGCCAAAAGAAAGGGGAAAAGAGCATGCTCATATTCAAATGAGGTAAGAGATGAGGTTTTGAAAAGCATGATGGAAAATCAAAGAATGCATCTCGCCGGGCAAAAAGAAAGTGATGCCACTGAACTAGCTTTGTACCAAAAACAACTCGCCCTTAAGGAGAAGGACTACAAATTGAGGGCCGAAGCGGAGGATTCAAGGATAATGGCAATGGATACGGATGCTATGACCCCAAAATCGAAGAGGTATTTTTCGAAGAAAAAAGAGAGTATCCTAAAGAGAATGGATGAAGAGGAAGGAGATGGTAGCGATGAAACATTTTCAAATTGTTATCGCCCACTGTTTCAGTAGTTTGGTATTTGTTTTTCCATTATGAAATTATGTACTTTAAATTTCCAATAATTCTAGGGTTTGATTGAAATTATGTACTTTAAATTTCCAAGTAATAAAAACGCACTTTTCTTATTCCATCAAAGCTCACGCACAGTACAACAACACATAATGACTTAAAATCAAACACACAAAGCTCAAACAACTAAAAGGAAAAACAAATAAAGCAAACATGTTGCAAACCAGGTTAATTAAAATTACACACCCACATCATTTAAAGTCGTTCGTCGGTCTCTAAATACCAGTTGTGCTTAACTAAGTCCTTTTGCAACTCTCCATGGATGTACGCAGATTGG
The DNA here is from genome assembly GCA_946800695.1 of Geum urbanum. NCBI lineage: Eukaryota > Viridiplantae > Streptophyta > Magnoliopsida > Rosales > Rosaceae > Geum > Geum urbanum. The sequence continues at coordinate 17,596,510 of OX326998.1, read as the reverse complement.
AGATCTACAACACGGTCGGCAAATCGTTGTTCATTTTGTGCATCCCTTCCAACAGGCTCAAAAGGAATACGATTACCTTGTTCATCTACTGGCCCATCATAAACATTGAAAGCAGTTGATGGGTTTTGAAGATCTTCTTCTTCCAACTCCTCGAACTCCTCCTCCACAAATTCTTCTTCGACAATCATGTTATGCATTATAATGCATGCCAACATGATGCTCTTCAATGTCGATTGGTGATGACACCTAGCTGAATGCCGAATAATTCCCCAACGTGATTGCAAAATTCCAAAGCACCTCTCTACATCTTTGCGGTACGCCTCTTGTTTCTTGGCAAACAGTTTCTGTGGAAGCTCTTGGGGATTGGAGATTGTTTTCACAAACGAGGAGTACCTGGGATATATACCGTCAGCTAGATAGTAAGTATTGTGGTAAGTCATACCGTTGACTTTATAGGTTGCACTCGGACTGTTTCCGGCAAGGAGCGAATCAAATATGTCCGATTGGTGGAGCACGTTGATGTCATTTTGTGATCCGGGTACCCCAAAGAAGCTGTGCCATATCCACGTGCCATATCCACGTGTCATATGAGGCCACCGCCTCTAAAATAATAGTTGGACGCTTCTTTCGGCCCGAGAATGGTCCTTGCCAAGCTGTGGGGCAGTTCTTCCACTCCCAGTGCATACAGTCAATGCTTTCGATCATACCAGGAAATCCGCGATGCCTTGCTCTCTTTAGAAGTCGGGATAAGTCTGCGGCATTTGGAGCGCGGAGATAGAGGTCACCGTAAAGCTCGTAGATATGCATACACCACTTCTTCATGCATTGTAGTGTTGTGGATTCACCCATCCTTGTTATTTCAGCACACTGATTTACGGCTGCGCCGTACGCCAACATACGAAGAGCGCCTGTCATCTTTTGTTGTGGAAGAAGTCCAACCAATCCGACGGCGTCAGCTCTTTGGTGCCAAAATTGGTCGTGGTTGCAGAGATCCGTCACTATACGGTTGAATAAATTGGTACTCATTCGATACCTTCGACGAAAGGCTTGTTCGTTGAAGACGGGGCGTTCGATGAAGTAATCCTCCATCAGATTATGTCCCCTTGACTCCCTCATTCGTTCTTCATTTGGTCGGCGGCGAGGTGGTTCGTCATCGAACATTGCATCGACCACGACCGCTTCAGTGATGAAATTGTTAGCAATTTCGGCATTTCGCCGACGTTGCTGTCGCCTCCTCCGGAAAAAATTCTCAAAACTAAAAGGATTCATCTTATCGGAATGTGGAATATATGGTTGGTTTTGGTGTGAATGAACGATGAGCACCGATCAACAAATATATAGCCGAGTGTAGATGAAGTGATTAGATAAGCTGATGACACGTGTCGGCTTACAATTGGTCAGAAATCTCTCCGAGAATCTTATACAATTATTAAAGCCGATCATGAACAGCTGACATGACACGTGTTGCCTCGTGATTGGTTGAAAATGTTATCGGAAATTTTGTACAATTATTTACCCGATAACCTTCTGTCGGCGTGACACGTGTCAACTCGTCATTCGTCGGAAATCTTACCCGAAATCTTATTCAATTTATGTCAAATTTAATTTATGTCAAATTTAAAAAAATTTAAAATTTAATTTAATTTAATTATTCATACACGACAAGTTTATGGATTGGTTGAAAAATTAAAAAAAAAATTCAAATTTTGTTTATGAACAGTAATAGCACGTGCTATTTTTTGACACCGCTGCGCGAAAAACAGCTTCTGCACCTCCTATTCGATGAACAGTGACTGCTTCACCTCAAACAGTGCTTGCTCCTCCTCAAATTGCTCCTCCTATTCGATTTTACCCATGCGGATGCTCTAAGGTGACATGCCTATGTAATACTAGGTGGTTGTTTGCGCCGGGCGCGATTTTTTAACGAAGTAGATCAAAATACAGAAGAAAAAATTAATTACGAACAACTCAAAAGAGCAAAATGTTACAACCTTAGTATTTATTAGGAAGCAAAATTTGTTTGCTTAATACTTGCACGAGACGTTGATGACTAAAATTCAAACATACAAACATAATCTAAAAGGATTGTCATACCTAAGCACAGATTTTTAACGAATTGTGTTTAAAAGAAGACAAATAAGTACAATATATAATAGAAAATGAAGTTGTGGTTGATCGTTAACATTAGCAATTCATGTCCTATTACATATTACACTTAACATCCACATTAAGTAAAATACATGAAAATTGACATTGTGTTTCCTCGCACTTGTGGGCACGGTTTTTCCATAATAAGAACTAAATATACAAAAAATAATTATTTTGAAAATGGTTAATTGTCGCATGTTAAGAGGAGATGTTATCTATAATTACAAATGAACAAAAACAAAAACATATAAAATACCTAAGTTCCTAAAACTAAATTCTACCAAAAGGAAATATATACTAGTTCTACATTAAATTCCAGCGTAGTTTACAAATGTAACACAAATTTACCGCAGTTTACCCGATATTTACATACGTAGTAGGATATTACAATTAGAATACAGTGAGATTCACTTAAAATCTCGGATACAATGATTTTGAAGTTGTAAAAGCAACTACAGATCTCAGACACACAAATGCACTGTTTGGATATATGCTTATACTAATCTTCTTAAATGAAATTCATTTAAGTTTACAGCATAACATCTGTAAAGTACTTTCATTGAAGCATCTGTAATGTTTTCTTATTGAAGATTGTGTCCCATGATTCTCCTACTATAGCCTTCGTCTACTTCAAATTGTAGTGCCCCATTATTACAATGGTGATAAAAGTCGGGTGAATTACGTTCTCATGGACCTACAAAAAGCCCCATCATTTCTGAAATTAAATTTTGGTTCCTTATGTATGTCATAAATATGTCTAATGCTAAGTAACAATATGTCTCAGGCTTAAATGATTTTGTAACTTATTATGTTGCTAAAATTCATATCAAATCTCAACTACTTGAAATTTCAGATTCTGTTGTTAAATGAGGTTTTCATATATCAAGGATAAAGTAGTATCTATTCATAATGTGTGTGAGAGGCTAATAGCAATTGGTCTTACTTTTATGTATTTATCTCAATTTTTTTCGATTTTTTATTGAATTGATATTTCATCGATATTTTCGTCCAAATATCCATATTTTGGATAGTTGATATATCTTTGATATTCGATATTTTACTCCTTGGCTGAAACAGAGTAAGTCACACAATCATTCTGGCCGCGAACACCGGAGGATGCAAGAGAGAAATAGTTCAAAACTAAGAGTATATTCGGCACTTGGGTAACAAAACAAAAGAGATAGAGACAGAGAGAGGAGGATTACCCAGTATAGAGAAACGAGTGGTAAGCCTAATGCTTGTCAAAATCGTCAAAATCGATTTAGATGTTGGTGTTCATCGAGACACAGTACAGATTAGCACAATCGATTGTTGAGACGCAAAGGTTGAGAAATAGTACGGATCGGCGACAAAATCGATTTAGAGCAGGAGATCCCAGAGGGAGTCAGTTGTTCAGTTTGGGAGCAAGTAAGCAAGAAGTCGCATATGAGAGAGGGAGGCACAAAGAGCGTAACTTTTGTTCTTTTTTTTGCCTTCAGTTATTAAAATACCCTTCGCTTAGGAACAATGATTTCAGTGTATGAGATGTAGAGTAGACTCAAGATTGTTATATAATAAATGTGCCGTATCACTGCATTTTTGTATTTTTCTTGCCGTTTTTTCTTCACATATATTTATTTAAATTATTCACACATTTAGTTACTTGAATTCATAATTACTATGAATCAAAATTAAATGGAATTGAAATCAAAATATGTCATTTTCATTGAGCGGTTTCTTACCGTTTGAAATTATCATAGGAATTGGAACGATTACGATTGATAATATTTACTTATCATATGAAATTAGAATCAAAACTAGTTTGAGTACTGAAATACTCCTAAAAACAATAGTTATACATGCATTAAAACTTTGATAATTTAATACTCGATTAATTAATAACCTCACTAAAATAATAATTTTTGTCAGTCCCGACTTAGGGATAACATGGTAAATTAATAATTTGCTAAATTTATAAGATAATAGGAATTTGATAAATCATATATGCCCCATGCAATATATAAATTAATAATGCCTTAATATACATAATTAATTATTCTTTTTATAATAAATTTATAAATAATGACTTAAGTATGAGTTGTTGCTTCTTGAAATTGATGTCATTTTGAACTTCATATTGGATTTTTCTTAACGTGACATGAATTTTTTGTGTAATCTTCTCATAACACAATTATTAATGTAACACAAAAAATAAAAAATGATGTACATACACTACCACATTAAGTACCATTGCCGGCGACTTTAAGTCGCCGGCCTTGTTTTTTTTTTCGCTGGAAATTGGCCGCCGGTGAAAGCATTACCGGCAACTTATTTTTGAAGTCGCCGGTAATGTCCTTCATCATTGCCGGCGACTTGAATCGCCGGCCATGTTCAATCATCACCGGCGACTCAAGTCGCCGGCAACGGTTGAGCATGAGTCACCGGCAATGATGAAGGACATTACCGACGACGCAGGTCGCCGGCAATGCTAGCTCCGCTGTGGCCGGAAAATGAGGGCCATTGCCGGCGACTTTGGTCCAAGTCGCCGGCAATGGTTGGAGAAATTTTTCAAAAAAAAACCGGTTCTTGATTGGGCCCAATTCCAGAACCTGCATTGAAAAACATAAACCGTACAAATACAAGTTCAACGGTACACACATAATTGTCCAACGTACAGTACATATAGTAACAATACAAAAATAAACTACAACTACACGTCAGGGTCGAGGAACTCTCGGGTCAGGATCGAAGAAATCCATGTATTGATTTGAACTCTGATGGCTACCCTGGTCTTGTTGTGGCGGTGACTGCTGCGGTGATGGATAATTGTAGAACACAGGGACCGGGGGAGGTGTGGGGAGCGGTTGTCCGGTAGTCTGAGCCGCGTACATCGTCTGCATCCATGTGAACATTTGTGTCTGCTGCTGGACCATCAGTCGGTGCTGCTCGGCCATCTGCCTCATCTCCTCCATCTGCCTCATTTGCTCCTCCAACTCCCTCTACGTCCTCTGAAGGTCCGCTGCTAGGTTACGACTAGAAGTTGAACTTCTTGACCCGGTAGAGTATTCTGAAGTGTTCTTCAATACTCCTTCGCCCGCCGAGCCCATTCCCCTACAGTAGTAGGTATTCTTTCCAGTCCCGCACGCTTTTGCCATGATCTGAGCCACTATAGGGCCATCAAGCGGATCGATCTGAGAGGCATACTGGGTCACTTCTTCCTCCGAGCAGTCAGGATGGTTGTTCCGAGCTATATTCATGGTAACTCCTGTGGTCGCCTCCTCCACTCTCGCCTAATTGAAAAGAGAATATGAATAACGTATTATTTAACAAAATAAATTAATATAAAAAAATAGTTTTATTAACACATGCATATGTGAAGTACAAAATACAGAGGCGAAAGACTTACCGCTTCTTCAGGGCACTGCGGATAGAACTTCTGATGAATAAACACTAACGGGTTGACTTCTTGTTGTTGCTGCGCCTTACTCGACCAACCCAAATAGTTGAGTGAACCTGCATGATGGGCTCTGGTGTTTTCAATCTATTCTCCCGGTTCGTCTTGGAAATCGCCTTGTTTGATAAACATAGGTAAAAAAATTAGTAACTAACTATTTCAATGTGATACGATACATTAGGGTTGTAAGATATATTCAGGATGCATACCTTCGCTTTGGGGTGCTCGAAGTGGGATACCAGCCACAGCCACTCGTACTCCCTAAACCGAAATTCGCTAGGGGTAGAACCTCGGCCTAGCTCCTTGTACTGTGTGTAATGTGAAGAAAGCTCGTTCTTCCACTCTTTATACCTATATTAACACCAGAAGAAAAAAAAAGTTAGAGATATTAAAACACTTGATAAACAAAAATCTAACTCGATATATACTCAAATAACTCGAATCACATCACCTGATATGTAGTTGACGCTCTACTCACGTGTGAATAAGGCATTCATCCACGTCAAACCACACCTGCAAGATGAATATATAAACGGTAAAATTAACTATTTATTCGGACTTAATTAATAAATGTAAAATTTACGTAATGAAAATAGGATTTAACTCACACTCGGTGCATTATGCACTTGCATCTTCACGTAGAGAGGCACAGATTCCCAATCTGGCCAAAGCATTGGGACCTTGTCCCGCACGATGGCCCCGGCCATGCTGGCATACTTTCGTGTGGTGTCAAATGTCTCGATCACCTCACCATGCTCATTGGCCCTAATGAGCGTTTTCCTTCCCCCGGTGGCCTGCTCAAGTCTCTTCCTGGTACAGGTGCCTCTAGCCCCTCTCCGTTTCCCAGTGCCATTAACGAAATTGCCTAATAATACAATGTCAACAAATTGATATCATTAATTGAACCTATCGTAAGTCTTAAGTAATGTCAAAGTAATCAATCTTGTTAAATAAAATTTACTTGCATCGTCCGTTTGCTGGTTGGTGCACCTCGCACTCCAAAGATACACGGGGTCGAACGGGATGAAGTTGTACGCTTCCTCCACGCTCAGGAACTCCGGCCATCCTTCAATATAAATAGGCCTCCCCCTATCATCGAATTCAGGGATCACAGGAATCTCGTCGGGCAGGAAGAGACCGGACGGCGGAGATATACGAGGCCTGGACGATGAGGCGCCAGCACCATCTGCCTCAGATGATTCCCGTGAAACGGGAGTAGGCACCGGGCCAATAGGGGGCATTCGGATGGAGGGAGTTTCTGATGCCCCCGTTGACTGTCGCTCGTCTGTGGGTCTGCTGACTGAGGCTCGAGGCTGGACTGGGGGTTGCACGGATTCGGATCGTGCAGCTTCCTCTTCTCTTCGCGCAGCTAGCAACATTTGTGTGCGAGCATTGATAATTGGCCCATTACGCGTGTTGCTGACTGCGGCTGAAGAAGCTTGACTACTGCTCCCTCCACTATTTCTAGTCCCTCTCCGTTTGATGTCTCCAAGCCAATTTGCCGCAAAACCTCCTGGACATCCAACAATTAGTCCTGGATTCGGTTATATGACAAATCGGAACCGGAACCGTTTGAACCCGGAACCGTTTGGAACTGGAACCGTTCAGTTTCAAACGGTTCCAGTTACAAACAGTTCCGGTTCCAAACGGTTCCGGTTCCACGCGGTTCCGGTTTAAAACCGTTCTGGTTCCAATCATATCCGGTTCCGATTTTTCACCTTAAATTATCAACTATATCACCTTAATCCAAATCACCTTACTTTGCCCAACACCCTAAATTACCTTAAATTACCTATATCAATTAATCCAAACCCTAAATTAATTTGCCCATATATGCAACACCTTAAAAATACAATATAATTATGAATTATATATATATATATCAATTAATCCACCCATGCCAAATCCCCTTAAATTACCTAAATATTTTCCACATATATACATCACCTTAAATTATCAAAAATTACCAAAACTTAATTATATACATGTATATACAACATATATACATCACCTTAATTAAATTTTCCACATATATATATACATCACATATACATCATCTTAATTAAATTTTCCACATATATACATCACATATTAATCCAAATCACCCTAATTAAATTTTCAAAATATTTTCCACATACGTACATACATCACATATATATATACATCACCTTAAATTATCAAAAATTAAAACATCACCCAAAACTTAATTAATCAAGTTAATTAAAATGCATAAAAATAAATTAAAATTGAGAGAGAGAGAGAGGGAGAGAGAGTGAGCTTGCATGCACCTGCCATGGTCGAGCTCGAGTAGAATTTCCGGCGACGGAGGTGAGGGGAGGAGGAGAGGAGGAGGGGAGGAGAGGAAATTGAGATTTGGGGTTTTTTTGTGTGGAGAGGGGAGAAGGGAGAGGAGGTGAGGGGAGGGGAGAGAGGAGGAGAGGAAGAGAGGTTTGAGGAGAGGGAGGCGGGCTTCGAAGGGGAGGAAAAAAATGGGGTTTTAGGGTTTGAGAGGGAAGATGATAGTGAAGAAATGAGGAGCAGCTCGAGCTGCCTCCTGGAAATACAGTCACCATTGCCAGCGAGTTACGAGTTACGAGTTAACTCGTTGGTAATGACATTACCAACGAGTTGATAACTCGTGGGCAATGTCATTACCAACGAGTTGATAACTCGTGGGCAATGTCATTACCAACGAGTTGCTTATCAACTCGTTGGTAATGTCATTATTTCCCGAAGAATATCCGACCAATTTCCGACCATAATTTCCGACCAATTTCCGACTATATAATTTCCGACCAATTTCCGACCATAATTTCCGACTATATAATTTCCCACCAATTTCCGACCATATATAATTTTCGACTACAATTTCGACTACAATTTCCGACTACAATTTCGACTACAATTTCTGACTATAATTGCCGACTAGAATTTCCGACTATAATTTCCGACTATAATTTCCGACTATAATTTCCGACTACAATTTCCGACTACAATTTCCGACTATAATTTCCGACTACAATTTCCGACTAGAATTTACGACTAGAATTTTCGACTAGAATTTCCGACTATAATTAAAATACGTACATCATTAACGTACTAAGGATGATAATCGTAATCATCTTCATCACTTGAGTCTGACTCGGTTTCATAGGTAACCTCTGGCAATATGTGCCGCTCCTCGTCATCTGAATCAGCGTCAACTTCATATGGATTAACATCGAGAAGTTCTGCTCCAGTAATTCGAACCACACTCCCAGATCTCACATTATTAAGGCGAATCATAGATGATTCCGAAATGTCAAAAGCGTTCGGCTCTTGGTATACAGTAACTTCCTCATCATCTGCGGTCTCACCAAGTGTGGCAGCACTGTATATGTTTCTATGAGCAACATGGTTAACCACCTTCCACGAGACTTTGTTCAGAAGATCGTCAAGGTAAAACACTTGTTTTACTGATGAGGCAAGAACGAAAGGGTCTTCTTCATACCAGCTTGTAGCAGTATTCACCGAAAATGTTCCGTACTGATCGGTCCTTGTGTTCTCCGGGCTAGTATCAAACCATCTACACTTGAACAAGTGCACTTTCATGCGGTTCCCATAAATTAGTTCAACAACTGAATGAAGGACACCGTAATAGTCAACGCCAGCCTGCCCACCATGGACCATCACCCCACAATTCTGTGTTTTCAGTCGGTCATCTCGATTTTCACATATAAATTTCACGCCATTGACCTGACACATCGAGTAAACTTTTGAAGCTATCGGTTTCATTGCCAGGACCCTCAATTCGTTTGACCACTCTGGGCAACCATCATTTGCTACATGGTTCATCTGAAAACGATAAGAAACCACACAAAAATTATGAACATAGAAACCAAAAAACCACGTACGTACACACATGCTATATAAGGATATATATAAAAAATAGACATATACACATATACCCTTACCCACTGACCAAAGTAGTTTACAAACGTCCTGTTGTGGTAATCAACATTTCCGGCAATAGCAGGGCAGTGAAGATGATAGTTTTTCCAATATTGTACTTCTGGACAGTTAATCAGTACCGAACAGTGGGCAATGGCTACCTCATTTCCATCCAACTTGTACGACTTTGGCAAGCTTCCCTGTACTACCACGTCATTGGAGATGATAGAAAGGTTGAACTGGGGTTCATCTATGGACATCTGTTGTTGGGGGTCCTCAAGCGCTCCCAAATACACGTTGGTGTACGTTACACACTCGTGCGCAATATATGCTTCAGCGATACACCCTTCAGGTGCAGATTTATTCTTTACGTAGTCCTTGTAGGCTCCTAATTGTCTACAAGTTAACAACTGCATGTACGTTATGATACTTAAAAATTAAGAATTTACATATAAAAACCAAATGTATGAATCATTTGTACCTTTCCATGGGATACATCCAAGTGTAGTGTACGAGACCGGTAAGCAACAATTGTTCGGGAAGATGGATCATCAGGTGAGGCATGATGTCGAAAAAATTTGGAGGAAATATCCTCTCAAGCTTGCACATGATAAAAATGATGTCATCTTGCATCTCCCTGAGATCTGATTTTTTAACTTCCCTGGTGCATAACTTATGAAAGAAACTTGACAAGGCCACCAACGGCTCCACCACCTCTTTGGGCAGGTACCCTCAAATGAAAATAGGGAAAATGCGTTGAAGCAGTACATGGCAGTCATGACTCTTTAATCCGTACATCTTATTGTCTCGGAAGTTAACACACCTGCTTATATTTCCTGCATAGCCATAAGGATACCTGCATATATATATAGCCATAGGCAACAATTATATTTCTCGCATATAACCATATATAAGTAAAAATTTAAGGCCAATTTCCTGCATATATAGCCATAAGAATATATACCTGACATTACTCAGCCACCCAAAAATTTCATGCTTATGCTTCGGCTTGACGGTGTAAGGAGCTTGCGGCATTTTTCTCTTACCATCTCTTAACCATAAATGTTTCCGCAGTCCCATAGCTTTCAGATCAATGCGTGCCTTAGGGATGTCTTTTGTTTTCCCCTCCAAGTTAAGAACTGTGCCCACCACACTTTCACACACATTCTTCTCTATGTGCATGACATCTAGGTAGTGTCTGATAGGCAACCTGGGCCAGTAGGGGAGTTCCCAGAATATGCTCTTGTGTGTCCAAAACTTATACCTTTCGAGCTTGTCTGGAATTGACGCCACTATCTCAGGATGATTGCTCAGCTGGCCAAAATCATATTCATTCAACACTTCCAAAATTTCATCCCTTATCCATCGCCTGGGTGCCACACCTGTTTCCACAATCCCATCAAACGCGTCTAGATCCTGCCTAAATTGGTGATCATATGGAAGCCAACAATGGTGACGCATCTGAACAATTTTACTGCAATGAGGACTGCAACAATCAACCGTCATGCACTCTGAACAAGCCCTATAACCCTTGGTTACGTTGCCCGACAACATACCGCGGGCAGAAAAATCACTGATGGTGCCAACAAGCATGGCATGCATCTGGAACATCTCATTTTTGAACCTATCGTAAGTGGGGTGACCACACTCACTCAGGTACTTAAGCTCCTCAATCAAAGGCCTCAAATACACATCGAGACACTTTCCTGGATAACCCGGGCCCGAAATTAACAGAGTGAGCATATTGTATTCCTTCTTCATGCACATCCATGGTGGAAGGTTGTACGGTACCAAAATAACTGGCCATATACTGTATTGAAGACTCATGTTGCCAAAAGGGTTGAATCCGTCAGATGAGAGCCCTAGCCAAACATTTCGGACCTCTGCTGCAAAATAATCAAACTCCCTGACTATGTGCTTCCAAGCCTCTCCGTCAGAAGGGTGTATAAGGGTGTCATCGTCAGGCAAATTCCTCTCAGCCCACCATCTCATAGCTTCGGCCGTGAAAGCACACATGAACAACCGTTCCAGCCTATCAATAAGCGGGAAATATCGAAGTATCTTCACAGCTTTCTGGTTGCCTGCAGGAGTCAACTTATACCTTTCTGTAAAACATATCGGGCAGGCTTCAAGGTCTTCAAGATCTTTTCCCCAGAAGAGAATACAATCATATTTGCATGCATGGATTTTGATGTAGGAAAGTCCAAGATCTTTCAGGATATGTCGCACCTTATGATGAGTGGTAGGAAGACGATGACCGGGTGGCAGTAGCGAAGCAGTCCACTTCAGCCAAGAATCAACAGCTTTGACAGACATTTTGTTCTCCATTTTGAGCTGCATCACTCCCATGACACTTTCAAGAACAGTCTTACTACAACCGTCGTACAATGGAGTCTGATGCAATGCAATCAGGTTGTTGTACTTGTCCATACCGCTTGTGTTGACATGAGCTTCAGGTAATAGCTCGACTGGCTCAATATGGGGGAAACCCTGCACGACGGGAGGGACATTTGATGCTTGATCAGCAAATACACCGCTCTCATGAGGAAACATATCATTGATTAACATCGATGTTGGATCATAGGATGGACTGCCCCTCTCAGCAAAATGTCCATGATCATGCGGACCCCCTAACGATGTTTCACCGTGATAGATCCAACAAGTGTACTTATCCCAAAACCCGTATTTACTCAGGTGCTTCTGGACTTTATCAATGGGAAAACGAAATCGATCGTTGCGACACTTACATTCTTTACACGGGCAATAATGAAGTGTAGTGTCTCCACAATTAGCCTTCACAAAATTCACAAAACTCCTAATTCCCTTGTGATATCTCACATCCCATCTTTCGAGGCTCATCCAACTCTTGTCCATCCTGAAAATTCTAACAATATTACGTACTATAAATATATATATATATATACACACACATTCACTACTAATTAATTAATAAATCATCATTAATTACATTCGAATTCATCCGATTAATTAACAAAAGTCGACCCATGCATGCATATAAATTAAAAATATATATATATACCAACAATTCACAATTACAAATTAACATGCATGTATATATATATATACACATATTAACAATTAATATTCACAAAATTATTTTATATCCATACATATATATACACAAATTAACATATTTTCATCGAAATAATCTCAAATTCACTCATCAAAATCAACAGTCAATCACTCGAAATCAACAATATATCCACTCTATTTGCGTATCAAACCAATATATAATCGATATCTCAACTCTAAATCAACACATGCATATATATATATATATATATCGATCTAATTAAATCAACACACATATATATACATACGTATATACGTACCTATATATATAACTACGTATATAGCTTCCCAAGTGAGTTTTCGACGCCTTTTGACAATACCCAAGTATTTCAGAGCGTTTTCCTTCTTTCGATTTCACCGGATTTTTTTCTATCCAAATGAATGAGCTACTGCGATCTGCATCTGATATAAGAGGCATTGCCAGCGATTCATTAAATCGCCGGAAATGGAAACATTGCCGGCAAAATTCCGGCCAAAAATCGCCAGAAATGTAAAAAACATTCCCGGCGACCTATTCCGTTGCCGACAATGATTGCTCACCCATTGCCAGTGATTTTCCGGCCGGAATTTCGCCGGCAATGGGTGAGCAATCATTGTCGGCGACGGAATAGGTCGCCGGCAATGTTTTTTTACATTTCTGGCGATTTTTGGGACTTTTGCCGGCGACGGAGCAAGTCGCCGGCCTTGTTGAGCATTGCCGGCGACTTCCCCGGTCGCCGGCCTTGCTTTTTAAAAAATCGCCGGCAATGGTACTTAATGTGGTAGTGATAGAAGACATACAATGATAGTAGTTGTTAAAATTAATACGTTACTAATAAATTAATAAACTATTATTTTATCGATTAATTAATATCTTACTAAATTAATAAATTTTGCAAGTCTCGAGGTTATTAATTTATAGAGGTTTTACTGTATTTTCATATTTGAATAATTTTTTTTATGGAATTGAGACAAGTTTATTGAAAAAATGATTAAAACGAGACTGGCATAAGAATAAATCATATGAGATAACTAAATACTAAAAAATGAAAACTAAACGTCAAATCTAGCAGGCTTTATAGCTAGACAAAGCTTCAAATTCAACAAAATAATAATCATAATACCTTTAGAAAAATTTGAAATATAACCATTCATAGTAACAATTTAGCAAATACATTGAAATATTAAGTCTAAACAAATTAGAATAATTTAATATACATAAGGGTTGCTTAATATACACACACACACACATAAGGGTATTATGGATAAAAAAAGTTGATACCGGGATGTTTGATTCATAAACTCATCTTCCTTATTGGGAATCAAATTCTGGGTTTCATTGGGAATCATTCCTGATGAGAAGGTGGAACCATCTTCCATTCCGATTCACTTATGTCACTTATGTTAGTTATGTACTTATGTATAAGTAAACACTAAAATTAAGGAGAATGAGAATAATTACTCCACTTTTAATTATCATTCCAGATAAAATAACCATGTCATATATGGTTTGCAGTCAAAATTATAATTAAAAATGGAGTTGAGTCTGTGTATTGGATGCATAGATCATGACATAACTCCAGTGAGCAAAGTTAATTAAAAATGGGAAATAGTTAATCATTATTGATTAATTCGCCTTTACAATGTGACCTATAAAGTTATTACTAAGATTATGGTCTCACGTCTTCAACCTCTACTTGAAAAGTTAATTTCACATAATCAAGGAGCCTTTGCACTAGGAAGATCAATCTTTGACAATATTTTAATTGCACATGAACTTTTTACAAGTTTCAATAAGAAAAAAGGTTGTACTGGCTCAGTGACCATTAAATTAGACTTGGAAAAGGCATACGGTCTTATAAATTGGGATTATATCTGATCTTGCTAACTCAAATTTGGGTTTCACTCCCATCGGGTCGCCTTATTTATGAAGTGTATTACTTATCCTTCATTTTCAATTATTGTGAATGGTATGACAGAAGGTTGGTTCCGACCTTCTCGAGGAATCAGGCAAGGTGATCCCTTATCACCATATATTTTCATTCTCTGCATGGAACCTTTGATTCGACAATTAAATAATACTACCTTGAAAAGTAAGTCTCAAATTGGCCTGCTTCCTTCTCCTTGTGGCTTTCGTATTTCTAATTTAGTCTTGTTGTTGAATTCCTTCTTTTTGGCAAGGCCACTAATACAGCTGCTAGTAATTTCAAGAAAAATTTAGAAATTTTTTCCAAAGCTATGGACATCAAATTAATTTTCATAAATCTACTTGCTATTTTTCAAATAATGTCTCTAGAAGTGTTAAAGATGTGTTTTGTGCCCAAATTGATGTTCAACATAAGGCTACTGTAGGAATATATTTTGGAATTCATAATGTAGTTTTTTGGAAAGAAATGATTAATGCCTCTGAGCTACTCCAGAAAATACAAAAGAAACGTCCAGGGCAGGTCGGTTGACTTTGTTAAAATCTAACTTGTCGGAAAGGCCTAATCGTGTTCTTTCTTGTTTTACATGCCCAAAAATATTTCAAAAAAAAATAGATAAAGACTCTAGAAATTTCTTCCGGGGAAACAAAACTCCGACCATTTCCTAGAAACAAGTTTGTATTCCTAAGAAGAATGGGGGTCTTAGCTTTGGACCTACTTTGCACTTTAATCAAGCTATCTTGGCTCAACTGGGTCAAAAAAATCTTACGAATGAGTCGAATTGGCAGACACAAATTGTTACCAAGAAATACTTTCGAAAATACTTTTTCTTTAATGCGAAAACTAATTCTAATGCTTCTTCTGCCTGGAAATTTTTTAGGGGTTAGGTCTATACTCTACCAAGGGATTCATTGGATTATTGGCGATGGATCGCAAATTAATTTTTGGCTTTTTAATGTAGCTTGTCCTTTCCCTTTAATTAATCTTGTTCTAGACCATATTCGGCACACTTTGGACCTTTCGATAACGGTAAATAATTTTATTTCTAATAATTCTTGGAACCTTTCGGCCCTTACTGGGATACTGGAAAATGATACTCTAAAAATGATACAGAATATTCTTTTACCGCTCTTACCTATTGAAGACAGGTTTGTTTGGGGATTGACAAGAAATGGTAAGTTTACCATAAAAAGTGCCTCTGATTTATAATCTAGTGGATTGGCTAATCATGAATTTGCATCCTTCTTACAGCTCTTATGGAAACTCAAAATTTCAAACAGGTTTAAGTTGTTCACTTGGCTTTTAATTTGCAATAGGCTTAAAACAAAAGATCGACTAAGTACCTTTATTTCGAACATTCCTTCGACTTGTGTTTTGTGTAATGCTAATTTTGAGACTATTTCTCATATATTTGGTTCTTGCTCGAAAATCAAACTGGTTTGGTCTCTTTCAAGACTAGCTACCTTCCTTCCCAGACAACTCTACTTTGAGTTTTGTGCATCGGATGGATTTGCTTCGGCCACACCATAAAGCTAGAGTTCCTGGGAAAAATATTCACTCTTTGTTATACTATATTTGGAAATCCAGAAATCTTCTTATTTTTCAAGGACTCTAGTTAGAACTTAATAATATAGTGTTTACAGCTGCCAAACTTTTTAATGACTTTAGTTCGACTAATCCTGAGGTTGTTAAGGCTATCACTCTTCACAAGAATATCAACTGGAAACCTCCTCCATATAATACTTTAAATATCAATTTTGATGACTCAGTAATTAATAGTAGTGCGGTTGCTGGCTTTGTCATTCGGGCGGATAGTGGTCAACCTCTTCTTGCTTGTTCTTGCCACTTGGGTAGTTCGGACATCCTTGTTGCATAAGCTTTGGCTTTAAGAACAAGCCTTCACTAACTTCATCTGACTCTTAGCCCAGACGAACCTCATCCTGCTCTCAAAGATTCTCATTAATGCGCTAAATAGGAAAACTGACACTCCCTGGAAAGTTTTCACCATCGTTGTAGATATCCGGTGTCTGGTGGAAATGTTTCCACTATCGGTGTTCATGCATATTTACCGACAAGCCAACTTTTAAGCTGATAGCCTGGCTAAAATGGGTCATACACAAGATAATATGAAGATTTGGCACCAGGAACTTCCGCCTGCTGCAAATCATGCCTTCAATTTTGACTTACTAGGACAGGTTGTAATCGTGGTTTTTAGTTGTAATATCCTAGTTTGTTGTTTCTTTGTCCATAAAAAAAAGTTAATTAAAATGTATGAAAAATGTTATTATGTCACACTATCATTTCACGTAGATTTCTTTTATGAGTATTTCACGCAAAAATCATTAGTGATGCATTATATATCTACCAAAGTACCAATGTGTACTTTTACCAACCAAATTGAGTTTATGTGTACATTTGCATTATGTTTAAAGTTTTGATATTTAAGGTATTAGAACAAATTAAATATGACAGATTTAAGTCTCGTATACGCAAGGTAAGTAAATAGTCATGTTCTGGTGGTCAATGAATTTTGTAGTTAGTTATGGTCAATTGTCGTTAGATTTGCATCTAATGATAGGTAATTAAAAAATAATTTAATATCATTTGTTGGATGCAGATATAACGATAATTGATCATGACCGACAACAAATTCATTAACCACTAGAATATGATTGGATAAGTAAAATCGATATTGTTGCCGAAATCTCATGATCAGTGATTTTATGGTTATTTTGAAGATGCCGGTATAACTACACCAAAAAATTGAGATTTTCCCATATATTGCAAATCTGGTGCGCATCAGCTCATACCAATCTTGTCAACGTCACACGTCAAAGCCCAAGTTGTAAAGCCCAATTATCTGGTGTAAATATTAATGATAAAAGATCATGTTAGAATTTTGTTTTACCCCCTTTGTCTCAGACTTAATGACCTTTTACATGACAAATATGTGCAACTTAAAATCAGTGCAGGGTCAGAAGAAATGTCCATTATATTACACGATAAATTGTATAATATCTATACTATTATTTAAGAAAAATCACTTTGTTTCTCACTTTTGTAAAATCTTCCAATTTATTTTTTAATAGTAAGTGTAGTAAAATAATTCAAAGGTACTTCTATAAATAATATTTTTTTTACTTTTCTCTTGGATGCAATTTTTGTTTTCTTCGTTTCTATTTTTTTGCTACAATAACTGTTATCTCTCTCTTTATTTTTATGCAACAATAACTGTTTTAAATTGTTATACACACACGTAGTGTGCACATCATCTAGTATTACATAGCATTACCGACCAAAAATGTGGTTTATGTTTATCAGATGTTTTTGTTCTATCTAACAATATGAATATCTTTGCTCTCTCTAACCAGATATCAGTATGTATAATGTGCATCGAGTTATAAGAAACAAACAAAACCAGCGCCATTACTGTATTCATCACATACATGATAGTATTATACATCCCTCTCGTTCCCAAAATAATAACACGCTCAGCTAGAACTTCTATTCATTCTTCCAAGCATGCAAAACCAAGGAGAAACCAAGACCCTGCTGTAACTGGTTGCTGCTCTCCCTCAATTGCCGAGAGGAGGAGGATGAAGAAGACCAAGTCACCACAGAAGACGCATCGAAAATCGACTCGCTGGCAGTACTACCACTCCACAGCATATCAGCATTATTATTGAGGCAAGTTTGGAACATGAACACTGCATTTCCCATAGAATTCCCAAATAGCCAATTGTGCACATCCCAGAAGACTTCAATCCTCAACCCATCAACCAAAATGGTGTGGTTCCCCCTAAACTTCCAGTTCAGCCTCTTCACCTTCATCACAATCTTACTGTCAACACAGATCACAAGGTAAGGCTCACTTAGGCCAACAGTCTCACACTCAATTGTGACATCATGGGCCTTCCCCCTATCACAAAACTGAGCCTTTGCACCATAATGCTTCTTCCCAAAAATGTGTTCTCTTTTAGCAACAAACACAGCACTGGAGCCCTTAAAATCTTCTCTTTTCAAGTCCCCAAGAAGAAGAACCATTTCTTGGTTGAACATAACAGCCAAGTAGAACCTCTCTAATGGCTCGGGCCCAGAACCAAATTTGGCATTGGTTAAATCCCAATAGATGTCAATTCTACTAGAATCCACCTCCAAATTTCTGCACCCTTTTCTCTTGGAGAAGAGCCATGGCTTTATATCCACCTTACAGAGGCAAAAATTGGCTGCATCGTCGATTTCGACGCTTAGGCCTTGGCCCATCAGATTTTTGGTCCATGTGACCGTAATCAAACACAAACGGCCACGCAGTTTACACTGGTAGACGCAAGAGACCAAGTTCTGATGGGGAGTTTTTGCAGCTCTTGATGATGAAAAGTCAGCAACTTGGACACCATTTTCACCAAAACAAGAAGGAAAGTCCCTCATGACATATATATATGTATATATATATGTATATATAAAGTGAAACACTTACACACCACCACAGAATACAAAGATGACTACTTTTCCTTCAGAATCTAGAGAAAGAACGCACGACAGAATTTGAGTAGGGAATTCTACCTCATGTAATTGAAATAGCTCAAATGCTCCATGACCCAATTCTCAGCCTTCTCAAGGCTTCAGGTTTATCTGGGTGTGCTGCTGCCTTTTCAGCCCCACAGAATTTCACTTGCAAATGTCTTAAAAAAAAAAAGAGTCTAAGGGAGTTGTGAACTGATTTGATTTGGCTGACAGAGAAGAAGCTGAGAGAGAGAGAGAGAGAACGAGAATGGAGGGTCTAAATATGAAAGAAATGGGAAATGGCCAAGAGAGTATTATTAGTGTTATTGCTGGAAAAGGCTGGGTTACATATTACGTTACAGAAATGACCAAAATATAATATAAAAGAAAGATTAAAGCTTTCTCCATCTCTGTGATTTCCACGATTTCTTCTTGTCCATAATTCAGAGAATCACACTGGGACCAGCCTTCTTTTTACTGACATTAACACATGAAAACACACCAGGGATTTCGCAGTAACGTAAGGCCTTTTATTTGAAATTTTTCTCCACCATTGGAAAAAAGAAGAAACAAATACTTTTGTTTTTGTTTTGTTTTTTCACTTTTCCCATAATTGTTTGTCATATTTGGCAAGTGAGACAGAGAAAGCTTCTTTATCGTTCACCACCATTGCAACATATTTCAAAAGCTGTTTTATCTAAAGTGTGAAAAAGAAGCAGGCACCATAATGCCAACATTACCATGCTTAACAGCGGACATATCATATCTACCTGATGTGATGCATCTAGTGTTTATGCAAAGCATCTTATTATTCACTGTTTCAACTTTTACTTTCACCTGTAGCAACAGTGTGATACAGGCATTGGAAAAATGGTGCCAAGTATTGGAAATTTGAGGATAATGCATATCAAAGTAACGCTGCTTAATTGAAGATTTGAAGTAGTAAAATGGGAAAATGGAGATGGTCAAGATGTGGTATGGAGATATTTAAGTTGTTGGGTTCGGTTTTGTTTGACTACAAGCGGTCATTAGTTGACACTGGACACACAAGACCAGCCCTAGCAGTGGTGCCTAACTGCCTACAGAATTGCATTTGCCCACGCTATGCTCCAATATTGATTACAGGCTCTGTTATACACTTCATAGTCATAGTCATCTTTCTATTCTGTGCCCACCTTATTGAAGGAAGGAAGGCCCTCAGATATGGTCTTGTATAAAACGATGCTAGATAAATTTCAATGATGCAGAAGTTCACGGGATGAGTGAGAATTTCATTCACTTTGCTTGGTCACTTTGGTGAGTGGAGAGATGAGTAGTGACTCCAGCTTTAAGTAATGTCTTGCTCTGTTGCTCATCTCTACTTAAATAAAATTTGTTATTGATGCTTTTACAAACTGTGGACATGATCAAGGAATGTGAAATTAGTAATTATTAGGCATTGTAGGCGAACTGATTGAATGAACTTGCTTAAACTATGAAGTGGGTGGGAGGGAATGATAAGACTACTTTCTCCTGTTCTTTGACAATTCAAGCTTAACAGAGATCTAATAGGCTGTCTGCACTCATCTTCATCTTACTTACAAAGACGGCAATTTTGTAGTCGAATAATCATGGTTCAGAGTTGACAAACATCGCTGTGTAGGCTCGTAGTCACTTGATTATGCATAGTTGGAAATCAAATGTGCTAATAATTTGTCACTGCCACCCCCCGGCATACATTATGCAGTCTTGAAAACAATGGCTCTGCTTGAAAACATTTGCTTTAGTCATCCGTACGATTGGATGAAGATAAATAAACGCATGCGTCCTCACAATTTTACAATCTCCAGCGGCTTTTAGCTTAGCCCGTCTTTTCATTATCTGGGTAAACAGGGTTCAGGCAAAGAGGGTGGTAAACTCGATCTTCTGCAGATCTATAAAACATGGTCAACAAAGTTTGATTGCATGTCTCAAATGTAAAGGTCATGATCAACAAAGAGATCAAAGGTGTAGGATACTGATACATCCAGCTTGAGCAATATCATCACCTTTACACCAAATGAAATTATTGTGCTGGCCTCCCTCACATCACCATGTTACACTCATGAACTGTAACCATATGTCACCCACAGTTGGAGAAAAGGGCATATATTCCATAATATCAGACACAAATGTTTTTGCTGTGGCCAAATACAGAGGTAATAATGCTTCCGAATGCTTCAAAGTGTCTAAAGAAAGTCTTCACCTATGCTCTAACCTATAACCTTATTATGAGCCTAAATCAAAAACGTAGACCATGAGTAAACCAACCACCTATCCTATTGTATCTCATCATCCCAAACCGCATCTTCAAAGAAGCCTTGTAGTTAGCAAACTCGAAATTTGTCTACTCATAATGCTTAAGCCATAATGTTTGTAGAACAGCAACTTGCAGGATTACTTTGGAAAGTTTCCAGCATCTAAATCCCTCTAATCTCCCAATAGTTGGAAATCCAGAACATGTGTAGCATAAGGGTACACAGGTTTAGACATCTTCCAGTAGAACGAGCTGACCACAATATCCAGCTGCATACAATTGCAATAAAAGAGTGAGCACAGTCGTATGTATTTATTCAGAGATGAGATACCTTTGGATGAACATATATGTGTAGAACTTCTTGTCCAAAGAATAGCATATCAAAACCAACTCGTTAAGACCAAGCATAATTCCCAAATCCCCGACTGTGTGCCATTGTATAGACTAGATCACAGACGCACCTATAGACAACCACACTATTATGTTTCCCTAACTTTAAAGTTAATTAAATATTAAAAGAAATTACTGAGTACCACACTATTATGTTTCCCTAACTTTAAAGTTAATTAAATATTAAAAGAAATTACTGAGTCCCCTATGCAAATCACCCACCTTCACTAGCATTCAGAACTATTGGCAAAACAACCCTACTTTTTCTCTTGTAGACCAAGCAAGTTACATCCCAGATGTTTGGCATTTAAGCTAGCCACCATCTAGTTCACTTAAAAGAAGCTGAATCAACTCTGAATCCCAACCAGTTCAGGGGCAGAGCAAGGAAATAACCTACTATATATTCTTTAATTGATGCAGGACAACTCTAATCTAGATTAAAATGTAAATATATATCTATATATGTGAATGATAATGCAACTGATAGGGGTAGGAATGAGTAAATGATAATGCAAACAATAACTAAGGTAGAAGTAAATAACAAACAGCAATGAAAACTTAAGAAATAGCAGATATAAACGCACAAACAGAAATAGGAAAGAAATAAGTCAAGATGTGAAGTCACCGAAGATTTCAGTAGTTGTCCTCCCTTGAAACCACACCAAGACTTGGATCAGATTGTAACTAGTTCGATATATTTAGAAGTTTGGTGTTTTAGGGATTGGTTTAATAATCTGGAACTACTTAGATGGGTATGGGTAGTTGTTGGAATTCTGGAATCACACCAGAAAAGGGTGGCTCTTGGAATCACACCAAGAAGCTAAGGTAACACTCCAGGCTGCTGAAATCAGGTTATTCTTTTCATAGATAACACTAGCTTAACCACCCGTGTGTACACACGTGTTAAATCAGATCACCCACTACTTTATCCACTTCTATGACAGTTTTTGTTGGGCAAAATTGTTGTTCACCTTTTTTTTTTGTCTCCCGTGGGCTTTTCTTTTCTTTCTCTTTCTTTTCTGTTTTTTTTTCTTGAGGCTGTTTTTATTTTTTCATAAGGGTATTTTCGGGTTTCCATAATTTGGTATGGGATGACACCAAAGCTACGCTTGGTTTTATATTAGTAGAGATAAACAAGTATACAGATGCTCTTTTATAGAGCTGCAGAAAATTCCAGACCTTATACAATTAATTACTCGAATTTATTATTCTAAGCATTCTAAAGGTCTGGAAATAATGACTCATAAAAGAACAAGATTCAAAGCACTCTAGAAAATTCCTGAAAATAAGACTCAAAACAGACTAGAAAATTCTTGACAACCATAAAAGACTCGAACAATGCTGAAATCTGATTACGTCTTTTATAAGTTTTCCATTCTCCATCATTACTTTTGGAAGTATAAAGCAGCTCAACAGCACCCTACAAAAAAATTCTAAATATTTCTCCAAACAGGTTCTATCCTTGATTTTTGCCCTTTAGGTTACCAACTTACAATCACATTATCTTGAAGAAATTGGCCTAGATACAAATACACTCATCCAGATCAAGGAACTCCAAACAAATGTCCCAATTGATTTTGTGTGATTGAACCCTCTCTACCTCCAGGCTATCCACAAACTAAAAATGAAAAGAATTCTTCTTTCCTATTCATATATCTACCTTATGTGCCAATTTGATACATTGTCTCCAGCAGAAGAACCCGAAGTATGATATGCAATACATGTGGCAACTGATATGATTGGTGTCAGACAAGTGATAGAAAAAGCAGCCTATTCCCAGATGATAAAGATGTCTATGATAGAAACTTCAGGGAATATAAGTCGACGATGATAAACAATAAGAATAAGTGTTTAGATTCGTGACAATCTATAAATCAATATTGAAAATACACAGAACTGATCAGACAGGTAACACGCAGACTTTCCAAGCATCTACTTCAGTACTGCTACTGCTTAAAATTAATTAATAACACACATACTTCATGAAACTTGAAGAAGATACAACTCAGATAAGATAGAGTAAACATACAAGAAACTAATCGTCATCAGGATCCTCGGAAGCCCCAAAGGGATCGTGATTTGGACCAACCTCCTCTCCAATATGGCGCTGCACTAGCCGCTGCAAATCAGCCATAACCTTGTGTTCACGCTTCGCTTTCTCCTCATAGTTGAACATAGCCAATGCCCTCTTATCCTCGGCACTGTAAACCTGGTTTTCCTTCCTGATACGAATGGCATTCATCCTCTGGTGCCTACTACCACTCATCACATAACCAAGACCCTCAAACTTCTGAATCTCCTCAGCCGAGAGACCCACTTCTCCTCTTCGTGGAATACGCTTCCCTTGTTGAACATACTGTGCAATGGCATCACCTTCACCAGGCCGGAGTGCCCCACCATAGTTAACAGGCCCATCAGCTCTAGGCAACGGCATTGGACCAACCACTGGTTCATTCTCCAAATCCAATGAAGGGTTCTTCTGAGCCTCAATTATCTCCTTCAACTTCATTGCCTCAATACTACTCTCATCCAATGCTACCTCTTTCTCTTCTGTTTCTGTTTCAGCCTTCGGCTTAGTATCAACTTCCAAATCCAAGCTCTTATCCGAACCTGAATCCTCACTCTCAGTTTCGGACTGCTTCTTCTTCTTCTTGCTCCTACTGCTCACCTTTTGCCTCTTCTTCGACTTCACCTTATCAGAATCTGAACCAATCTCACTTTCTTCACTCTCATCAGAATCACTACTGCGCTCACTCTTCCTTCTTCTCTTATCTCTTCTATTCTTCTTCCCCTTACTTCTAATTCTAGACTTTGATTTCGACTTCCTTCTCCGTCTGCGATCCTCTTCCTCATCCAACTCATCATCACTCTCACTCTCCGATTCACTATCACTATCACTATACTTCGAACTCCTCTTCTTCCTACTGCACTTAGAACCCGAACTCTTCCTCCTCCTCTTCCTCGACCTCGAATCATCTGATTCCAAATCTGATTCAGACTCAGATTCCGATTCACTCTCGTCCTTCACTTTCTTCTTCTCGCCTGAATCCTGATTCTTCTCTTCTTCAATAGCCTCCGGAATCTCCTCGGCCTTCTCCTCCAGCTCGAATTCATCGTTCTCGTTCCTCGGTGGGCTCGGCGTCACATTCCATATACAACTCCTCAGCCCCTTCCTCATTTTCTGCCTCTTCAGCCTTCTAAACTCCTCAAAACTCAGCCCCTTCAGCTCCTCGTCGGACTCATCCTCCTCCGGCGGCCTCCCATTCCAGTCCCTATCGTTACCGGCCCGACCGAATCGCCTCGGCAAAGACTCAGGCCCTCCTCCGTTGGACCTAGGGCTTCGTCTAGGGTTAGTATAGACCGGCGAGTAAGACTGGTCGTTCCCGCCGCCGCCACGGCCGTATCTTCTCGACAGAGATCCGCCACCGCCACCGCCGGACCTAGGGCTCCGCCTAGGGTTTCGGTGCTCCGGCGAGTAAGACCGCTTCCGCTGACGCTGGCTGCTGTCGCGGTCGTACCTTTCGTAGCTAGGGCTGCGACGACGTTCGAGGCGGCGGTCGTCGCCTGAGTCCGGCGGCGTGTAACGGCCGTTATCGCGATCTGATCGGAATCGTCTATTTGGGATGTGAACGGTGGAAGACGGCCTCGCCATCTTGAGAACCCAAACATCTAACCGAGAATTGAGAAAAATCTATATTGAGAAAAATCTATATTGGCTAGGCTATATTATTAACATAGTTGGGCCTCGAGGCCCAATACGTGTTTATATTAGGCTTTTAAAAACACAGTCGTCTCTTCTCCACAGTCGGATTTCCAAACCCTAAAAACCCTTTATTCGCAGAGACAGAAAGAGGAGCGGAGGCGCAGAGAGATAGAGAGAGAGAGAGAGAAGCCATGGCGGACAATAAGGCTGTGACGATTCGAACCAGGAAGTTTATGACGAACCGTCTTCTCTCCAGGAAGCAATTCGTAAGTACTCTCAGCTTGGTTAATTAGAAATGCATGCAAACAAACACAAATTAATTACCCAGAGTTTATCAGTGATATGTGAGGTTAGAATTCAGTTGGGTTTCTGTATGGAATAGTAAAAAAGCATGTGTTTTTTTTTTGGTAAATCTGAAGAGAAGTATCAGTATAATATGTAAATGGCTATCTGGATTAATGATCTGTGTGAATTGGCGAATTGATGCAGGTTATTGATGTTCTCCATCCAGGAAGACCCAATGTTTCCAAGGTATGATCTATTGCTTGTTTTGCGCTACGGGTTTGATTTAGTCTCCTGTAGTTTTTTCATATATATCTAGTCTTTATACTCCTGCATTGTATTGTAGTCTTGAATGAACGTGACTTTACTAATAGAAGTAATGCCTCTGAAGCTGAGGACATGGTTTTGGAATATTAGGGCACACCTGAATCTTAGTTTTACCAACTGTTTTCTTGACAACACAGTATAGTTTTTCAGAAAATGTATCTTTTTTTATAAGTGAAAAAGAGAGACGAGGGAGAATAGAAAAGGTTGTTAAGGACTGTTCCATTTGTTGAGAATTATCTGTTTCCTCTCAATCAGGCTGAACTAAAGGAGAAACTGGCGAGGATGTACGAAGTGAAGGATACAAACTCTATCTTTGTGTTCAAGTTCCGCACCCATTTTGGAGGAGGAAAGTCCACTGGTTTTGGTTTGATTTATGACTCTGTAGAGAATGCAAAGAAGTTTGAGCCTAAGTACCGGCTAATCAGGGTAAGTTTTTGTATTCCTATCCCCTCACCAACTTTCTTATAAGACACATGTTGTCTCTTTGATCATTCAAAACCTGCTTTAGTTGTCTTTTT
Organism: Geum urbanum; assembly: GCA_946800695.1. Taxonomy (NCBI): domain Eukaryota; kingdom Viridiplantae; phylum Streptophyta; class Magnoliopsida; order Rosales; family Rosaceae; genus Geum; species Geum urbanum. Next base: position 17,570,004 of record OX326998.1, on the reverse strand, counting down.
TCATATTTTGATACCAAATCCTTGTGAACTTATTTATTGGCTGTAGAAAAAGGTAATTTATCACTGATCATTATTAGTTTTTCATCTCTATGCAGTATTCTTCATTGATCCTTATATTTTCACTTGGAACTTGATTTATATTACTTGTCACAGCTTCTAGCTCGTGCTCCTGCTCCTGCATTTAGTACACTAATCTGAATGACTTTCAAATGTTACAAAAGCACGCTTTGGGAAATTGTATAATAATTAGTGATATCTAACTTGTAATACGGTAATACCATAATTTCACAGTATGAAGTGTTCAATCTGACATGTAATACACGACGTTCTCATGGCTTGTCCATTGAATCTTAGTTACACTATATCGTTTACTCTCTCTCTCTGCATATATATACCTTATTCTGATGTTTAATACTTGTGCAGAATGGACTGGATACTAAAGTGGAAAAGTCAAGGAAGCAACTGAAAGAAAGGAAGAACAGAGCCAAGAAAATTCGAGGAGTTAAGAAGGTAAATCTATTGTTCTCTTGTTGTTCTTGGTAGTAATTGTGGAATTGCTGGTCAGAGGTAGTGCCTTTGTATGTTTTCCTATTCACTTTTTTTTGTTAACATTTGCAAATGGCATGTGCAGACCAAGGCTGGTGATGCTGCCAAGGCCGGGAAGAAGAAATGAGCTTTCTTTCCATGTTACCATGTTTTAGGTTTGCATTTGTGGGTAGCAGTTTTCTGTCTCGTCAGCCTCTCTGCCTTACCCCACTTGTTACTTGTCACCTTTTTTTCTTTGTTAGTGAGCATAAAATTTTGGTATGATTTTAATTTCTGAAAGACACATGGTGTTTTAGTTGCGGAGTCAAATATATGCTTTAACTATTCAACACCTGGCTGTGACTTTACGATTGAATGTTGAAGCTATTGAATTGCGGTATTATCACATGAATACCGCATACCTTTGGATTTCAAGATGCTGTTGTCTAGCACAACACAAAACGAATGTCAAGAACATGCTCAAGTGTTTGATTTAGTATAATAATTATATTCCTGGTGGTTAATGATCAATAATCTTGGCATGAATAAGTCGTAGCGATGAACGCCCTTGGTGTCTGAGTTTTGCCTCTCTTTTTTAGAAGATCGATCAAACCATTAAATGTGATAGTAGTATAGAGTTTTATCGGATTACCCGATTGATAAAGTGAAGTTTTACACATACTATTATACTAAATTATTCTTTGGTCCATAGCCTAATTAGCAAACCAGGATATCAATGAGTTATCAAAATTTGGTTGCATCATCATTTAACTAGTTAGGCACATTGTTTATTCGAATGACATTTTCAGATCAGAGTTTGTCTCTCTGACCTGACTTCCAAACATCAGCTCCCATTGCACAAAATGCAGTTGTGCCGTAACCTCACTTGAACTTAGAGATGCTACTTGATGAACTAAGGCAGAAGAACCCCAACTCTTCAGTTGTTTTCGAGCAATAAATGTGCCACCAGGCTAGGCATAACCTAGCTGCATCATATGTGCCTTGGGTCTCGGCCACGCACTGTGATCCTAGCACCATATGCCCTCTTTCGTTTTTGAGCACACAATACCTCTGCCTCTACTTCCATGATCCTTCCCTCAAGTGGTTCCGCAACGACAAATATCAAGATATCCCTAACCTGATTGGTCGGTTCACGAACTAGGTCAACCTCCTTCACCAAACTATCATCAACCTCCTCTTCTCTGGTACCCACCCCACCACTTATGTCAGCAAATATGTCAATATCTTGGTCCATACCCCACCAAGTTGATTCCACCCGGTCTTCAACCTCAGAGACGACCCGCTTTTCTATTAGGCCACACTGAATAGGGAACTCTTCAACCTTATGATCAAAGCTTCAACATCCCATAAAATAACCCATCAAAGTCGTATACTCAACATCACAAACAATCCAGGTCTGAAGTCCAAGCCGCAAACTTACCTTAGTCTTCAACCAACGTCGAAGATCGACCTCCACAAAAAGTCGAATTTCCTCAAATGCCCGAAGTTGATACTGGTCATAATACCATCCAGCTCCCCAACGATGACATCAACTCGTGCCTACACCCTTATCGTTGTCACTTCAACCGATTGGATCGGTTTTTGGTAAAACCATCAAACTGCTCCACAATTATCGTTATGTTCTCAAAGAACCAAGGGCCACGTGATACCACCCTTCTAAGTATTGCCTTGTTCTTAAACCTCCCAACAAACTTGTCATGTGTGCCTCGCCATATATTAATGGGGCTTGGTCCCACAATACCGCGCCATAGGTGAATCATCAAATGCTTGAGGGACTTCGTCATCTCTTCTGATAAAACTTATGAGGGAGAGTAAACACGAATATCGGAAAAGTCAACGTCGTCCTCCTATCCTGTCGCTCCAAGAGAAATATCAACTTCAAGAGATGGCGTTCTCAACAGAGTCGGGAACGATATCATTGGTAGAAAACAACGCCCTGGATCCCACATAAAGTAGTATCAATAGATTGGGAACAAGATGGGGAATACAAATCTGAAGGGGAAATCCTAATCGGAGGAGGAAATAAAGTAAGCAATGGTCTAGAAGTGTTTGCAGCTAGGTTTAGGGTTTGGAAAAAAAAATGAATAGAAAACTATCTAAATACTCATACTCAGAATAAGGTCTAGAAAAGGTTTATTTCGAGAACTGCAAGTCTAGTCTTGTTATGTACGAAAACTATCTAAATACTCATAATTGTCTTGTCGTTTTTACCTTTGAAAGTTTGAATTATGCTTTGTACTAATTGTCCTCGTCCTTGCTTCACCTCTACTAGGCTTAGGTTTGTCAATTTGGACACGATTTGAAACTCACACGAAATAATATAGGTCAAGCTCTTGATAAAAAAACAAGGTCATTAGCATGTCTTTGACGACTTATGTTGACTTGATAGCATGAGTTGAATATCCGACGATTTTTTCTTGAAAATATTGGATATATCTGAATTTTATTATTATTATTATTATTATTATTTACAGTCGTTAGACTTAATTTTTTTATATATTTCGTTTGATTTGATTAAAATGTACTTATAGGTGATATGAATCATAGATACACTTACGATACACTTGGTATATTTGAACATATTGCATTATATAATGATCTTCCTATTACAAAAACTAGAAAGAAAATAACAGAAATTGAAAATTTACTCTTTAAAAATTGACATTTAAAAAAAATCAATGAATTGACGGTGTTACTAACGATATGTACTGATTTTGATAATAATTTGAATGTGAGATGCCAAAATAATAATTTTAAAAAAAGACATTGAAGTAGTTAATAGCTCATTTGTAAAGTATATTGGTGATAATTCCTTTATGATTAATAATAGAATTCCAAAAGACACAAAGTCAAACAGATTTCAAAGAAACCAATCCTGAAATTCCTATGATACACATGTCAAGTTAGTCAACAGTTGAATGGAACTTGTTTCGTCCACTTTGCATGTCATTTTTGGCACTGTATACTACTTATGTTTGTTATTCCTTTCTATATTTGTTTTATTTCAGTTGATTGTCTTGGTCATCCCAATATACTCTTCAGTGGTCCCTGATCCACACAAATTTAGATTTTCATTTACCTTTTGTCCCTTACCTTTTCTTGAAATGGTCATTTTCATTCACCCTTTTTTTTGGCAAAAAATGTAAGATTGTATTAGATCAATATCTAAATACACCAAAACACATCTAATCTAACTATCTCTAACTTAGTAAAAGACAAATCTAGACTAAACAACGGAGTATTATTAAAACTTTGGAACACATAGAAAATTAGGCCTTGTCTATCAGAGAATTTGATAAGACTAGCCTAGGACACTTCAAATTCAAAGGCATCCTTATTTTGCACATATCGACAAAACCTTCTTCTTCGACTCCTACCTCTGTAACAGTAAGACTTGCAAGCACGTGAACACCTGCAACCAAAACTTCGGCAGCTTCAGCCTTTGCTTCCACAACATTAGAAACCCTAGGGCTAGGGTTTCTCCCCATCAACAAAGGTGCCCAAGGACTGCCCTTGAAGACCTTATTGCTATCTCTTTTGTTGTCAAAAGCCAACAACCATTGAAACCCTTGTTCTTGAACTCCATCCATGCAAGAAACAATCCTCGAGGAAGCAATCCCTACAATTATTGCTTTGGTGGTACTTATGGTTGTGCACATGCGACAGAGATGATTGAGATGGTTATAGAGAAACACGATTGTACCCAAAATTTGGTGTTGTCGAATAGAAGAATATAATTTTTCTCTTAAAGAGAAATTTCTTTTCAAAATAACTTTTCGTTTTCATTTACCTTGTTGTGAAACAATAAAACACATTAAAATATTGATAAATTTTGATAAATGCCCACTTTTTTGTATTCGAAATGATTTTTACCCAATTTTAAGAAAACAATAAAGGCTAGCCAGATATTGAGGTAAAATGTCTCTAATAGCCTTTCTTTTTTTTATTTTTATGAATTCACAAAAAATAAATGGCTTCCTTCGTTATCCAAAAACTAGCAACTCATAACCCTCCAATCACGACCACTGTAAAGAGAAATTTTATGTCTCCTGTGAGCTTGATCTCTAATCTTCGACAAACGTTTGCCTTGAAAAGTTTTAGTGTTGTGCAGGCAATATGCATCTGGCCCATACAAAATTTCTCGATCATCTCCTTCACGTTGCTCTTCACTGCCTCCGAAGAACACCAAATACAAGGAGTTGTTTGCAAAGTCAGTGGTCTTGATCACAAATGTCGATGGGATCGAGTCTCCTCACTCTCCTTATCGATGCTCAATTTGATGTTTGTGCTTGTCCTCCTAAATCGTTAGTTCTCTCTCCGCAACGTCCACCTTGATTTCATGTTTCCTTCGTTGTTTTGCTAACTAATCAAGAATGCTGATTATGTTAAAGATGCTTGAAATATGAATGTGAACTAAGCCGTTAATTGTTTGGCTTGCACAAAGATAGATGTTTTGCATGTACCCAAGTTGGTCAAAGCCTGCTCTGTAGCTCTAATGCATAAGTTGATGCTTAGATTAGTCGAGCATCAATGCCATCGATAATTTGTACTCGGATTGCTTGATTCTTAAAAGATCAAGAGGTGCGGTGCTACTCGGGTCTTTCGCTGGAGCTAGAGAGGTCGTGATCAAAGAAAATAAAACAAAGGGTGTTAAAGACATTTTATCTCAATAAATGGGTAGTTTTCATTGTTTTCTTAAAATTGGGTAAAAACCATTTCAAGGGCCAAAATATGGGTATTTATCAAAAAAATTCTTATATATTGTTGACTATATTTGGAAAAAAAAAAAAGGAACTCCGACATGAAAGTGTTCCACCATTTAATAGTTGGTTGGTTACTCCTACATCAAACATTATGAAAGAGGATACTCGCTAGTGTTTATGTTCTTAAACTTATTAGTAGGTCTACCTGTATGTATCGCATGTGGTACTACTACTGACTTCTTATATGTTTTGAAATGGTAGCGGGAGTACATGTAACATCTTATTTTGATTTTTGATGAATATTATGTCATTCTAAAATTTCTGGTTAAATTTCAAAAAAGAAAAAAAGAAATTGAACAAAGTAACTATGAGCTATATGCAATAATTTCGGGCGTTGAGAACGAATTTGGCTCAATTTAAGCTGTTATGTTTGATCATATATAAGAGGTTACAAATTTTGACTATTTATTTTTTGCAAATACTTGAACTTGTAAGTGTGAGGGACTAAACTAACCGGCCACGTGTCATGTCACTTTTATATCGCAAAAATAGATACATATTCGTATAAGTGAGAGCGCCAAATTAAAAAATTTCAAAAACACTTCACAAAATATATACACACATCTAAAATAGTTTTTCAAACAAAAAACAGTTATATTGACATTATCATCGAAACCACTCTTGAATCTTGGAACAATATTTTGATACTTTGTTTCAGACAACTTTATGCCGCTTTTAATAACCGTATCAAAAATTTGAAAAACTAATTTAATGAAAAAATCAGGCAGATACTGTGATCGATCTGTGGGAGAATCCAAATCACAAATCTTCAAAACATTCCACATCTGAGTCTTAGAATCCAGTTAACAAAGATAAACCGAGGGTCAGAAATCCGAAGTTAAGATCATTAAACCTGCGATTTTGTTCTTAAATAGAATTTCTTCTGGTGGAGGGAAAAAATCCAAATCGAGTCAAATTCCATTAATCAAAATCAAAATAATAATAAAAATTATATTAGAATTAATAATCCAATGTAAAGCAGCAGCTCCTAGTCTTTCTTCTCTTTCTCTCTCTAAAACCTTAAAACATCTCCAAAGTCTCTTCCAATCTCTTTCTCTCTGTATCAATCTCTCTTTCTCTCTCTTTTCTTCGCTCTAAAACCCTCCTCCGAAATTTCACAAGAAGCCATGTCCGAATCACTCAAGCTCTCCGCGCGCGCGAACCTCACGCCCTCCTGAGCCTTCAAAATTTCGCCGTGTTTGGCTGCATTGGCTCACCTCCGTCAACTGGTACTGATCTGGTCAGTCTTTCTTTAATCTCTTCTTTAATTTTTCTTTCTTTCTATAACAGAATTAATAGAAAGAAAGCATGGATTGTGTTTCTTTGGGTCTCTCATTCTGGCGTTGATTATAACAGAGGAGGGTTTCTGTTAGCTGCAGAGTCTGTGGAATTGAGTTCATGAGTTTATGAGAGATTGTGGGCTTTGGATTGAGTGAAAGGCAAAACTGGGAGTTGGATTTTTCTGGGGATTGTTAGCGATGAAAGAGGGCTTGAGATCTGGGAAGACAAAGGTTGAGAAAGATGAGGGTTCTTTGGAGCAACACGAAACTGTTGCGAAGAACAATGGTCAGCTGAAACAAGGCTGTGACGAATTGGATGGTGGTAAGGAATGTGGGGAAGATGAGAGGAGTGAGAGTCAAAATGTGGGGGAAGATGATGTTGTTGTGGAGAAGAATAACAAGAAGGTGAATGGTGAAGTGCCGATTGGGGGACGTGTTCTGCGGTCGTGGGTGGCGGGGAATGGCGGTGGTGATAAGGTGGAGAGTGTACATGAGGGAGTTGGTGAGATTGGGAAGAAGAGGAGGTTGGTGGTGGAGAATGGTAAAGGGCAGAGTAGTGGTAGGGTTCTGCGGTCGGGGACTGTGGTGAATTGTGCTGGAGTTAAGGTGGAAAGCGATGGTGGTGAGATTGAAAATGTGGGAGTTACGGAGAAAAGGAAGACGAGGAGGTTGGTTGAGAATCGCGAAATAAATGTTGTTGATAGTAAAGTGCCAATTGCTGCTGCTGGCAGGGTTCTGCGCTCACGGACTGTGTTCAATTATGAGTGTGTTAAGGTAGAGGGCAATGTAGACAAGGCAGAGAGTGATGATGATAAGGTAGATACTGATGGTAATAAGGTAGATACTGATGGTGATAAGGTAGATACTGATGGGAATAAGGTGGATACTGGTGGTGATAATGCTGATACTGATGGTGATAAGGCAGAGAGTAATGCTATTGAGGCAGAGACTGATGGGAATAAGGTAGGTACTGATGGTGATAAGGTAGAGACTGATGGCGATAAGGCAGAGAGTAATGCTATTGAGGCAGAGACTAATGATGTTAAGGCAGACAGTAATTGTGATAAGGAAGAGAGCGGTACTGATAAGATAGAGAGTGATTGTAATAAGGTTGAGAATGATGATGCCAAGGTAGAGACTGACAATACAAAGGCAGATAGTGATGATGATATGGCTGTGAGTGAAAACGTGGCAGCTGCTGAAATTAGGAAGAAAAATAGGGTGGTTCGTAATGGTGGCAAAAATGACGCTGGTGGCGTGGACAATAGGGAGGTGAAGGAAACGGAGGCATGCGGTAAAGCGCCAGTTGCTGGTCGGGTCCTGCGGTCAAGGACTGTCGTGAATGCTGGTAATGATAAGGCAGAGAATGATCGTGGTCTGGTTGGGGGAAGTAGATTGAAGGATGGGTCTGACAAGAAATTTAGCAAGGCAGAAAATGAAGGTGGTGATCGGTTGGTTACAGGGTTCACCACGAAGTTGAAAGGTAAGCGTGGCAGACCCCCCAAGTTGAAAAATGAAGAAAGTCAGAGGTCTGATGGTGAACTGAAGAAGTTAAAAGGTATGCGTGGGAGACCTCGGCAGGCGAAAAAGGAAGAGAGTGATCTTTTAGATGGTCCGTTGAGAAAAAAATTAAGATCCGACCAGGACAGTTGTAAGCTTCTGAAAACAGATCTTGACAAGGAAGGTAACATGTTCTTCAAAAGCAAATCACGTTTCAAGTCTCAAGAAAGAGAAAAAGCTAATACAGCAACCAATAATTCATTTCCAGAAAGGAAGATGATTGGGAAAGATGCGCCTTCTACATCTAAAAGAGATAAGAAAGGAAAAGATTTGGAGAGTGAAGACGAGGAAGGGCTTAAAGAACAGAAACAAAAACAAGACAGAAATAAAATAGGGAAAAATGAGTCGAAGGATGGCAGGCGGGAGCTAAAACAGGCAGTGAGCGAGAAAATAGTGAAAATGATTTTGGCTGCAGGCTGGACAATCGAGCGGAGGCAGAGGAATGGCAGAGCATACATGGATGCAGTGTATGTATGTCCGGCAGGAAAGACTCACTGGTCAGTAACCAAGGCATACTCTGCTTTTATGAATGAAAATGGCAACTGTAAGAATGGTGTCAAGTTGACACCGATACCACCAGAGGAACTCAGCATACTACGGAGAGTAGTTGTTAAAAAAAGGTCGGGAAAAAAGGTAAAGAATGGGAATATGTCGAATGCAGATATTGAAGAGAAAAGAAAAAGGAAACTGAGTAAGTCACGAAAAGGGAAACATTTGCTTACTGAGCAGGATGCATCATGCGAAGGAGACCTAAGTTTGGTCCAGCGTCATAAGCGGCAAAAGACTCAGAATAGAAAACGATGTGCTCTGTTGGTTCGTAACTCTGAGAATGTGGATTCAGAAAGTGATGGCTTCATCCCATATGATGGGAAGAGAACAGTGCTCTCCTGGATGATTGACTTGGGAACCTTGTCACCTAATTCAAAGTTGAAGTACATGAACAAGAGGAAGAGAAAAGTGCTTCTTGAGGGTACAATTGCAGACGAGGGAATCCATTGTGGTTGCTGTAACGAAGTCATCTCACTTTCAGAATTTGTGACGCATACCAAAAGTGATTACTCTGAGCCACTTAGACATATATTGATAGATTCTGGGTCTTCACTTTTGCAATGCCTGCTAAACTCGTGGAATAAACAGGAAGAGTCTAAACGCCGGGGATTCCACCATGTAGAGGTTACTAAAGAAGACCCAAATGATGATACATGTGGGATTTGTGGAGATGGAGGGAACTTGATCTGTTGTGATGGTTGTCCATCAACATTCCACCAGAGCTGCTTAGAGATAAAAGTATGTATTCACCGGTTGCTGGTTTTATAGATTATTCTAATGACATGCATATCCATTTTATATTTATATTTATTCATGTCACTTCTGCTTTATAGATTAGAGTACTTGACTGAAAAAGAATAGGTTAGAGTTCTAAGCTTTTTGTTCACATAATAGTATTACCATTCAGAATCTGCCTCTTTATTTGAGTGCTTGGTGATATGTCCTTAGAGTTAACTCGAACCATTTTAATGTATCTCGTTACATGATGGTAAGTTTGAGTGCTAGTTTAATCTCTTCAATAAGATGTATATTCTGAGGCTAGAATAGTTGTGCTTTTGCTGATTGCTCAAGTTATACCTTTCCATTCTATTTGCTCAACTTAGCATTTCATATTAGGTAGCCTGAATGGCTGAATGGAATTATTTGACTAAAGATTGGACATTGTTTATTTCTGAGCATTTAATTTTGTATATGAAAACTCGATTCTTACCTTTTGCAGAAGTTTCCATCTGGTGACTGGCGCTGTGTATACTGCTCATGCAAATTCTGTGGGATGTTCAGTGCGAATACATGTCAAGGGGATGGTGACGAGGATATAGCTGCATCAGCATTACTTTCCTGCCATTTGTGTGAAGAAAGATGTAATAACTCTACATCCAAGACCTTTTTCTTTGTGTGCTTGATTTTCTTTTCCTTTCCTGTCATTATTCTTATATATGGATTTCCCAAGTATTTTTGGCATAATATGATAGCAACGTTTTCTTTTTTTAGACCATCAATGCTGTGTTCAGGCTTTGAATGCTGTAACTGATGATCCGAACAGTCCATCCTTCTGCACGACGAATTGCCAAGAGGTATTACATTTGGGGTAGCTTTTATATAGGTAGATTTATTGAAGGAATTTGTAGCTACAAAAGTTATGGCTAATAAATGAAAACTGTAAAACTTTGTACTCGGATGCCTGTGTGGCTAAAAATTTAAGACAGGTATGATTTGTTTTATTATAGTTTGTGAAATGAGCCATCATGATAACAAATGTACAAGTGTTGAAAACAGCTTGCAAAAGTTATGGAATGGTTACCAATTGGAGAGGACTCACATAAGAGGACTTTAGGGCGGTAGTTTTACAAGATTAATCTCAGCTCCTTTTTTTTTGGGCCACATCAGGTTGAAGTTTGCTTGAGTAGATGCAAATGATTCATGGTTGATGTTTTGAGATGTACAACGACAGTTCAAGTTCTTGGTCTTTTGTAATTGTGTTAATTGATAACTTTGGTTGTGGCAGCTATTTGAGAAACTGGAGATGCTTTTTGGAGTCCGGCATGAATTGGAAGAAGGATTTTCATTGACTCTCCTTCGCCGATCTGATGTTGGTGATACAAAGGTTGATTGCAACACAAAGCTAATTGAGTGCAATGCCAAGTTGGCCGTTGCCTTTTTAGTTATGGATGAGTGTTTTTTACCTATGGTTGACCAGAGAAGTGGAGTCAATCTGATTCATAACATTCTCTATAATCGTGGGTAAGCATCTTTTTAATCCCCATTTTCTGTGTTCTGGGTGTGGGTGTTAAAGCTAGTATCTAATTATCAATTGATTGAGACCCATTTGGATTTCAAGTTGGATTTAGCATGATTGGTGTTCACCATTTTCTCGTAAACAAAAAAGTATCATGATATTCACCATTTATCAACTGTTCAATTCAACCTCAAAGTGGTTGATGTTGGAATCATGCACTTAGAAGTGATGGCAGTTATATAGAAGATTTGAAAACTGTTTTGTTTATATAGTGTATATCTTTCAACTCTATACAACAACCAATTAATCAGTGGCATCATTGATGAAAATATACTTATTTTTAGTTGCTACTTCCTATTACCAGGTCAAACTTTAATAGACTGAATTATGGTGGTTTCTTCACTGCAATTTTAGAGAGGGGAGATGAGATTACATGTGCCGCAACCATCAGGTATGTATCTGCCTCAATATGGTCTTATAACTTTATTGTTTTTTTGCAGGATTCAATCAGTACTCTAGTTATCTGCAAATTATCTTGGACTATAAAGCCTAATTTTTTTTGTTTCACATTGTTTTGATCTATTTGGATTTCTGTGTTATAAATGATACAAAAACATTGATGTCTCTCTGAGTCCTTTGAACATCAAATTAGTGTTTAGCCATAGAAAATTGTAGTTGTCTATGCTGATGGTACTTCCATGAGCAATCCACACAATTCGAGGAGCGATGTGCTTTATTAAAGAATCATATTCCATATTTATTGCCTCCCCATCATAGCTCTAGAATTTTGATTTTGTCCTCATCATGGTTTTCGATTCTGTTTCTCTTTTCTTAATTTTTTTCCTATTACGTGGTGTACAGACATGGGTTATGTATATTTTGTCGTGATATTAAATATAACACATAAATACGTAGCTCATTCATTTTTGACCGTGCTGGTGCTATGTTCTGACATTTTCTTACTGCACGGTCAATTAGGATCCATGGGAACTATTTAGCAGAGATGCCATTTATTGGAACCCGCTATATGTATAGGCGACAAGGAATGTGCCGGCGGCTTCTAACTGCGATTGAATCTGTAATTTTCATCTCAAATCTCTTGCATCTTGCCTTTTTTTTTTGTTCAGTTATCTTTTTCCTAGTTGAAACGTTGTTGCAAGTTGAGATTACTTTTAGTTATGATATTCTGTCTTCCCATAGTTGTCATCTTAAATTTTATTTTTCCTTTCTTTGGTGGCACTTGTCATACTAGACTCTGTTGTTTACTTGCCGAGTAATTAATTTTGATAATCGTTTGAAATTCCTGTTGTGTCCTAGCTCCTCACAGTATACTAAAACATCGACTTTTCTCTCTTATTGTGACATTTTTGAACCATGATTAGGCTCTCTGCTCTCTAAAAGTTGAAAGGTTGGTCATACCTGCAATCTCAGAACTGACAGAAACATGGACTTCTGTTTTCGGTTTTAATTCCCTTGAAGACTCGAGCAAGCAAATGATGAAGAACATGAATATCTTGGTTTTCCCTGGTGTAGAAATCTTACAAAAGCCATTGTTGAACCAGTTATCAGTAGCAAACAGGATTCCGGAGAAAGGTATTTAGTACCACAGCATTGCATTTTTGTGAAATGCACGTGTAGGTCTGCCACGTTCTTCAACTGTATGATGTGGGTATGATAAGGTTATAACATGTTTTCTCTTGCAGGTTTGAGATCCACTGATCTCGAGCATCACAGAACTGATGATGAACATTTGATTGGATCTAATGAAGCAACTGCTCCCTGTGATGTTTCTCGTGATAAGCTTGCTGCTGTTCAATCTGAAGCACAGCTTCCCTGTGATGTTTCTCTTGATAATCTGGGGAACAAAAACAATTTGATTTCAATTCCTCCTGGTTCAATCTCTGATGTTCATATAAAAACTGGAGAGATAAATGAAGATCAAAATTCTGCCTCCATTCCCCATGGGAAGGCAGTGGAATTAGGCACCAAACAGAATCAGCCAGAGGTATTATGCAATGTTGCTGAGGGCCACTTGGCTGGATCAGACGCTGAAGCAACTGCTTCCTGTACACGCGAGGCAGTTGATGAACTTCCTGCTGTTGAATCTGATGCCCAGCTTTCTAATGTTACTCATGATACTTTGGAGGGGGGAAACAATAGTGTGACAATTCCTGCTGTTTCAATCAGTGATGTTAATAAACAAACTGAACAGGCAAATGAACACCCAATTTTATCCTCTATTCCTGATGAAGAAGTGGATTTGGGCACCAAACATGACATGCATAGCAGGTCTGAAGTGGATTCGGAATCTCTCCCTCATTCTGAATGTATCGATTCTGCCACAGATATTCCATGTGCTCTGGTGAAGAGTACTGAAGAGGCAAATGCACATCCAAGCTTAGCCTCTATTCGCAATGGAGGAGTGGATTTGGGCACCAAACATGACCTACATAGCAGGTCTGAAGTGGAATCGCAATCTCTCCCTCATTCTGAATGCACTGATTCTGCCACAGATATTACTTGTGCTCTGATGAAGAGTACTGAAGAGGCAAATGCACATCCAAGCTTAGCCTCCATTCGCGATGGAGAAGTGGATTTGGGCACCAAACATGACCTACATAGCAGGTCTGAAGTGGAATCACAATCTCTCCCTCATTCAGTGGAATCACATTCTCTCCCTCATTCGGAATCTTCTGATTCTGTCACTGAAGCTCCATCTGTTCTGGTGAAGAGTACTAAAAACATCGACTGTAAGGTGACAATTGAGCATGACATCATTAAACCCATGGGGGCACATGATGAAGGATTTTTGTGTCTGTCTACTTGCAACGACAGTGCTACTGAACTGGAGAAGGGAGCTTTTGAAGCCAAGGTCTCTGATGAGAATATTGCTCACAATGAAACAGAGACTACTATTCAGATATCTCATAAGCATCATGATTCACAACTTTTGCAGGTTGAAGGATCTGTTTTTTGCCCCAGTGGAAAGATGCTTGAGACCTCTGATGTGGAGAATAACAGTTATTCTGTTCAGCACTTGTCTACAGTGACGGAGGAGGTGGATCAAGAATCTATAAATTTTTCTGACTCTGAAGTTGTGACCAAAATTAATATCACCTGTGATGAAATTCATCAGGCTGCCCCATTGGCTCAAGAAAAAGCAATTGATTGTAAAGGTCATTCTACAACTATGCTGTTTGGCTGCAGCAATGATTGCCAGAATAATGGGCATGAGATTCATAATGTTGCATCATTTCCAGCTGACAACAGTTCTCATCCTACATGTGAGGATAGTATCAGAAGTAACGGAAATTCCAAGGGTCCTGATGTCCCTGAAGTCGACCTAACTTCCAATGATGCTCTGGTGAACATAAATTCTTTGCAGCAGTCTACATATGATTCTGGTGCTGATAATACCAGTTTCAGACAGCCCAACTCAAGCAGTACATGTGCATCTGGTGGAGGTAACTCTTTTGGTGCACCCGAGGTGACGATTCTATCAAATCAGGGTCAGGCTACTTGAGATCTTGTCTTCATACACCGACAGTGGGCGTTCTGGTAGCAATCTCTAACAGCAGAGTAACAATTATGGGAAGTTAGTCGATTTTGTATTTTTAGTTGGAAAAAACAGTATTGAATCCTTCATTATTAGGTGGTGAAAAATCTGGAGTATCTGGTCATGGTCTTTTGCCTTCGTATCATTCCCATCGTAGTAGTGTTGGACGTAAATATATAGTTCCCTTACTCATACAACAGTTGCCAGATTAGCTAGTGCATTGGTAGGCTTAGAAGTCAAGACAGACGCCTGGGAGGGCTGTGTTATCTTTGGCCTCTTGGCGCATTTTGTATACGAATAACTGTGTCCATTGCTTCAACTTGAAAAAAAATAGCACCTTCATTGCTGTCCCTACTTGGCTGTAGTTCTGTTCAAATGTTAGGTTAAGTAATGAGAACGGACAACACATTGGTGTCGAATCCTTCTGTTTATCAGTTGAAAAAGGAAAAATGAGATGTCTAGCAATTGCTAACTCTGTCTATGGCTCTATAATCTATATGGAGTATGTTGATATCAGTATGATGAATGCTCAGTCTTGGTTTTAACCTTTGCCTAAACCACAGAACAGAGCAGGGCCCAATTACAAGCATGACATGCACCATTGTTTCGGGTTCATGAGACTTGAGAGTATCTTTTCCTTTCGAATGGTGATACGAGGAGAGAGCCCGGGCTTGTTAACACAAGTAGAGGACTGTAGAGCGTGTATCCAAGAAATTTTTACTCACAGATTGCGAGACATCAAAACTAAAAACATAATTGGATTTCAATACTAGATTAATTGCGATAAGATACAGTAGAATCTCGATTTAAGAATATTTTATATAGGAATAATTTCTTTATAGTGATAAAAAATTTCGGTCTCAACTCGGGACTAGTTATAATTAGGAATCACATCCACATTGTAATAAATTATAAATTTTTCTAGTCTCATATATACAAAATGTGTCTTCATATAGTAATAATTGTCACTAATAATAAAACATAATGTGATTTAAGAAAAAAAAATTACATTTCTATAACAATTTGATGTGATGATCTATGCTTCATAGTTAATATCACATATTTGAGCTTGCTGGTACCTTTGAACTCATATTTATGTTTTATAGTTGTTATCACAAATAAACCATTTTTTTGATATTTGCACAATAAATGTGATTTAATTCTTCAATAAATCTCCATCGAGGAATAATCTCTTTATAAAAATAAATTTTACTCGGTTCAACAATATAATTGTATAAAATTTTTATTGTAATTAGAGGCCCAATCAAGATGTGGCATTCATGAAAAAAAAATTTGGTTATTAATTAGTGAACTTGGTACTATTTATTGAGAAATGGGGTCTGTGTGAGCAAGTCATGTACGATGGACAAGGGGCATTTGATTGCTCCTCGTAATAATCCTAACAGGGTGGGAGGATTTTCAGTCTATCCTGACCTTCAAGTTCAACTATATTTATAATACACATATTTGTTCTTCGATTTAAATGATAAAATAAAATGAACACATTTAAAAATTATTATCTAAAAATAAATTATTTTAAAAAAATCGTTAAATGCCTCAATCCCATTCTATTCATTAAATTCTATAGAGATTCTATTCATTAAATTCTATTTATTAGAAGAGGAAGACTCGTATAATACCGTCATTCCAGAGCACAAACAAATCTGAGGAAATAAAAAAAATAGAAAGACAGAAAAATGAGAGACAAAAACAAGATTCCCCGATCCCCTCTTTCTCTGCTTTGGTGCTACTGGCTTATTTGTAATATTTTTGTCTTCAGTTCAAAGACTTCACCAATCAAAAACATATCAAACATGATAGAAGACCCATCACTGAGGCTGTCTGCACCTTCTTGTTTATCTGTTTAATTTGTCATTTGGCTCAGTTCATTTGCATTATTGTATTACTGCATGCTTAAACCACCCTAATTAAGAAACCATGGGAGCACAGCAGTTTCCAACTACCTCTTATAATTTAGGGTTTATTTGCTTAATTTGGAAATGCTCGAGGGGCTTGTTTGTTAAATGCATTGTAAAACCAACTAACGAAGCAACCAATCCAATTGTCAAATCCGATGAGAAACTGATTGAAAGAGCAGATTCGAAAACGGTGATACTGCTTGAAAAGTTGAAGTGTGACTCCAGTCCAAGTCGAACCAGATCATCATCAGAGAGAGAGAGAGAAGAAATGCACTGATGGGACTCGAACTTTGAATTTGCTTGTCTTTGGCGTGGAGGAGTGAAGATAGCTTCCAGCGGTGGACAAAGCAATCTCTGATGGATTTGTCTTTCTTGTTCAAAGTTAAACAACTTTGCTTAATTAGATTAAATCACAGTATACAATAACATTAAGACAAAAAAAAAATACAATAACATTAATCTATTTTAGTTTACTCCAACAATATTAGATATCTTCGAAGTTAGAAAAGCATGGATTTGTACTGATTCCCTACTTTGGAAGGAAACTTAGTTTACTACGTAGCCCATCTCAATTGCTGCATCACCTGCATGTAGAGACAGATTTATATTCCAAAATACTCGATTTTAGCTAATTTTTAGTATAAAAATTAAATTTTGAAAATTAATTTTTCTTAAATTTGTTTACATGCCTAATAAACTTACTCGAGAAAAAGAAATTAACCCCTCTTATTTTAAAATTCTAGCTCAGTCCTTGATTCCAGCCAAGACTTCCCTCCAAATTCAAATTTGGTCACAAATGAAATTACCATTGCATAATGTAACGACTTCACACACGTAACATTACTGTTTTTTTTAATACCATTATTGTTTTGTTATAGATAGGATAATGCTGTCTTCTCATGCGAATCAGATTCACTGAACTAAGACAATTTTTATTTTAAAAAAAATGAATATCATCAACCTCCCACAAAATCTTGAATCACTATGTACAAAATTCACCTCAACCGTTTCTATATGACAAGAATCGATGCCCTAGATCAGTTTGAATTTATTTTCAATACCAACATTTATATCTAGTCTCTACAACTCGGTATTAATCGTGCCCCTAAGTATATCGTCAGTCCTATTTAAATTTAAAACAAGACAAACTGTATTAACCTTGTGATCGACTACTATCGAAGAACAAAAGTACACTAGTTCACATGTTAACGTTAGACCAGAACCCCACACATCTGCAGCATATTTACGAAGTTCCCATGTTACAAAACATGAGTCATAATTGAACACTTCTTTCTAACCCTAGGCCAGCAGCACAGCTAGTTTACCTTGGTTATATATATATAGCAAATTTTCATTTAAGTATACCTGAAAATAATCATTTTCAAGTATATGACATTACACTAATTTTTTGATCATATTTTATCATCTTCACCGTCCAACTACTAGATTTATATGAATAAATTATTTATGTAAATTTTCAGTCAAAATGATAATCATTAAGGTATCGAACTAATTTAAATCAATGGACGAATTGAATCTGTCAGACCTAAACTGAACCGTTCTTACTTATAAACTTCGATTAGAATTTTGAATATCTTAACGATCACCATTTTTACTAAAAATTTACAAATTTAGTACTTAAAAAATAAAAATAATAAAATATAATATAAAAAATTAACGTAATACCATTACATTATTGAGCTGAAATGAACCATTACATTAACATATAGATGATTAATTACATACTGAAGTAAATGAACCACCTCAATAGATGGACCACAGTCGAGCTCGAGATGATGATGAAGAAGAAGTAGAAGATGATCAAGAACAAGAACAATAGAGATCACAATATTGCAATTGATGTGATCAATAATTACATATACTGCTCCATTATTAATCAAACAGCGTTTTTAATTAACTGCACCGGGAAATCTCGCAGACGCCGGCGGTGAAGTCGGGATCTTTAGGGGAGGGGAGGAGGCTGACGAGGAGATCGGAAAATGCGCCGATGATGAACTTGTGGGTGCTCTTCGGGTTGAGCGCCAGGTAGCACAAGAGCAGCTCATGCAAAAACTCCCGGTTGGATTTGACCTTCACGCTCTCGTCTTCGGACTGGTGCTCACGCGCCTCCACCATCTCTTGCATGGAGCGCCGGAAGTCGAGGTAAGGGTCGGGCGAGTACGTGGGCACGGCCACGCTGTTGTGCTTCAACAGCGCGTGGTGCTCTGAGGAGAAAGAGGACGAGGATGACGAGGAGTAAAGGGACGAGGAGGAAGAGGAGGACTGGTCAACGATGGAGTTGGAGCGGCCTGGGGAGGAGAAGAAGAAGCGCTGGGAGGCGAAGGCGGTGGCGAAGTCGGCGGCGGCGTTGTGGATGTCGTCGTTTTCTATCTCGGAGTTGGAGAGATCGGATGTGGTGGTGGTTGCGGAGTCGAAGAAGGAAGCTTGGTCACCATCGTAGAGGGAGTTGAAGGTTTTTACAAGAGTGGAGGATGACGTGGCGGCCGGGGCGGTGGTGGTGGTTAGTGGCGAGCGGGTGTGATCGTGGGGAGGAGGGGATTGGATAGTCAAGAGTGGCCTCTTGATCTTTGCGAAGCAGAGATTTAGGTTTCGTACAAGTATGCTCGGCATTTCAGGGAGGCTAGCTAGCTGGAGAAATGAAAAGGTGTGGGAGATTCACTAAGAACTGCAGTGGAGTTTGCTCTCATATATATGGAAGCTTCAAAATTGTCGCTTCGGAAGCGGTAGTTTATTGGAAGTTTATCGGAAGTCCTCGAAAGTATGATTTTAAAAATATTTTTCTTAGAAGTATTTTGGAAGCATGATTTTAAATATATATATATTTTTGAAAACTTGAAGTACTATCATATTTCACAAAGAATTATGAGAGAAATTTTATTATTATTTATATATAAATCATATCATTATGCATGTACTTGTTTGAAAATAATTAAATTGAAATTAAATTTTAATCATGTCTTAAGTTATTTATTAAATTCTATTTTTCTATGTATATATACTTAAATTTTTATTATATATTAAACGCTTCTTTTGCGTACTCGCTTTCACTAATTTTTGGAAGAAAAAAAAACGCTTCTACGTTTCGTCACGTTTTATTTCTACATATCCGTACCCGCTTCTATATAACCTAAGTAATAACTAGTAAGTAGCTAGCGATAATGCGATATGGCTAGTGATGGTGTTGGACTGTTAGTTTTAGGCATTTTGTACATTGGGGTCAAGGGCGACCAGAAAGTCATCTAAATGCATAGTGCCTAGTTTGAGTCTTTAGAGCATTTCAATGATGAAAGTATAGTATAAGGTTAGTTGGCTATCTTTAGAGTATACAAAATAGTTTAAGTAGACATAGTTTAAGCTACTAATTCAAGATCAAGTTTGAAGAACACAAATGAAGAACCATACTGATCTCATAAAAGATAAATCATACATTCATATATTATGTTTTTCCATAGAGGATGACAATCTTGCCTCATGTCCTGGAACAAGTCTGTCTTAGTCAGAGTAATTCCTTACACAATATTTCAAGATGGAAAATATGCTTTCAGAGTTCAAAATGTCATACTGAATCAGATAAAATTTCTTGATGCCTCTCAAACTCGTGACCTTGTTCCCTGGGAAATGAAAAGATACCAACTGAGTTTGTAAAACGCAAACTAATATTTCAGCTGAGTTCCTTGATTTTTGGAAAAGTTTTTTTTTTCTCTATCAACCATTTGACTTCATTTGGAGTAAGTTGGAAAAAGCTTTTTTTGCCTTGCTTTTGAAATCGAATTATGTTTAAGGTAAGCTCGAGTTTGTCCCTCTTGTTTGGCTCTGACATTCATATGTCACATCATTGTAACCAGCCGACTTACAAATGTCCAAAACGAGCTTGATCCTTGTGCCACTGTGGCTGCTCTTTAGTAGCCCCCATCGACTATATAAGGAGAGCAAACCATTCTTCATTCTTTGGTTATGTAGAGCATAAGTTCAATCAATATCAAGAGTTGTTTGCATTAGAGTCTCTAAGCATTTCCTTCTTCTGCATATAAGCCTTTGAGTTAAGTGAGAAAACTTCTTTCATCACATTCATCTGCATAGTTCACACTATGAGATCGGTATGGTAGTGGAGCAACCCATGAAGTGTCTTATGAAGAATCAGTTCACAAATAACTAAGTTCTGAGTTAGAGCTTCTACAATTTTTCATGGGCAAATACTTAGAGACAAGAGAGAGTGCAACTCTGTTAGACTAGTAAAGAGATTAATCAGGATAACATAGGTGTATGTATCCCTAGAGTGCAAGAGTCTTGTAAAGAAGTGTAATTACATATTGAAAGGTTTGTCCCTCAAGAGTAAGGGACACGCAATTTTTCTCCCTGATTGCAGAGTTTCTGCGAGTAAAAATAATTGCGAGTAATCCTCTTCTTCAATCGCGAATTTAATGCATCTATTTCTCAAATGTATTTTTTTTATACTATTTTCTCTTAATTTTAATCTATTTATGTTTAGTAAAAATTATGAATAGCAATAAAAATAATTTCATAGTCTTTTTTTATTTAAGGCTACTACACATTCATGATTCATGCTAAGCATTATGAACTTCATTTAAAGGGAAACGAAACATTGAAGTGACATATGACCAAAGTTGATGAGTTTTACAACTTAGAAAAAAATCATATTTATACAAAGGATGAAAATACTAAAGTATTTTTGATCGATATGTAAATAAAGGAAAATTTAATAAATTTAATTCTAATTTTTTTATTTAATCATATTGTAAATCAATTTAATTTGATATAACGCACTTTAGGAGCTCCTAAGAGTAAATGCACTGCTGCAGGCAACATGCAATAGGCAAAGAGACTAAGTTGAAGTGTAAATGGATAAAGTGTTATGGGCCCCACTCCTTTTGATATGGTCGACCAAAACTGAAGACAAAAGTTGCCTGAGGGTTTGATCGACTTGGATTTAAGTGAGGTTTAAGGAGATGCTTTTAAGATGCCTCAAGTTAAATAATAAAAAGATGTCTTATAGCTTATAAAAATGATTTATTACCAGTTTTTTTTAAGTAAGGGCTTACAGCTATCTTTAAGCCTTGATTGATGAAATAATAAAATACAAGGGGGAAACCTAAATCCTAAACCCCATAAGAAGAGAAACACCCGAAATAATATCAGAAGACTCGACTAATACATTGTATCCTAAACAGCACCATTTAGCACATAGTGCAACATTGACTACTTCATGTGCTTTACAATAAAGGCGACACATCAATTCACTTTTAACAGCTTTTCAACTATATTGCCGACAAGAAATACTGTCAGCACAACATCTCATCCTACCACTTGGAGGGCGTGCCCATGCGATGAACTAGCGAACGTCCTGACCTAAAGCAACAAGGCATCAAAGAAGCACAATCTTAGACAAAGCCCACTTCTGCCTACCACATACATATATTGGCTTATTTTTAACTAAACTAAAAACAGAAAATAAAAGAAATTAAACATAACATTACTGAAATAAAAAAAATACCAAGCCTAGAGTTTTATCTCAGACCCACTTTTGGAGCCTAACAAACAACAAAAGAACAGCCCAGCCCACGTCAGTCACCTTCCTCCAATCTCCAAACCTCGCACCCTCACATGCGCCGCCGACTAATCTCGGTTGACCACCTCTATCTATCTCAAATTGGAGCCACTCATCACGACGATTCTCCATCGCCAACCCACAGTCGTCAATCGTCTGTATGTCAGAGAGCATGCAAAGCCGAGTCATCGAAATCACACCTCGACCCATATCAGGCCTCACTAGAAAACACTTCTCCCACAACGCTTAACCGGGAAAGCAAATTTCAGGCACCTACACGTAGTCAAACTCTCTCCAGTCACTGCACACCCGCTATCTTCCCTCACCATCTTCACCGCGGCACACTGACAAGAAGCAACTGTTCTTCACCGCCTATCAAACCCCTAACTCTTCCACTGCCCATTACTGAGCTGGAGAACACACCTCGTCCAGCTGCACCACATAGCAAGCGCCAATGAGACCTCAGGCTGCTACCGACAAGGCCATGGGCCGTCGGACGAGAGAAAACAATATTGAGTTTTTGTATCGCGCAGCGCTGCGCAAAGAGAGAGTTTTTAGGGTTTTTTATTACTAGTTTCTATAACTTGAAGTTTATTGGTGTAATTTTTTTTTATATCAAATATCGCAAACTGGTTGAAGTGTAAGCTGCATCATAAACAAGGTCAAATTGGAACTAAAACTTCTCTAATTAGATTTTCATGTTGAGTTAGATTTTTGGTATTTGTGAACATTAAATCAGTAATTATTCATTCACTTTTTTCATAGTTTGTTTTCAATACAGTAGGTCATGATCAATGACAAAATTTTATTGTCTTTACCATTTTATGGAAGTTTGACGAAGAACGTAGGATGATTTGTTTTGCTTCAGCGTTTGACTCATGTTAGTTCTTGACATGACTGAATCTTCCTTTACTTTGTAGCTAGGGCTACTACGACGTGGTAGTAAATAGTAATGCAGTGGACTTTCTTTAAACATGATTCCAGATTGGTTAAAGATTGAATTAGACAAAATTACTATAGTGGTCAAGGTGATTACCGTAATTAAGTGTTAATCTCTTACATCCTTATTCAGATCTCACCGATGTTGATTAAAGTTAAATCTGTTCAAGGAGAAATATAGATACTCAGAAGAAACGATCTGAAATTGTCTTTTACTCATTGATAGATGACCTTAAATAAGCATTACAATCTGTTACAATCAATATCTCTATAAATCAGGGATTGAGAGAATATCTACTTCTATGCTAATTAGGACAAGTCGACGCACATCTAGATATCAGAAATATAATATCCTTAAACATTCCCCCTTGTGTCGCAATCCTAATGGATGATGTATAAACTATTGCCTCACTAAAATCCTTGCCAAACAAACAAAAAACCTCTTAGTTAAAAACAAAAGCTTGGTCTAAGAGAAAAAGAGTACAACGCATCAATTACATAAGCGATCACATGTGATATAGACTCCTCTTGATGTCTACTAAGTGAACTCCCTTTGATCAGTAACTCAATCTTGGACTTTAGATAACTTGCGCAAATCAATGCATCTCACATGCTTTACAAATGTAGATTTTGGTAGAGACTTTGTGAACAAGTTTGTAGTATTATCCTCCAAACCAATTTGGTTCACATGGATACTCAATAACCGTTGTTGTTGCTTATTGTAGGAGTACTGTGGTGAAAAGAGTTTAGTATGACCCCTCTTAATATAACCCAACTTCATTTATTTAATGCAAGCCACATTATCCTCAAAGATACAAGTTGGTGTTGTCATAATAGATGATAATCCACTAGACTCTCGAATGTGGTATATTACTATCCTAAAACAGATACAGTCATTAACCGCTTCATGCAAAGCTATGACCTCATAATGATTTGAGGAAGTAGCAATAAGGGTTTTCTTTGTTGATCTCCAAGAAATCGCCATATTCCCTATGATGAATATATAACCTGTTTGGAAACGTCCTTTGTGTAGGTTAGAGAGATACCCAACATCAGCAAAACCAACCAAGACATCCTATGGTATCTCTGAGTAGAGGGCTGCACTGAATGAAGGTCAAGTGATTGCAAGAATCTCTCAATGGGTCAAGAGACACATATTCTTATCCGTTCGTGGAATTCCATTCAATGGGTCGAGAGCAATCTTCGACAGGTCAAAAATCCCAAGATCAGTGTGCTATGATTTAACCATCTGTTTTTCAAGAATTTCAAGTTTCTCTCTCGTTTATTTGTAGGGAAAGAATAAGCCTAAATCAGTGGATCTCTTCAAGTACCTGAAATTATGTTCCACTCCATTCGAATGACTTTGCATAGGCGCAGACTGAGAATGTAATGTCTAGATGTTTGCACCAAACTATATATAACCAAGCTTCAACTGCACTAAGACAGGTCAAAAATCCCAAGATCAGTGTGCTACGATTTAACCATCTGTTTTTCAAGAATTTCAAGTTTCTCTCTCGTTTATTTGTAGGGAAAGAATAAGCCTAAGTTAGTGGATCTCTTCAAGTATCTGAAATTATGTTCCACTCCATTCGAATGACTTTGCATAGGCGCAGACTGAGAAGGTAATGTCTAGATGTTTGCACCAAACTATATATAACCAAGCTTCAACTGCACTAAGATATAGAATCTCAACTCCAAAAGTTCCTCAACATCATCTTTCCTGATGGAATGGATTCTTTTGGGTTTCAAATTGCAAACGAGCATTGGTGTGCTACTAGGGTGTATTTTGTTCATTGCCTGATTTAGACATAAGTAGACTGGTGAATAATAATTCAACCCACTCGATGTTTCATCTCTAAACCAAGATAAAATTGAGTCCTATCAAGGTTTATCATCTTTAACAAGTTGTTCATCTAATGAACACGCATGTGCATAACTTCTCATTCTTGTTTTCATTCCTAATCAAGTAGTCATTTAGAGTAGTGAACGTCTCAAATTGAACATATGAGCACTTCATGATTTAAAGTTACTTGAATTGGGTAGAACCATGCCAATTGGCACTCTCATGTCTATCTCTGAATCAAGATCTCTATAGGGATGTGATAAGTGTAAAACCACCTTCAAAGATACCGTATTATTATGAAATTATGTCAATATAGTTTAATGACAAATATGAGTTATTATCAGCAAAGGATTTGTGAAACTAAGACTCAAAAACACAAGAAACATGAAAAAATGCGAAAGCTAGAAACTTGGCAGACTCGACCACTGAACACAAAGTAAATTACAAACCTAAACTAGAATAAACTAATTTATATAAAAATTTAACACAATAAACTAGACTCAGTGGTGGACTACCACACAAAAATTGAGGATATTAGAAGATATTTTGGTTGCTGAAATAATTCGGACAAACTACAGCTAATGTAGAAACGTAAATTTCAGAAAAGTAAATATGTTGATGACACTAGATAGAAAAGAATGTTAAGAACTTATCTCCACCCTAGACACCCTACGATTACCCCAACCCAACCTACCTAACCATGAATGAATGTTCCCCACGCATGAGCTTTAGTTAAGTCAACATACGTATTACACTCTCTTACTTGGCATGAAAGAGGGAGTGGTCATCTGCTCTAACTTGATCCCTAATTAGCCAACTTTTACATATGGTGGTGTAAGTCTAGAGAACTAGAGTCATTAAGATCTAAAAATTTTTGAGGACCAATAAAGCTTCAATGGTTGATATGGTGGTCACACTTCCCTCACCAAAGACTCACTTCACAAAAGTTATCACAACGGACTTGCTTATCTCTTTAGAACATGCGATAATATGTTGGTTATCCACAAATTCAAGATAGTAGACTCTACAACATGCAACTAAGTTGGACACCAAAGAAACACATAGTAAAAATCATCAATGGAGTAATAATAAAGTAAAACTCATACAATAGCTATTTAGACCACAAGGGGTTCAAAACCGTATGCATGTCTAGGACTTTGATAAACCCCTAAACTAGGAAATTTTAGCTATTTATAGTTGAAAGAATACAATATCAAAACATGATGGAGAATGAGGACCAAAAACCCTAGAATTCTCGGCTGAGCACTTTCGACGGGTCGAACTGGGACAGCTGGAACTCCTTGATGCAGCTCTTCTTAGGTTTCTCTCTCTAAAAATTCAACAACCCTACTTTGTTCCTCAAGAGATGCTTATATAAGCATGATCTTGGTTCTCTCCTCATCAATTTAGGTTTGAGTCATTGTCACATTGACTTTTTACATCACTATTGCTAGTCTTCGAGCAAAATACTATACTAAGACTCTAGAAAAACTCAACAATTACATAAATTACAAAACTCTAATGCCCTTAACACATTGTCTTAGAAATCTTCCTAACATTGCAATACCAAGTTTACATGATATTTTTCAATTTAATCCATAAAATTTCAAAGGGTAACATCAATGCATGATACACATGTAATATGTAGGACGAAAACATAATCATGGTGAATGTAAAGTTTAGCATGCAATAAACAAGTCAAGATTCAACCTCACATAGATATGCTCTCAAGAGTGTTTCTCACAAAATATATCTAGGTTTTCACTCAACTCAATTACTTGTCAAATGGACTAAACCATATGCTCAACTCTTGTGACAAATCTCCACAGATCAAAAGTTGCCCATCTTGAGGATAAAAAAAGGTCTTTCAAAGGTTATAATGGGGCTATGCTCATGGGTTTATTGAACAAAAAGACATGGATTTCAAAAACAAGTTCTAAAACCTAGCAGAGCACCAAATGTAGAGACCTTTCTCTCATATTACAACCATCGAAGCATATTCAACATTGAATTCTTTCAAATGTATCACCATTGTGACCGGATTTCATCTTGTTGGGCCTTCATGTCATTATTTCCATCAACAGTTTACCTGGGGTATCAAGGTAAATCACATAAGAACATTTTTTTCTTTTCTCGCCGATGTTTTTTTCTTTTTCATTCAACTCTTTTTTTTCAACACAACTAGCAAAATACCACACACTTGTTCCTTTGAATCACCTTCATAAGTTGTCACCTTGGTCTTCATGTACCTGTCACATGTATAGCTCTACTAAGTCCTAGAACAAAGGTAGATATATAACTACTCTAATGCTCAAGGTTAAAGTTATGCAGGTGATGACAAAAAGTTTAAACATGTAGGCTCAAAGTGATTAACTACGAGGTGCACATCTTGTGTACACAAAATATGGGGAATATGCTACATATGACAATGCTCGTAGATCCTGAGTGCCTTTATCACTTTCTCAATCAAGACATATGTTGACTATAAACTTTAAAAAGCACAAGAGCAAGTTCTAGTAATCTCTAGAGTCTATTAACTTAATCTGTAGCAAGCAATTGACACACAATCAAAGAAAGCATGTATATCACATTTAGGCTCAATCACTTATAGGTTAAATGAATCTTAACAAAGTCTAAGCATGCTTAAAGATCTGTACCATGTTAACTTGTTTCTACATCCACTACACATCAGCATATGCACCATACATCAAGACTTACCAAAGAAACTCATATAACATAATCACATGGTCACTCTTAGTCACAACTTCAGAAGATATAAGCACATCATAGATGAGTTAAGGGCAACCTAAGACTCAAAACAAAATTAAAAGACTCTTTTTGTGTTGCTTTTCTTAACACTATTCATTTTTGTATTATTATTTTTTCATATAAGACACTAAAACACACAAGAAAAACAAAGAACAACTCAAAATTTCAAAAACTAACGTAAAGACCATTCCATGACGAACTAGTCATCGGAAAATACCTCTTCTTCATTCGACGGGTTGAGCCATTTCTCGATGGGTCGAATGCGTGCTACTGCCTTATTCTGGACCAATTTTTGACGGGTTGAAGATTCTTCGATGGGTCGAGACTTTGATAACGAAAATTCCAAAAAACCTATAAAAAAAAATTTCAGCGGGTCGAAAAATGGGTCGATGGGTCGAATTTAGACTACAGGAACTGACTATAAAATTTGAAAAATCTGACTCAAAAATGAAAAATTTATACATAGATACTAAGGATATGATATAAACGCCACCCCACACTTGAAATTTGCATTGTTCTCAATGTAAAACAAAACTAAAGCATGTAATACATCAAACAAGCATAGAATGAAACATATAACATATCAAAAAACACACTAAACATGGGGAAAAATAACAAAGGAGAAGAGCAAAGAATGCAAATCTGGTATTCAAGCTTCTCCATCAACATGGGTTACTTCCCAAGTAGTGCTAAGTTTAACGTCTTTAGCCAGACGGTGTGCACCGGTTTACTCTACTGGGGAATGATATTGGAGGGGAAGTTCTTCCACATCCCTCACTTGAGAAGACTCATAAAAGGGCTTGGCCCGATGTCCATTTACTTTAAATATGCTGCTATCTTTTGGATTAAGAAGTTCTACTGCACCATGAGCAAACACATTAAGTATAACAAAAGGACCAGTCTATCTAGATCAAAGCTTACATGGAAACAACTTCAGCCGCGAATTGAATAGCAAAACCTTTTGTCCAACAACAAAAGACTTGCCTTTTATAATCTTGTCATGGAACATCTTAGTTTCCTCCGTGTAGATTCGACTAAACTCATATGCATTGTTCCTTATCTCATGAAGCTCATTCAGCTGTAACTTCCTATGAACACCTGGAACATCGACATCAAAGTTAAATTACTTAATAGCCTAATATTCCTTGTGTTCAGACTTCACCAGAAGATGACATCATTTTTCATAGACCATCCGATAGGGAGACATCCCAATCGGTGTCTAGTATATTGTTCTATATGCCCACAACGCCTCATCCAAGCGTTGGCTCCAATCTTTCCGGGTTGCTCAAATAATCTTCTCCAACATTTTCTTAATTTCTCTGTTGGAGACTTCTACTTGCCCACTCATATGAGGATGATAAGGGTGTTGCCACCTTATAATGAACATTGTATTTCTTGAGCAGAGCTGCAAAAGATATGTTACAAAAGTGAGAACCTCCATCACTGATGATGTACCTAGGAGTGCCAAATCTAACAAATAATGATTTCAAAAACTTCAAAACAACAACTACATTGTTAGTTGGAGTGGCCACTGCCTCCACCCACTTTGAAATATAATCAACTATAAGTAGAATGTAAACATTTTTATAGCAACTTGGAAAATGACCCATAAAGTCAATATCCCACAGATCGAAGATCTCAATAACTAAAATTAAGTGCTAGGGCATCTGATCTTTAGGACCTAAGTTATATGTGAGCTGACATCTAGCACATGATTTTTATGAAACTCATGCGCATCTTTGAATAAAGTTGGCCAGAAGAAACCACTTTCAAGCACTTTCATCACTGTTTTCTTTCTACCAGAATGGCATCCACTTACATGTGAGTGACAAAAAGATAAAATAAATTAAAACTTGGTTTCGAAAAACGCACATTCTTATCAACAAATCAGGACAATATATATTTTCACAGATAAAGATCATCCCACACATAGTACTTAGTTGTCTTCACCAACTTGTCATTCTAAGCCCAACTGTAGTCATTTGATATTTTTTCTGACACAAGATAGTTAACAATATCTGCATACCAAGGCTCAGAAGTAGCAAGAGAAAAAAGTTGCTCATCTGGGAAGCTATCACGCAGAGGTAAAGTATCCTTCTCTGCATTGGATCTATGCATGATCCTGCTTAGATGATCTTCCACCACATTCTCAATGCTTTTCTTTTCCTTGATCTCAATATCAAACTCTTAAAGTAGTAGCATCCAACAAATCAACCTGGGCTTTGCATTCTGTTTGGTCATCAAGTATCTCAAAACAGTATGGTCAAAGAAAATAATCACTTTAGTTCCTAACAAGTAAAACCTAAACTTTTTCAAAGCAAAGAACACAGCTAAGAGTTCCTTTTCAGTAGTTGAATAATTCAACTGTACATTATTAAAAGTTCTGGAAGCATAATAGATGACATGTGACAACTTAGCTGGACGTTGACCCAAAACAGCATCAACTGCATAATCGGAAGCATCACACATCAATTCAATATGTAAATTCCAATCAGATGCTTGTATAATGGGTGTAGTTGTCAAAAGCTTCTTGAGCTTGTTGAATGCCTTCAAACACTCATATGTGAAGTTGAAAGCTACATCTTTCTGGAGCAATGCACATAATGGTTTGGATATCTTGGAAAAATCCTCGATAAACTTACGGTAAAATTCTGCATGTCCAAGAAAATATCACACCTCATTCATAGATGAAGGAGGGGATAAAGTATGCACAATATCAACGTTAGCTTTATCAACCTCAATCCCTCTAGCAGATACTACATATCCCAAAACTATACCTTGGTCTACCATAAAGTGACATTTTTCCCAATTCAAAACAAGGTTAGTCTCAACATAGCATTTTAAAACCATGGATAAATGATGCAGACACATGTCAAAAGAATCGCACCAAAAAATTGAAAAATCATCCAAAATACCTCAATGATTTTCTCAACCATGTCTGAAAATATGCTCATCATGCATCTCTGAAATATTGTGGGTGCATTGCACAATCCAAGGGACATCTGTCTATAGGCAAAGGTACCAAAAATGGTACATGAAGGTGGTTTTCTCTTGATCATTTTGATGAATGAGAATCTGGTTGTAGCCAGAATAATCATCTAAGAAGCAGTAGAAAGCATGATCTGCAAGATGCTTCAACATCTTATCAATAAAGGGTAAGGGAAAGTGATTCTTACGTGTGGTTTCATTTAGTTTGCGGTAGTCAATGCAAACTCACCATCCAGTTTGAGTTCTTTGCGGCACCATCACATTCTCATCATTCTTCACAACTGTGATGCTAGAATTTTTTGGAACAACCTGCACAGGACTAACCCATTTACTGTCAGAAATAACTAGCATATATGATACCCGTATTCCGGAGCTTGAGTACTTCCTCTTCACAACATCCATCATTGGAGGGTTGAGCCGAGGTTGAGCTTCCCTTGTGGGATTAGCTCCCTCCTCAAGATATATCCTATGAGTGCACAAGGTAGGACATATGCCATTGATATCTGTTATGGTGCAACCAATTATTTCTTTGTATTCCCTGAGAATAGTTTGTAATTTATCTTCCTGCAATTAGATTAGCTTTGAAGAAATATTAACTAGTAAAGTGACACCATTTTCCAAGAATGCATGCTTCAAATGCTCAAGTAATGGTTTAAATTCAAGCTCAGGGGCTACCTCAATAGAAGGACGAAGAGTTGTTTCAGTTATGGGTAATGAAAAGGGTTTAACAAACTTACTTGTAGGTCGTGGTGTTGCATTAAGCTCAACCACCACATTGTAGAACTCTTCATTCATGTCTAAGTCTTGAAAGGTTTCAATGCTTAGACATTCATCATCATCACAACCTACACTTGAAGGTTTGTATCCCAGCTTAGCCTCCAATTTATCCAAATCTTTTATTATTCGGTTACTCTCGACGGGTCGAAAGTTCTGTTTGACCCGTCGAACAGAAGTTGCTAGGACGGTTTCAGCCCCAACCTCTAAGGCTTTCCTCAAAGCATCTTCCTCCATCGAATATTGGATGTATTCATGCATAAAACTATCAGACGCATCAATTGATAACAGGAATAATCACTAGCATTAGTCGGATGCTTCATTGCTTCAAAGATATTGAAGTGAATCTTTGTGCAAGCTGTCCTCAAGAATGGTCGACCTAAAATTAGTGGAAGCTCAGATGGCACTAGTTCTTTTTCCATCTCTAAGATGAAGAAATTTGTTGGGAAGATCAAGTCACCTACATGTACTAAAACATCATCAATAACACCTAATGGGCAACTAGATCTGTCAGCCAATTTCATACTTACCAATGTGGGTTGCAATTGTTGTGCAATTGTTGTGCCAAGTTCAATTTGTTATAAATAGAATAAGGCATCAAATTAATAGAAGCACATAAATCCAATAAAGCACCAGAAAGCCTGTTATCACCAACAATGCATAGAACAGTGAAACGACATCGATCTTCCATCTTGGGAGGTAGCTTTCTTTGTAGCATAGCAGATACTTTCTCGCTTAAAGCTACCATCTCGGTTGGCATGTACTTCCTCTTAGTTGTATAAAGTTCTTTGAGAAACTTTGTATATTGTGGAATTTTCCTGAGTGCTTCAAATAGAGGAATATTCACTTGGACCTTTCTGAAGATCTCTAATATGTCATTAGACTTGTCCTCATTCTCATGATTTTTCAACCTGTTAGGAAAAGGAATGGGAATGTCAGCAGAAGAAGAAGATTTAAAGGATACCAACCCATTTTTTAAAGTGGTCTGAACGTTGGCTCCTGGGGTTCCTGGAGTGTTGTTAAGAAAAATATGCCCCCTCACACTTTGTGAACTATTATGTAGCCCATAAGTGCAAGAAATTCTTCCAACCGCAAGTATACGGGGTCAAGTTATAGTATTTATATGAAGTCGAGTTTTGAATCCACGAGGATTAGTCTCGTACTATAACTCTTTAGTTCAAATTGATTAAGCACTTAAACTACAGTTAAACTAGACATTAACTTGACATTAAACTAAAATGAAATGCGAAAATGTATCTCACACTACCAAGTCCTTTGGAGACCTAGCATTGTAAGGAGTGACTTAGACTACGATGAGTGATCATCCGAAAGTTGATTGATTGATTATACTAAGACATGGAAACTACAATAGCAAACAAATTCAATATAAAGAATAATGGTTGACTATGGAAATCTCTACTAACCATATGATGCTCAAACAATATTCCGATTTATGAAGTGGATTATTAAAGTCTGTTTCATACAATTCATGACCTTTTGAGTCACGTTTGGTTTTGAACCCAAATTCCTCGTTCATTTTGGACTCTAGACGACTTGAGTCCAACCTTGAAGTATTTAATGAACCGGACTCAAGACCTAAGCCATTTCAATCTTACATCTTGACTGTAAGTTACGTGAGTGAAGTTAACAAGCATGCAATGTGATACATGTAGAAAGTTCCCCTTCCTGAACCCCTTTTGGAGGACTGGGGAGATAGTCTAAGTGAATCTCTCAATTCGCACCATTTTGAGTTACACATCGAAAGACCCAACTAGTAGCTACAATAACCTCTTGATTCAATGTGTGCTTAACAAAAGTCCCTCAAGTCAATTGAGACTCAAGGATGCTCTAGTCCTTTCTTAGTGTTAAGGAAACCAAACCTTAAGGTAATCCTCTCGAAATAGACCATAATCATGTTTATATGTTTATCTAGCCTTAAGTGAGTAGATAATTCAAATAAGGTCCCATTTTTAGTCTCTTCATACATATATTAACTTAACTAGAGTCAACACACGCATATATGAAACAAATCATGAAGCTCAAGCATATAAACATTCACAAACACATAGTAATCTCATTTACAACACAACTTCACACAACATACACTAAAAACATAAACCATACATAGATCAAGACATCATTTGTTCACGTCACATTGCTAGGGTTCAAACTCTAGCCTCCCAAATGGGACTACTCACTACACATAGCTACAATGGAGTCTAGATACATAGATGAGAGTCAATAGGTACAAGAAATAACCGAAGAGTCCCTCAAGCAAAGCCTCCAAGCTCTTCAAGCTCTTTCTTCACTTCTTGCTCCCTTCTTACTTCTTGTCTCCAACAAAGATGATAAACCCACCTTAGGCTAAGGTAAAGAGGGTTGATATGAGAGTATGGTGGTGGTGATGGAGGTTTCTAGGCCTTTTTGTGGAGCTAGAGTGAGTTTTAGAGCTGGAGGGTTTTGGTATGGATGAAGGCTATAGAGAGAGACTAAAACTATAAGAAAAGTAAAAATGAAGTGTGATATGTGTGAGGGGAGAGGGGATCTCGACCATATAGGCTCCAATGAAATATTTTGTGTGTTTAAAATGCAAAATAAGATGTTTAAACATGATCCTAAACTTTAACCTTTTAGGTGGTCCTAATGTGTGATTCACCTCAAGTCATGTGACTTGCATGTGCATCAATCTCTCAAAATATCTTCCTTGTGGGTTTGGACAATTTGGCTTTGGCCAACTTGACTTGACTCTTGCCATTGACCCGTGATGAATTGTCGAAGTTTGACTGTTGACCGGTCGGAGTTGACTATTGACTAATGTTGACTTTTTGTCATTTTCTCGGTTTTACTCCATCTTCTCCAATGGCCTCGAAAATGCGCTCGGCTTCTCCAAAAAGTAATTAAATTCCGTCGCTTAGAGCGTTTCCGTGCTAACTCTTACTTTCCTAATATAACAAGGAAACATAATAAAAATGATGTTTTATTAATAAAAGACAAACAATAAACATGGAGTTAAGAACATAATTAACACATAATTATGGGCCTAACAAACTACCTTACACTTAGACTTTGCTTGTCCCCAAGCAAACAAAGAAGAAAAGAAAGTAAGCTAAGCTAGACTCAAAGTACAAAAGAGTTACAAGACTAAACACAAAAGCATGTAAGTGTCCTGAATAGTGAATATTTTCTCTTAAAGAACCAAGGCTAATGGATTGAAATCTTAATATATTATACATGGATAAAACCTCAAATATATATGTAAAGCGTTTTAATAGAACTCCGTACAAAGATTAGTCATTTACAGAGTAATCACCTTGTAAAATTCAATAATTAATGCCTTCATTAATCAATAATCAATGCCTTCAATAATCAATAATCAATAATCAAAAGAAAAACAAACTCACGAAGCACAAAATATAAACCCGTAACTTACCCATTAAGCTTCCATATCATTTAGCGATACTCGAAATTTGGCAGCTTTTGAAGTCTAGATAGTGATCCAATAGCCGAGCTTATAAGTCTCAATTCGATCAGTTTGAATTGTCCCAAAATTCAAGTACCAAATTCATAATATGCGTCGAAGAGCCAAGTGGATCGACTCTCTCCAATTAATTAACGACGCAGATCAAAGAAGAAAGTGACGGATCGAGTAGCTAAGGTTATCCTTTTCCTACTCTATGGATCTTTCACTTAGGACCATCGTAGTACGTTGTCCCACAATTCTGGTAACTCACGTATTCACCATACTCCAGCTCTCTCTCTCTCTCTCTCTCTCTCATATTTTACCTTTCTCGATCATCAGTTCGATCAATATGGTCACATGCAGATTGCTGTCCTATATATCTTGTATATATGCTTCTATTGGTAAATTTTATGCTCTTATAATTAGTTGCTGGTGGTAGGAAGTCTTACCAAAACTGTACTGATAAAACTGATCTGACCAACTAAGCAACCATGTCGATCAAGGTATATCAAGCAAAATATATTGAGTGAAGGTGAGCGTTTCAAGGAGCTGGGGAAGTGCAATTTGATGGTGGTGGGTACGGTACGTATATATATGTACAAAGATGGCTCAACAAAAAACGAAACTCGAAATCAAATCTGAGCAGACCATGCACATGGTGGGGTGCTTGTAAGTGGTAACCATGCATATAATGGTCATATTACATGCATAGAGCCAGAGAAAGCCAAAGCCAGCCAACTTACATCTTTTGCTTCAGTATATTTTGTCTCAATTATGATCCTGAATCATGATCATGCCCGAAACACAATACACCATGCCATTTCTGGTGCCCACGGTCAGGGATGGAGCCAGAATTTTCGGTTGGAGGGGGTCTAAATGAAAAACTTAAAAAATAGTCTCGGTTATGGTAGTCAATTCGATCTTGATCTGTATATTTTGTCCAAACAGTTTCAATGTTTTGTTTTTGGTTTGATAAAGCATCACAATTACTCACAGCCTGATTATGAGTAATATTTGATCCTCCAAAATGTGATATTAGCGTTTGCTTCTTCTTCCAATTACTGAATCCATGACCAGCACCAACAAAAGTTTCACCACCGCCTTGTTCTCCAATAGCTGGTTTGAAAAGATAACAACATAAACAAAATACAGCATCCTCTTCAATACTGTACTTTAACCAATATGAAAATTCAATAAACAAATCACAAATAAACCTTCTTTTCTTCTTCTTTTTTCTTCAAATTCCGTGAAAGGAAAAGTATGATGTTTAGGTCGACAAGGGCCTTGTTGTAGATAATATCTTCGAACTTCTTCTTGAATGTTAGGATGATAACTTGAAATTGGCGGGCGTTTAGTAGGATCCGATGGATACTTTTCTGTCATATCTCTAGCACGAAACATTTTCATATTGTTACTATTCTTCTTTTGAGTTTTCGTAGGTGGTTGCTCATCTAATGTTGGAGTAGAAGAAGAGGATTTGTTTTTTGAAGTATCTCTCCATATCTAATCAACTTAACAAAAATGATTGTATTTTAATCTCAGGAACGGTAGAGCTTTTATAAAGAAAAAAATACCATAAAATCCTAAACCTGGTAAGAGATTAAATCCTAATTGATCTAATATTTGGACTTCATTATTGAAATAATATATAATAATATTCTTATAAAGTCGTCAAATTTGAATTAATCATACACTCATACACGTAATTAAAGTTTAGATATACTTCAAATAAATTATAATATTTATATTATAATACTAATAAACTAATTTTTTTCTCAAAAATTGAGGGGGGCCCAGATCCACCCTGGCTCCCAAATGGGTCGCCACGGTCCCCATATATAGACCTCCAAGAGCCCTTGAATTGATTCGATCACAAAGAAGTAACGAACATTATGTAGATCGAGCATCATTTTTATCATAACATGTCCTGCTGATTCACTTGTCAGATCCTTGGAGTACTTTTTTTAAATTGTTTTCTCCAAAGACAGATATGAAAAAGCGCAGAGATTTGAAATATAATGGATCCACGAACTGCTAGAAGAGCTGGCTAAGCCTAAAAAAGTTTAAACTTTTTAAGGAGATAGAAAAGTCCACATATCTTGCAATGCCAGAGAGAGCTAGAGAGCAAAGCAGTAGAATATGAGAGATCAACATCATCTCGCTGGGTGTGTACGTAAATGACCTGATATATAGAACGATCAGATTCAATTATTCATGAGCCCTCCATGCAGTGGCCAGAAATTTTGTCCGGTCTTTAATAACTTACTTGTAAAAGTAAATAATACAAATGAGAATTATAGGAGAAAAGTCATCACGATAAAAATGGGAATTAGAGAATTGAAAAGAACAAATTAGACTTTAATGAGATATTTTTATTTTGAAGGGTACTAATTCAATATTTTGTAGAGATGATAGTGGTATGGAGAGAAGCCGAGTGTGAGAGCTAATAGTAGATGAGTGTGGAGTTGCAAAGAGAGATGGTTGTGTTTTTTGGATAAGATAAACGTTTAACTGAGTCACTGCACTTCTTTGAACGACCAAATGAGAATATTAATCATGCCAAACAAATATATAATTTTATAAAAAAGTGTATATATAAATTTTTATTCTTCAAAAATTCAGGTGGGGGCATTTGCCTCACCTGCCTATAGGTGGCTCCGCCAGTGCCTCCGCCAGTGCCTCCATGCATACATGATACATATCAAGTTTATCTGGAAAGACTTTTCAAGCTTGCCATCGTAAAATACAAGATTATATGTTTGTCAGGAATTCAAGATGAGAAGGGATTTGCAAACTAATTACGAACTTTCGATGTTTAACACTTTTAAAAAACTAACTTACAATTTGATTGCTTTGTTCGAAAAATATGTCTATATAAATTAATTAGTAAGAGTACGTGATTATATTATATGTAGATTAGTACAACCAATTACAGCAAACTTCCATATGATTGATCAAGTTGAAGTCATTTTTCTTTCCAAATGAAGTATGTGCTTACTTAATACTTAATAGTAGCAGAGGGAGATGAACCCTAATACAAATATTCGATCGACGAACGAGTCCGTACTTTATATCCTTTCCTTAAAAAGAGTACTTTTTAATAGAGTTGTGTTCCCTTATGTGATTCAAAGTACTTGACTTGATTAGCTTAATATGATTAACTGGTTAACGTACTTTGCTAGGAAACCAGCATAATTTTTATATACACAGATACTGGTATCTGATAAATCTGATATATGTATAATAAAGCCACAATGCCACATGATACTAATTTCTCACATGTATCTCAATAATTTTTTGGCAAAGGAAATCAAGCTCGATCCCTATATTGGCTTTCCCTGACTAGTATTCGTGTGAGAGATTAGATAGGGGAGGGACACAAGAAGATGAGTGTTGCATACAGTGTATAGAAAATAAAAGACCACAAGATCTGAGTGTTATAATTAGCTGTATATATGTATTCGATCTGGGCCTTAATCTGCTGGAAATTGTAGCCAACCAGCCACGATCTTTGCAATTCAAGGAGATCGAAATTTCCTCTAAATTTGTTAATTCATTTGAAGCGTGTGTATCTGGATTACATGTCTTGAATTATTTGGTTGTTAGTTTCTTACAGTTACAGTTACTAATAATGTCTACACTATTAAGGCTAGTTATACCGGCTCTGAAAACGTCTATATACCCTTCAATTTCGATCACACACTATGTGGGTAAGATATGAGCATCAATCATAGAGGGATCGACGTCGACGCTGGCAAGCAGAAGATAAATGGAGTTCGGTGTTAGATCCCGGTGTGCAGTGGCCAGTGGGTACTGCTATGGACTGTGGCTGGGTGAGGCCCAACAGCGAACTCTGATTATGTATGGGCCCTGGTTTTGGACAAGCAGAATTTGAGTTCAAGTTTGGAACCCAGAAGTCAACAATGGCAGTTGTATTTTTGGTAAAGAACTAAAGACTCATTCATCTACATATGGTGACAGAATAAATTGAATTCCAATCGTCATTCCCCAATAATGTTGTTGGATACTTGTGCTGTTTATTGTACATTTACCTTCGTAAACACTCACTTTACGTGCGTACTTAATCAATAATCACGGTCTAAGTTAAGTACACCGCCCAGAGTTCCGTGAATTGCGTACTTAATCAATAATCACGGTCTACCTTCGTAAACACTCACTTTATTGTACATGAGCATGATGACAGTAACGAGATCAACCAAAGTTGTGACCAGAGTTCCGTTATACGCGGCCTGTAAACTGCTCCTGCGCCTATCAAAGATGTTCTCAGAAGACTTGTAACTGAAAGGTAAGTGAGTATGTCCCACATCGAGAATGAAAACAAGGTTTCATCCCCAACCACATATATAACCATAGTAACTCAACATTGGATAGTATGCTTTTTACACTTTCATACCGTTACTTTGTTAAATCTATTACTCGTTTCTGACTTAAGCATCAGAGGGTTGAAGACCAGCTTATCGGGTCTCTCCTTAACGCATGCTTATCTTAGCAAGAAGAGCGGTCGACAGAGTCGCGGCAAAAGGTCGTGAGAGTAAGAGTTTACGTGAAGAAAAAGAAAAACATTATTCTTGTGTAACTACTTAAGACCCCTCACGATTTCAAGTATGAACATTTATGAACTTACAAGCCTAATTACTTATACAGTATGTTCAGGTAGTTTGAAAATTGAAATATACAGACAGCTGAATCAAATGAACCTTACCAAGCCAACCAGTGGAAAAGGATTATAGATGGTGCTATTGAAGGCACTGTTTGGCAATGGAATTTGAAATTCTAAGAAATTTTGAAATTCAAGGATTTTGAAATATCAGAATTATGAAATGATGGAATTTAGTGACTTGTTTGGGTAAATTGAGAATTCAAAGAAGATTTTTCAAATCCTGTTTTCTCATTCTATTTTATAATATGCATTTTTGTTTTTTGCGATACAACTAACATGAAACTTTTTTTTTCAACTATAAACATGTAATTATTTTTCATGTCTTTGTTTGTCGAGAGAATTAAAATACTTATCGCAAATATTACTAGGAATATTACAAGAGAAAATAATCATATTTTAACACTTATCCATATTTGATTGAAACTGTTCAAGTTTAACCATAAAACAGTCCTTAACAAAGACACCAATGTCTTGATTAAACCTTCAATTCTAGATGGTCAGGTGCTAGCTGCATACTTACAATTATAATTGTTGTGTTTAACCAAACAATCACTCTGCCTTTATATTGAATTAGTGTAACAAAATCAAGAAGAACAACAGTCACATATGACAAAGTCATCTCATAACTAGTTTCGATTTGCAATGACTTACATTAGATAAAATCACAGCTAACAAAGTCATTCCACCAAAACAACCAATGAAATTCAAGAACATGCAGCAACTAAGAAGACACCTTCTACAGGCAATCTCTAGGCTGATATACACAAATATTACAATACATGATGAGTTTGATATATTAATTGCAGACTCGGATCATAAAGTTGGTGGAAATTTCTTACTGATCTGTGTAAACCAGATCATCAGTTTATACAACCATCAAATTAATAGACAACTACCTTAATCTGATTCATAAACAGAATGCAACCATGAAACACCATACAAGAATTCAAAATCGTAAACCCAAGCAACCCAATTCAGAGCATAGTGATATTCGACATCGTTAATATCTACAACCCACTTTAAGCAATGAATCAGTTCCAATTCAACGACATATGCGAGCTAGCAGGCGTAGCAAGCCAAACATATCAAATTTGATAGTCATAGAAGTGATAGAAAAAAACACTGAAAACAACCCATTTGAAATTGGAGATTGATTACAATAGATTGCAGCCATAGAACAATAGATTACACAATGGAATGTGAGCTAACGTGTAGAACAAACCTGAAATTCAACGATCAATCCATATGAAATCGCGTATTTTGGCTGTGGTTCGCCTCAATTTTGGGATTTTAGAATGACGCCTCAAGAGGTGGGACGTCGAGATTCCATTTTTGTTAAAGGAAATGCTTGCCATAAATCCTTCCTTAAATCCCAGTATTTTCAAGTTCCAATTCTATTTTTTGCCAAACAGGAAATTTATTACGTGGGATTTTGAAATCCCTTCGTTTGGTCATATTCTGCGTTTTGATTCCATTGCCAAATGGACCTTTAATTTACAATGCCTACGCGCGTACAACATATTCAAAACAAACTGTGGCTCTTGCAAAAACTCAAGAAATCAGACACATTAGGCACATGCACGTACAACTACATTAGCAAAAGCTCAAAACTATATATAAACAACGATAAATGAAAGAAAGATTGTATAGAATGAATTGGCTGGAATCCTTTCATTCAACTGATTACAAAGAGTTATATACAACATAGACGTAGTATGCTATAATAGAATGCTACTGCTACAAGTTAGCATCTATACAAGGTAAGCTATCTCCACATTTAATAGCACATCTTCTTAATCCGATTATGATTCTAATACAAATATACAATATACTTTCCTATACACCCTCTCAAGTTGGAGAATGAGTATCTCGAATTCCCAACTTGTGAGTCAAATGAATGAAAACATTCTTTCCTAACTCCTTTGTGAAGACATCAGCCAGCTGATATGAAGAGTTCACATGTTTTGTAGCTACTGAATCATCTTGAGTTTTATCTCTAATATAATGACAATCCATCTCTATGTGTCTGGTCCTTTGATGAAAGACAGGATTAGCAGCAATATGTAAAGCTGCTTTATTATCACAATATAACAATGCAGACTATGGATGAAGAACATTTAAGTCCTTGAGAAGACTTATTAACCATGTCAACTCGCAACAAGCTGCTGTCATAGCTTTATATTCCGCTTCAGCCGAAGAAAGTGAAACTGTCTTTTGCCTCTTTGACCTCCAAGAAATTAATGAAGAATAAAAAAATACGCAATAACCACTAGTGGATCTTCTAGTCCTGAGAGAACCGGCCCAATCCGAATCACAATAAGCACGAAGCCTAAGATCACTTTGTGAAGAAAAAAAACAAACCTTGGACCAGTGCATTCTTGAGATAACGAACAACTTGTAAAGCTGCTTCCATATGAAGTTTGCGTGGCTCATGCATAAACATGCTTAACACGTGCACTGAGGAGGTTATATTTGGCCTTGAAATGGTGAGATTAATCAATTTGTCAACCAATCTTCTATAACGTACAACATCTTTGAAAAGATATCCTTTGTTAGACAATTTCAGACTACGCTCCATTGGAGTATCAATTGGAGTTTCCCCTAATAGTCTTGCATCACTGATAATCTCCAATGCATATTTTCGTTGAGAAATAAAAATTTCATTTTTGGACCGAGTAACTTCAATACCAAGAAAGTATTTTAAATCTCCAAGATCCTTAATGTGAAATCAACTACTCATAAAATCTTTCAAGGCTGAGATAGCAATAAGATCATTACTATTAATCAATATGTCATTAACATAAATCAATAAAGCTGTAAAGGACTTCCCTTGCTTCCTAGTGAACAATGAATAATCAGCCTTAGATTGCTTGTATCCAATTGATTGAATAGCAGTAGAGAACTTCGAAAACCATTGGCGAGAAGCTTGTTTTAGACCATACATGGACTTATTAAGGTGACACACTAAATTCTCCCCCTGTCACCGAAGACCAGGACGAGGAGACATGAAGATTTCTTCATCAAGATCACCATGTAAAAATACATTATGAACATCCAAATGATGAATAGACCAATTTTGAGCAGCAACCAAAGATAACAAGCATCGAACAGAAATAATCTTTGTAGTAGGAGAAAATGTGTCATGATAATCAATACCTTCCATTTGAGTGAAGCCCTGCGCAACCAAACAGGCTTTGTACCTCTTAACATAACCATCTGATCGATGTTTGATCTTATAGACCCACCGACAACCAGTAGGTGTCTTCCCCACCGACAAAGGAGTAAGTGTCCAAGTGTTGTTATCTACTAGTGCCTGTAACTCAGAACGCGCCGCCTCTCTCTATATTAAAAGTAGCAGCTTCTGCATATGTGCGTGGTTCACTAGTATGAGTAATCTGAGCAATGAAAGAGTGTTGCAAGGGCAGATAACGATGATATGACAGATAATTACTCAGAGGATATCGGGTACCTGTGACTTTAGTTGAACCCGGAGATAAAGAAGACAACAAATTTGGGATGCTTGACGTGACCTGCGAGCAGACGAAGTCGCGTAATTTGATAGAAGGCACAGACTGACAACTGGAGCGACGGAGGGCCTGAGGTTCTTCGATGAGTGGGTGAGGTTCAGCAACTAGTGGATTGGTAGCAGCTACTGGGTTTGCATCGATTGGTTGTGAGGGTGCTGGAGTAGCGGGAATGAGAGAGAGGTCAGGATTTGGTGAAGCAGGATCTAAAGCATTGGGTGGTGGTGGGATAGATTGGGATAGCGGTGAATTTGAATCATTTAATTGGGTTATAGGTGGATTAACTGGATTTGGTTGATCGGGTGTATGCGTTACTTCACTAGATTGTGGTGTAAGATTGGGTGGAGGAGGTGACGCACACAAACTGGAATCAAGTTGTGAGAGTGGAGGAGACAAAAAGATGGGTCCTATTTCCTGGGCCAAATTTTCATTGGAATTAAAAGAAATAATTGGATAGGATATGTGGGCTAACGGACGAGGGTGGTTAGGGATGGGTTCAGGATCAATTGATTCAACAGAAGAATGAGAATAATGATAAGGAAAGGAAGTCTCATGAAAAACGACATCACGACTAGTAAAATTTTTTTGACTTGAGAGATCATAGAGTTTACAGACTTTCTGACCAACAGGACAGCCAATAAAAATACACTTGACTGCTCTAGTTTCAAAAAATTAGTAGCGAAGGCGAGACATCCAAACACACGAAGGTGACAAAAAGGAGGAGGTTTGGAATAGAGGCGTTCAAAAAGTGTTTGGAAAGAGAGAAGCGGAGTAGGAAGACAATTTATGACATGTACAGCAGTAAGCACACATTCTCCCCAAAATTTAAGAAGAAGTTTAGCTTGAAAGAGGAAAGTGCGTGTAACTTGGAGAATATGACGATGTTTGTGTTCCACCACCCCATTTTGTTGGGGCGTGTAAACACAAGAACGTTGAAAAACAACTCCGTTATCTTTGAAAAAAAATTGAAGAGAAAGAAATTCAAGCCCATTATCACTACGAACACTTTTGATCTTAGAAGCAAATTGTGCGGATGCAAAAGAGAAAATTTCCTTCATCAAAGATTGAGTTTCATATTTATGTCACATTAAAAAAAATCCAAGTATAACGAGAATAATAATCCACAATAGTAAGAAAATAATAGGCACCAGTAAGAGAAGAATGTTTGTAGGGACCCTAAATATCACAATGGATGAGATCAAAAAGTTTGACATACAAAATAGAACTTGTACCAAAGGAAATACGATTTTGTTTTGCTAATGGACAAACATCGCAAGCATGATTGGAGTTGACCAAAATATTTAAAAAATGTTTAACAAATTAATCCAAGGGATGAGATGAAACATGACCTAAACGACGATACCAAAGGTTGGTTGGTGACATGATGAGATGACAAGTGGATTGATTTGGTGATGGGTGATTTGGTTTGTCCATAGTATTTTTTGTCGCTACTGCCGCCAAATAATAGAGACTTTCACGATGCTTA
The DNA here is from genome assembly GCA_946800695.1 of Geum urbanum. NCBI lineage: Eukaryota > Viridiplantae > Streptophyta > Magnoliopsida > Rosales > Rosaceae > Geum > Geum urbanum. The sequence goes on along the minus strand of OX326998.1, from coordinate 17,525,544 downwards.
CCCAAACCAATTGTCTTCCTCGAAATCAGATCCTGCAAAACACACCAATCAGGGTACAATGTCACTGAACAACCTAATCCTCTTGTAAGCAGACTAACGGACATCAGATCAACTTTAAAATTAGGCACACACAACACATCATGTAAATAATAAGAAGAGTTCAATGAGACGGATCCAGTAGAAGCTATTTGTGCTCCTTCACCACTTGGTAGTAATACAAGAGGCAAAGAATGATTTTTGTTGTTGTGTGTCAAAGAGCTTGATGAGGAGACAATATGGTCCGTTGCACCGCTATCAATGATCCAGTGAGGAAAGGAAACTTTAGACATGATCGGTTTAGCGATTGAAATATGTGCTTGGTTATTAACACTTTCACTTTTTCTGACATTCAATTGATCCAAAAGTCGTTGAAATTGGACTTTAGAAATACCGAAGGTAATGATAAGATGTATGAATGTTTGCATAAGACATTGCTAATCTTGTTGTGCTTCACAAGCCATGAAGAAAGATGAGATGATGAAATGATGTACAACAAAGTAGAGTACAGTGAACAGAGCATAGATGCTACTCAGGAAATTAGAACGTAGCAGTGAGTCAAGAACTTAGTCCTTCTCTAATACCATGAAAGAAAGATTGTGTAGAATGAATTGGCTGGAATCCTTTCATTCAACTGATTACAAAGAGTTATATACAACATAAATGTAGTATGCTAAAATAGAATGCTACTGCTACAAGTTAGCATCTATACAAGGTAAGCTATCTCCACATTTAATAACACATCTTTCTAATCCGATTATGATTCTAATACAAATATACAACATACTTTCCTATAATACATGCATGCATGAACTGCCGCAGGATTTCTTGTCGATTGGTCACATCACTGTATATTCTGGTTAAGCCTAGCCGCTGCAGCCATTGATTTGGCTACTCCACCCGGAGTTGTGCTCATATTAGGGTTGTTCTATAGCTCTGCCCCTATGATCGCCTTGGCATCCTCACGCGACACAGGCTTGTCCCCTCCCATCTTCTGAGTTGCATCCTACAACACATCAACCAGTTTAGTCTTCTCCACCTCCCGTGCATTAGCCGAGACCGCGTACTGAGCTATAGCCGCCAAACCACCCAGAGATATCTCACTACTCTAAATCTTAAACCCTAAATCTCCGGCTGGTAACGGTGGTTCCACATATTGTCCCACGACCTAAAACATTTGCAAAGTTAAATAGTTTATTCACTCAAAATTTGTATATATGAGATGAAAGAAACCTAGATAGCTTGTAATAAATCTCATTAGTGAATAATAATGTTCTCCTTCTCCACAAAACTACTCCTACCGTAGCCTAGAGTATTCTCGGAGAAGCTTTTCTTTATTGCAACATCTGAATAAATAACATGCATTGGCCCTGTTAATGCGTATATACATGCATGTTCTAAAACTATAGAAAAGTAAATTCGCACTTAACGAGTCGTCAACTAACACAGTAATTTCAGTATGAGTGACAGAATTTGACACCACAGACCACTACTGTATAATAATTTGTTAGAAAGAATATTTCTATTGTAATTAGAATTAATTCTTGTAGATATGATATGATTGTGTAAATACTTTTTTCCTATTAGGATACCACTTGTAAAACTTCATATAATCCCAAAATTAGGATGAATGAAATCATTGACTTCTCCAGAAAATATTTTCTACTTGGTATCAGAGTCAGGTTCCTAGAATTTGAAAAACCCTGAATTGAAAACCTTGAACCACCACCAAGTTTTTTCTTTCACTGTATCCGAACCAGCAACTGATTTTTTGAATTCTGAAAAACGTGAAGAGATGGAGAATGAGAATGTATTCTCTGATAACAATGGAGGAGAAATCATCCAAAACAACGAAGAAGCAGCCATTCTCAATCATCAACACTACAACAACACCATTTAAGACAACTCTGCTTTTTCCATCGGCAAACTCTTAACTGAAACCCACTATTTTAGTTGGACTGGATTCATGAATATTAGTATTGAAGAACGGAACAAGTTTGCACTTTTCACCCAGAATCCCCCCACCGTTTCCTCCACCGAATATCAAACATGGGCTACTGACAATGGCAAGCTAAAGTGTTGGCTTGTTGAGAACATGTCCCCTACATTAAGGAAGTGGTAGCTCCGATTGTCAACAGGTCAGGCAATCTGGGATGCCTTGTACAAGACATACTATGATGAATCGGATGAAACCCGAATTTTTGAGCTTCATCGCCTATGTTATACGATGAAGCATAATGAAAGACCTATTTCGGCATACTACAAGGAACTTGTAGAATGGCTGGATGAGATGGATCAACTTATGACACACTCTCAGGACACTGATGATGGCGTTGTGAATGAATCCTCCTGTCTGATCCGCCAACGAGTTTACATGTTTTTGATGGGGCTTGAGGTTGAATTTAATCAAGTAAGTGAAGAACTCTTTAGGAAGGAACATAAGCTTAATATTGAGCAGACATATACCCGTGTCAGACGATTTCAAAGTAACCGGGCCGCACTTTCTGTACCTCCATCTGAAGCCTCTGTCATGGACACCTCCACTTCATCATCTAGTGCTGCCAACGCAGCACAGTCTCAGCAACGCTAGGGTCCTCCTCCTAGCTTCTCTGTTCCTCCTCGTTCTGATGGAAAACCTCCTGCCAAATTCTCGAATTTTACATGTACTCATTGTCAGGAGGTTGGTCATATAAAAGACTGGTGCTATGAACTCATTGGATGTCCTGAATGGTGGAATTTTACCCGAATGTCGCACAAGAACATCCCCAAAATGGCTGTAACCACCATAAAATCACATGGAAAACCATCTCCACTTGTCGTTGAAACAGGTAACGGGAGTAAGGCATCTTCTCTTACCACATTTATTTGTGAGTCAAATCACTAGAGTCCTCTCTTGGTCTGTAACCTTTTATCTCGATTTCTGTATTTTTCAGGACATTCTGAAAAGGAGGACCCTAGGTTATGATGTTAGAATGGGGAAACTTTACTACCTGAAGTTGAAAAGTAATGGACAACAACAGATCAATCAAGCCAACAGTACAAGTAGTCTGAATAAAGCCAAAGAAGCAGTGTGGTTATGGCATCGTCGCTTAGGCCAGTTGAATTTTGGATATCTTAAGAAGTTACAACTTCAATTGTTGACGAGTCATATTTTAAGTGTGATATTTATGAACTGGTCAAGAGCCATCTGTGACATCCTATCCCGAGAATTCCCTTTTTATGATTTATTTAAGGTTAATTAAGAAAGGTAGTTAATTTTATTACCATTTGTATATATAGTGAGCTTTTAATTGACTTTTATCAGATTGTCGAAGTTGTTTGACTTTGGGTGGAAGTAGAAATTGTTGATACAAGTCTGATGGAGTGAAGAATGCCGAAAATGGAGTTACAACAAGAAAGTTATGATCAAATAAAGTTTATCAGAAATGTAATAGTCGTAAATGGACGAGTATAGTAGGACTCTCTATTTCGGGAAATTATATTGAGAAAAGTTGTAGAGTTTATCGTGAAAATTTTGCGGCCACGTCAAGAGTTAAAATTGGACTTACGATGAAGAAATTGTGGTCAATGAAAGTTTGTATGATTTACATAATCGATTAGTCGTAACTTGTAAGTATAAATACGACTTTCTGAAAGTGGAAAGTCAAAACATTTCCATTTGGATCAGAATTTTTTTTCTTCCCTTTCTCTCTCATTTCTCCCGCAGTTCTCTCTATCCTCGTCGGCTTCGCCGACTACATTCCTCAGCCGACCACCAAAATGGTCGGTCTTGGTGTCAACATGACCACCACGACCTCCTATATCTCTTCCCCAACCTCTTCAACCCTCTTTTGAGGTGTAGCGACAGTGAAATGGACGGAACCAAACTGAAAAGCTAGGTTATTGGGATGGTGGTTTCTGGCATGAATCGGTTAGTGTAACCTACTGGGCTTTGAAGCTCTCATCACCATGAGTCTAACCATATGAAGAACTTGCTTCAATTCCAACCGAGGAGGAATAATCGATCGATTGAAATTCTTAGGGATTTCGATTCAAAACAAAATTCGGTGAGTTAGGGATAGAATTAGACTTTTTTACAGTTATAAAAGTTATTTGTCGTGTGATTTGGAGTGGAACAGGCTTCGGGTCGCCGGGAAATTTCAACAGCGCTGCTGGCGGCGGCGGTGCTCTGGCAAAGTGTATTTTGATGTAAATTTTATGTCATTTTTCTGACAATCAGGTACCGATTGTAATGAAGAGGTTATTAAATTGATTTAGACATTAATGATTAAGACGTGTGGTTAGTGAGATATTAATTAAACAATTATACGATTATGTCAAATGGTTGAGTCAATACTCGATTCGACCTCGAGTCGCGTAACGTTTAAGGAATGCATTGTGACTTTGAAAAGGATGCAAGAATTAGAATTGATTTTATTTAAAGCTTGTCAATAAATTTGGGAAGTATGTTATTCGAGAATGTGACATTCTCGGCGATTTTGCTCGTTGATTAACAAGTTTAGCTATTCATTATGACTTTTGGCGATTAGCTATTAAATATTAATCATTGTTTCAGGATGATGTGTTATCAGCCAGTGACAGACGTATAGAAACGCCGACAGACAGACTTTTGCTTGGTGGAAATCGTGGCACAGTACTATGAGTGGACTTTTATTTTCACAGTCGATAGCGAGTTCACTTTTTTATGCTTTATTCTTTACGGTATATTTTCAGAGCATTTATTTGAAGGTTTATTATTGTTATGGTTTTATTTAGTCGCATCGATGCCCTAACTATTCGGTTGATCATCGGATAGCCGGTCGGACCGGGTTAGGACAAACACCCTGCCCGACCCAGATTGTTTCGGGATAGGACAAACTCCCTAAACAATCCCATCACCTTACATTTCATACATACAGACGTTCTGGGTTAGGAAAAACACTCTGAACGACCACCTCTATTGCATTTTAGTTTATTTGATTTGAACTCGCTTTATTTCACGGAAATGAGTTGAAATGCATGTTATATAAGTTTTTATTGGTTTACGCATATTATATTATTTTGTCCACTCACTCTAACGTTTTATGTTTTTATGCCTTTCCCTGGGCCATTTGTTTTAAATTGCCCAGATTGTAGGTTAGCCAGTTGAAGTCGTGACCGTTCAGAGTGCAAGGCATGATAGTCCACAACTTCTGTTTACTCATGGTAGGTTCTCAGTTAAAGTTTAGGGTTGTTCGTGTTAGGGTAACTGGTACCAATTAGGCGGTGCTAAATACTCTAATGCAGGTCTCGCAAGACTTATTTTGGATTACAATGGTAATCTGGGTTGGGTCTTGTCAATTGGTATTAGAGCATGATTTTTCAGATTTTGTCGATTATTTTACATTATTAGTGGTCTTTAGTGTGCAATGGTTCGACTACAACGGATCTCATCGTATGCCTTCAAGCATTTTGATCACTAATGGTATGATCGAGATAATCTTCTAGGTGTGTGTTAGATAATAGTGAGTTTCCTTAGCCTCTGTTGTCATGCCTCATGGACATGATCGACGACTTCAGCAAAACCTGCTGTCAGTAGTGTACGAAACGGTTCCAGAATATTTTGTTTTGATATATTTTGAGGATTTCCGCGACATGGTTGGGGTAGTCATGGGTATCAGGATGATAAATCTTTCCAAGTCTGTTGGATTTGGAATAGTCATATCGGATGACTAATGAATGTCTCTTGTGGTTAGTTTCCTCGTAGTTACTTTTGCGACGGAAATCAATTATAGTCATCCTTGGAAAATTTTGTGTAAGTTATTAGAGAGACCTTGTTATGAGATTAGGTCATCTTGGTTCTTGGCTGAGGAGCCGTTATAATATGATATGTCGACATGCTTTGTATGGTTGCTTGTCGGTTGCATTCGTATCGGCGACACTAGTAAAGGTTAATGAACTTAAGTTAGATTTTTTTCCCATTTGTTGGGGACTATGAAGAGATTGACGCCATCATACGTGTCACAACAGGGGAAGTGCTAGGCGAGCCACACTATGTTCTACTTCTTGAGTCTATGATGGGGGCACTAGGAGAATTCAGTGCTTATGGCTCGATTTACTCAAGTGTTAGTCGAGTGCTTGATGATGCTATCAGGAAGGGCTTTTTGATGTCGTTAATGTTGAGTGGGTCATAATGATTCAATATATTAACCCAACATGCTATTTATTATTGTGTTTTACAAGAATCCTTAGTGTGTCATCTTCAGCTTCTCAACTCTTCTTTGAGTACGAGACTGGGTACTCACGTTCGCTTCAATTTGATAGTTCCTTGTTGTTTAAGATGTTTTTAAACTATTTTTTTAGGCCTTATGAAACGAGAAAAGGTGGAGATAAGTAGCTAAGTAAGGGAGCGCACTTTCTGAGTATTGGTACTGAAGCTCTAGAGAAGCGAGGTATCCTTTCGTAATTATACATCGGAACCTCATTACTTAATTGGGTTATAGTAAACCTCTTCCCACTACTCGTTTCTTCTGTTCTATTCTTGAGTTTATTTTATTAGTGAGAGTTATGAGCATGAGTACCAATGTAGCTGTAGTGCTTATGTGAAACCTTCAGGAAGTAGAGTTTTCTCGGAAACAATTTTGATAATCGAGTAGCCCTCGTTGGGTATACCTTTGGGTGATCGTCTATCGAGGTGGTGATTCTTGCTACTTTGTCATGTTGAATTGCAAGTTCTGCACACACTTATTTAGTCGTGAAAAAGTGCGGTCCCATAGTTGTGGACGAGATTAATAGAGTATCAAGGTTATGGCATAATCGTGAAATTGAAGGTGAAGTTTATAGTAGAGGTCAAGTTGATCCTCTGATCTTGTCTGAGATCTTATGTTTTATTGAGAGTACATTTTCTTGAGCCATATGTTTACTCTTTGGCTCGACCCTTTCCACTCTGACCTAACCTGACCATCTGACCCCGATTTTATCTTTCATAGTCGGTTACCATTGTTGTTGTTTAAGTTGAAGCTTCCATATCATGATTTGTGTTTCGATTGGGTTGCTACATATTTATATCAGTGAAAGGTAAATGAATAGATATATCTTCGGAGGTGCTAGTGCCATGTTCATTCGTACCTTGACTGGCTGTGAACATCAGGAGATTAAGAGTAACTATTTCGTGGTATGGTTTGCAGTGATAATTTTATACCTGGTAAGGTGGCTAATTTTTTTTGCTTATTGGGTAAGCACTCTTAGTTAGCTTAGCAATGAGAACTCATTATTCCTTATTGGGATTGTGTAATTAGTTCATAACTTCTTGTTTTACCACGTTTGACAATATCTCCGGCTAGACTTATTACCATCGTGAGTGCATACTAATTACTTCGTTGCATGTGCTTGACCTTATTGTTGCACGTTATTACGTGGAGCGAGAAGATAATAGTTAAATCGCATTTAAAATTAGAATTTTTGCCACCTCGACTTCTGTAAATTCTAAGTTGTTGGCAACAAATTAAATTCATCACCCACGTGTGAGTTACTTATTCAGCTTTGTTTTCCAAGAAATGACCTTAGATTTTGACTTTAACATGTTTTCATTATGTGAGTTGATTGTCGCTTATTGATATCACTATCAGCAGGAAACAATCAATTCAAGAATATATTTGATTAAACCCCACTGTAGTCAACTCCTCATGAAGGGGAGTTTCAAATTGACATTCGTATTGGAGAATCAATCATTATCTTGTTTTTCTATTAATTCAGTTTTGTTTTTCGGGGTTAATCTTAAATTTCTCTACTCAAATCTCTTCATGAATTGGTCGTGTTCATTTTATGTCATGAATGCGCTTTCTTCTATAAAGGTGTTTCAAGAGATATGTAACCAGTTCAGAAATGAAATTGTCTCTGTTATGAATCATAGAGGTTCATGAGGGTGAAGACGTTAATATCAAGATTATGGATCAAACTTATGCGTTTTATGCTTGTTCAGCTATAAATCACTAAGTGTGAGAGTCAGCAAGGATTTGTGTATATCGCAAGCATGTACGGAGATCATAGAAAACTAAGTATGACTTGATTCACTGTATATTGCGCGAACTTTGAGTTCTTGTTAGACTGGAGGTAGAAGTATCATATAGATAAATAAGATCATCAGTCACAAAAGTATTTATGAGAATGACACACACAAATGCAAACTTCCAACCAATTATTGATTCGTGTGCAACAAAGATGTAGTTTACTTCTATGGGATACAAAATTTTATTAGTGGTTATGCAAGAAATTGTTCCGTTCCTTGGACTTCACAACAACCTAATCCCCTTATTAGTTATCGTTGGGTAAACATCCAATGTTAAAGGAATCATGAATGTTTATGGTAGTACAACAAGGTAAGTGGCAGCGATTCAGTATTCAATTTGATAATAAATCTGACTAAGTAAATTAACACCTCAGTGTTTTATCACTTCGAGTGGGCAAATATACTAGGCATATATATTTATGTGTAAGCAGAAGCCTATGTCTATTTTCCAAGGAATCTTTCAGAGTTGGATAGTATTAGATACGTTTTTATGTGAGCTCCATATGTGTGAGCTATAAAATGCTCAGATATGAGTGTAATGTTTGTTATGAAAATTGTGGTACGTGAGTCATGAGATTGGTGATATGAGTTTCGGGACTCAAGTTACACACCAAAAGTACTTTTTCATCATTGATAGATGCATAGTTGATATGATTAGTCAGACCTTGAAAGAAATATAAAGTTGTTATCTCCAGAATAGAGTGTGATTGGAAATTACAGTTTGACTCTTTGGAGTCTACTCGTAGTTTTGGGCGTATTTGAGGCAAGTCTCAGTGATTTCTTATGCGCCTCGCTACATTGTGGTGATTAATTTTGATATTTGAGTTAGTCCAATTAGTGTATTGAAAGGGAGATATTTGATTATTAAGTATTAGTGACTTATGATCATTATGTTGCTCAGTTTGATGATGAGAAATCCGGATGGGATTCGGTGCCCACTGTTTATTTTTTGGATTTGGTTATATGAAGTGTTCTACTTATGCAGGTTTTTGGGTTCCTTGAGTTTTATGGTAAACTATGCCAACTTTTTAGCAAAATTTTCAGGAATGAGATAATTAAGTGGGTCAGCACGTTTCCTAAGATCTGTCAGATAACCACTTATGTTACGGCTTTAAAATTGTCAGCTTGAGTCTTTAGCTTGTTAATTTTGAAATCACAAGGTCACTTTTATGTGTGAATGTGACGACCCGAACCAGAATCAGCAGTTTGATCAGCTATATACGTGAGTTACTGCGTAGTCGCAGCTGTCCGACAGTTATTCGAATCGCCGAACTTGTTAACGACTAAATTATTGGCCGAGAATTGGAGCTGGGTCTCTTCTCGAGAGTCGTTGTACGTGTGATTACGAGTTCGTGGGCGGTTTCGGATCGTTATTTGGACGACCGACGAATTAATTATGAATATTTGAAGTTTCGACGGAAATGGATTTAAATGGCAGGTTTGTTCGCGACTAAATTATCGGACGAGAATTTGGCTCCGGATCCTTCACGGAAGTTGTTCAGAATTTAATTTCGAGTTTGTAGGAACTTCCGGAGCATGATTTTGAGTTACGGAGTTTAAGTTGCGAATTTTGCCGTTTGTTGATTGTTTGGTTGATTTAATTATATGTTGATTGGAACAGTTGACTTTTTATCCGTTTGGCCAATGTGTTTGACTTTGGGTGATATTGGAAGAACATGTCGAGACGAGTTTGTGGCCGCGAGAATTATAGGGATCGGAATCACGACGTGAAAGTTACGTGGGTTTGATGTTCGTCGAAGTGGATAAACATGAAGTTTCCTTTTTGGGAAGTATAAATAGTGGACTTACTCCTTTGGGAAAGTCAAGGACTTCAATTAATGGTTTGACCACGTTTGACCGTGGTGAGGAGAGAGAGCTCGACGGCGACTTTGGCTCGCCGGCGGCGAGGAATTTTCCGGCACCCCACGGCTTGAGTTTGGTGTTGTTCTCTTCGTCTCGGGGTCCTCTACTCAACCCAGGCCACCACGCACGGCCAAGCTCACGGAGGAGGAGCAATTTTCCGGCCAAAAATGGAAGAAAACTTTGTGATTCGGGTTCTTGGATTCGGACCGATTCGAGCTGAATTTTTTAGTGGGCTTTGTAGCTCTCATCCTCTTGAAGCTACCATGTAAGTTTAAAGCTATAATTTTGCTTGAGTTTGGAGAATTTTGGGATTGAAAATTTATGTACAATTCGGTTTATCATGAAATTGGATGTGTTAGAGTGAGAATTGGACTTCGGTGCAGTTGACAAAGTTGCTCAGTGGACGATTTAGAGTGGAATATGGGTGGCTCCGTCGTGAAATTTCACGTTCGGCGGCGACGCCGCTGTGGACGGCGGTCAACGGTCAACAGTTTGACTTTTTGGACTTTCGACAAGTTGCATGTCATTTGACTCAAAATCGCGCCCCGATTGCAATGGGGAGGTTCGTTTTTCGAGTTGAGCGTCTGAATGTATAGCGAGGTATTGAGGTGTATATATACGGATTTTCGACGATTCGTCGACTTTGAATTTCGTGTTTCCGAGAATGGTGGTTTCTCGTGATTTGATTTGTATTGTCGAGTTATGACTTTGAGAAATGGATTTTGTGAATATTCAGGGGTTCGTGATCGTTCGTTTGGCGGTGGACTTTCCGCCGGATCACGGGTTAACGCATACTGCGTTACGCAAGCGTGTGAGTGGACAATTTCTTTTCACGGAAATCTTGCGAGTCTTTTATATGATTTATGAACTTGAGCATGCAGTTTGATTATGGTTTTACGAGCATGTGTTTTACGATTATATATATGGATATGCGTATACGAGTATACATACACTGATATGTTGTTTCATGCATTTGCATCGAACTGTTATGATTTGGTTTTCACAGAGTACAGTCGTAGTTTGTGATGTTGTATCGATACACTGCATCCCGGCTGATCCCCGAGGATGTTTACCAGCTAGGATCACGTGTGGGCTAGGGACCCCGTGGTTCTGGATCACGTGTGGGCTAGGGACCATGTGGTTCCGACTGTGCTACTGCAGCTAGGATCACGTGTGGGCTAGGGACCCCGTGGTTCTAACTGTGAGATTTTCCGTGCATGCTCTGTTTACGAGTTGGAGTCAGCGTCTCCTCGTATGCGATTTGATTTGATTTGATTTATTATATTTCAACTCGCATATGTTTTATAACATATATTACTTGGTGAAAGACATTTATTTTCGTCCACTCACTCTAACAGTTTTCATTTCTTTCCCCTGGGCTTTTCGGTTTCCGTGCCCAGTTTGCAGTTCAGGCTCTGGTGTCGCACGTTGTGGTCGGAGGCATAGTACTCGAGCGGTCTTATTTCTTCCAGTAGGTTTATTGTTCTACCTACTGTGGTATACATATATGTTTATACGTAGAGGTCTCTCTGAGTAATCTGTTGTTTATGTTATACGATTTTACGCCGGATTTCAGTAAAGTATAGATATATATTTATTGTTTTACTTTACTGTTGATATATTGAGAAATCCGGATGGGATTGGTGCCCACGGTTTGCTTTTTGTGGCATAGGATGAAGTGTATTTTCCGCGTGCAGGTAATGGTAATTCCACGTTAGTAGCGAAACTCTGCCAAAATTTCTACGATTTTTGTTGGTTCGTGTTTTCGAAAGGGTTTGATTCCGATTTAGGGAGCTAAATCGGGGTTGGGTCCTTTCAGTGAATGTCCATCAAGGGACACCTCTGGTAGGTTTATGGTACAGGGTTCAAGTGGTGATCAGGTGCCATTTTAGGATGTAGAGCCGGACCATCAGCTAGACAGTAAACATATCAAAACCACAACTCAAGGTTGGACTAAACATCCATGCCGATAGCTTTATTAGCATTCTCTATTAGAGAAGACTAGATACCAGATGCTTTAGTTATTTATATTATAGAGGTTTCATCCTGACCCTTTCATGTACCAGGCTAATAATGAGTAGTTGTTTGAGACCCTCGATCAGGAAAACAAGACTTCATAATTAAGCGATACATGCTGAAGGTATTACGGATAACCCATCATCTTTCTCAGTTGTGGCTATTATTTGTGAGTCGAACGAACTCATACAGGAGTAGTACCCGTTGGTGTTTTACCAGTATGTGCGTAAATTTTGAGGACGAAATTTTCTTTGGGTATTGAGATTCAACTTCAGTTTTGCTGCAGTGTGAGGCATCAGCCAGTCTTTATACATGAATCTGAAATCAAGAATACAAATATCATTTATGCAAAACTTTAAAACAGAGAGTCCATTACTATTAAACTGTCATTAAATATCTTCTATAAGTTCTATGGAATATAAATAACCATGCTTGCTCTATGCCGGAGCATGAATCACTCCAAGAGTCAGATGAATATTAAACTTCGTAAGATCGAAGACAGATTCCATACACTTTAACTGGTGGACGAGATATAACAACAAGCACTTGCAAGTCCTCATGTTCATTGGTATTCCGTACCTGGAAGGTAATAGGAAGCACACATAAGCAAGACCAAATGAGATACTTGAATTGTCCCTCTAGAGTAAATATACAGTATCTGCTCGTAACACATATTGTACACTCTTGATCCAAGTTCATGGTAACTTGGATGCAGTTGGAAACTCAAAATGACCAACTTATTTATCTCTCAATCAACCTAAACTCAATACCCAATCCAGATGTATTTATTTGGTTACCTTACGTCCCTCTAAGATGTTATGAATGAGAAAAAAAAATTCATAAACTGAAAAGAAAAAAACATAAAAGACGAAATTATGTAGGTCATCATAACATCAGCTACAGAATGCGCTAATTACCCGGTGAACATCATTTACAGGAATTTGAAATGTGCTATTTGCAAAGATAGAAAATTCTTGTGGCGTCCCAGGGTACTTCTGGTGTGAGCTTGGTGTGATGTACAGAGTTCCACTACCCTATAAGACCACAAACACTTCTTCACAAGAATGCCGGTGTATTGGTGTGCCTGATCCAGGAGAAAATGTTTGTAGCCAAACCTCAACCTGCAACCCAAGTAATTGCATTACATGAGTCCCCAATAAACGATATCCGACATCTAAACTTGTCATCTAAAGTAAAATCCTAAGCAGAATTCTCGAAACATCAGCAACACGGAGAGTATATAAGTAGTACTCAGATGAATTTCATTGAAATCTTTTCGATGACTATATTATGGACATAGCTAGTCTTTACATCCCTAAAAGCACTAGAATGGTAAATAAACTTTCAAATCAACTATGTCTCCAATGTACCCACCTCTTTCAACCCATGCAAGAGTGACCCAGCAAGAGTAGTGTGTGACAAACCTCCCCTTCCATAATCGTTCTGAGGAAGCTCACTGATATTCTTTACCACAGGAAATTCTGCATCCACATCCACATCCACATTCACAGCAACAAAAACTCAATTCACATCTTTAACAAGCATAGCAAAAGAACCAAATCTAATGATGTGAGTACTGGACAAGTGGGCAAACCATAAAATCTCATCATAACAAATAACCAAAACTATAAAATTTCAATAATCCAAAGAAATGAAGCAAAACCAAAACACTGTAAAGTTACAAACCCTGACTAAAAACCATCAGAGGGTTCTAATTATCTTCCCTAGAAGAGGAAAAAAGAGCTGACCTTGCACTGAGCACTTGGAAGCTTCAGAAATTGCAGACAAGAATAGCAAACTGGAGATGATGAAGAAGAAGAAGACAGTCACAGAAGAATGCCCAGCCATTTTTATCACTGGATTCTACAAGCTTCCATATTCCTTCCTCAACTATATACTAGACAAAAGGCAGTGATTAAGTGATACTTTTTTTTTCTTTCAGTTTTGATGGTAATTATCGTTCTTTGGAAAAGAAATTCAATTTCTTTAAGATATTTTTCTATTGCTAAATAGTTTTTATGTGTACAGAAAATTATGGAAAATTTACTACGGTCGTTAATTTGTTTTTAGTTGATTTTTCCCTAATATTTAGGGATTTGAGTTCCATCTTAAAATTGACTTTGTATATGGACTCCTTTTTCTTCTCTTTGGTTTTTTTTTTAATATGGTTAACTATTTACTTTTTTATTCAAAGTATATAGATTTTTTTTTTGACAAATTGAGTTAATATAAAGACAAAACATGATATTTAGAATGTTTGACGCATCCAATAACTGAAAAAGCCTAACCTCTTTTAATATATAGAGATACATCTAGAACAATTTTTACTTCCCCATTTTAATATTTTCTTCCTAAGAAGCTCTTTTATTTATAAAAATTTAATTATTCAAGGATATTTTTGTAACCAGCAAAATAAATATAAAAAAGAAACGATCAAATCCTATTTTCTCTCAATCTTCCTCATCCATCCACGTAGTTGTTTTAGTTTTTCTTATTTTTATGGCGGAGTAACCGATGAATAGTACTAATTTTTTTTGCAACATTTAATTAATTTTTTATCCATGAAAGAAGAAAAAAAGTAATTTTCATCAAACAAACACACACGCAACGTAGCGCGTGCAGCTCCCTCTAGTGAATATATATACAGTAGAATCTCAATAATTTAATACTCGATTAATTAATAATCTCGTTAAAATAATATTTTTTATCGGTCCTGACTTGGGACAACATGTTAAATTAATAATTCACTAAATTTATAAGATAATAGAAATTCGAGAATTCATATAAACTCCATATAATATATAAATTAATAATGTCTTAATACATAGAATTAATTATTTATTTATGATGAGTTCATGAAAAATGATTCAATTGTGATTTTTTACTTCTTGAAATTGATGTCAACTTGAATTTCATCTTAGACTTTTCTTAACAGTATAAGAATTTCTAATGTTGTCTTCTTATAAAAGATTTAATTATGTAGGAAAATTCTTCTATGCATTAACGAATCGATACAAAATTAGATGGTTTACTAATATCAATTACACAACTTCGCAAAATAAATATACTAACCCCGTGAAACAAGTAGACTAAAATTAAATGGTCTATTAACAAAAAAAGTTAGACAACTTTGTAAAATAAGTAGAGACATGGTAAAAATCAGTTTACTTATTTCATAATATCAATTTACTTGTTTTGTGAAACAGTATACTTCATGTTAATAGACCATTTAATTTTACTCTACTTGTTTCACGATGTTAATCTACCTATTTTACGAAATAATCTACCTAATATTAGTAAACCATCTAATTTATTGTATCAATGCATTAACGTACTGAAGAGAACCCCAATAATATATACACAATAAATTAAAAAATAATGTATATTAAACAAGGTACAACAACAATATTTTTATAAATTAATAAGTTATTAATTAATAAATAAATAAATTATTAATTTATCGATTATTTAATATTTCACTAAATTAATATATTTTTTCTGAGATTATTAATTTATAAAAATTTAATTTTGTGTATATATATATATATATATATCAGAGAGATAGATGATTGAGCTGTTGGATAAAAAACAACGGTCCATATTGAAAACGTAGGTTCGACCCACGACCTGAATCCGAACTCGTTTAGCCCATCATGGATAAGGCACAAAACCAGTCCCTTCTTCTCTGCATTCTTCATCAAATTGAGTTGCCCAGTACGCCTGGATGAGCCGTCAACCCCAAAACTCGGTATGGGTCAACTCGCCGAACAAAAGTAAGCTTCTTAAACTTTTCATTCTTCTACTTCCTTATTGCAAGTTTAGAACTTTACAGTGACCAAAAATGTAGATGAAGGGAATTGAAAATGTTAAAGGTTGTAGCTTTTAAATTGTAAGAGTTGGTAAATTTTCTGGGTTATAATGCTTTTATCATTATTAGTAATTTGGGTTTCTCTCTGTTAATACGATAAATGGCTTTCCCAATTTTTCATGAATAAAGAACCCGAATTTTCTGAGTTATGGAAGATAATAGAGCTGTAAGTTGTTGAAGTGATATTAGATTGTGTTGTATTGTTCACTGAGGAGATAAAACTGACTCAGTTTCCTTCCTATGGTAAATCTCAGCGACTATTCCAGTGGTTTATTTGTTCTTTTTTGCTTTTGGCAGATTGACTGTTAATTATAGACCTTAGAGGTATGAGGATCATAAGCTATGCTGGTGTTGCGAAACCCAGCTTTTTTCTTGTGCATCCTGAGTTACCAGAACTTGCATGGAAGCTCCAGTTAACTTCTATATCGCCTCCTCAAATCCCTTGTAATCGTAAGAAATTTATCGGTTTGATTACAAGGTCTCAGCATTTGGACGCTGGTAGAACGCATGCCACCAGATATGCCGATTCATCTGTGTTGAATACAAAGTCTAGTCGTTCGGATAAGAGACAATGAAGTTCTTCATCTTTGTATAGTCGTCCTAGTCTATTAGACATGACGACTGACAAGGTGGCAAATCGTGCAAGGATTTGGTATTATACCTGATGAGCTTGATGGGTTGGAGCTTCCTGTTACAGTTGAAGTTATGAGGGAACGCGTGGAGTCTTCACATCCTGGGGCTTACTGTTGAAGACATTAACAACTATCCACTTGTTCTAGGCTGCAGTGTGAAGAAGAACATGATTCCAGTGCTTGATTATCTTGGGAAGTTGGGTGTTAGGAAATCAACTTTCACGGATTTCTTGAGAAGATATCCACAGGTGTTACATTCTAGTGTGGTTGTTGACGTTGCACCGGTTGTCCAGTATCTTCAGGGAATGGATATCAAGCCTGATGAGATTGCTCGTGTACTTGAAAGGTATCCAGAATTGTTGGGGTTCAAGCTTGAGGGAACCATGAGCACGTCAGTTGCTTATTTAGTTGGAATCGGAGTTGCAAGGAGAGAGATTGGAGGTATTCTAACTAGGTACCCTGAGATCTTAGGGATGCGTGTTGGTAGGGTGATCAAGCCTTTTGTTGAATATCTTGAAAACTTGGGTATTCTGAGGTTAGGTGTGGCTAGACTGATAGAGAAGCGCCCTCACATTCTTGGGTCTGGATTGGAAGAGAGGGTGAAACCAAATATTGAATCCCTCATGGAATTTGCAGTTTGAAAAGAATCACTTGCTTCTGTTGTTGCACAATATCCTGAGATAATAGGAATCGACCTAAAGCCTAAGCTCTTGAGTCAACAAAATTTACTCAAGTCAGTAATTGACTTGGGTCCTGAGGACTTTGGAAGAGTTATTGAGAGGATGCCTCAGGTTGTTAGCCTGAGTGACAAACCTATGCTGAAGCATGTGGAATTCCTCAAGGATTGTGGGTTTTCTTTAGAACAAGTGAGGACCATGGTCACAGGGTTTCCCCAGTTGCTTGCTTTGAATCTCGACATCATGAAACTTAGCTTTGATTTCTTTCAGAAAGAGATGCAAAGGCCGTTGGATGACTTGGTTGATTTCCCAGCATTCTTCACTTATGGTCTGGAATCATCTGTAAAACCAAGACATAGGATGGTTACAAAGAAAGGGTTGAAATGCTCCCTTGGATGGCTTCTGAATTGCTCAGATGAAAAGTTTGCGCGACGAATGGACTACGATACTATTGAAATGGATGAGATGGAATCATCACCATCATTCGACATGAATACTCTCACAGAATCAAGGAGTGACGAGTCAGGTTCCGACTATGATAGTGATGATGAGTATGCATAGGATCAGTGAGTCAACCCCATGGGTTTCATTCATGTAGATATTTTGGATTTTATCTTATAAAAGTTCCATTAATCTTAGCATTTTACAATTAGACAAACTCAATCGGTGAACAGCCTGATAGTCATCATTGTCTCAATGCTCTGTAAGTTATCGGATCTCTCTACTCTATAGCAGAGGAGCATACTTGTGTTTTGTACATGTGTATTCGTGTAGTTACAAACCTTGAAACTATTTACTTTGAGTTTTTCTATTCCCGACTCTATTGGGTTCCAGAACTAAAGCGAAGGAAGCAAGCATTAAGTTTGTATGGAAAGTGACATTATATATACAAATAGATCATGGCAGTTCTTGATCACTATATTTTCACATTTCAATAATATCCCCCAAAAAATTGTGATATGGTTGTTGCTCTGCGACTGAGGTAAGCACCAGTACTCTGTCCTCAAAATGTACAAGTTTTCCTTGTTCTAGGGGCTATTAGCATTCAGAAATTTCATCTTCCTACCAGGTCTCTGAAGAAAGCATGCGATTCGGAATTCTAGTCTTTTGTTTGTAGCCATCCCATCTGTAGCAAATAGAAATCATGTCAGCACAAACAAGAGCAACACATTGTTAAAGGAAATGTGAAGTTTATGAATCTGATTGAACACCTTCCACGCATACATGGCAAAGAAGGCGACGGTATCAGCAGACCAAACAACAGCAAAAGACTTGACGAAAAATGGGATTGTCACGTTGAGCAACGGAACAAGGAGGAATAGATAGTTCAAGGCTTCCTTCTCATTCTTCGAGCAGTCTCGCGCACGCAGCGAAGGAATTGCTGCAACCATTAGTTACCCTTTCTGTTAAAATGTGCGATAATTTGCATTCTAGTTAAAGTGTTACCAAAGTGGTGCTAGGGAAGTACTTACTAAACATCCAAATGGACCACATTCCCATCAATCTCCACAGGTCTGGTTCATTTGATGGAAACAAAAGATTGAAAGACAGGACTCCACCCAACAACATGCACACATAAGCTTGAACCTCGAAAACCGTGTACAAGACGGACCCCGGCACCGCCGGATTTTTGCTGGCCGTGGAAGCCCTTGGTGCAAAGGTTGCAGCAGTCTTCTGAACCACCTGTAAATTATGCACATTGATTAGAATAGATAGCATTCATAACAACATTACACATGTAACATTGACTAGATAACACAATTTTAAACATAGTCGAACATCAGATACTATCATATTCACAATTTTGCTAGGCTATCAAAAATTGAAACTTTGGGTATTCAGTAGAATTCAAAACCAACCTTTTTGAGGTCTTGGTCGATTGCAGCAGAAGCAGACTTGGTTACTTCCTTGGCTTCACCTTGTATCTCTTGTTTTGGTTCAGCTTCAGCTTCTAGCTCATTGGTATTGGCATTGACATTGGCATAAACTCTGAAGCAGATTCTGCTAGAAAGTGAAGAAGTTCTGAACGGCAACGATACATTCCTCTGTTTCAAAACTCTAGAACGAAAGCTCGAAACTTGGTAGTTGCAGAGAGATGTTGAAGTTAGAGTGTTCATCTTTAAAACTCCAACATACACAGAAGAGAGAAGAAACAGAATAGGAAAGATAAGAAATTTAAGGCAGGGAGAGCACACAACTGGGTCTGGGCCATAATCTGAGAGCCCATAAGTGGCCCAATAGGGGAGTCACAGTTGTCTCTCTGGCCGACGCCAATTCTGGCGTGTCCCCGCGAAAACCAATCAGAGAACAAGAAACGTCATTATCAGATTTCTACAGAGAAGCAAAATTTTGGAAGCGACCTACTTCCCTCTCTCGAATAAAAACGCAATTGGTCAAAACATAATTGACAATAATATTTATTTATTTATTTTAGGGTATTGTTCTTCATCACATTCACAGAAAGTTTTGGGCGTCTGAGAAAGCTTCGGCGACTTTCAGTTTCCGAGCTCTGGTTGATCATTGGTTTTCTCCGGCGCGTCGTTTTTGATTCAGAGATACGAAAGCAGCGATATTGGTTTTTTTGTTTGGTGTCGTTGTTGGTCTGGAGAAATATACAAGAGGAAGAAGAAAGGAGGTAGCTTTCTGAGGTTGTGAGGCTGAATTGGGGAAATGGGCTTTGGTAAATATGATGATAGAAGAAAACCCATTTGGGAATTGTGAAGTGATTGTTGGGTGAGCTCAAATGGGGAGATTTCTTGGTGGGTTTGTGTTGCCTCTGCTGCTTCTAGCAGGTATTGTTGTGTAAAGTAGTTTTTCTTTTATCTGATTTTTAGCTATTTGGATGAGCTCAGTTTACTTCTGCATGTACGTATATGTAGTCCGATACTATTTGTTCGTGAGGTAAAGTTTAGTGCTTGAATCACTGATGGTAAAACTTGATTGATCCTAACATGTTGGCATTTTTTTTCTTGCAGCTGCTTTAATCAACTGGAGCTTGATATCTCTAGTTGATTTGATAGCTTGTCTTCTTATTCTATACAATGCAACGAATATAGGTAAGTTATTCTATGCTCTTTCCTAATCCCCGGGGACCATATTGTGGATGGTTACAAACTTAGAGACATTGCACGCTTATGGATTACTAGTGTCTTTTGATTGTGTTGGAAGATAAGATCTCAATATGCTAAGAGTTTTCTCAAAATGGCAGTGTTTAGCTACTACAGCCTGATTAAGTTTCTTTTCTTTCATACAATGTCACTCAGTTATGAAAATATGATTCTGCATTGGTTCTCCTTCTGTTTTTGTTTGTCACAAACAGTAGATTCAGTTCCATGTTGTATGCTCATAGTAAACCCATAAAAATGGCGTGACTAGGAACTGCACATGGCATTTAAGACATATATAGTACACATTCTGCTGCATGAACCTGCTTAAATGTATTGCTATATTATTTATATCTTATATTAGCCTCTAACTTTTGTTTTTATTAAACTTGGTTTTCTTAAGTAGCCTCTAGGTTACAAGATTTGTGAGCTAGGAATTTGTGTTTTGGATTCTAGTTTGAGTACTGTTCTTCTTGAACCTAAATTATAGGTTTGATCTGTATCATGTAGATATTGTGCGATCAACAATTTGGTGTTATTCATGCAATTATGGATAAAAGGAAATCCAACCTTGGTGTTTCATATGCATATTTTTGCTGCAAGTAATAATTAGTACTTCTAACTCTGTTTTTCTTTGTTGTAGGATATCATTTTGGAAGGAGGCTTTTATTGTTGTGGCTCGTCATCATATTTTCTTTATTTGTTATTTTTTCTGATGTTCTATATCTGGTTTTATGGGCTATTGAGGAGAATATATGGAGTAGACCAGAATTGTGGTGGGCAAAGCTCATCGGATTTATGATGTACGTTATGCTCCTTTTGTTTTCTGTTTAAATAACATATGCACATATTCTCAATGTACACATATATACTTGACTTCTTGTCTATGGTTTTGCAGAGCTGAGTCATGGAAATCTCCATCTGTGGTATATTTTTTGGTCTTACAACTCTCCATAGCTGCTGTTGCTTTGGTTGATTTGTATGGGAACAGATTTGGTGCTTCTTCATCATTCGATTCATGTTGGGGACAATTCTTATCAACCGTTGAGAGCTTAGTTTGTAAGTAACGTACTGAACGGATTTGTTTATATGAGCTTGAATATGTTCAATGCAATGCATTTGATTCTCTTCCCGTTTGATAATAATGTTAATGGTTTAAATTCTCATGCTCAGTGTAATTGATTAATAGCGTTATTTTGAAATAAAAGATGCATGCATGTGTTTGGTCATCACTTATCAGTTGATTAAGTTCAGGACATCATAATTGATAGTACGAACGTAACAATTGATTGAATATTCCTTTGTCCCATAAGGAAGGTTCTCATCTACGGGTTGCTTCTTGCTTGGTGTTGCCTGCTATTCAACTGATTGTTGGAATCAGCCATCCCTCATGGGTTTCTCTACCATTTTTTATCGGGAGCTGTGTTGGTCTTGTGGACTGGTCCTTGACAAGCAATTTTCTTGGACTTTTCAGGTGATTTCCTCATAAACCTTCACCTTTTTTTCTTTTTCTTTTCTTTTCTTTTCAATGATGTTAGTTTATCCATCAGTTGCTCATGGTTTCATATATGGTTTTGAAGGTGGTGGAAGCCTTTTCATCTGTATGCAAGCTTCAACATAGTCTTGTTATATCTGTATCAGCTTCCCATGGAGTTTCCAGATACTTTACGATGGATAGCTGATTTCATCGGTCTTTTCAAAATAACTTCAGGTTCCCAGTGGACTGAAGTCTGTTCAAGCTTCTCTCTCATACTTTTCTACATAATGGTACACCTGTTTTTTTTGTTGATTTCTATAAATCCAGCCTAGTTTAATATCAGCATATTTATAAACATGTCTGCCTCATATGTTCTATAAGTTTACGTCAAAAATATCTGGCTACTTGATGCTGCTGTTATATTACTTGTGTTGATCTGTTTGATTGAAATGAAAAATTTTAAGTACCAAAACTATAGTTCTGAATTTAGTAGTAATCATGGACACTAGATTATGTGCACCAGGGAATACTGCTACCAAAGCTACATAAGTATGTCAGTTCTACAAATTCATTGTGCATTGGTTTTGGCTGGTTGCGGTTTTCTTTTGACCCATTTTTCTATCTGATGCAGTTATCCTGTGTTAAGTGTGATTTGGAGGAGATGGGTTTTATTTTGTCCATGAAAGAAAATAACTTGACAGAGCATCTCCTTCCATCAAAGCATTCATTTTTTATTCGTGAATCTAGGTAATATTCTTTCAGGTCAGACCACCTGTTTATTCTGTTCAGATCATGCCATTGTCTATATGCTCATTGCCTCTCAATGCCTATAAGTTGACCATATGCCTTCATTCCTGTTTTCCAACACATGAGAGAAAGACTTGTCTTTGGGAAATGTTGATATAATTGATCTTGCTGAATAATAGTTGGTTTGATCTATCAACTTCTAACTTTAATGTATTCGGTGCAGCTTATGACATTGTTTATTACTTGCAGATCTGGTGTAAGGCATACCAATGTTTTGCTGGCAGGGGCAGTTTTTCGGACCTTCAGTATCAACTTTTTCACATACGGTTTCCCGGTATGTACTTTGATACTCTCTTTCCCTGTTGACTGAACAAAATTATGATGTTTAATGAGGCTGATTTTTGACACATACAATGCCATATTTTTTAATGTGATTTTAGTGCTCAAATTAATGCATGGGGATTGGGGATTTAAGGGTAAATTGATACGACAGTCATGCTGGGATCCTACTTTGTCCATCCAAGGCTGATTTGGTAGTTGCTCACTTGCTTGTGATTTGCAAAATATTTTTTTTCATTTCAGAATATACTTATAGCAAGATCATGCTCCTTGTTCAAATTTATCATCTATGGATTTCATATATAGGTATTATCTTAAGAGAATATAAATATGGATGATTTGTTAAATGTCACATAACCCTTGCAAGTAATTCAGCATTCTGCGCGCTTACTCAAAATATTTTTCCTTGGGTGAATCCCCTCCCTATTGGCTAAAACCCATGGAACACAGAGAAAAATGACAGAAAAGTTCTTGCATAAACTGATCTTAACAGGATATTTTGCAATAAATGAAGAGTCCACATGACTGATCTTATATGTAGGATGATAGTGGGAGTACAGGTATGGCAACATGTTCCAATGGAATGAGAATTCTGAACGTCAGACAAGCTCAGTTTTTTGGGCTCAAGCTTGTCATAGTTGCCTGTGGGTTGTATGTGGGATCTATGGAGTCCAAATTATGTCGGACTAGACTAAAACTAGTTGATGACATTTATTTAACTTCCATGAGTTTGTTTACTTATATCTAGCAAGACTTGATGGTGTTACAGTATCTTTTTCATTAATCTTTTTTTAAAGAGTAGTATTATGTCATTGAACAGTTTTATGTGTTCAATTGAACAGGTATCCCTGGTTGCTCTATCCTTTTGGAGTTTTCATTTTGCAAGTGTATGTGCATTTGGGTTACTTGCATATGTTGGCTACATCATATATGCATTTCCTTCCTTATTCCGTTTGCATCGTCTCAATGGGCTGCTTCTTGTCTTCATTCTCTTATGGGCTGTTAGCACATATATCTTCAACGTTACATTCACGTTCTTGAACTGGAAAGTGGGGAAGGTAGTATTCTCTTCTGGTATCTAATGTCTGAAATTTAACAGAAAATGGTTGTAGATTAACTATTATATTCCCTTTTCAGAACATGGACATGTGGGAGATGATTGGCTTGTGGCATTATCCCATACCTGGATTCTTTTTGCTTGCACAATTTTGTCTTGGAATCTTGGTTGCATTGGGTAATCTCGTGAACAACTCAGTTTTCCTTTGCTTGACTGATGAGGATGGGCAATCCTCAAGTAACGATAGTACAATTGAAGGTATTGAAATACAGTAGTTGAATTATTGTTAGCTTGACACTTATAACTTATAGGGGTGTGGTTTCTGTGTAAACCTTAAAGATGGCTTTATATGAGACACATTAAAGATGGCTCTGTATGACATACTTATCCTTATGTTTTACAATCTGGATTGATATCTCTAGCTAGGGTGACAACGAGACACCCCCCTCTCCTTATAGTTTACCTGCTATTTCTTCCTACTCCTTTGCCACTGACAGTTTTTCTATTGATTTTTAAATGATGTACATAGACTTGTCTCATTCCTTGTTGAGTCTACAATCCTCACAAGTAATTCCGTCTATATCTATTATCACAATTCACAGGTGAGGGTGAGGGTGAGACCAAAGTACTGATTGTTGCCACAATAGCTTGGGGTTTGCGCAAAAGCTCTCGGGCTATTATGCTGGCACTGATATTTCTCATTGCCATGAAACCTGGTTTCATCCATGCCGTGTATGGTATGTGTCAAACAAATTCTATTCAGCTTGGTTGTATGTTACAAAATTGATTGTTGCAATGATGCTGATCAATCTTAATTATATTTATTAATTAGCATGAATATCTGTGGTTAGAATACAATGTAGCACCAACTCAATGATGTTTTTCTAACTGGCAGTTATATTTTGATCTGTGTTTCAGTGATATTCTTTCTGATATATCTTTTGAGCCACAACATTAACAGCAAGATTCGCCAGTCTTTAATTCTTCTCTGCGAAGTTCATTTTGCACTATTGTATATCATTGAGATCAATCCAATTTCCAACAGTTTGGGGCAAAAAGGCTCTTTGAGTGCTGAAATCTTATCACAGTTAGGTACTTAACTATTTTTTTCTCATATTTCATGTGGATTTTATTTTTTCATATTTCACACGTGTTTTTTTGTTTTGTTTGGTGATGCAGTATTATAAAGCGTTGGTCACTACAAACTTTATTTTTAACGTAAGATCCAGTAACTAAATGGAAAAAAATGACTGTTATGCTTTTTGGAACTATTGCAGGTCTCCTTCAAAGTGAAAGCTCGTGGGATTTCTTGGAAATAGCTTTGTTGGCTTGCTTCTGTGCAATCCATAACCATGGTTTTGAGGTGCTTTTTTCATTCTCAGCAATTGTGCAGCATACACCCAGCCTTCCTGTTGGATTTAGCATTTTGAAAGCTGGACTGAACAAATCAGTATTGTTGTCAGTGTATGCCTCTGCATCCACTAATTACAGCCATGACAATCCTTCTATTGGTATGTTCTTTTATTCATTTTACATCCATTCATTTGCTGTTGAATGACCAGTCAGTCTGATCAATTAGTTTCTGACTGATGATTGAGTACATTGTTGGAGTCGTTTTGTAACGGTCAAATAAATGAAGGAAACATAATGATATGCGTTGTTCTTCCATGTGCTTGAGTTTCTTGCATATAACTCACATAAG